>OZ010795.1:76316419-77552253 GCA_963932465.1 Maratus speciosus | reverse complement strand
AACAAACTTAAATTTATCATTTCTTATTTGTAAACTATTATTTCTCAACCATTAAAGTGGTTTAAAAAGAAATTGGATCTATTATTGAATGATAAAAATTCCAAAATCGTGACAAATTCTG
Source organism: Maratus speciosus (assembly GCA_963932465.1). NCBI lineage: Eukaryota > Metazoa > Arthropoda > Arachnida > Araneae > Salticidae > Maratus > Maratus speciosus. Next base: position 77,552,132 of record OZ010795.1, on the reverse strand, counting down.
TTGTGGTGCCATCTAGTTATGATAAAAAAAAAGGAATATTCAAATAAATTAAAAGCAGAAAAAAGATAAAGGGGAAAGCAAAATAATTGAAAGCGCAAGCATACTTATTACAAATTTAAAAATCTTTAATATGCAAAAAATCAGTTGTAATTTAATTCTGATGCTAATTTTTAATATGATTATGCTTGTTACTTTAAAAACAGAATAATATTATCTCATTGACTTCCTTTGTTAAAGCAATGCGTAAATGATGTTTCTTTAAAATCACGAATTGACACAATTGCTCAATATCATTGCATCGATAAAGAATATATGAAATACATTTTTAAAGTGATTTTTTTTTTTTAAATAACAGTTTTATGATGTTTTATTACACTATTCAGTTAAAAGTAAAAAATTAAATAGGTTAAAATTATAATTGATATACAATATTAAAAATTTTAATTGACAGTGAGATTATTAAGTTATACTTACAAGTAAATTTATAAAACAAAAAATGAGAAAAACAAACGTAGCGAATTCAGGTATCGAACCGGGGACCGCCAATCAGCCGGTTAACACCATACCAACTGAGCTACGACTGACCTATCATTGTTGCAGCAAAGTAAGTATTTAAGTTGTGTACTAATATTAGACCCCCCCCCCGGTTTCTCAAGAACTAAGGAGCATTGGATAAAATCCGTTGAACCTGACACTAAGGGGCCTCTACTCTACAACATATATTAAAATAATCAAAATCTGTGATTAACAAGGTTGGCCCTCTCCTTGTATCCCACTTGAAGAAATCCTTTCACAAGAATAATTAGAGATAAGAACTCTAAAACATACTTTAAATTAATCAAAATCGGTGAGAATCATGTTTGATGGTCCCCTGGTTAATGGAGATCCAAATAATAGGTGCATTTATTTTACACGGTCTGCTCCTTAAACATTCCGCAGACAAGTACGAGAGATAATCTCTTAGCGATGTCACGGAGGTATTGTATTTTCATCTGAATTGTCTTGACAATAGAGACGTAAAGGATTATGTCGTCTATTGATTTATTTGCATTCCATATTGATTTTTTTACATTCATTAAAGGAATTCTTTTTCGACACTCGCGCGCGAGCAACGGATTATAGCAAAAAAATAATAAATGGCGGCTGCAGCGTTTTGCTGTTTCCAACTTTTGTTCAGGAACGTTTCAGATAAGAAAACCAGAATTTCACAGGAAAGAGCTAAATTATTCTGAAAACCTGAGAAAAGGCGAAACGTTCCTGGATTTTGCATGGAACGTTACCATTTTTTTTTTACAGTGTATTTAATAACTGGAACGACATTCAGTAAAATTAAATTGATACGGTAAAATTCAATACTACAATTGAATACTGCCCTGAAATGTCCGCTGAATATTTTTCTTAATTCGATAACAGAAAGCCGTAAGTTTCTGACATGTTTCAAGTGTAATATAGTTTTATTTTTATCATTACATATATAGAGATACGAAATTGCACATTCAAGGCACTTTCAATGATAAGGCGAAATTTCCAAGCAAACCAATAAGCAGATATTTTTTTCGCTATATATCTTCTCAACTAATATATTTAAGTAAACCTTACTTCTGAACATTTTAGATCCATCACCTATTTTAAAGGGACAAAACGGAATAATCCGCATATGCAAATTTGAATACGATTGGATACACATTTTGGAGTACGAGGGCTGTTAAATAAAGGATTTTTTTTTAATTAGAATAATTTATTACACACAAATTTACTTTTATATTCCATTGATAGCTTAATGTGTAATGAATACGTGCTAATTGTTTTGTTCATTTATTTCCAGTAGTACGTTAGTAACAGCTATGAAGTTCAAATACATTCAGCATCGACTACGAGAAAAGTGCAGGCAACACGCAATAGGCAAGTATACTCTTCCCTGATGGGAATTTTGCTTTCATCTGAAGAAAAAATCAATCGCAGCTTATTATTACACTATCGGATTTATCTCATGTTCATGTAAAAACCTCCAATTTCGGACAAACTCCACGCGAACTTCCTGTTGTTCGGGTAGGCGGAGTCTGTTACCAAAGTCTAACTGGTACGCCATTATAACTTCAATATCAGTTCTCACATATATCTTCTCTGACCATATTAACGGCAGTAATGTGTTCATTTCTCTGATCTCAGTTACAGAAACTCCGTATCTATCTTCCTTTGAAGATGATTGTCTTTCTTTTTCGTAATATTAAATATATTATAATTAGTGTAACCTGTTTTTAAAAGAACATTTACCACATTTAATATTTTTCCATTTACAGGACATTTTATCTTGGAATTCTAATATAACTGAAACATTGAGCAGATATGACAGGGATAACGACCTCGGAGATAAACTTTAGAGTGATAGCGCAATATTGACGAGCAGACCAAGTCCACTAGTAACTGTCATTAAATATTGTAAAATAAATATTTATGATTTGTTGAAGAATTAAACATGTTTATAGCCAATTCAGGTTAAAATCGACTTACAGATCAGTACTTTATTAAACCTTATTTATGAAAGTCAATCAAGTTTACACTGAATTGACAATTTTTAACATAATCCAATAATATATAACCGCATAAAAACACAAAACTATAAAGACAGTATTAAATTAAGTTACTATGCACTTACATAACACGTTAAACACGAAGAATGGAACAGATCTGTTTTAGAACCTAGACCACATAGTATTAGTAATATCTCATATTATAAATTAAGCTCTTATAAGGCTTTTTCAACGTTGTGTTTACATGTTTACAAGATCTCAAAAAAATTACATACAAAATCATGAGATACTGGGAACATTTAAAAAATTATTATAATAAAAATAATTACTATGTGGACATAACTTGTTCACTACATCAATGAATTTGTGATTTTTACCAGATAGAAATTCGTGGATGTAACAGACATTATATATTTATATCGTATTTTACGTAGTTTGTTTTTTAGGACTAAATACTAGTGACCGATAAATGTGAAGATTATACAAAATAAATCCTAAGAAGATGTAATTGGGGCTGACATGCAAGGGGGAATCGACACAGAAACGACGATTTTGTATGGATATAAATTCATTTTGTAATGAATTTCAGAGATTATATAATTTGTGCAACAGAATTGGTCTCTTTGGATGATATTGCAGGGAATTCGCTAATGGCATGGTAGTTGTTTATTTTATATGGTAGTATGAAGTGAGTTTGCACGTGCAGTCCGACATATATTTTAATGAAGTCAATAGAGAGATCGTAACAAATGGTTCAATAAAAATAAGTATAATTATTTGTTTTATGTGATGTGTTGTTTTTAACCAAAGGCAAAATGTCTTTAATAATCGATCCGTTTCACAATCCTTCCAGTGTTGTATCTAAAGCTGAACCAGAATTTGTTTCACTTCATAATTTCAGTGAGGATATGTCCCCTAACACAACGAGAAAAAAATGACTTTAGATGATCTTTTCAATGCTGTATAATTTAGATTATCAGGTAAGTTGTATTATCAAATTCGTTTATAGCGAAAAGACTTGAAAATTTTTCTGTTTACACTGTAAATTGAAATGTCTGAAATTCAGACACATAAGTGTCTGAAACGGAGTGTTCAATTTTCAGACATTTTAAAGTGTCTAAATTTTTAAGACGCTTGTATGTGTCTAAATTTAAGACACTTCAAATGTCTGAAATGCATCCATGTTTGACCACCTTTAATTTCTCTGCAAAAGCAGCCATTTTTTCGGAAAGCCTTATACACAGAAAAAAAAATCCTTCAAAATATAAAAATTGTACCGCCAATCAAGACGCCAGTACAATTTACGTATTTTAATGAAAATTTTCTTCAATTTCTGGAAAAATTTATTTATTTATTTATTGGAAAATTTCTGTATTTAAAAAAAAAAAAAAAAAAAAAAAGAGAGAAGGGTACACATGTATTTCAATACAGTCTCGCACATTTTACATGATTAACTACTTTTACTCAATTTACAACAACATTGTATTTAACATATACCTTAACAGCATTGCACCTATCCGTCGCGGGATACGAACTCGCAACCTTATGGTCTGTAGACTATGCGATAATCCCTCTCGGCCACGATTTCACAGCTAGGAAGTTCAAATATTGTTAGTTACTTGTGACTCACAATTTATTTTACAGAAACGGTAAATATTTTGTCTATCTGCTTATAATTTTGAAAGATTTCACACATCTTCTCTCTAGAATTTTGAATATTTTGCTTTTCCTGCAATGTAAGATTAGCAGAAGGTTTATCTACTTCTACCGAAGAAATTTTCAGCAGACGTTATTTTTGAAATATTAAAATATTTAAAATGTTTTAACAGTGCATATGTATATATATTACATATATATTTAATTAATATCTATATATATTTAATTCGGGCTTGTCCCGTTTCAGTTGTGTGTTTGGGGGGGGAGGGGAGGGCGGAGGGGCGTAATTCAACGCCCATTAAAAATAAAATCAATTTTTCATAAAAAAAAGTGCATATATTTTTGCCCAAAGCCTGTGTTTAATGTTAATGCGAAGGTATGTGTATATAAAAGTGTGTGAAGAAATATAGTGTTCTATTTTTTGATTTTTCTTTCTTTCTTTCTTTTTTCAGATCGGCTGAATATATGGCAATTTTTTTTTTAATTGGACTCATTAATCCCTATATATTCCATATTCCATATGCCATATATTCTGAACAAAATTTCTCAGTTATAAATATTGTATATAATTTTTCTTCAAAAATAATAAAAACCAGTGTTTTATAGTTGCGCAAATAATTTTTATCTTCCTTTTTTTCGATCGAAATACAGGTTAAAAGTTTTCGATGAGACTAATTTTCTTACGGTGAAATGAGATCATTCCTGAATTAAATCAATACTCAATGATTAGCTAAAATGTTATGTAGTAAAAAATTTCAGAAATATTCTATATAATTCCAAAATAATAGTTATAACGAACTTAAATAACTTCTCAAAACACCATCAAACACTTAAATGCGCAAATTAATAATAAGTTCGATATTTCTTATTCAATATATTGAATAAGAAATGTATAGATGGCGCCACAGTTTTGAGATATATTCCAGTTATTTTTCTTTTGCGAAAATTTAGTAATTAAACTTTATATTTTCTTTAAATTTCAGAGGGAAATAGAATCAGCATACACTTTGGATACCACACAGATTCAGTGGTGCATCCAGAATTGCGATTTGGAGGGGACTAGCATATTTTAGAGGCAGTGTTATAGTTGTAAAAAAAAATGCAAGCGTCGTAAACTGGAAAGTTTTGGTTGGTGTAATTCTGAATGCTTTTAAAATGTTAAATAATGAAATACTGTACTGTACTAATATATACTTTTGTTTTTGCGATTTTTTTTGTGTGTTTCCGTATTTGGATAATTTTAAAGTGTGTTTGCAATCAAACAATTTAAAGTTTTATTATTAAATTATCAAAATATTATAAAGGTTAAAGTGTGCAAAAAGTTGCACTGGATCTTAAATTTATAATTAAGTAAATAGTTTTTTTTTTTCTAAAGTAAATCTTAAAAACATCAATTAATTAGTTTACTTAAGTATAATTAAGTAATTAATGTTTATAATTAAGTAAATTTTAAACATGCTATAATTTCGAATTTCATAATAAAATTTAAAAAAGAGAAAAAAAAATGTGCGACAAAATTAATATCTTTTTAAAAATTCCGATTTTTTAAGGATCTATTAAAAAATAATTATATTCTTTCATAATTAAAAAAAAATAATATCTAGTCTAATCTGGGAGAGGCTTCAGCCCCCTTAACTCCCCCAGTAGGTGTGCCAATGCACTAGTTTCAATATAAATAAATAAATCATGTTTAATATACGTGAGTTTAGAAAATTCTGATTGCGAAATATGTGGATTTGTCCTTGAAAGATTATATTATACCTTTTAAATGGAGAAATATGCAAAAAATGGAAAATTTTCTGGAATTTACGGAAGTAAATTTATATTAAAATACGTAAATTGGCGTCCCAATTGGCAATATAATTTCCATATTGTAATGGTTATTTTTTACAGTGTATAAAGCTTACAAAAAACAGTGAACAATTGATTGCCTATAGCAAAACTTGCAGGGTGATCAAAAATGGATGCGATTCAGATGTTTTAAACGTCTTAAATTCAGACATATACACGTGTCTTAAAAATTAAGACACTTTAAAATGTCTGAAAATTGAACACTCCAGTTTCAGACACTTATGTGTCTGAATTTCAGACATTTCAGTTTACAGTGTTTATACCATGATCATATAGTTAGACACTTAAGTGTCTTAATTTCAGGCACCTATGATGTCTGAAATTCCATATTCAGACACTTAAGTGTCTGAATTACTCTTTCAGTCACATATGTGTCTGAATTTAAGACGCCCTTATTTGCAGTGTAGAGTACAAAAGTTGAGTCCGAGTCCGACTCTGCACAACGAACGGGTAAGAGGATTTGCAGAGGAGAAACCCTGCTAGGAAGGTATAGTTATCCTGTTCAAGCATTGCACGCCATGTGAAAAATTTTAAGTTAGTTTATAAACATAAAAAGCTGAAGCTGTTTCTATTGCTGTTTTTGAGCCATCAATGTATACAATTTTGGTTCTCATATAATTTTGTGTCGTACATATCTCAATTCCCTCAAAGTGGGGAGCTCAAGCCATTTTGAACTTATTATATAATTATGCAGTAACACATATGGTATTGTGTCTTAAATATAGCTCACATTGAATTGCATAATTGTTTGACACACTTAAGAAATCAAACGCAGCACATCAAGCATAAATGATTCTCATTATTTTAGTCATACCTACAACATTTAGAATATTAATAAAAAAATGCATTTCATCTATTTTTTGTAAAAAAAAAAAATACTTCAATACAACACTAAATTTTATGAAATGATTCGATTCTTTCTGTATGCATCTATTTAATTATTTACATTACCACCATTTTGTTACTTGTATAGTAATATATGCAAACATTTTTAAATATGCAGCTATTTCTATATTTCTATATTTTAAAAGAGATTCTTACATTTAAAATATTAGTATGAAGAAATATCGTTTGAATACAAAAATGTATTTCAAATAAATTTATAAGAATTGTTTGCATTGATATATTTTCCGTATGTGTTAGCAAAACATTTTCCAATAACCTGCATAATACAGAAGAGGAGTTATATGCAACTTATTTGAATTCTATTTTTATGGACTGAACTCAAATATATAAACTTACAAATGTATTCTAAAGAAATCATTCACTCTAGTAACCTACCTCTACAAGGCAAGAATATATATATTTTTAACTGTACTCAGTTCTCGGATAAATAATTTTTTTAATATAAGAACTTACAAATGTGAACAGCGTAAATCAATCAACATACCTCTACTGTAAAAGAGTATATATTTTTAAACAGTACTTAGCTTTCGGTTAAATATGTACAAAATATTGTACAAAATATAAAGAAATATCCTTTATTTTATTTAAAAAGCATATTTAATTTAGGAAAACGTTATATTGAAAGTTTCTTGAAATTAATAAAATTGAATTAATTAATTAAATAAATGAAATTAATTAAATTGAAATACATATATTTACTAATGTAATAACTGGATATAATAAAACTGCTGTACGCTACACGATAGAGTTTCTGGTAATGGCCTTTATTGGTAAGTTCCGAAATGTATCGAAAACTTAAGGAGATACGGCCAAAACTTCTATAACATTCTTTTTGAACATAATCGTCTTAATTAGAAATGTTACAATCTTAAAGACATGCAGCAACCGTAATGCAGGAACCCACTTAACAGTTTTCCCGACAGAGTATATTGTTCTGCATAATTAGATAAGAATTCAACTGCACAGTCAAAAATATAAAAAAAACGAATTTCAAAAAAATTTTCTAAGAAAATTAAGAAATAATAGATTATAAATTTACATTTCATCTATCTATTAAAATGGTAGAATGGTAGTTTTCTGCAGATTTTTAACAGCGAATATTTTGTTCTCCCCCAAACTGCGTATATATTAAGCGTACAATGTCAATGCTTGAATCTGGAGTATATTGATACAGCTGCGCCATCGGATGGGTGGGGTTGATAATGTAAATACGTGGGTTTTCAGTTCATGTCATATATGACAAAATATCTAACATATGCGCATCTCTTGCGCTTATTTTCTGAAACTATAATCAGTTATGGAAGATGAATATTGTTTACCAGATATATTGCAAAATATTTTTATTACAGTTTGTTTTGATAAAATTATGTACATTAAAAAAATAGTCGCAATATAATTTTAATTTCGGAAGAAAAGCGCTAGTGCTACGAAAGCATTACAACCTTTTGACCTTAAACTAAAAAGACATTGCGACTTTTCTTTTAAATACACATATTTTTATCAAAACAAGCTGTAACAAAAATATTTTACAATAAATCTTGTAAACAAGATTCATCTTCTGTGAGTAAGTAACAATTTGAAATTCGTAATTCAATTTTAACAGGGATTCTCTAAATGGCTTTGTCTGTTTCAATAAATAAATAAATAAATAAAATCTAATCTGTCGATTTTAGGAAAATTATTGAAGTTATTGCCTAGACTAGCAAAATATTTAAACAATTTATTGAACAACTTTTTGCTCGTTATAACATTTAATAGGTGCATTTTAAATTAAAATGATTCCGAAGATGAAGTGAAATGAGTTATAAAATAAATGAATGAATTATTTGTAAGTTAAATAAGATGAGTGCAATGCGATTAAGAGAATATTGTAAATTTATCGGTTGCGGTCAATAAACGAACAAAATGACTTAAAATTGAATAATTTATTTATGATTAAATTATATACATATTCTAAAAATTCATAAACGTTGTATTCTAATTTGGAATACAACCATGTATATCATTTTTATTACTTTAGCACGTCAAGAATTGAGTAAAAAATGAGACTACAAAATTCTAACTTTACGCATTAACTACTTACTAATTTTTATCCGTCATTTTTAATTTCATTAAAATAAAATAATTAAAATCGAGCGTATTTAAATTAACAACATTTGATAATACATAATAAATAATATATATATTTCTTAATTAAAGTAAAAATACGTAACTAACTCGTTTTACTTTTTGGAAAAGGACAGATATAAATTCTAAAAGAAAAATATTTTTCTTAAAATTTCGAAAACTACAACTATTTGATGCCAACATTTTGCCATTTTCACAAATTATTAAGTCTAAAAAGAATTGTTTTATTTAAATAATTAACTATAATAAATAAATAAAAAGACACGAATAAAAAAATAATAGAATATTCTATTACTGTCAGAATATAAATGCTACGAAGAAATGAAAACACGACATTGCATTTGCGCAGTTATTTCATAGGCGTATAATTAATAGATTATCCATAAAGAAGAAAATAGTTGGGCATCTTTCTGTAGTTCAACCCTGTCCTCTACGTGGAGTGTAACCTTGATTGATGTGACCTCGCCTTTAATCTTGCGGTTACCTCTCCAATTTAAGATAGGACGCTTACTTTATATCGCTTTGGTTCTCCCTGATTTGTTAAATAATCGTCTGCGCAGACGGAAACATCAAACCCTAAGGCAGATGTCAGACGAACGATTTTGAAAAGCAGTCATATTGACGCTCTCTCTTGAGAGCATACGAATCTTCTGGTCTGTTCAGACGAGCGCCCATAAATCGTTGCGGTAAAAATTCCGAAAAGCTTCACGTCGAGACTCGGCGTTTCCCTCAACTCGCCAGCAGCTGGTCGCGTGCTCAAGTCCTTTGTTTATTCTATGTTGTCCAGACGACGCAAACTTTAATTTCCTTTATCAGTGATTCGTAAGTTGTTGGTTCTGGTTGCGTATCGAAATTTTTCGCTAGAATTTAAAATGGATTTAATACACGTGGATTAACTAATTTTTGAAATACAAAACCGTCCAATATTGTTGGACACCTCATGCTTACATTATATAAAGATAAAAATTAAAATATAATAACTTGGTTAAAGGCATCCTTAATTTGAAAAAAAAAAAAAAAAAAAAAAAAAAAAAAAAAACAGAAAAATCTAAAGAATATTAGGAAGTTATCGATAAATTATATGAATTAATTTTGTTTCATATAAACAAACAAGTTGGAAATTGCTCGTCAAACGTGGCAAATGAGGTGCATTCGTAATATAAATAGTTTTATAAATATTTTTATAAATATTTTTTGCACCGAATTGTACTGATTTTATATTTGAGTGCACTTCGTAAGTGCATATAAATTTACCAATACCATTCTGTTCGAAAAGTTGTAACATCATTAAAATACACTTGCAATAATTTTTTTTCCCATTGGCCGTAATGTAACGGAAGATTTTGACTGTCTCTGTCATTAATCTATACATCCGATTTACATAAAATTTGAAACGACTCGACAAGATTTTGCAAAAATATTATATGTAAAATTTCAGACCATTCGGAACATTATTAAAATGCTCTTGCAATAATATTTTCCCATTGACCGTAATCTAACGAAAAACTTTTGACTATCCCTGTAATTAAACTGTACATCCGATTTTCATAAAATTTGAAATGACTCGACAAATATTTGCAACAATTATATATTAAAAATTTCAGGCTATTCGGTTGGGTAGTTTTTGCTCTGTTATATGCGGACAGACGGACTGAACGACGACAATAGGTGCTACTTATTTATATAATTAAGAACGCACCTAAAAAATCATTTAAAATTATGTTAATGTTACAAGTTAACTTTTTATAAGAAAAGTATTTAAACAGTAAAGTATTATTATAAGGAAAAATTGAATGTAATCTTTATCAAATACTACTAATAATAATACTATTTTGTCCTAGTATGTACTAAATTGAATTCAGGGGTAATTGCAGGGGGTTTTCTTTGCGGGGTGGGGGATGAAGGAGGCATTTTGCGAAAAGTAAATGCTAAAGTTTTCGTTTCGGGGGAACTTGTTTTCTTTACAAATTACAGATTTTTAAACCTAACAATATTAAAAAAATTAATTAATAATATGTTTTTACGGAATATAATTTTGTGAAAGGGCCTGTTTTATAATTACGATTTTTGAGAAGAGGCCTGTTTTATTAAATGTATTTTTGTGACGGGGTCCTACATAGACAGCAAATATTGCATTTCTTAATAATAATGAATTCTTAATAATAATTCTTTGAAATTAAAATCATTACAAGTTAGACCTTGTTTTGAAAATCCGGTATGAGAAAGGAGACAGCAAAACAGAGCCTCTATGGTCATATCCGGTACCGCTTCTATTTACTGCGAGCATGTAGTTTAAAAAATACTGTAATTTTATTTATTTATTTTTTTTAGCTCACAGGCTATCAAAGCTTGAGAACTAATGTGCCCGCCGGTTCTGTATGTACGTACTTATGTACGTAACGCGATAACTCTTGATGGAAACATCCGATTTGCTTCAAATTTTTTTTCTAGTTTCATTCTGATAAGGCGCTTCCCTGATTAGTTTTGGGGATTCATTGGTTAAGCATAAAGGGGGAAAACGGGGGGCTAATCCCAACTTAAATTTAGATAAATGTTATTTTTATGCAGAATTATCCGATTTGCTTCAAAAAATTTGTCGACGTTCATTCCGATAATGCTCTCCTCTGATTAGTTTTGGGGGTTCATTGCGGTTAATTATAACGTTGGAAAAGATGGGGTGTATAACGGCGTTACCGTTATATATTCATTATTCCTCCTTTTCCCTCAAAAAAACAACTTTTAACTTTACTGGTATATTATAAATGGTTATTATTCTCCCCCCCCCCCTTCAAATAAAATATTTAGTTTAAATTTGACATTTTAGAGTTAATTTCATATGTCTTTAGTCATTTTCTTCCCCCCCCCCCCTCTCACTACTGTAAGTTTCGCTTTTACTTTTTAAAGTTCTTTTCAAATGCAGACATCATTTATCTCGGTTCCTTTTTCTGTCTTTCAAATTCACACGATAGAAAAAGATCTTAACCGCAATTATTTTCCATTGAAATAAAGTAGAAGAATAAAATACAAATGAATGTCTTTTCGCTTTGCAGCCGACGTTATCTAATGCATATTTTCCCAGCCTCTGGGCTTGCATTAGTATTCAATTCTCACCCTTGTACTTTGTCGGATACAAACCATATGCCCATTACTAATTTGCAGCTGTAGAGATCTGTAACGTGCATCTAAAAATCACGTGTTCCTATTTCTCTAACCACTTTCCCTTACCGCAAGAATGTTAGGACACGTGTAACCATAAATAGCTCGCCATGGCGTAAGTTTGAATTCTATGTAATACTTCGAGATGCCTCTGATTCCTTTGTCCACGCCACCAATATTCATCGCCAATACAATACAGATGTTGCTATTCATCTCGCCAATGAGTGAGTGATTGTAATGAATATTTTATCACTACGGCCTCTGAACTTGAGTATGACAGACCTCGGCTCTCTGCCCTTCGGGGGGCTGCCCCGTCGGGCAGTCTCGTCTGACTTCTCCCGTCCACTGTACCATCATGGCCCTTCTTTTAAATAGTTTCATAATAAAGAAGTAAGTCCTCGAAATCCTCGTGTTGGAGTTTTTTTTCATTCATCCACGAACCTGGACTCTCTAATAATCTCCTCTATACAAATTGGCGCCGTTAACCAGATTTTTTTCTCCAACAGTAATAAAAAAAAAAAAAAAAAGTACGAGGAGAAGTATCGTTCCTTCCGTAGCATGCTTTACCAGCGACGCGAAAGGATGTTCTTTTTCCCCACGGGAGTTCCGGCTGCCCTACTCTGTTCGCTCGCCGATGTCAACTTCAGGGGATTTCCCTTTCTCGCTACCCCAACGGATTTGGAGAGTGCCTCTTTCTTCCGGACTTTACACTAGCCTGACGAGAAGCAATATTTACACTGCGGTGCTCCAACGGGGTCATCGAACGAAGTCGCCTCCTCCAGCAGTTCCTTTTTCTACGAAATATCACACCGATCACTTGTTTCCCTGCGTGAAGTTGGGGCTTCGTCAAACAAAATTCAAGACAGTTTCTGTTTTTTGTGCGTGATCTTCATCCTTCAATCAAACGTGTTCGTCCTACCAGTGCGAGTGCGAAAGGTTTGTGAAAAAAAAAGGGCCATCTGAAAAGTGTCATCCATAGTGTCCCAAAAGGGAAATGTTTTGTGAAATAGTCCTCACCTAGCTGTGGTATGAATTATCCGCACAAGTAACACAAATTTTAAACAAAGTTTTCAGTGCAACCAGTGCAAAGTGTCCAGGAATCCCACAGGTTTGGTGACAACACAGTGAAATATGCTAGAAAAAAAGAAATATAATTTCGCGAAAGTGTCCTAGTGTTCAAGACAAGTGTGAAATTTTTCCAATTATTTTTGTGTCTAAGGTGATATTCACAATTTTTCAAAACAGTTCTTCAAATTCATTCAGTGTGCAGTGATTATGAGGAATAATATTGTTCCTCCTTTTGGTGGTGTTTCAGCAATATAAAAAAAAAATTACCCTACTGATGACCATGCTTCAGTTATAAAAAAAGAAACCACTCTGCATTAAAAAAAAAAAGAGTGTACTAAATCACAATTCACATGTTGTGTCATCTATCATTCAACATTTTTATAGCATTCAGAGTACGAAAATAGGACGTTAATGATATTTTTGTTTTAATTTCTTTTCCGTTGCAAATTGTCACTAAAATCTTTTATTTTTAACTCCTTTTTTTCTAAAAAAAAAAAAAAAAAACAAAAAAACAAGCGTTGTTTTTCCCATCGCTCTGTTTTGGTACTCCAAATGAATGCTCTCTACAAAAAATGACATACTAGTGCAACGAATTTAATGAAAACACTTGTGTCACAATACTTTTGACAAAAAAGAAACACAGTTTACATGTAAGTATGAACAGGGAATACTTTTATATTAAATTATTTACTCTAAATTGTTATAACTTTTTTTTCTTTCTTTTCAATATCAGTAAATATTATCAGTTTCTATCCATGTTATGGTTCCCTATTCATACTTGTACTTTTACCATTTGGATTTTCATAAGTTTGTTGATTAGCCAGCTTGAACGAAGAAATCACTTCTGAACTATTTTTTTATAATATTTTTAACGGTGATAGCATATTTGCTCCTTATTATCTTCTTCCAAGCTGCGCTTGTTTGTTTATTTGTTTTAAGTACTTTTTGCAGTTAAAATGATAAAAATTATTATACTTTTATTAATATTTCACTTATAATGTTTTTATGGTTTAATCATGACAAACTTCTCATACTTTTTTTCTCTTACGTGAATTTACATAAACATGCTATGTTTCCTTTTTCGTAAAAATGATTTTTATGCATTCAAAAATCTAGAGTTTAACCCTTTAGCCCCACTGGCATACTTTGAAAGTACACTTATTCCGCCGATAGGCAACAAAGAAGTTCTCTGCTCCAAGTTTTGCAGTATTGGATATTTTTATATAAATATGTGCATATTTCGCTCACAACATTTGCACATTTTCATTTGTGTGTGACATTTGCACATTTTTTTCTCAAAATATGTTGCTCGACTCTGACCTTGTTTGTTTTTGTTTTTTTTTTGTATTTTTAACCTGAATTACAATTTAATTACCTGTTTTTTTTTATTTTATTGAATTTCGGAAACTTTAATCCAACTGGATGTTGACAGAAATTTAACTTTCAGAAATGTTGTGATTGATACACTCATATTTTTTTACACTCCCCCCCCCCTCCATTTTTTTTCTTTTGTGTATAATTTATTTATGCAACTTATTGTGTTTTATTTTATGCGCATGCATTTCATTTCTGATAACTAGAGTTTTTTTCATACATACACCTTTTTGAAATACTAGTATTATTTATTTTGCATTATTTGTGTTGCTCTCTCAAAAAAAAAAAAAAGAATTCCTCCTTTTTTCCATTTTGGCTGTCAAAAAAAGTAAACAACAGAAATTATATAAACACCAGAAAATAAAAAAAAAAAAAGATTTTGCAGATAACAGACACTTCACCAGTTTATTTTTACAATATGGCAGCTAATGATGAACATGCTATTTGTGACTTTAATCACCCCATTTCTGTATCTCCATGGGTAGATTATTTTGAAGAAATATTATTTAGATATTCGGATTCCATTAATATGGAATCCACATCTATTCAAAATTCACTTAAGACCGAAAATGCTGCATCCATGTCTGAAAATATTATACATTTCCTTCAGATCATTAAATTCAATTTTCATGTGCTTAAACTAAACTTTAATGTTCTAAAGGATGATTATTCCAAATTAAAACAGGATAAAGATAATTTATTTCTTGTAAATCAGAAACTTATACAGAGATTACATGAAATCACAGCCAAACAGAAATGTAAGAAGAAGCTTACTAAATGTAGTAAGACTATGCTTGATCAGGTGGTAGATATCAACAACAAACTCCCTCCATCTGCCCTAGATAAATCTACACAAACTATCCCCTCTTATATGTGTAAACAAGAAAAGTTACCACAACTAGAAAATCATAAAAAAGACACATATCTTAGCTCCGACCTGCACACTCAAGGTAAGCACAATGAAAAATTTACAGATATTAGCGATTTCTCTCTAAAGTCCTTATCCCCTGCTAAGCTTAATGTAACTAAACCTATTCGTGTTATTATTTTTAACCTCCCTGAAAATTTAAATATTCCTGATATCTTGTTTGGTATTTCAGATTTAATACATATACCTGAACCTGAATTTCACTTTGTTAAAAAGTACAAGCTCCTACATAGTAAGTCCTTTAATTGGATCTTTGAGCTTGCACCACAGGATGCTAGGCAATTATTAATGCATAAGGAAATTATCATACAATCAAAACCGTACCCTGTTAAGCCATATATAAATGTTAAACGTTGTTTTAAGTGTCAGGTATGCAATGATCATATTGCAATTTCGTGTCATAATGACATTAGATGCTCGGTGTGTGCCTTGCCACACATTGACCCTCAGTGTAGAAATCCTCCAAAATGCATTAATTGCATTAGAAATAATGATAGCAGTAACACCAACTTTGACATTTTCCACAGTGCTTTTGCACCTTATTGTCCATCATTAAAAAAATTCATCAAGCAAATGCGAGAAAAAGTATACAACTGCAATACATTCCCATAAACATCTCATACAGCTTCCATTTAAAAAAAAAAAAAAAAAAAAAAAAAAAAAAAAAAAAAAAAAACAATGTAACATACATTTTACATTTTTCGTTTTTATTTAACACACATTACTGTGAAGGAGTTACTATCTACAGCATTCCTTTTAAAATTTTTATTTTCCTATACATTTACATACATATGTCAGTTTTTGACAGCATTATTCATACTGATTTGATGTTTAAAATTAACTTAATTATTTCAAGATTTTTTTTATAAACACAAGTGTACAGTAGGTTGCTTTTTCATTTGATTATTTAGCCGGCAAATAGTTAAATGAATCTCGAAATGGAACATTTGTGAAAATTGTTCTGATGCGGGTCATCAGACATTGGGATTTTCACATTTGAGGTAGATGTTACAGAAAGAGTACACATTAATTCAACTTTAAACATTCATCATTACACCAGTTACGTCTTTAGATTTAGTTTTTTTTAGAAATTTGGATATAATTTCACTTGTTAATCTTAGTTAAGCTTATTTACTTACATTTCATCACACAAGTAGCGTTTCCTGGTTACATTTTATCCTTTTTCACTTGCCTTTACTTAAAAGCACAATTTTTTTTTGGTTTATTTGTTTTAACTATAGGCGATGCATTTTTGTACTTGTGATACAATGCTCTTGGTTCCATATGTACACACTGGGTTTGTGTTCATAGTTTTATACATCTGAGTTCATAGGTTATCCAACTGAGTTCATAGTTCACTGAGTTCATAGAAAACACACTTTACACGAGTTCATAGATAAAACACTTTACACGAGTTCATAGTTCATTGAGTTCATAGAATAAACACTTTTACACGAGTTCATAGCATTGTCAATTCTTTGTGTACTTCAGGGACCAATTGCACTATCATTTTTCTTTCATGACAATACTTAGTTCATAGAATATTTCCTTACACATATTAGTCCATAGTAAGTTTTTTTTTTCTCACACATTTGAGTTCATCGTATTACTTTTATACTTTAAGTCAGTGAAATACTTGCTCATAATTTGTTCATTCAGGTACTTAGACTGCTGTGTTCACAAACATACACCTAAGTCGTTGAAATTTTCCTTTTTTTCACTGACATACACTGTTTTAGTTCATAGTGAAATACTTTTCCTTGCTTCGTTCATTGCAATACACATTTTTTTCTTTGGTTCATAGAGATACACTTACAATTGAGTTCATTGATATTCTGTTTGGTAAAAAAAAAAAAAAAAAAAAAAAAAAAAAAAAAACACATTATACACAATTGAAAATATTTTGTTTCTAGGTTTCAACGTTACACATTAGGATATTTCTTTTTGTTTTCATTATACCAGGAACTACTTTTGACCTCACATGATAGGCACAAATTAAACATTTACTAAAAGGTTAAGTTTTAACACATTCGTAATTTTTCCACTATTATTATATTTCTTTTATGCCATGACATTCCATGTCACCATCACTTTGTTTCACAACAAAGAATGCCCAGCTTACAGGATGCTACCCCTTCACATGCATTTTCCTTAAATTTCAAACCTATGATGTTTTTATTGTTTTCATCACACTTATTTTGGCTTTCTACATGGACATAATTACACGTTTTCTTTTAAATTTTGAGATTAAATAAAATCTCTGGTTAAGCTTCACTTAGACAATACACACGTCTAAGATATTATGTCGTTCTTGTAATAACATAACTTCACAATAACACAAAAATTTTTTGTTTATAGCATTAGTAACCTAGTGCAGTTACACTAAATGTTAAAACATTACCTCAGGTTATACAATACACATACAGTTCCTATCCTGCTCGATACACTGTAAGGAATACAAAGTTAGAATTTACCTAAAAAAAAAAAAAAAAAAAAAAAAAAAAATTGTGGTTGTTATACTTACCCGATCATGTCACCAGTCTCTCCACACACTCGGATTGTCCTTTTACCTTTGATATGTGAGACATTTATCTCAGTTTTTTTTTTTTTACTATTTTTTTTAATTTATCCCCTCTGAAGTTTTGTTCCTGTTCAAAATTTTTGCCCTAAGGGTCCAAACTTCATTGTGTAGAGAGACAAAACCCTTGAATTGTTGTTTCAATTCAATAAACAAAACTTTTTATATGATACATTGACGCATGCTCCTTTGAAGATCAATGTGATCTTTGGGGAGCAGGGACCTAGGTATCACTTGGTGTCTGGGTCTCATAATTCCCTCTCCCCCTAGGGCTGATGTTCTAAACTGACGCCATCACACTTGTTTATTAACAAGATTAAGGGCTACACCCATTCATAGGCATGCTATATGCATCCCGTTCTTTTGTAGTCCTGTGCGGTGTGCACGAAAACCAATTTTCTACTTTTTATTTTTTATATTTTTTTTCATTTAGCTTTTATTCACAGACATGCATATGTCATTTATTTTCTATTTCATTTTAAAGTAGTATCTGTGTATTTTGTTGCTTGCATTTACTTTATATTATTTTTTATTTTGAGAAGTTATTATAACAAGTTACCAAAAAAAATATTTACTTCTCTTATTTTGGTCATGAAAAATGCTGGTACCAGCCTCTTAATCAAATACTAAAAAGATATTTAAAAAAGGATCCTGTTAAATCAAAAAATATTATTTGCAATTTCTTGGTGACTGACTAAGGAATACCAAGATAAGAATAAAATAAAAAGGCGCCATTTATCATGACCTGAAAAGTTTTGCTTTATGCAAACATTTAAAGAATTGCAAGCACACAGTTATATGTTATATATATATATGGAGGCTTATCTTTCTTATTATGTTATATCTGTTTTAAATACTTATATGTATGGGGTGGACAAAGTAATCTTCAAATATAAAAAAAAACTGTTCTTCAAGATTCTCAGTTTTTTTTTCTGGTGGTAATGGGTGATATATATAACGGCGTTACCGTTATATATTCATTATTCCTCCTTTTCCCTCAAAAAAACAACTTTTAACTTTACTGGTATATTATAAATGGTTATTATTCTCCCCCCCCCCCCTTCAAATAAAATATTTAGTTTAAATTTGACATTTTAGAGTTAATTTCATATGTCTTTAGTCATTTTCTTCCCCCCTCCCCCTCTCACTACTGTAAGTTTCGCTTTTACTTTTTAAAGTTCTTTTCAAATGCAGACATCATTTATCTCGGTTCCTTTTTCTGTCTTTCAAATTCACACGATAGAAAAAGATCTTAACCGCAATTATTTTCCATTGAAATAAAGTAGAAGAATAAAATACAAATGAATGTCTTTTCGCTTTGCAGCCGACGTTATCTAATGCATATTTTCCCAGCCTCTGGGCTTGCATTAGTATTCAATTCTCACCCTTGTACTTTGTCGGATACAAACCATATGCCCATTACTAATTTGCAGCTGTAGAGATCTGTAACGTGCATCTAAAAATCACGTGTTCCTATTTCTCTAACCACTTTCCCTTACCGCAAGAATGTTAGGACACGTGTAACCATAAATAGCTCGCCATGGCGTAAGTTTGAATTCTATGTAATACTTCGAGATGCCTCTGATTCCTTTGTCCACGCCACCAATATCCATCGCCAATACAATACAGATGTTGCTATTCATCTCGCCAATGAGTGAGTGATTGTAATGAATATTTTATCACTACGGCCTCTGAACTTGAGTGTGACAGACCTCGGCTCTCTGCCCTTCGGGGGGCTGCCCCGTCGGGCAGTCTCGTCTGACTTCTCCCGTCCACTGTACCATCATGGCCCTTCTTTTAAATAGTTTCATAATAAAGAAGTAAGTCCTCGAAATCCTCGTGTTGGAGTTTTTTTTCATTCATCCACGAACCTGGACTCTCTAATAAATCTCCTCTATAGGGTGGGGGGGGATAGACTCCACTTTAATTTAGATAAATGGGTTTTTAATGCAGAATTATTCGATTTGATTCAAATCTGATATACTGGTTTCTGATACCGGTTCAAATCTGATAAACCCCATTAAAAGGAAAGCTATCTTCTTTGCTATTTTTGAAGCAAATATAGTTAAGTTTGGTAAAGTGGTCGTTCCGTTTTCTTTCCTTTCTTGTTTTTTTCTTTTATAAAATTTTGTGTACAGCAAAGTTAATTTTCTATCGATTTCTTAAAATAGGATGAACCTAGTACCATCTGTGTATATTTCTTTTTTCTAATTTCTTGAATAACTAATATAAAATTACAAAATCATTTATTTCCTGCAGAAGATCCATTTTGCTTATTGAAAACATCGAATGGAAATCATTATGTTGCGTCGATAAATAATGTCGTCTGCTCTGTGTGGCGGAAACGGTTCATAGATCGCTCGTGTGACCGGGAGAGCGCAGGTGTTTATTTTTCTTGTTGAAACCATAAGCGTTCAAAAAGTCGTTCGTCTGACATTTGTCTAATACGAATTATTTCGTCTAAGAAAATTAAAATATAGTAGATGATAAATCCACTTTACAATTATCTATTAAAATTGTCAAACGATGGTCAGTCTGTTGCAGATTGTTAACAGCGTATGTTGTTCTCCTGAATTGATAAATAATCGCCTGCAGAGACGACGATATTTAGGCAGATGTCAGACGAGCGATATTGAAAAGCAGCCATATCGACGCTCTCTCTTGAGAGCATACAAATCTTCTTATCTGTTCAGACGAGCGCCCATAAATCGTTGCGGTAAAAATTCCGAAAAGCTTCACGTCGAGGTTCGACGTTTCCCCCAACTCGCCAGCAGCTGGTCGCGTGATCAAGGTCTTTTTTTTGCTTCTACGTTGTCCAGCCGAAGCGCAGTTCTGACGCTGACTTTAATTTTCTTTATCAGTGATTCGTATTTTTTTGTTTCTGGTTGCGTATCGAATTTTTTCGCTAGAATTTAAAATGGATTTAATAAACGTGTATTAACTAACTTTTGAAATACAAAAGCGTCCAATATTGTTGGACACCTCATGCTTACATTGAATAAAGATCAAAATTAAAATATAATAACTTTGTTAAATGCATACTTGATTAAGAAAAAAAAAATCAGAAAATTCTAAAGAAGATTAGGAAGTTATCGATAAATTATATGAATTAATGTTGTGCCATATAAACAAACGAGTTGGAAACTGCTCGTCAAACGTGGCAAATGAGGTGCATTCGTAATGTAAATAGTTTTATAAATATTTTTTGCACCGAATTGTACTGATTGTATATTTGAGTGCACTTCATAAGTGCATATAAATTTCATTCTGATCGAAAGGCTGTAACATCATTAAAATACACTTGCAATAACTTTTTTTCCCAATGGCCGTAATGTAACGGAAGATTTTGACTGTCTCTGTCATTAATCTAGACATCCGATTTACATAAAATTTGAAATACTCGACAAGATTTTGCAAAAATTATATATTTAAAATTTCAGACCAATCGGAAGGTTGTAAGATCATTAAAATGCACTTGCAATATTTTTTTCCCCATTGGCCGTAATCTAACGAAAAAGTTTTGACTATACCTGTAAATAAACTATACATCCGATTTTCATAAAATTTGAAATGACTCGATAAACTTTTGCAACAATTATATATTAAAAATTTCAGGCTATTCGGTTGGGTAGTTTTTGCTCTGTTATATGCGGACAGATGGACTGAACGACGACTATAGGTGCTACGTATTTATATAATTACGAACGCACCTAAAAAATCATTTAAAATTATGTTAATGTTACAAGTTAACGTTTTATAAGAAGAGTATTTAAATAGTAAAGTATTATTATAAGGAAAAAATGAATGTAATCTTTATCAATTACTACTAATAATAATACTATTTTGTCCTAGTATGTACTAAATTGAATGTAAGTGTAATTGCAGGGGGTTTTCTTTGTGGGGTGGGTGTGAAGGAGGCATTTTGCGAAAAGTAAATGCTAAAGTTTTCGTTTCGGGGGAACTTGTTTTCTTTACAAATTACAGATTTTTAAACCTAACAATATTACAATAAAAAATATAAATATAATATAATAAATATAAATATAATAAATATAAATATAAATATAATAAATATAAATATAAATATAATAAATATAAATATAAAAAAAAATATAAAAGTATAAATATATACCTATATATATATATATAAATTAATAGTATGTTTTTATTGAATATAATTTTGTGAAAGGGCCTGTTTTATAATTACGATTTTTGAGAAGAGGCCTGTTTTATTAAATGGATTTTTGTGAAGGGGCCCTAAATAGACAGCAAATGTTGCATTTCTTAATAATAATGAATTCTTAATAATAATTCTTTGAAATTAAAATCATTACAAGTTAGATCTGGTTTTGAAAATCCGGTATGGGAAAGGAGACAGCAAAACAGAGCCTCTGTGGTCATATCCGGTACCAGTTCTATTTACTGCGAGCATGTAGTTTAAAAAATACTGTATTTTTTTTTTTAGCTCACAGGCTATCAAAGCTTGAGAACTAATGTGCCCGCCGGTTCTGTATGTACGTACTTATGTACGTAACGCGATAACTCTTGATGGAACCATCCGATTTGCTTAATTTTTTTTCTAGTTTCATTCTGATAAGGCGCTTCCCTGATTAGTTTTGGGGATTCATTGGTTAAGTATAAAGGGGGACAACGGGGGGCTAATCCCAACTTTAATTTAGATAAATGTTTTTTTTTATGCAGAATTATCCGATTTGCTTCAAAAAATTCGTCTACGTTCATTCCGATAAAGCTCTCCTCTGATTAGTTTTGGGGATTCATTGGTTAATTATAAAGTTGGAAAAGAGGGGGGGGGGGGGTAGACTCTACTTTAATTTAGATAAATGGGTTTTTCATGCAGAATTATTCGATTTGATTCAAATCTGATATACTGGTTTCTGATACCGGTTCAAATCTGATAAACCTCATTAAAAGGAAAGCTATCTTCTTTGCTATTTTTGAAGCAAATATAGTTAAGTTTGGTAAAGTGGTCGTTCCGTTTTCTTTCCTTTCTTTTTTTTTCTTTTATAAAATTTTGTGTACAGCAAAGTTAATTTTCTATCGATTACTTAAAATAGGATGAATCTAGTACCGTCTGTGTATATTTCTTTTTTCTAATTTCTTGAATAACTAATATAAAATTACAAAATCATTTATTTCCTGTAGAAGATCCATTTTGCTTATTGAAAACATCGAATGGAAATCATTCTGTTGCGTCGATAAATAATGTCGTCTGCTCTGTGTGGTGGGAACTGTTCATAGATCGCTCGCGTGACCGGGAGAACGCAGGTGTTTATTTTTCTTGTTGAAACCACAAGCGTTCAAAAAGTCGTTCGTCTGACATTTGTCTTAAAGCCAAGGCAAAATATTTTCTATAAGAAAAGTAACTAATAGCAAATTATAAATGCACTTTATGATTATCAATTAAAATTGTTGAATGATGGGACAGTTTGCTGCAGTTTGTTAACAACGTATATATTCCTCTCCCTGATTTCATAAATAATCGTCTGCACTAATGAAAATATCCAGAATTTATGTGAAATATTTCGTTAAAGAAAAGAAAAAAAACATCAGATGATAAATTCACAATTTTCAACAATCACGTGGACAGTTAAAGACACTTAAAAAAATATATTAAAAATACATATATTTTGAAACGGTTTCGACATTTTTAATCGTGTACAATATTACAGATTTTATTTTGCGTTGGAGTTTGTCCGCATTCTTATTTGATATAACTTTCCTTTTCTTACGTTAAAAGAGAAAATTCATTTCTCCTCCGCAGAATATATGTTTTTTCATCTACGAAACTTCCTGTACTCGTATTCGATATCTTTGTCTCTAAAAGCATCTTATCCATAATTACACTAAGGCTTTATTCTCTAAAACCATACGTTTCTTTAAATTTATCTTCAAGCATTTTATCGCATTTCCAAAGTTTTCGAGATAAGATTTCTATAACCTGAATTTACTGCTATTGGAGGATGCAGATTAGCCCTGAGCTGATTTAATATAACTAGCACGTTGGCTTCTATGGAACTAAAATATGTGCCATTAATAATATCCTATGCGACATATCACAGGGATACTCGTAACACCAATATTCTCATTCAAGACAATTTATTGATATAAAACGGGACTATACTATATTTGTGTATCTTTTAACAATAATTTCAGCTTTTCAGGTGTTTTAGCAACCGATTCACAGCTTCACTATTCACTATATACATTCTTGTTTTTTGTTTTTTTTTCCTTAATTTTGTTTCGCCTTAACAGAGAATCTTTTAACAATAATTTCTGTTTTTTAGGTGTTTTAGCAACAGTTTCACAATTTCACACATTCTTATTTTTTCTTTATCGATTTTTTTTGTCAATCAAACTTTTTGAATTATATTCCATAATGACCTAAATTACAAGACGTTTTGGGGAACGAAAAACTATACAAGACATTTTCTGTTCTCTTCCCAAATCTGAATGTAAAGGGTATTCAACTTTGTCAGTATCTAATTTTTTGATGGTTTTATATTGAGTATATAAGTGTAATGTTGTTTTCTCAATTCACTTTTGTCTCAGTAAAGCGAATCTTTTAACAATAATTTCAGTTTTTCAGGTGTTTGAGCAACCTTTTCACTCCTTCTTATATTTTATTTATCAATATTAAATAAATTGTTACGAAACACATTAGAAACATCTATAATAAATTAAATAAAAATATAATCAATAAAAATATCGTTCAATCCCGTAAAAGTTGCTTAAAATATACGTTAAGTGAGAAATGTTAAGCATGTGATTTGATTTTTAGGTGCGTTCGTAATTATATAAATACGTAGCACCTATAGTCGTCGTTCAGTCCGTCCGTCCGTCCGCATATAACAGAGCAAAAACTACCCAACCGAATGGTGTGAAATTTTAAATATATGATTGTTGCAAAATTTTGTCGAGCCATTTCAAATTTTATGAAAATCGGATGTATAGTTTAATTACAGGGACAATCAAAGTTTTTCTTTACATTACGGCCAATGGGGAAAATTATTGCAAGTACATTTTAATGATGTTACAGCCTTTTGAATGGTCTGAAATATTAAATATATGATTGTTGCAAAATTTTGTCGAGCCATTTCAAATTTTATGAAAATCGGATGCGTAGTTTAATTACAGGGACAATCAAAAGTTTTTCTTTACATTACCGCCAATGAGAAAAATTATTGCAAGTGCATTTTAGTGATGTTACAGCAGTCCGAAAGGTCTGAAATTTTAAATATATAATTGTTGCAAAATTTTGTTGAGCCATTTCAAATTTTATGAAAATCAGATGTATAGTTTAATTACAGGGACAGTCAAACTTTTTCCGTTTCATTACAGGGAATGGGAAAAAATAATTGCAGTGCATTTGAATGATGTTGCAAAAAATGATAATGCAAAAAAATATACATTCAGTACAATATGGGAGACAAAAAATAATTATAAAACTAGCTATAGTACGAACGCACCTCATTTGCCACGTTTGACGAGCAATTTCCAACTTGTTTAATTTTTAATAAAGGAAAATCCAATTGAAACCTTTACATCCGAATTCCTTTATGGAACATATACTTACTTCACAAGGAAATGAAAATTTAAATCTAAAAAAAAATATTTTTTCTCAGAAAAGTACAATCCTAAAATACACAATTTAAGTGTCTATATTTGTTCTCAATATTAACAAAAAAGAAAGTTTTTGAATGGCATGTCCATCATAGCCGAAATGAGAAATTCTTTGGAGGGAAATGTAAATGCGATTTTTCCTTTTAATGCATCATTTACGTATACAATTACAGACCCATTTAAGTTAGTGATTGTATATAAGCAAATTATATTTCAGATCCTTATTTAATCAAATAAAATTAATTTTACATCTAAGGCACAATTTCTTCATAAATCGAGTTCGGTCTACCGTTTTGTAACTGACTTGTTTTACAGTACAGTGTTACGTTTTCGAGATAGGAGAACTAACTCATCGATCTCCATCTAGGGGGACTTGGTCTTAGTACCGTTCGTGCAGTACATATGAATTTTACAAAAACAAGGCTCAAATTTTATGATGTGACGAGTTTTATTGCCACATTAGGTGTGAATTCTGAAAGATCAAGTTTATTTTAAAGACATTTATAAACTCCAACAGTTTTTTTTTTTTTTTTTTTTTTTTTTTTTTTTTTTTTGGGGGGGGGGGGGGGGGGACAGACTTACCAAAAGATAAAAAGGGGGCGTGAGAGAATAGTAACAGGAGAGGGTCGTACTTCCATGTGCCGAAGCAATTTGCTTAGTTATTTCGTGTTAGCAGGCCATTTTAGAAGTGAAGTTAATACGCAATTACAGACGGCTGCCAGTTGGTGAGTGATCAAAATGAACTCACAAGTGTTTGGCGATAAAGCGCGAGCAGACAAAACATTTGGTGCATGAAATTCGCAGTTTTTAGCAGTAGTAAAGTTACCGCACATAGAGGTTTTAGAGTTACTTAATAAGGAATTATTGTGGTCAGGTGTGGCAAAGTTTGGATTCAATACATTATTAAAAAAAATGGCATCTGGAAAATTACTGATACTCAAAGTGCGTAGGACTGTAGAGAACAGGTGTAAACATGAACAAAAGTTAAAATACTGAACTGAATAAGGCGTTATCTCTTATCCCTTAACGGCGCGGTGTCCTTAAAAAAGGGACACCTAATTTTAATTCCAAAACTGACAAACGGCACCAATAATATTTAAATAAAATTGTCCTATTATAATCTACATGTAAATAAGCAAGTCCGTATTTTATAATAAATTCGTTTAAAAATTGCGGTGTCAGTCCATTATTTTATCACTTTATAAACAGAACTACTCCGCGCCGGTAAGAGTTAAGTGAGAATTCGAGGTCCAGCAATAAGCTACAACCCGAGAATACATGTTAAGAATGTATGCAACTGTTAATGATGATTCTTTTATGTTTTTGTTTCTTTATTACCAGAAAGTTTCACAATGGTTAAGTTACAATCTGTGGGAAATGAATTTAATAAAGGACAGAAGACTGGATCATTGATCGCCTTTCTATATGTGATAAAAAATAAATGTAGTATGTCAGTATCTTTAGTTATTATTGGGGGAGTGGTGTAGACAGTAATGATATAATTTTAAATAATACAATTAAATTAACTATAATTAAATTAAAGTTTTATAATTTGCTGGGGGAATTTGAAAAAAGGGATATATAATAGAAAACTTTTATACATGGATATAGGAAATTCATTAGAGTATTTCTTTCGGAGGAAAGGTAATTAAAAAACATCCGTAGCATACTGATTAAAAATTCATTACTTATACGCCATGAACAGCAAAGCAAGAACTAAAATCTGCATTGCGTAATTGATATTGCTCAGAATTGATTAAAACCTTAAGGGCTCTTATCAAGAAAAGTATTTAAGTTCTTTAATGCATTTCTCGTGGCAAGCAATTAAGTTCACGTGAATTGCAGCCAGTTTAATGACTTTTCAAATAGAAGTATTCTTATTAATTGCAGCGACTAATTGATTCTGAGATAGTTCGTATGTTAAGTAGTGGTTTCTACACGTTAACATTTGCATTTACAGATTGTAATTAAAATATACTATTTTATTCCAGAATTTAAGACTTTAACGATTATCAGTTTCATAAATGCAAAATTATACTGTATGATTTAATATTGGCGCCTTATAATAAAGTTTACATTTTGAATTTTTTTGTCCTTTAGAAAAAAACTCATTTGTAATTCTGTATTTACATTCATTATATTTAAAATAAAAATTTGAGTTTTTCTGTTACAATGTTGCGTCTGTAAAAAAAAAAAAAAAAAAAAATTAAAGAAAAGTCAATGCTTCGGCGGACTGTATAAACGGTGAAAAAGAAATTTAATCTCCCAAACGTTTTACTTTTTCTGTTAGGAATTACATTCCTTCTTTCATGTTAAAAAAAGAATGTTAGTAATCAGTCTCTAAAAATAAATTGCAACAATCTTTGAAAATTTATGAACGAACGCCCGATTTGGGTACTAGAATAAATTTATTATCAACCTGAAATTAGCCTTCATATAAGTTTGCATGAAGATTGTAGGATTAGCTCTGAATCCATTTAATGATAAAAAATATTATTATACTTTTTTATAAAAAAGACTACATATGTAGTCTTTTTTAACAAAAAGGAAAATTGTCTACTGGCAAAAGTAAATTTATTTACAAATTCTCTCATTAATTATTCAGACGTTTTCCTCAAAAATGCTAAATTACATTAATTGTTCACATTTATTTTGCAATACTACAATAAGATTTTTCACAAAAAGGAAAATTATGTATATATATATATATATATGTATGTATGTATGTATTAATATGGAAATGTTTATGTTAAAGGAAAATTATGAAAACAGTGCGTCGTTTCTTGTTAAATAAGTGCGTCGTTTTTTGCTAAAATACATTGTAAGCTTAATACAATTTTTCCGAATGCAGATGATGCTGAAACTTCCTGAACCTTATCGCTTATAGGATCAATCTTAATGTGTAGATATAATTTACACCTGGGAAAATGTTCCTTCCGTAGAACTTCCGTAATCCGCCATACTATTCACATAATTAAATAACAATTCTTTTTTTTTAGGTCAAACATATTATACTAGCTGATACAACATGCACTTGTTGTTGATTGTTAATTTTTAGCTTTTCATATGATTTATACTTACTGTCAAAAGTTACGATATCACTGCTCCCCTAATCGGAGTGGTAATTCATGGGAAAGGGTTATGGGATTCCACATATGTTTCACCCTATTCACCCTAAATGAAATAGTCACATGGTATTGCAGAGAATAGACACTGTTATTACATCCATGCAGTTCATACATTCTTTATACTGACACTTTCCCAACTATGAGATGTAAAGGATAACGCTTAAAGTATCAGTAATGTGTGTATTACAGAGTTACTCTTGCGCTATACATACAGTGTCTAATATATGCATAGATTACAACACCTTTTAATTAAATTTTAAAAATGGTGTAGTACTATTTTTTTTACGTTATTTTACTGCTAAATGCCAATCTTTCATATTAAAATCTATCTTCCTATCCTCATTATATTGCAAATATGTATGTTTTCATGATTGGCTCGTGAAAAAAAATGCTATTATCAGCATCGGTCTTTAACAGATGCTCCTTGAATGGTAGATATGTAAAACAGAAAATGTAATCTATAAATAGAAAACCAATTTGAAAATTTTGTATTGGCTTCGTGCAGTTCATTAAAAATTTATATTAAAAAAGTATAAACGCGAAAAAATAATTATACAATGTGAATCTAAGTTCTAGGGCAAAACTTTAAGGGGTGATAGTACACATCAATACAAACAATATTAAAAGGGAAACTAAGGGTCCCAAACATCTTCTGAAGGAGATAGGCGTCATTAAAGTTTAGGGTACAAAATTTCAAATAATTATAAAAAACTGAAAAATTGGTCGATTGGTTTGCGGATTTCACTAAAACTATTCTTTATATCAGTACTTTTTTAACAATAAATGTTAAAGATAAAGTTCAAAAAATGCCAATAGAGGGCGCTTTAGGCTTTGGACTAACGAACAACTATTTCTTACCGTTACTTTTTGTGCCTCATTAAAGGCTTTCAGGGGGGGGGGGGGCGGTCTGTGTTCAGGGGGAGGGGGCGTGTTTCAATTTTCTACTCCTGAACACAGTTCAGTTTGCGCTACTTAACACCTCGCAACGATTCAGATTTTCAGCTCGAAATTTAAGTTTAAGTCTAAGCTTTTGAAAGCCTTTAATGACATACAAAAAATAATGTTAAAAAATAGTTGCTCCTTACTCCAAAGTTGAAAGCGCCCTCTATCGGCATTTTTTTAACTTTATCTTTAAAATTTATTTTCGAGAAAATACTGACATAAAGAATAGTTTTAGCGAAAACCGCAATAGAATCGACCAATTTTTCAGTTTTTTATAATCATTTGAAATTTTGGACCCTAAACTTTAATGGCTCATATCTTCTTCGGAAGACGTTTGAGACACTTAGTTTCCCATTTAATATTGTTTGTCTTGATGCGTACTATCACCCCTTAAAATTTTGCCGAAGAGATTAGATTCACCCTGTATATTAACAATATGCGTTACAAGGTATGTACGGAAAATACAAATGTTTGTAAATAAAAGGAAAACGAATATTAAAAAGAATCAACTGCTTAATAATCAGCGTTATTGCTTGAATAAATTTTATTATAAACATTTTTAAAACAAAATCTGGAAAAACCGAACTGTACACATACTAGATTAGATACTTCCAATATAGGAGTGAATTGAATCTTATAAAAATAATTTATATATTTTTTAAATATTTTAGTACTGCATTAAACGTTAACAACAGTGCATAAATTCTTTATTGGAAATAAACAGGCATTTTTAAACAAATTATTTCTTTGTTTTTGCATTTTAATGTAAAAATACATACTACCAAAAAAGTTTAAATACAAATTCAGTTAGATTGAATATATAAATAAAAAAATAATTATTTAAAAGCTTAGATGCGATTTAAAGTAGATTAATTACAAATATGTTCTGGATCATTAACAATATTTTATGATCCTCATATTTTTATAACACAAAAAAGGAAATTCAAATATAGCAAATTATCTAAATTAGGCCTTTCAACATAAAACACATTTCGTGTGAAATATAAAAATTAAATTTTTGAATGTGACATTTGCTGGAAATGCTATATTCCTTCTTTTTACCTTCGTTTAAACGTAAACAGTGACAAAAGCAGGAATCCAGTATTATTGTATTTAAGTGTTTTAGATTCTTAATTTTTAGGAATATATAATGCGTTAAATATGCTCAGAAAATTTTCATATGTGCACCGACATTTAATGTTGAATCATAAATATTTGTGACATTAAAATTTCGAAACAGAAAAGTTAAATAGAAAAATTAGAAGAATTAAATATTTTTACTGAAATAGATTATTATTACTAAAATTTATTTTTATTATAATTTAATAAAATTTATTATCATTAATCGCATTAGTAACTACATATATCCGGTTGGATTTTAGGAATGAAACAATACAAATGTATTAAAAAATACATTATATGAATCATATCTTATAAATTACGAGCCATCAGACACATTAAAAGTGCTTCGATAGCAGAAAATAGCAAAAAATATTTTCTAAATCATAAACAAACTTTTATGTAAATCATAAGAACCATATTTCGATTGTAAATTTTACAGAGAGAAATGGACATTTTCTGTTTTATTTAAGCGTAAACAGTGCAAACTACAGAAATATTGCCTTATATGTAATGTGAAAATATATTAAAATGTTTTAGATCATTTCATTCATATTATATTATTTTAAAGCGCGAATTATATTTAGATAAATATCCATAACTTAAGAATATTTTACGTATTTCAGTATTCACTGCGATAGTTGTATTAAAGATTATCCGACATAATACGAGTTCAAAGTATGTGCTTTATTTATTTATTTATATATATATATATTTTTTATGAAATTTTCTTAACCAATACGGCTGTTCTCAAATCCAAAGGGTCATGTTTCTGACATAAGTTTTAATTCATTTTTATTCGGAAAAGAATGAAACTGAATATTGCTGTTCAGAAACTATTTCATTGAACTGTTTTTTTTTTTTTTCGTTTTCTTATAAACGCAATTTATAAACGCTTTTTCAGAAAATACTGACAAAGTTGGCATTTTGAACCGAACTTCCGAACGAAAGAAGAAAATCCAGTCAGTAAGTTGAGAAAAATGCCGTGTCACGTGATGAAAATCATTATAACTCAATAAGTAATTTATTGATCAAAAAATGGAAAACACATTTCGATTCCAAATCGCTTCCACGGCCAGGGTTTCCAATTTTATATCTTTCCGTTAAAAAATTAATTGTAAATGTGTCAAAAGGTTTTGTTCTTGTTGAGCAGAGCAGTTGAGAACAGCCTTAAAAAACGGACGGTTTGTAGTAACTTAAAAACACGACGTAGCACTGAAGGCGATAAAAGCCTTTTAAATTTTAAATAACAACAATTATGTACAAAATTTAGAAATAATAATTCAAATTGGAATAATCGAAATGTACACTGATCTTTTATCACATCGTACAGGTATTGATTCCTACCTGTTTTTAGATGATATTTAATTTCTATAACCATAATCTCCATTATTTGAATTATTTTGTTTTAGTAAATCTTAAGGGGTCTTGTACTTTTTAAACGCGACAAAATTTAAGAAAAAAAATATTCCATGTTTGAATTAGACTATCTTTAAAACCTTTTTACGTATAAACATGAAATTTTGGGTATTGATTAAACTGATTGTGCTTTGTAATATGCTACCATAAGAAATTTATTAGACTTTTACAGGATTTGAGTATTCTTGGAATCAAAATAGCTCTTTTTTTTACTCCATAAGTCATTGCGTACCTGATATCTTGAGAAATAAAGTACGGATTTTCATGAAATTTGGTAAAAATACTAAACATATAGTGTGTGTTTAAAATGAGCTACTCTTATGAAAAAATTATTTCATTAACTACATAAAAGAAATATTTTTGTAAAAAAAAATAATTATTTAATATTTTTAATGAATAAAAACAGTCATAACTAAAAATATTAC
This sequence comes from Maratus speciosus, assembly GCA_963932465.1. NCBI lineage: Eukaryota > Metazoa > Arthropoda > Arachnida > Araneae > Salticidae > Maratus > Maratus speciosus. Next base: position 77,519,283 of record OZ010795.1, on the reverse strand, counting down.
AATTTACTTAGAAGTAGTTCATTTAAAACTCTCGTATTTGTTTTGTATCTTTACCAAATTTCATGACAATCCATACATACTTTCTCAAGATATCATGCGCGCAAAGACTTGTGGAGACTTAAAGAACTATTTTGATTTCAACAAGACGCAAATTCTGTAAAAAGCTAATGAATTTCTAACGGCAGCATATTAAAAAACACAATCTGTTTAATCAATATCCAAAATTACATGTTTATACATAAAATGGTTTTGAAAGTAGGCAAATTAAAATTTTCATTATTTTTCGTAATTTTCGACGTGTTTAAAAGGTACAAGTCCCCTTAAGAAATAAATCTCTGAATTCACAATAATTTGTTAAAATAAGAAAAAAAGATTAATAATATGAAATAACAAGAGTCATACTCATAAAGTTCACGTTCACATTAATAAGATTTAGAAGGGCCATTGCTTTTAGAATGCGAATAATAACAACATTTTATGCGCGTCGGATGAGAGTGAAATTATTAATTATAATTATATTTATATTACAGAAGAGATTATAAAAAAAAAATAATACGATTAACACATATATAAGAAAAAAAGTAACGGGATTTTAAATGTAACATTTAAAATTTGACGAATTAGAAGTTAAAATAATAATAAAATCTTTGTCCGAACAATGCTTCATTTTTTCTAGTTGACTGATTAGTTTTGCTATCTTTCGGGAACAATTTGATAACAACTTGTATAACAATCACTTATAAACAGATTAAGTTAAATAATGCTATAAAAAGTGATATAATATCTTTATTAAGACTGACGATCGTTTCATTGCACCAACGGCGCCATTTTCAATATCATTCAGGATAGAAAATATTTTCACAAAATTTAAAAACAATAACATAGTAAACAATGTCACGAGACATGATGGATAATTAAAAACATTGCAAATATTAAATAAAATTAAAATTAAATTAGCTATTAGCGAGCGTGGATTAATTTTCACATAATTTTAAAAACAATAACATGTTAAACAATGTCACGAGACATCATGCATAATGAAAAAATTGCAAAACATAAGATAAAAATAAAATTAACTTGGCTATTTGCGAGCGTGGATTAATTTTTACTATTGTTACAAAATTACATAACATTTCTTTACTAATTTTAGGTAAATCAAGGGACAGTGAATCATTGCAGATTTTCTAGTTGCATAAAAATATCTCTATTGTTTCCCGGATTAATAATCTTTGAAACAATCGGCCATCTTAATAATGATATTCTATTACTTTTTATAGCATTATTTAACTTAATCTAAGAACAATTTATTTAAAGAAATGCAATTTGATTATATATATCAGGAGCTGTTATATTATAAAAGAGTGCGTACTTCATAAGCCAACACCATTTAAAACCCAGATATCTATTATGTTATTCTTCTCAATTGTAATATTTAGTTATATTAAAAACGTAATAACTTTAAAAAATAATTTAAATAAGACTGAAAGTAGAATAAATTAAGAAACACCAAGGGCGGTTTATATCATATGCTAATGGTGTCTTTAATTTAAAAAGAATGAATGAGATTAAGGAAAATTTAATCAGTTGAACAGAAACGTGCCTGTTAAGGCGTACGTGTTAAAAATGTAATTATTATAGAATTTGCGACCGTATTTTTCGTGATTTGTACACTCTTGACACCACCCATGTTTTTAACGAGAACTAAAACCTTAGAAGAAACATTATTAAACAAATGAATTATCTAGCATGTAATTAATTATAAACTTTTGAAGTTTTATCCGTGTATGAGTAAAAAGTTTCAAATACAGAAAATTGTATACTTTATTTTTTACTGATTTTACTGATTTTGCTGATTTATTACTTTTTACTTCTTTACTGATTTTATATACACACAAATAATCCTTTATGTAAAACTTGCAAACGATATTTCATAATGTGAATTTTATTTACACTGCTTTTATCTACAGGGTCAGATGAATATATTACTATTTATTCAAGCGTTAAACAATGCAATCTTCAAAAAATTCGTCTTGACGGGATTCTAAATGCATATTCAAATGCTTTAAAAATTTTCCATTCGTATTAAATTTTTTAAAAGCATAAAATACGTCTAGAAAATTCTCTCTAGCGCACGGCTACTTTATGTATTTTAGTATTCACAGTGACAGTTATATTATTCTCTATCAAACGGTTTAAAATTTTAGCTTTAAATTTAACAATAATTTTTTCATAACACCAAGAATTGCATTACCAACATTAAATTAAAACATTTTAATAACTAAATCATTTAAAATTATGTTTTATATTTTTTTATTTATTACTCTTATAATAAGTTATCATTGATTACAGGATTCAGAACTGTATATAGTAAGTGTAAGATTATTCAATAAATTTATACAGTAATATTCAATAGTACGATGCAATACTGTCTTGAAATGTCTGCTGAAATGTCTTTTTCAATGCGTTAATAAGAAAACATACCTTTTTGATACTGTCTGTTCTTTATCTAAAACAATGTTTTAGACATATGGTGATATACCATTGATTCTGCCATTTTCTAAAGAATCTCAAACTAAACCTTTGGCATGTGTTCCCGTTGAATTCGGCAGCGTAGACCGGCGATCTTTAAACACTCAAAAGCTCGCTTCAAAGTTATTCTTCAAACGCGAACTTCTGTGATGGGCCCCCGTTACCTTCGACAACACACGTTGAGCGTAATATGCAGTGTTTTCCAAATAAAACTCTTCCCGAACGAGCCTCCCTTATGGATGCTTTATGTCCAATGCAATGTATAGATGTGTGCTGACATGACCACCCACCAATAATGTGAAGATGAACATAAGATAATATAAAAAAGTAAAACAAATTCCAATGAAATCCCGATCCTGAAGTAGGGGAGACCGGGGCAAGGTGACGAATGTCTTAAATTTTCCGTTATCCACTAGGTGGCAGCATCAACCGGACACTACTGGCTCTCCTATCGGCCATTCGTTAAACAATAGTATAGAGACGTTGAAATCGGCATTTTTGTGTTAGTTGTGAAGCTTTGATTGTTTACCGCTGCCATGTTATAACTTTTATGCATGTGTAAATAAGCTCTGCTACATATACATGTAAGATATATCGTTTCTCTTTAATATTTATGGGTGACTTAGTTTAAATGCTACTTATTACCATGAATAAATGTCAATTAATCGCCTTCCTTCATGGCAATGAAAACGAATATTTTTAAACAGGCAGTCCGGAGCAAGGTGACGAGCTCGTCATTCACAGTCCCTGGTAGTAGAAAACCAACGTATAAACCCTCCAGAAGAACCAGAACTTAGGGTAAATGCTGATACTGATGCACCAGAGAAACGTGTTAGTGTTTTTGATTTCCAACCATTGCCTAAAGCAACACAATGTGAGAAAAAAAGTAAAAAGCAAAGCACTGAGCTCAAGCATTCTTACAAGCACACCCATCAAAGAAATGTTAAAACAAAGGGAAAAGCGGAAAGAAGAACAAGAAAATAAAAAAAAATAGCGAAAAAAACCCCGTGAAGCTAAAAAGGGAGTAAAAAAACTCAAAATAAGTTCCTGTAGGCCTAAGTCTATTAAATCCAGTCCAAGGAGTCCAGTTGCATCAACTGGTGCAACAACACATTAGTGATTGCATGAGGAATGGCAGTTTTATTTGTGACTATTATTAGCTGCACAGCTAAACACTTCAACATTACGTTACAATGCATTATGCTTAGTTTGATACTTTGTAAGATCACATGTGGCACACAGTTATCATTTGTTAAACCAAGTAACATATTTAAAAGATAATATATGTTCAATAGGGTGGGTCGAAAAAACCGAAATTTTTATAATCGAAATGTAATAGTGCGGAAAAGTTTCCTTTTGTAATACAGAATAAATTCCTAAAATATTACATCGATCGGTTAATATCTTTTACCGCCGCAAGGGGGCCACATTTTCAAAAAATCGCAAAAAACATGTTTTTTTTCGTTTTTTTTCGTTTTTTTTTTTTTTTTTTTTTTTTTTTTTGATTATCCAAACATACCAATACAATTTCTAATAGAACGCAATAGCTACATGAAGATATGAGAAATGTCCCGGTAAATGTTCATTATGATGAAATCATATGAATATCATATATTTGCCGCAAAAACACGATATTTTTTGTAAAAATTTCAAAAATTTCAATTTTTCATTTTTTTTTCTAAATTTTTATAATTTCTATAATATATCTGGAAATAAATAATTTTACTTTATATCTATTAATATATCATAATTTTTATAACTATTTGTAATTGACTAGAAAATAAAGTCAATCATTCATTTTTCTTGACGATCGCTTCATCTACTGACGTTTTACTTCATAACAGCCAATTCATGCCACAAAAATTATATAAAATGAGCAAAATGTTTTAGTATTTTATTAATTAAAATATAGAGATGTTTAACCGAAACGGGTTAAATAAACTTAAAACGAAGAAGTATTTAATGTAAATGAATTTTATAATATAACTTGCTTTCAGATGAAGCCATTATTCCTCGAGAGGCCAAAACTGATCAGATGTGATCCTCCTTCTGTTCTAGTAAACGAACTTTATCAGCGCTTCAATGACTAATTTCACGCATCTTTCTAGTGATTGAGTGGGACAAGGAAAGTTATAATAGCTGGTATCTTTAATCGAACATTTTAAACTCACCAGCGTTGTTAGTCGATAGAGAAACCATAACAGGTGGTTCCGTTAGTTTTCAGTTTTGCCAGTAGACTAAAGCCATACAATTTTAAGCTTCAATGTTGAAGTCTGCTATGATAAAGTGACAGATTGCACTATTCTAGTCCACAGAACTTCGTGCTTTTGCAATTTTCTTCATGGCTGGGGCCCTGATGTTCTCCTCTTCATATGCTATCATTCCAAAGAGGCTATTTTATGATTTGCGAAAGTCATTTCATGAAAATACAGGAAAAATAATCTTTCGTAGATTATTTGTCAAGTAACGTAAGTTACTAACTATAGTGCACAGATTCTAGAAAACATGAGTGATTCATTTTAATTGTGAACCAACTGATGCAGTACAATTTCAGGATGTACTCAAAGAGTATGCAAGTTAAGAAGAGGGTTTTTTTGTTCCAACGTAGAGTCTCAAAATTCGAACAGCAGTAATGATCCACCTTGCGTGAAATATTTGTCCAGGGACTCAGCATTCAGACATATACTTTCTGGTCAGTTGACAAATCATATTTATCAACAGCTAGGTGATCAGATTAAATTGGATTAAATTTTGCAATTGGTAATAATTCGCAAATCACAAGAGATCAACCAATTGGGCCACAATATGATAGAGAACCTGTTTTTCGTCCTCAAGATGTTTGAAAAGATGTCTCAGTGGAAGCTCATTGATGTGAGGTCAAGGAAGCCAATAATATGGTTTTTTAAAAGTTGTTCCCAAGTAATCCTACTATAACACCACCTTTGCATCCTGTTTTGAAGACTGTTCCGCGAAATTCGACTGCAATTATTATTACAGTTTAGATTTCATTTTTCTTCAAAAAATCTATAATGTCATTGCATATAGAAGTCGCCTTGCCAGACGATGGGGTCAAATGACGAAAATAATTGAGACCTGGTTCTAGTATCAAAGAGATATGTTCCTCCTTGACTTCGCAAAGATGAAACTTTGCCACCTCTTTAACCTGGCAGATATTTCTATCTTTAAGGCCATCAAAGTATAGAGTAAAAGGAGTAAATTACAAAAACAAAAACAAAAAACAAAAAACAAAAAAAAAAAAAAAAAAAACGAACAAAGGGGAACTTGCCCTGTAGCAGCGATAAATTAATTTTACGTGAAGGCAGTTGCAGGTGTTTCTATCATTGAGCAATTTTTTTTTATAGAATTACAGTGATCATGGTTAACAATGTGCATGAAATTAACAACATAAAATGCCTTTCCCAGCCTATTAGAAATGTAAAAAATCTGAAAACATTACAAAAGTTATGAAAATTGAAAAAATGAAAAACTTTAATTTGTAACATTTTTTAGAAATTTTGGCCCTATTGCGGCGGTAAAAGCAACGATGTCACAAAAATGAAATGTTAATGTGGCATTACTAATATCTTGGCGTGGTTATTGCGTTCTATTAGAAACTGAATATGTAGGTTTGGATAATTAAAAAAAAAAAATGCAAAAAGTATGTTTTTTGCGATTTTTTCGAAATTTGGACCCCTTGCGGCGGTAAAAGATATTAACCAATCGGTGTAATATTTTACGTATTTTATCTTTTTTACAAAAAGCAACTTTTCCGCGCTATTACGTTTCGATTATAAATATTTCGGTTTTTTCGACCCACCCTAATGTTCAACCTTTTTCAGTGCTGTCATCTTGCCCCAGTACTGGGGTAAGATGGCGATCTGTTAATGTTATGAAAAAATAAAATTATCCTTTATTTTTTTTATTTGAAAAATTAAATGGTATTATATTTAATACTACATGGGAATACTCTAATAGTTCATGTAAAATTAATTTTTCTGTACTTAAAAATAAATTAATAAACAACAAAAATTGTTAACATAGGTTAACATAGTCATCTTGCCCAGTTCTCGACTAGTAGATATGAACCTCCCCCTAGCAGTGAGAATAAAAACTAAGTAAATAGAAAATTAAGTTAAATGAGCCGAAACATGTGGAAATCGAGCCTATAGAACACGAGATAAAATTGCGTCTCTGGCTGGTAGAAGATCGAATTCAAAACTGTAAGAGATATTTAAGCTAAGTTGACCGAATGAATTTTCGGTGAATTCCGGATTATAGAATCATCCGAAAAAAGAATGCGAATTTAACGTTCGGAAATAATTGTAACTGCAGCGTACGAAAAGCTGAGTAAGTGTACTCAGCCAATACTGGCTATCGCACGGTGCATTACCACCGACTAAGGACGCTGCAACAGGATATTACTCAACACATAGAATCTTTGCCGGAAGAGGTACAGTTTATAGCGATATTAAAAAGCCTCATGAGGTGTATGGGATGAACAGATAACTTATATTCATATAAAATTAGAGTGATTGACTATTATAAGAGAGAGAATGCATTATTCTAATATATTTTTTTGAAATATGGTTTGGTTTGTTTATGCAAAACTAAACGTTTTTATTAATAATTTTATATAATGCTTAGTTATCTCCCTTTTTACATTAATCTCTAAAACACGATATCGATTTTGTTTCCCAGAAACTATTTAATTAAAAATAAAGAACCAGTGGAAATATTTTTTTTTTAAATATTAGAACCATCTTTTACATATGGAGGTTATTACTTCAATAATTATCATTTTAATTAGAAATCGTAATTTGAGGTAAGAATACCAAGTCACAAAAAGCTCAATAATATACTTTTTCTTTAATGAAACCGAAATTTCCTTTGAGTAACACATAAAAAGTAATTTGATTTCTTTTAAAGATATTTTTAGAAATCTTTAATTGAGAATAAGGTTTTTAAAATAAATAATGTCAAATGATTTTTCTTAGTAATTTCGTCTTATTTTTAAATATTTGTTTCAAAATACATATTTATATTATGCACTAATGACAAATTGGAGAAATGCAATCAATTTTTTTAAAAGATTTTATTTAAAAGGATTTTTATTTTTGTAATGATAGTCATAGAGAAATTTTGGGAAGTGAATAATAATTTCCTAGAAAAACATTAAATCTCATTTATATGTTACTAAATAGCTTAGTGTACCAAAGAAAGTCGTTTTATATATTTAATACAGTTTCATTGCTTTATTGGATTTCAAGACTAAATAAAAAAATAATAATAAGTCTAGAAAATAATTCTGATAACACCTGATGTGATAGTAAAAGCTATAATACTCTAAAACTTATAAAAATCATTACGCGGATAAGACGAAAGTTCGTCCAGTATTAACATCTTTTCTGCCAGTAAAATAGGAATTAATTGTTAATAAAAATTGCGCATTATTTTGCACAAATTGGAACCGAAATATATACCGAAAAATAAGTTTTTACAAAATACCTGTCTGTGATACAAGTCTTGTGGGCGCTCTATCTCAAGAGATAAATAACGAAATTTAATAAGAATTTAGATTCAGTTAGTCCCTGATATAAATTGGTTCTGATTACATTTTGGTGTAAATTACCCAGCAACTGGCACTGCAAGGCTACAAGATTCGGGATTTCTACAATAGCTATATCTCAAGAACTAAAGCACGGATTTTCAGAAATCTTCAGATTCAGTTAGTCCTTGATATAATTTGGTGCTTTTAACTTTTTTTGTGTAAATTGCTCAATATGTGGCCCTGCTTTTCTGTATTATTCATGATTTTCGCCATAGCTCTATCTCAAGAACTAATGCACGAATTTTCATCAAACTTGATATAAATTGGTGTTGCTTAGTTTTTGGTGTAAATCTCCTAAGGGCGGGCTCTACTATGCTGCATTTTTCACGATTTCCGCAAAATATGTACCTCAAGAACAAATGCATGAATTTTCATCAAACTTTAGATTCAGTTAATCCATTATATAAGTTGATCCTGATAGGTTTTTGGTGTAAATTGCCCAAAAGGTGTCACTGCTAAGCAGAACGTTTCACGATTTCCGCAATAGCTTTATCTCAATAACTAAAGCACAGATTTCTTTCAAACTTCAAATTCAATTAGAATTTGGCACAAGGTGTTGCTGATTAAATTTTGGTGTAAATCATCTAACCGGTTCCGCTGTTATGTTGAATTTTTAGGAAGTATTAATATGTGTGAGATAAAAGAAAGTTCTGGGATTGCCACATCCGACTGGTTTTCTTTTTTTTAATTTTGGTTTCAATAAATATATTTTATTTTAATTTTAGATATAAATTTATTAGTTGCAAATTTTTTAAATGACCCCCAAAAATTCTTATAATTTTAAAAATTTCAATCTTGGAATTGTCATCAAGTCTGCACTTTTCTTCTTTCTATTACCAATATTTGTCGAGCTATAACAGTTATTTTAAGATTACATTGCAGGAAAAAGTCAATTGATCTCTTAGTTTTATACAATTCTAAAACATACTTTATAAATTTACTCTCTTTGTTTAATGAATACTTCTTTGTTAAATGCTCAATGACTAAACAAGATATGTCAGTATGCACATCTTAATCGATAAGCATCGATCACCGTCCAGAAAAATATTTGGGATGCTCCTATGTAAATTGCCAATTGCTGTGAACACCCTTTCAGAAAATTATAAAAATATTTTGCATGATAAAAACAGGGTTTTCATAAATTATATTTAAAATTTTGATCCTCCATATACCTATAAGGCGCGGATTTGGTGTAGCACTCTGTGTATGGTAGTCGATAGTAATTAACTCTATACAGGTCGTGAGAATGGCTTAATTGGATTGCATTGGAAACTGTTTTTATTTCTTTCTTTATTATATAGTGCTTGGCACTCCGGCGTCCTTTCTATACAGAGCACTACATGTATCATTAAAATCCTTGTGCCACTTACGTATTTTGGATATCGGTGAAGGGTCAATCCCTTATTATGTTTGAGACCACAACCTGTCATTTTCCTTTGGAGTATCAAATCAAGTTCTTGGCTTTATTGAGTCATATCTGGAAGTAAAAATCATTATTTTAATGCAAATGAAACTTTATGAGTCGTTGTAACATGTACAAGGGAACAAACTCCGTTATCTTATTTTATTTGTATTTAATGGAGTGTTAAACGTTGATCCTCCATATAACTTAGGGCGCGAGTTTGGTGTAGCACTCTGTTATGGTTGCCGATAGCAATTAACAATCTATAGAGCGTGAGAATGGACTTAATTGGATTGAGTTGGAAAATGTTTTTAAGGCGGCGCGCAGCGTAAGATTTAGCAAATCTAGCGGGGAGAAAGTCCAAAAATCGACTTGCAGTAATTTCATTTTTAGATGTTTCAAATAACATCTAACATATTGGAGGAAAAAAATGTACAGTGATAGCAGCCTAACTCCACAACAACACTATCAAAATTCGGCTCAAAAACCTAATTTTCTTTCAACCTTTTTAGAATGGCGATTCTGTAGTTGTAATTGCCATTGATATTTTTTGGCTAAAAACATACTTATTTTGTAAATATTTTTTAATGATAGTATGGGATCTTTGCAACAATGTAGATACTTTGTATCTTACTGTTACAATAGTTATTTAGAAGTGTTATATTTAAAAAATAATTTTTTAAGTCAATATAAAAATTATTTAAAAATTTAATAGCATATGCTAAATTTTAAAAAGCTGCCAAAAATTTTGTACACGATTGTACATTGTATAATAATTTTTTTTGTAAATATGTATGCATATAAACATAGAATAAATCAATTTCAGCTGCCACTATTTGCAACTCTTGTATATAAGTAATTTTTTATCAGGTACGGAAGAGTAAATTTCGAAAGGAGTATTATATGAGATTTAAAAAACTATGATACTAGACATGAACCACCCCCCTTTAATTCTAAAAATAACCTGATAGACTATTTATTACACAAATATAATCTTCAACATTGCTCATCTGTTATGTTAAACCAGATTAAGTGGCTGATCCATTCTTTTATATTTGGCAGTAATCATAGATGGAGAAGCTGACATCTCTTAAAGAACGTTTTTTGAAGTAAAATAAGAGATGAACAGATTCTAATATCAACAATAAATATATTTATAGGGCAGAAGAAATAATATTACTACCAGAAAAAGGTTGGACAACCAAACAGTTTTTTTTTTTTTTTATTTAAGTGGACCGAAATCAAAAGACAAAAGTTGCATTCGTTAATCTCGGAACACAAATTTTTAAACACACCATGTGTTTAAAACTCAGACAATCTAGAAAAAAGGGTAGATATTGATATGTTAAAAAATATATCTGAAAGCTCCTAAAGAGCAACGAAATTTTAAAAAATCTTTCAAAAAACCGGATACTCGTCATATAAAAAAGGTCTGTAATGAAGGAAATCAAAATTTTATAATGGGTAAAGCCACAGCCATCATCTACTTCTTACTCTAGATCTATAAAGTTTAATTTCATCATGGAACCTAATCAGTCAATAACAGAAGAATTTAAAATTATCAGAAATTAAATCTTTATAGCTGTTGCACTAACTGTAGTAGAATTGAATGTTCAGACGTACGACATAGAGCACAAATTTGAAGACACGGTGGTAGATAGCACAATGTGCAGCATTCTATCTTCAAATAAAGCAACTTAAAAATGCAATGTTTGTAACGGAAAGTTCAAGGTGGTGAATAACTTAAAAATTATTCGATAATATACGAATAATACTCACAAATTTTCTCGGAGCTTATCGGCACAACATGCACCATTAATTTTTATGGAATGCCTCTTACATATTGATTACAGATTTGATGTAAATAGATAGCAGCTCCGAAAACCTGAAGAAAAATGAAGTATCGCAGAAAGAAAATAAATATAATTGAAAGATTTAGACTTAAAAGAGAATTGTTATTAAAACTCCAAAACAATGGCAAGATGATATTAATGTAGGAAATAGAAAAAGGAAGATTTTTTAAGGATGCTGCAGTGGCCGCTAGCAATATAAGCCTTTAAGCATTACAAATCATGACATTAACATCTCAATAAAAGGCACAAAGGGGTTTAAACCTATAAAAGTTACCGGAATTAAAAAAAAATCTAAACTTAGTTTAGAAGTTTAATGAATAATGCGCTTTCCGGAATTATTTTTGTAATAAAACCTTCTTCAAGCGACCAGGAAAAAACGGAATTTGTTTCGTTCTCTTCAAAGAAATTGGTCGCTCATGTAGGGAGTCCAACTAGGATGGTCTCTGAATGGAGGTAAAATTAGTATTGAGCGTATAGGAATGAATTTCGTTCCATGAAAAAATAGGTCGTTCAAGGAGGTGGTGGCTTAATGGAGGTGATCGCACAGGGAGGTTTCACTGTATTTTTTCATAATGCATAACCATTTTATCTCTAGTAAGATCAATTTTATTACTTTTATATCGGTAATTTTCATAAATTGAATTTTACCCCGCTAGATTCGTAAAATCTTACACTGTGCGGCGGCGGGCTCTCGATTTTTTTTTCAACCGTTTTCTTTGAAAATGAAATATGTGATTGAATTTATAGTGATGTAAAAATATCAGAAATTTTACGAAAAAATATTAATTATTTTAGTAAATATTAATTATTAATTATTGAAATAATTAATTGAAAATGCTCCAGGCGCATTTCTTTCGCATTTAATATGGTGATTTTTATTTATGAGATACCTTTCAGACCTAAGAGTAAAACTTAGTTGGAATCGCAAATATAAAAAGAAAATAAAAAATATTAATAATAATAAGTGTAAAGACCAATTTTTATCGTGCAAAAACACTGTAAATTATTCTTTCGACAAAGAATTTATAGCCTGTGAGTTCTGAAGTAAATTTATTTATCTAATATTCATTATTTTATACACCATAAGGTAAATGCACAACAAATTTTGAAGAACTCGGAAAGATAGGGATGCGCATGGAACATTTTGAAAATTGACATTATACGGAAATTTTCATTTTGAGAAAATCAACTTTTAAGTTAGAAATATTAGTATTTCAATATTAAAGAACATTAAATACCATATAATGAATGCACATTGGTTATAATACATATATATATATATTATATAAAAAATTTTACCTTTTACTATTCATTTAAATTATTCTAAATTGCCGATCTATTCATTATTTCCTTTTTTTAATACGCTATATTATTTATTTCTAACTAAATTCCTCTATTTTTAAAACGCGTATCTTAATAATAGATTTATTCCAAAACATAATCTAAACTTTTAATACCTTCATTAATTTTTATCGTCTACCAAGCTGTAAAGTTCTGAACGCAGTTACTTATTTTTCGAATATTTATCAAAGCCATTTTTACTTTTTATTCTATTTCATCTCATTTTCCAGCTCGCGAGGCACCAGCCTTTTCACATCGAAATCATTCCATTAGCGGCGCTGGGATTCTTTCCTGTGACGTTTCTTGATCGCTCTCCATTGGCTGAGTGTCGTATCCCAGTTTCACTTCGAGGCTCGTTCGTGATTTTCGTTGGTTTAGCTTGAAGTTGTCATTTCAATCGGAATTCCTCCGCGCATTCTCATAAATAGCGAGAGCATGAACTCAGGACGAGAGATTTTTTTGTGCTGTGATTGTTTACAAAACCTGTTACCCGGTGTCCTTAGACATGTGGAATATTCATTTCGTAAATTAACATCTATTTATCATGAATCATTAGTTTATGCTCGAGTGAAATGCTCTGATTTCTCATCTGCGGGAATTGTTCAGTGTTGGTATGTTCTGATGGAATAAACAGTTGTTCTATGACTACGTTTCCATGTGTTCCATTGGGAAAACCCCATATTTCTTCATACGCCTTTTTTTTCGCCACTCAAGCTGCCTTGTTTTTATAATGAAATAATAAGTGTTTGATTGGACTATACCAATATTATCATAGCTCTACAGCTGCTATATTTTCAGAGTTGATACCTCCGCTAGCAATGCTTGTGCTAAGTGGTAGGATTGCTCACAACATCACCAACGGCTGATTAAAATGTGGTATGACTCCAGTAATACGTAATAAGCACGATTTCAACTACACCCATTAAATTGTTTCGTAACATATATGCATACAATAACATTTAAATAATAAATATGTAAAAAAATCCATACTTTTACTAAAAAAGTATTCACCGTTTTACGAGATACTTTCGCAGTAACGCTGCGTTTTGGTTAATCAAACAGCACAAATGCACCAAGCGCATTTCTTTCGCATATAAAATGGTGATTTTTATCCATGATTTACCTTTCAGACCTAAAAGTAAAACTTAGTTGGAATCGTAAACCTGAATAGAAAATAAAAATTAATAAATATAATAATAAGTGGGAAAACGAATTTTTATTGTGCAAAAACACTGTAAATCGTTCTTTCAATAAAGAATTTACAGCCTATGAGTTCTAAAGGACCATTTATTTATCTAATATTCATTTTATGCACCATTAGGTAAATATACAACACATTTTGAAGAACTCGGAAAATTAGGAATGTGCATGGAACATTTTGAAAATTGACATTATTCGGAAATTTTCATTTTGAGAAAATCAACCACTTAGAACTATTAGTATTTCAATATTAATGAACTTTAAATACCATATAATAAATTATTATTACTCATATATGTATGCATACAATGAAAATTTAATAATAAATAAGTAAAAAAAAACCATACCGTTACTAAAAATGTAGTCACCGTTTTACGAGATACTTTTGCAATAACGCTGCGCTTTAGATAATCAAACAGCAAAAATGCTTCATGCGCATTTTTTTTTGCATATAATAATGTGATTTTTACCCATGAGTTACCTTTTAGACCTAAGAGTAAAATTTAGTTGGAATCATAAGCCTGAATAGAAAATAAAAATTAATAAAAATATTTTTTTTGTGCAAAAACACTATAAATCATTCTTTCAATAAAGAATTTACAGCCTATGAGTTCTAAAGGACCATTTATTTATCTAATATTCATTTTATGCACCATAAGGTAAATATACAACAAATTTTGAAGAACTCGGAAAGTTAGAGTAGTGCATGGAACATTTTGAAAATTGACATTATTCGGAAATTTTCATTTGGAGAAAATCAACATTGCCAAAGAGAAAAAAGCACTTTTTATCGTGCAAAAACACTGTAAATCATTCTGTCAATAAAGAATTTACAGTCTATGAGTTTTAAAGTACCATTTATTTATCCAATATTCATTTTATACACCTTAAGGCAAATATACAACAAATTTTGAAGAACTCGGAAAATTAGGTAAAGGGGGCAAAGTTCAGAAAATCAAAAAAAAAAAAAAAAAAAAAAAAAAAAAAAAAAAATGTGCTTTTTACAAAAAAAAAAAAAAAAAAAAAAAAAAAAAATTATTCAAACATAGCAATACACTTTCTAATAGAATGAAACAGTTACATCAAGGTGTTAGTAATATGCCAGTAAAATTTCTTTTTGGTAAAATCACTTCTATTACCGCCCGCAGAAAAAAATATCATAAAAACGGCAATAATTTAAATTTTTGTGTTTTTTTTTTCAATTTTTTCAATTTTTATTATGTCTAGAATTTAATAAGTTAGATTATATCTTGCAAGAAGTTATAAATGTCTAGTAATTTTCATTATGGGCATAGCCAAGCAAGGGCAAGAGGTTTATCTCCCTCCTAAATTGAAAAAAAAAGGGTTTTTTTAAGAGATTTTGGGAATTTTCTGGAAATTTTTGAGGATTTTATGTATGGGGCCCATTTAGAAACCCCCTCCTTAAAATTTTGCTGAAAATCCCCAAAACACCTTCATAAAGCTCATTCTCTCATATTTAGGGGATGAGGGGGTTGGTGTGTGAACCTCTTGCCCATCATCAAAATTACTAGACATACGTTATTACTAGATATAATGTATATTTATAAAATTCTAAACATATAAAAAAAGTTTTAAAAAATGGAAATTTAATTTTTTTCTGTTTTTACAAAATTTTTGTTGCCCCTGTAGAAATAATAGAAATTATTTCACCATAATTAAACTTAACTAGGGGATTACTGACATCTTGAAGTACCTGTGGCATTCTATTAGAAATTGTACTGCTGCTATTGGATAATTAATTTTTTTTGTATCAACAATATTTGTAGCAATTTTTTGGAACTCTGCCCCCGCATCTCCCGCAGCGGTAAAATATATTAACTTATTTATGCAATACTTTGCGAATTTATTCCTTATTACCATAGGTTACTTTCCTGCACTATTGTGTTTGAATTATATAAATTTCGATTTTATTCCACCCTAATGCACATAGAATATTTTGAAAATTGACATTATTCGTAAATTTGCATTTTAAAAAAATCAGCTGGATAGGAATATTAGTATTTCAATATTTATGAACTTTAAATACCATTGAATAAATGAATATTATATATAATACTGTATATTTATAGATGGATATAATAAAATTTTAATAGTAAATATGAAAAAAAAACCCACATTTTTACTAAATAAATATTTGTTGTTGTCTGAGGTACTTACGCAGTAATGCTGTGCTTTATTTGATCAAAAAGCATAAATGCTCAATGCACATTTCTTTCAAAAATAAAAAGTTGACTTTTGTTTCAAGATACCTGTCAGACCTTAGGATAAAACATAGTTGCAACTGTACACATAAACTGGAAATATAAATAATGATAAACATTAAAAAAAAAATTCCCCCAAAGAAACACTATAAATCATAACTAAAACATTCCGCCACCATAGGTGATGCCTTCATTCTTTTCATTTTTAGCATTTAGTGCTAATTTTTTCATTTTCTTTTGAATCACACGTTTTCTTATATGATTCTAATGATCTTCGTTCTTTTTGTTTTGATCTGCGAACATCTGCGAACTTGCTATAGTCATCGACTCATTACACATTTCAAGTATCTCTGCAAATTACTTTGAATGATTCCATGCACCCAAAATTAAGCTCACTAACAGCTGTTGTTACTGCAATTTCTAACCGTCTTTTTGACACAAATACTTCTGTACAGTTTTAAAATGAATAGAATACAGTTTTTCGCTTTATTGAAAATAATAAATTTGAATAAAAAAAATACCTATTATTTCTTGACTGCGTGCCGAACTTTGTCATCGAATAATTTATTCCGAGAAGGCAACTTTCGAAATGGATAAATTGAAATAAACAAGATCGTTGTCGAATTTGCATTGGTGCGACGAGATAAAAAACATACCTAAAGAATAAAGAATTCACTTCAATGAATTACGAATTAACTGGTCTTTCATATTGTTTAATATTAAATAATTCGATTTAGATTTAAACCACTTCACATCACGAATCAAAAAACATTGTAACATTCGATCATAGTTCTGCAGCAAAATCAAGGAAAAAAAAATAAAATTGTTCTATTAAAGAAAAAAAGACAATGATTAATATTCATGATACATAAAAATGACAATAAGAATTTTAAATTTTAATTAATTTTTCAACTACATTTCAGCAGTGAAATTACGCTTGAAATTATTGAATATTAATGATGTGAATTATCACAGCGATAACAAAGCGTAAACCAACTTAGTGAAAAATGTCCAAGCCGGGAATCGAACCCGGGTCCCTGGAATAGATCTCCAGTGCTCTACCACTAAACCACAAGGACGATGTCCAGCTTGCAATTTCTCACTTATATAAGTCGGTAAGGCTGCTACCGCAGCACAAGATGGAGAAGTCTTCATGAGCACATATTCTAGCGGCGTAACATGAGACGCAAATAAACCCAGCATCGGTGAATATACAATTTTAATTAATTTTTCAACTACATTTCAGCAGTGAAATTACGCTTGAAATTATTGAATTCACATCATTAATATTCAATAATTTCAAGCGCAATTTCACTGCTGAAATGTAGTTGAAAAATTAATTCAAATTGTATATTCACCGATGCTGGGTTTATTTGCGTCTCATGTTATGCCGCTAGAATGTGTGCTCATGAAGACTTCTCCATCTTGTGCTACGGTAGCAGCCTTACCGACTTATATAAGTGAGAAATGCCAAGCTGGACATCGTCCTTGTGGTTTAGTGGTAGAGCACTGGAGATCTATTCCAGGGACCCGGGTTCGATTCCCGGCTTGGACATTTTTCACTAAGTTGGTTTACGCTTTGTTATCGCTGTGATAATTCACATCATTAATATTCAATAATTTCACTGCTGAAATGTAGTTGAAAAAATAATTAAAATTGTATATTCACCGATGCTGGGTTTATTTGCGTCTCATGTTACGCCGCTAGAATGTGTGCTCATGAAGACTTCACCATCTTGTGCTGCGGTAGCAGCCTTACCGACTTATATAAGTGAGAAATACCAAGCTGGACATCGCCCTTGTGGTTTAGTGGTAGAGCACTGGAGATCTATTCCAGGGACCCGGGTTCGATTCCCGGCTTGGACATTTTTCACTAAGTTGGTTTACGCTTTGTTAGCAGTGTGATAATTCACATCATTAATATTCAAGAATTTTAAAATTAAAAAAAAAACAGAATAATATGATTTTGAATTAATTTTTTAGTGCTGCCATCTATAATGACTTTTGATTATTAAATTCTCTGTCATAAGGAAAATCATACATCCTCCGCCCTCGGCAGGAGAGGGGACACTTTTGAAATTGGACGCTTGATGTCACCGTCAGCTGTTTTAATCCAAAACACTCGTACAAGATTGTCTGGTCCAGGAAAAGTCTTTAGAATGCGGCCCAACTTCCATCTCATGGGCTGAAATCGATCGTGAACAATCACCAAGTTTCCTTCTCGTAGATTAGTTCGTGAAGTAGTCCATTTTGGACGTTGTTGGAGATGTTGAAGATATTCACGCGACCATCTACACCAAAATTGATTCTTTGCCTTTTCTATTAAGCGCCACTGAGAATTTAATGTTAGAATTCTGGTATTCGAAGATTCTGGAATATCAAGGAGGGGTGCTCCTATTAGAAAATGACCTGGAGTTAATGCGCGTGGATCTGATGGATCCGAAGACATAAGAGTTAAGTGTCTTGGATATATACAACTTTCAATTTCACATAGCAAAGTACTTAATTCTTCAAAATTCAATACACTAGATTTACATGCTCTTAGTATGTGATTTTTAGTAAGCTTTACAGGTGCCTCCCATAGCGCACCAAAGTGTGAAGCATATGGAGGGATGAAATGCCAATTGATTTTCTGGCTTGTAAGAAATTCTTGAACTTCATTTTCCCTCAAATATTGGAATAGCTGCTTTAACTGATTAACCAGACCTGCGAAGTTTTTTTGCATTATCTGAATATACATCAGAAGGTAGACCTCTACGCGCGATAAATCGTTTCAAGGCTGCTAGCAGTGCTTGCACAGACAAGTCTGATACCAACTCAAGGTGTACCGCCTTAGTGCACATACAGACAAATACTGCTATATAAGATTTAATTTTGATCTTACTTCTTGGCAAATTTGGTGTAGTTAGACAGGGTCCTGCAAAATCTAAACCCACCTTGGAAAATGGACGGATCGGGTGATTCTGTCAACGGGAATATCTCCCATCATTTGTTGACAAGCTTGAGACTTAAGGCGTTTGCAAAGCACACATTTGTGGAACTCTTGTCGTACAGTAGAACGACTATTCACAAACCAGTACTCTTGGCGTAATATAGAAAGCACTAGCTGTGTACCTGCATGTAGATGTTGCTCATGGACATCTTTTATCAATAACTTAGTAATAACGTGATTTTTCGGAAGTAGCATAGGATACATTCTATCAAAACTTAACGACTGATGTTGTGATAAACGACCACCAACTCGAATAATATCACTCGAACCTAAAAATACATTTAATGATAATAATTTACTATTACTTTGTAAGGTCTTTCTTTCTTTTAATAATCTAAGATCGGTGTAGAATTCAGAACTTTGTACTAATTTCACAATACATTGAATAGAATCAGAGATTTCTTGTACAGTCAGATTTTCAGATTTTTTTGTAGCACTATACCTAGCATTATAGATGAATCTAAGACACCACGCTGTGATAACTTATAGAATAACTTAGATAACTTAGCGAATTCGGAGAACTTAAGAATAACGTCTGGAAGGGCAATTACTTGAGTTACGTTGCTGACAGATTGAATTGCAGGATTTAACTTAGATATCGGAGGATTGTACAAAGGTATTGTGATTGGTTAATTTAATAGCAGCCATGGAGGCCCATGCCGCCATAGCGAATGATGAAGAAGCTTTCGTCGTGGAATACCCCCAGAAGCTGAATTTTCGGGATTTAGAATACCTGGAATATGATTCCACTAACATGAAGGCATTAATGATTGGATTTCACACACTCGATTTAGAACGAATTGATTTCCTTTTAAAGGAGGTGATTTTAACCAGTTGAGAACAATCTGCGAATCTGACCATAGATAAATATTGCCAAAGTTTATTGGCAAAGTATCGATAATGACTGAGCATAACTTGGCTAATAAACGAGCTGAACAAAGCTCAATACGTGGCAGTGTTTGTGGTTTTATAGGATTTACTTTAGTTTTAGCTGCAGTCAAATTGACTAATACTTCGACAGGAGTAACAACACGTAAATAAGTAACACCAGCATAAGCTTTACCTGAGCCATCACAAAAACCATGTAACTGAATTTGGACATCATTGTGATTATAAGACTTAATATACCTGGGTATTTCAATTGACTTTAACAAATGAATTTCTAATAAAAACTCATTCCAAACCAGTAGTATGGAGTCTGGGATTTCTTCATCTCACGAAATCTTATCTTTCCAAAGATCTTGCAACATGGTTTTTAATCTTATTGTAGTAGGAGCTAGAAAACTCAAGGGGTCAAATATTGTAGCCACTACTGGTAACAAATCTCTTTTTGTTTTTACTTCTTTAAAAATAATTTGTAAAACGTCTTTGGAAGAATCCCAAAGTAGTCCGAGTACTTTAACGGTATCATCTTCCTGAATTACCTTTTGCGATGAAGCCTTCATTTCATCTGGTAAATGAGCTATTACTTCTGCATCATTACAGGTCCACTTACGTAGATTAAAACCTCCGCTTTTCATAACTTCGATTAGCTCAGTTACCAAATTTTGGGAATTTTCCTTTTTATCCGAACCAGAAAGTAGATCATCTACGTACGTACTTTTCCGAATTATCTGAGAGGCTTCTTTATGATTTTCCTCATTGTCATTTGCTAATTGGTGTAATGTCCTAATGGCCAAAAATGGAGCGCAAGAAGTACCGTACGTAACGGTCAACAGCCTGTATGTTTCAATAATTTCATCTGAATTGAATCTCCAAAGAATGCGTTGATAATCTATATGATTTTGATTGACGAGAATTTGCCTAAACATTTTCTCGATGTCCGAACTAAAGGCGATTGGATGCATTCTGAACCTTAACAGTAGAGGAAAGATTTCTGGTTGCAATTTTGGACCTATCTCTAGATAATCATTCAAGGAGCGGACTTCTGAGCCAACAGCAGATACGCCAAATACAACTCTAAGCCGAGTTATAGAACTATCTTCCTTTAAAATCCCGTGATGTGGGATATACAAATTATCAGGATTTGAAATGTCTGAATCTGGTACAAGTTCCATGTGCCCCAAGTCGATATACTCGCGCATGAAGGATAAATACTGCTCTTTAAGCAAAGGATTTTCTTGATGTTTTTTCTCCAAGAAGAAGAAACGTTTTAAAGATTGAGATTTAGAGTTCCCTATAATAGGTTTAGATTTAAAAGGTAGATTTACAATGTATCTTCAAGATTCTGAACGTGAAACTGTCTTCGCATAGTTATCTTCAACTAGAGAAATTGGATCAGAAGTAGGAACCGATTCAAGTTCCCAAAATTTTTGTAGTTGAGAACTTATCTGTGTAGTGACATGACAACTAACAAAGGAATTTCGATTTGAATCATTCGAATAAATGATCCCCGAAAGAATCCAACCCAGTCTAGAATTAACAGCACTCGGTGGATCCTTTAGGTCCGAGAATAGATTCTCCTGTTATGATGTTAGCAAATAGATCTGCGCCTATAAGTATATCAATAGGATAGGACAAATGAAAATTAGGATCCGCAAGATTCAATCCTTCAATGTGTGTCTAATATTTAGTTGTAATCAAAAAATTTGGCAAATTGGTTGTAATCTGATTAACAACTAATGCATCTAAGTGAAAAGTTTCATTATTGAAATGTGGAGGGAATGTCAAGGAAACTTCCTGAAGAGCCGTTTCTGCGACTAAGTTATTGATTCCTGACATTTTATGATTTGTAGGCCTAGATGGAAAACCTAATTTTTTGCAACAAGCTTTATAAAGTAAACTTTTCTGAGAAGCACTATCTATTATAGCTCTACAAGGTATGAATTTTCGCGATTTAGATTTTACATTTATAATGGCAGTAGCCAACAATGTTTGATAATTTTCACTGATAGACTGAGAAGTGAAACAATTTGACTCATTACAATTGATGATGATCATTAATGATCATTAATGATCATTACAAATGATAAGCAAATTGCATCAAGGCCTCTGTACATCTGTTAAGTGCAATAATTCTTTTCTTTCGTTTATTCTGTTTTTCTAACGCACCATTCCCTTCAAATTTCAGTCAGTAAAATGTAATAGTGCTTCATGATGCTTTGGGTAATGCCAGCTTCTATGAAATAATGATAATTGTCCTTTATATAAAACTTTAATTCCTATTCAAGTATTAAAAATCCGAGTTTGTTTATCATGAAATATATATATTATTGATTACATTCATGATTTATTATTGGTATAATGAGATTTCGATAATCTAATAAATTAGTATATAGCAATGTGCTTCATATAATTATGTTGGATGATGTCATTTTTTTTTATAATTTTTGTTTGAACTTTTGATCTTTATTAACGGTTCATGAAGTGTAGTTCTGTGGGACAGCATGTCTATTAAATGAAAATGTATTTTTTGATAGTTAAAAAATTGTTTTCTGAAACTGCCCTTTTTATGGATTATGAAGACAGAAAGGATTATTTAGTTTCAACGAATAACTACCCAGGTAAGAGATTTTCACTTCATAAAATGTGATGTTATTAAAGGATTATTTGTCGCAAACTCTTCTCTGGACGGGGAATTTTATTAATAATTGAGAAATATCAGAGCCGGGTAGATTTTGATTGCTATATTTGTTACTTTTAGCAGTAGTATTTAACACGAGGAGGTCGATCTTTTAGGTAGATTTCGTAAGTAATCTCTTATATGTTGGAATTTTTGAAAAACGTTTGCAGATCTACACCGATAACGACCCCTAGAGACCAAAACCACTCCCATTTCAAAACTTTATCAATATATTTATCTCTCTCTCTCTATATATATATATATACACATATACTACTTTTCCATGGATACGATAGCATATCCAATCAGTTTAAAGTTTTCAAAACTTCTAGAAAAAAGGCCAAAAATTATGCATGACAGACTTTTGATATAATTAAAAATGGCTTCCTTCGTCAATTCACAATATATCAAATTCACATAAATTTATCATAAATCCCTCTACAACTTTTGTATTGACAAGCTTTAGATAAGAGCAACTCTTACAGCAAAAATAAATTAAAAACAAAATCACTATGTGTGTGTGTGTGTGCGGGGGAGTGTAAAAGAAAAATAATCACATTTTCTTTAATCCGTTAAATTCTTGGTGAAATTAGTACTGAAATCTACCTGCGCCTGTAGACCAAGCCAACAAGGATTTTTCTATAATTATGAAAGTTATAAATATTTTTGTACAACAGGAGCAGCTGATTAAATTTCGGGAGGAGGAAAATAACATTATAACCATTTTTTTAAAAGATTGACTGGAATAACCAGGAATTCAAAAATAATTTCTTATGATTAATTAACAATAAATTAATTAAAATAATAATAAATGTTTATTAAACTAATTCATTAAGACTACCAAAATTCCAATACGCTAAATGCAAATCCCTACGGCGCATGTTGTCCCGCCAGGCCAACAGACCCCGTGCCAAATGGGCCAACTAACCCGGTATCGCCATTTTTGTTTTTCATTACTGTAAGGTATTATTCTGAAAGAATTTCTATAAAAATACATGCCCTACAATAACTACGAACAATTATTTTCTGAATTATTATATATCAAAATCTAAAATGTAATCTACAAACAAATAAAAAACGATTATTTATAAGAGAGGATATTTACTCACCTTTGCAAAATTTCGAAAGTTCTCAATAATTTTTTAACGGACGCTCCGACTTCAATGCTGCTGATGTTGGAGGATTAAAGCGTAGCAGTGCATACTTGGCTGGACTGGCAATGTCATCTAATGATTACTTTACAAAATATCGCGACTGCGCCAACAGGTCCCTATTGCCAACTAGCCCCGGTTTACCCTATTAATCACCACTAATTACAGCTATACGTTATTTTTTATTCGGTAGGTGAATGTGTACATATAGAAATCGTAACAAACAATAAGTCTGCAATACTGACAGATACAATTGACATAATATTTAGACTTTTCAGTAAACAGTTTTACCTTCGGATACAATACCTGAAGATATCCCCTCGAGTGTTTTAGGTTTAATGCAATTTCAAATTTTGAAATCCATGTTAGCTTCATTTTTAATAGTCGCAAAACAAATTTCGATGCAGATAGTTTTAAGCATAAATTAAAAACTGCTTAACGAATTTTTTGTGTGTTTCTACAGTGTAATCTCGAAAATCTCGCCTATGGAATTCCACCCCCCCTCCCAGACTTTTCTTTTTTACACTTTCAACAAACAGGAGAATGGAGGATGCCAATTGCATATAATATTCACTTTGACATGGAGTAAATTATGACTAAAGGCGCGATTAATAATATCGAAAGTACTTTTGATATTCTTTCAGATACCCAGAATTTTCAAAACAATTCGCTTAGTCTCGTCCTCACGATGTCAGATTTTCAGAGTTATATTGTACACTTATATATATATATCTATATAAAGGATTAATATATATTGAATTATAGTTGATTGCTATTCAATTACGACCGTTTTGTTTTTTAGAAAATTGGTTCAAAACGCCAATTTTAACTATACTTTTTGATACATTCGCACCTATTATATGTATTCGTATTTATCATTGATAGATGGAAAAACCTTTTAGTTTCTTAGTACCTACCAGTCTCATGTGTGTACAAACAAAAATTAATTGAGGAACGTTTAATGTGATGTCTCTCTCTCTCTTTTTTTTTCTTTTTTCGCAATATTTATGATTATATAATTGCTACGTGGGGAAATGGGGTATAGGTTCAGAGCCCCCCGAATTTTGGGACTCAGCTTTAATAATATAAATTTTTCTTTTCTATATTATGAAAAAATATATTACTGTATTAACAAAAATTCATATCACTATTGTTCAATTTATATTAATCATACAGTTGTGTACTGGAACAAAAAAAAAAAAAAAAAAAAAAAAAAAACTTTAATACTATAATTAATTTGAAAAAAAAAATATGTATACATTTTCTGCAACTGCATC
The DNA here is from genome assembly GCA_963932465.1 of Maratus speciosus. Taxonomy (NCBI): domain Eukaryota; kingdom Metazoa; phylum Arthropoda; class Arachnida; order Araneae; family Salticidae; genus Maratus; species Maratus speciosus. Next base: position 77,494,146 of record OZ010795.1, on the reverse strand, counting down.
AGAACGATTTTTTTTTTTATTTTTATTTTCCATGCTACTTCTCAGAGAGCAAAGGAACTTTTATCAAGGCAAAGAAATAAGCGTCCTTATTACTGAAGGTTACAAATAAAAATTAAAACAATTAAAAACCACTTTCCGGGACGTCTTTGCGTACGCTCATTTATGTAATTTTAGATTAATTAGGTGATTTTAGTTTAATTGACGTGGTGTAATTAATTTAATACTCATGTAATTAATTAAAGATACATGATACATTTATTCAGGTACACCATAATGGTTCTTATTTTCACTTTAAGATACACTTTATTCACTGTTGCATAGGGCGTCAAGAATCCCTTATTGGGAAAAATGCAGTCTTTCACATTACGGAAAGTTTAAAACTTTCAACGAGAATTCAAATTGGAATCATTGATTTTTTTTTTTGTTTTGTTTAATCAGTCTCGTATTCAAAATATAACTTTTACAACAGAAAATCTAAAAGTATTAATATTAGCCTGCAATATATTTTATGCCAGTAATAACATAGTTTTTTTTTTTTAAGTATACATTTTAAATGATCAATTATACATATTAGTAGCAAAAATTATATATTAAATTTTATGCAAAATTGGATAATACAGCATTAGAAGAGCAAGTTTGTAACGCTGTCACGACATTTTTAACGATTTCAAAAATCTGTTATACATAATTTTTTGACACTTTTCCAAGAAAAAAATAATAACTTTTAAACTATTTGATACGTATTATAATTAAGAAGTTATGTTTTTTTTTTTCTAACTACAAAAAAAATAATAATAATAATCCCTATTTCCACCGTTACTGTCCGATTTTGCTTATTAACGAACTTAACCAAGATCTTCACAAATTAATTTGTACTTTGAAATTTGATTTTCATTTGAAATATAGTATGCAAGGCGAATGTTTCCCTCTATAATAATTTCCATGTATTAATATAGTTTATATCGATGCTGGTTTTAATTATGTTCCGTGTTTGCCCCAGTTCGGTGGCTCACGTTGAATATTCCATCTTGTGCTGCGTTTGTAGCTTTGCCAACATATAATAGTCAGAAATTTTCCGTGCTGGGTATCGTTCCAAGTGGTTTAGTCGGTAGAACGTCAGTGCGCTATACTGATGGCCCGAGTTCGAGTCCCGGCTTGGAATCTTTTTCACTATGTTGGCCTTTGAGCCTTTTAAGCAATTACTTTGTACTTTGAAATTTGATTTTCATTTGAAATATAGTATACAAGGCGAATGTTTCCCTCTGGAATAATTTCCATGTATTAATATTAAAACTTATTACTTAATTTGGAAAAAAAAATTGTGCTGATTTAAAGTTTATGAACAAAGACTTCTGTGTAACATAATAGTGTCTGGTTTTATATACGTATTTTTTAATATGTATACAATTTTATAACTTAGACACTTCTCTATATATGGCTAAATTGTTTCTATACTTTTGACTAATATTTATACAAGCAAAATTATTTTGTACACAATCCTACAAAATGTTATATTATAAAAAATATGTATTGCACACTATTTTACAAAACCAGAGTTGTCCGGGCCCATGATAATAACACTAAATATTCCTACTATGATTGTATAATAGGGTGGTGCGAAAAAAGTCAAGTTGGTATTTCCGAGTCGCTATAGTGCGGAAAAGTTGCGATTAGTAAATACAAGAAAAACAAAAAAAAAATTCTTCAAATTGGACTTTATCTTCCGATCCCGCAAACCGCCTAAAAATTACAAAAAATTGAAAATTTCCGATTTTTTCAGAATTTTTCTTTTTTTTACGTTGATATATTATTTATCGCTATAGGAAAAAAAAATATTTGCAGTTTGTACTGTTTAATAATAATAATAATAATAATTCTGTTTAGAGAATATCTTCCGATTGCGCAAGCTCGATAAAAATAGGCAAAAATTCAATTTTGAGTGATTTTCATGCATTAAGAATATAATCAACTGAGGTCAGTTTGCAGTCTCAGGTTAAGATTTAAATGTTAATTGATACTATTGAGCATATTAAGTTATTTTTAAACAACCTAGAACTTACCAGGAAGAGTTCGTTTCAGGTCTGAAAAGTTTAGTAGTGCACCCAACTGCCGTTAGCCACGTTGGAAAACAGCGCTGAAGTCGGCGTACGCGCTCCCACCTAGTCTCACCGAACTCCATAAAATTTACCGAAAAGTCAACTGGATTCAGATGAACTACATGGCATATACTATTTTGACGGAAGAAAGGACGATACCCCAGTTAAAGAAAGTATTGCATCTAAACAGGTTCGTCGAACTATTAAACAGGAACACTTTCCTGTCATAAAAGAACGTGACTCAGTTTATTTAGGCCATGTGCCTCCAAACTTCGGGCCTGCTAAGGACATCGTAGCTTTCATAGTATCATGTCTTACTGAACTTAGATTTGGTAGGCTGTGATGGTACAAATACCAATACTGGATAGAAAGGTGGTGCTATCAGAAAGCTTGAAGTTTATCTCTGACGACAACTGCAGTGGGTTGTTTGTTTATTCCATTTTGTTGAATTACCTTCCCGCCATCTTTTTCAACATTTGAATGTTGAAACTACTGGCCCAAGATCATTTAGTACACCATTTGGACACAATATCATTGTTGTGTAAAGCTCTCGGTGATAAATTTTCAATTGACTGATTGTGAAATTCCAGAAGTGGGCAGGCAATTGTTGAGCAAGGACCAAAGATATCTTCTTGGCGTAAGTCAAGCAATTAACAGTTATAACTTTCCAAATGACTTATTAAAGTTTGACTCCGGCCCAATTTCACATGCCAGATTGCTCACTTGTGTAAATAGAGCACTTCGACTTTACGCGAGCGTGGAAAACCCATCAGATGCCTTAAAGCCATATTGACATTTATTTTAAAATCTTACTTGCCAGTTTGTTTTGAAATAAAATGATGTAAGTACATTACAGACGGGCCTATTCATCTGTACAGAGCAATTGAAACATCTCGATACTTTCGTGACAACCTGAAGAAAGTGTAGTCTTTGAAACTGAACGAAACTCGTTCTTTGCTCACCCGGAAAACCTACTGATGCAATGTCTTTTATAAGAGGAGGCACATAAGAGAGCTAGGGCTGTTAAAAGCCAGGCAGAATGTTTCAAAGGGTAAAGGCATCTGAATCTTTATCACTCCTACAATCCAGAATTTATTGATTGTAATGTAGCAAAATTAACATTTCCACCGCTTTTTCGGAGATTAACCCGTGAAGAAAAACATTTATTCTTTCAATCAGGTCGTATCTCAGTCTGGGATGATAAAAAGTTTCCCAACCACACGTAAGATGTCCAGCGGCGCATTAAATCGGTAACGGAAGCATAATTTAAGGTATGTGAGCCCTGTTGCGTTGTCCTTCAGACTGCAGGTTCGGTAAATTCAAATTATTTCATAGTGCTTCGAAGAATAAAAACGTCTTCATAACTTAGTTCTAATATATTGTAAATAAAATTCGTAACTTGAATAAGTAAACACACTCTACAGTTCAAATTAAACTTCTTTCTTAAAAAACAACTATGTACATTTTATTTACAAATATATAGGTATATTAATATTATTATTACTCTCATTTGAGAGTTCCATTATTACCGTCAGACCGGTTCAAAACAAACTTTACATCTACACTGAAAAGAAAATCGGAAAACAATAAAAAGGGGGTTGCCACAATGCCGACTAACAGAAAATGGCAAGCATCGCCAAGTTGGCATTCTCAACATCCTGCCCCGGGCTGAACACTTAGTTCAGCATCTATATTAAACAATTTAATAAACATAAGAATATACTTACATACATGACAAATTTTCAGATACATACAGCTACAGATATAAAATCAAAAATAATAAGAATGCTGCAATCTACGAAAGAAAATAAAACACATGAATTGTATGAAAAATAAACAATAATAAGGGTAAATATGAGTAACAAAACAAATTAAATGTTCGATAATAGTTCTTATTTTTAGTGTCTTTTAGTCCACTAAGTCCAATTCAAGATTATATAGCAATTGCACAGGTCGTTTAAGATCGCCTTTTGCAGTCTGTAATACACATGATCTGATTTTAGAGTCACGACCAAATATGAGTTCTTTAACACGACTACACTTCCACATATGTTTTGGGAGCTTTTCATCATGAATTATCACTATATCGTTAACTTTGAACTGAGGCGATGAATTTATGTTTTTCACTTGAAAAGCAGATCTAAGTTCTAACAAATATTCGTTTCTCCACCTTTTCAAAAAGTGGTCAGTAATTTGTTGCTTATATTTATATTTTCTCGTCAACAAAATCTTATTGGATTTCTCTTGCGTACAGACTGGTAATCCATAAGAAGGTAAGGACATTAATCGTTTACCAACTAAAAAATGAGATGGCGTTAAAGGTGATGGTTCTGCAAAATCGACACCAGAGGTTTCAAAAACTGGTGTTTTGATGATTCTATCTTTCGGTAAAGGTGCTATTTCCACCTTTCCAGGAATAGCATTAAGTTTTCGACATATCATACACGATCTTAAGACGGATTTTACAAATCTTCTTCCCTTTAATATAAAATACCTTTCACGAAGGTGAGCTAAAGTGACAGCTACACCAAAATGGTACATTCTTTCATGAGCATCCTTAATTAGTAATTTTACAAAATAAGATTTATTAGGAAGTATCCACGGATGTTTTTCCTGCTCTGTAACTTCAGAAAACTGAAGTCTTCCGGATAAAACAAGTAAGTCATTTTCATCGAATTGTGGATTAAGGTTGTACAAAGAAGAATCTTTATTAAGTGGTTTTTTTTGTTTAAGTGCTTCTATTTCAACTTTAAATGAAGTTTCCTGAGTTTGTTTAATCCAGTATTTTTCTGCTATTTCTATTTCTGAGGTAGTTAAAGGTCCTAAAATTTTAGGGTTTTTCGAATTGGCATTATGAATAAAACGCATTATCCAAGCAGTAATATTATACACGCGATTTAAACTACTGAACTTTGCCATATCAAATATTGGCTTAGGGATAGAGTTTGATTCGTTACACAATAATGTTAAATTTGGTTTTGCTTTCATTTCATTAAAAGCTTCGGGAACCATTTCTATAGCCCTTTTTGAAGGCCACATATCTTCTGATAGTGATAACCAAGGTGGGCCGCACCACCATACATTATTACCCATTAACTTCGATAAGTTTTCCCCTCGCGTAAGCAGATCTGCAGGGTTTTCTTTTCCGGGACAATAATTCCAGTCCTTTGGATCTGTCAATGACTGAATTTCGGCTACACGATTGGAAATAAAGGGTTTCCAGTTTGTAGTAGAACTCCTAATCCACCAAATAGTTATCTCTGAGTCCGACCATAACTTTATATTTAAATTCGAAATATGTAATTTTTGTTTTAAATATTTCCACATTCTAGCGGCAACTACTGCACTGATCAATTCCAGCCGTGGAATAGTTAACTTCTTGAGGGGGGCTATTCTACATTTACTCCAAACAAAACTTGTTTGAATTTCGCCAGTTAATGAAATGGAACGCAAATAAGCAACTGCTCCATACCCTTTGGGACTAGCATCACAGAATATGTGAATTTGTGAATTTTCAGAAATGTTTATCATATTAGGAAAATATTTTCGGGTTATTTCAAATGTGCGTAAATGTACAACTTCTGAACACCAAGTATTCCACTCGCATTTCAAATCTTCAGGTAATTTATTGTCCCACTCTAAACCTCTTTGCCATGTTTCTTGCAACAAGGCTTTAATGCGTATTACAAATGGATTCACAAATCCTAATGGATCATAAATTTTCAGTAACATTTTAAGAACTGTTCGCTTCGTGGGATCATCGATGTAATATTCTTCAAAGGGCTGCGCATCTAACATCAAAATATCAGATTCAGTATTCCATATCAGTCCAAGCACTTTTAAGATACTACCTGTGTTTTCCTCACTTATACCTAAGTTACCAGATTCCCACATTTCCCTAAGTTTAATAGAATTTGTTTTTAATTTCCTCAAATTCATCCCAGCTTCTTTAAGAATTTCAGAAGCTGTAACTGATAAATAATAAGCTTCGTTATCTAAATCTGATCCGGAAATTAAATCATCGACATAGAGGGAATTATCTAACATATATACAACATTTGGATGTTGATCTCGATAGTTCTTTATATGATGTTTAATTGTGGCAGCCAAAATAAATGGTGAGCATGTAACGCCAAATGGTACACGTCTAAATCTTAAAATTTTGAAAAGGTTGTTTGCGTCATTATCGAACCAAAGAAATTTAAGGTAATCTCGGTCTTCTTCAGCTACAGAAATTTGAAGAAAGGACTTTTCAATATCTGCACAAAACGCAGTATTGAATTTTCTGAAATTAATAATAATTTCTAATAAATCGGGGTTCAAATTTGGGCCACCGTACAAACAATCATTTAATGATTTGCTATTTTCTTTTGAGGAAGCATCAAATACCATCCTGACTTTAGTTGTGGGTTTATCATCTCGCAAGACAGGTCGGTGGGGCATAAAATAACCGCTATCTACAGTTTTATTAGAACATGCTTCCACTATGTTATTTAATTCCTGTTCAATCACAATTTCTTTATATTTCTGCAATAATTCCTTATCTTTAAGCAATTTTCGATTTAAGTTAATAAATCGGTTTCTAGCATTGTTATAATTACTCCCTAAATCTCTTCTATCATCTTTCCATAACAATTTAGCTTCGTATCGGTGCTCAAGAAAATGCAAATTGTTTTCGAATTTTTCGATTATCTCTTTATCTAATTCAGAAATATTTTCTTCAGTGTGCATCCCTAAAGTTTCTAACTCCCACAATGTTTTCAAATCATTTTGAATAGGTTTCATAACCTGAGTGGACAAGACCCCAGCTTGCTTACTCTCACTATTTTTATTTACGTCAATTGTCCCGCAGAGGGAATGCCCAAATAAATTTTCACAGACGAACAATGATTTATTTATGGGGTATGTTTTGTCATTAATTTGATATAAATAATCAGCTCCTATTAATATATCAACATCACTATTTTCCAAATGTTCCCAAGTGTCAAGACGAAATTTGGAAAGTTTTCTCTTAATTTTGATTGGAAGAGGAGGAATTTGTATCAAAGAATTAGTTATTAGCGGTGTGACTAATGCTTCAATTATTATACTACGTTTTCTATTCGTCAAGTGAATTACCTTTAGCTTAACGACATCATAACATCGTTCTTCAGATTTTCTCGAACCGAAAGTATAGACAATTAATTTTTCCTTTCTAATGACCTCAGGTTTTAATTTTGAAACTAAATTTTCTGTAATAAAAGTTCGATGACTAGCAGAGTCAAATAAACAAAGAGCAGTTTCTGAATTTTCACCCGCTTCCACTTTTACATGAATTGTTTGCAATATTACTTCTCTACTGATATTATTTATATTGCCTTTGCAATGATATACGGAGGAAATAATGCTACCTGAATTTTTTGATTCTTCTGTTTTTTTATTAGAATTACAAAGTATAGTATGATGATATGTTTTACCACACACTTTGCAATTTTCATTCGAAATTTTACAAAAATTCGCGATGTGAAATTTACGGAAGCATTTAAAGCACCTTCCTTCCCTTTTTAATTTTTCTCGCATTTCCGGAATGGTGAAAGACTTACACTTTTCAGTATCGTGATCAGTTTGATTACAAAATATGCAGTTATTTTTAATATTTGTGGTTAAGGCAGAAGCTGATGGAATGAATTTTTTATAATTTTTCTTATAATTTTCCTGCTTCTCAGGGATTTTTTCAAAATGGTTTAATTGGACAGTGGTCTCGCGAGATTCAATTTCATCTTTAATGAAATTTATCAGCTCATTAACATCCCAGTCAGTGTTTTTAATTCGTTTTCTATTAAATTCTAGTGCAATATCTGATGGAATAAGTTTCAGAAGAATCGGACATAACAAGTGCCCATATGAACCTGAGGCAACACCTAAAAAATTAAGATTTCTTATTTGAATTTCGCATTCATCATACAAATCTCTAAAAGCCTTAATGTTACTAGAATTTCGTACTGGTTTCAAATTTAGCAGTTTAGTCATGTGACTATTTATTACCAGGTCATTACGACCAAAACGATTTTTCAATAATTCTATAGCATGAGCATAATTTTCCTTAGTCAGCGAAAAGCCTGCTATAGTATTTGCAGCACTTCCGCCCAAAAGTGACTTTAAGTAGGGAAATTTATCAATCGGAGTTAAATGTTCATTATTGTCAATCGCATTCGAAAACTGACTCCAAAATTCGAGCCATAAACACGAATCACCATAATATTTAGATATATTAAGTTTAGGAAGTTTAATCAAATTTTGATTCAGAATTTTCTGACTTTTTAGTAGAGAACTATTGTTGCTACTACTATCACTTTCAATGTCTGAAGAATCTTGTTTAGTTTCAGGAGTAACTGTGTTATCATTTAAAAATTTGGAAATTTTATATTTCCATTCAATAATATTCTCATTATAAGATTCCGATTTCTCGATTTCTTTTTCAAATTCAGTACTTGGAACCAGTGGTTCAATTTCAGAATTTAATGATTTTAAAGTTTTCATTTTGTCATTCAATTGCTGTTTAAAAAGATCCAGCTGTGATTTTCTATTCTCAAGCTCTAATTCTTGTGTATTATCTAATAAATCCCTTATTTTATCAAATATTTTCGTAGTTTGACTACGAATCGTAGCTCTTTTTTTTTTTCAAAGTTTCGCAATCCATCATAAAATAAAGAATTCAATTTATTCGATACAGTTCAGTTAATAAATGTATTCATAATTCTATTTATTCAATATAATTTAATTTGAGGTACTTACCTCAATCGATGATGAAATCCAGACATCCTGGAGCTTTGACGCCAAAAAAATGTTGCGTTGTCCTTCAGACTGCAGGTTCGGTAAATTCAAATTATTTCATAGTGCTTCGAAGAATAAAAACGTCTTCATAACTTAGTTCTAATATATTGTAAATAAAATTCGTAACTTGAATAAGTAAACACACTCTACAGTTCAAATTAAACTTCTTTCTTAAAAAAACAACTATGTACATTTTATTTACAAATATATAGGTATATTAATATTATTATTACTCTCATTTGAGAGTTCCATTATTACCGTCAGACCGGTTCAAAACAAACTTTACATCTACACTGAAAAGAAAATCGGAAAACAATAAAAAGGGGGTTGCCACAATGCCGACTAACAGAAAATGGCAAGCATCGCCAAGTTGGCATTCTCAACAGGCCCCAATCAAGAGAGCATCAGGGCCACACTGAAATCAATGTCCATAATACCAGACGTTACCATCAAATCGCAGTACAAAGTTGAGTATAAAAGTCAAACTTAAACAGATGGCATAACAAATTGTATATCTTATACTGTCACGACACTAGTTTTTTAATACAGTGTTTTGATTCTATTATAACAAACTATGTATTTAAGTAATGTAAATAGCAAACACCCTCATTGGTTGGATGGAGGATAGGGTGTGGTTTGAACTCGAAGTGCAGCTACCTTCCCGTGGTGAGTTCTGGTTTGTTTAAACATTATCAAATATCTAAACAAGCAAAGAGTTGTACATTGTACAATTTATATGCAAATGTTAATATTGGAACGCAAACTGATCTCATGTGATTATTTTCTTTATTCATCAAAATCACTGAAAATTGAATTTTTGCCGATTTTTATTGAGCTTGCGTGATCGGAAGCTATTCTTTAAACGCAACTGTTTATTTTTATTATTATTAAACATTACAATCTGCAAATATTTTTCACTATAGCGATAAAAAATATATATACGTAAAAAAAGAAAAAAATTCTGGAAAATCGGAAATTTTCAATTTTTTAAAATTTTTAGGCGGTTTGCGGGATCGGAAGATAAAGTCCGATTTAAATAATTTTTTTTTGTTTTTCTTGTATTTACCAATCGCAACTTTTCCACACTATAGCAACTCGGAAATATCAACTTGACTTTTTTCGCACCACCCTATTGTATAATGATTAAACGAAAATCTTTTTAAATGCACCTTATGGTGGGTGGTGTCCCACGGCCTATGATAAAATTAACTCTCAAATTTGTCATGGTCATTATAGTTTTTAGTTTATAATGTGGTTAATTATAAAAAAAATGAAAACAATTGCTTCAATACGCATAACTGGAAGAAGTCAGGTAACTTCCTTCCAAAACTTTGCAGCGGTCTCTTCAGAACACAACAAAGAAATAGACAGAACAATACACACACACACACACATACTCAAAAACTTTATTCCTGTTATTTTAGATGAAAAAAACCTTGCAAATCTGAAACTTTAAAAAGTTATTTTAATAGAAATATATAGTTGTGTCGACATAAACGCTTGAATTGCATAACTATTATATTACGAACAATCATAATATTATGTTCTAATAAAAAATACCTTGTTTTATCTTTGTACAAGGAACTAGAACAATGACTTATTAAACACGGGAAAATTAAAATGTCTATGTAAGAAAAGCCAAACTAGAATATTGAAGGGTAATGTAATGGTTCCTGTTCATGCTTCGCTTTCTCAATAAATCCATACAATGTAGTACAAAGCGAACCAAAAGAAGTTTTTATGTCAATTTGTGTTTTTGTAAAACAGAATGTTACATTATTTTAACATTGTGCACTATTAGATATGGAGTAAGGCAATTCCAGTTTTCTAAATCATCAAACTGAAGGCTTGTACTTAATATAAATGTAATTCTGGGGAATTCTTAGAACAGAGTTTCTCCAGAAATGAAATGTCTTAATATACAGGGTGCGTCAGGTATTCGAGAACAAATAAACGACTGCTTTCAAACAGGTATATACATAAGAGATAGCCCATTTTTTACGTTATGTACAGGTGACTACATACGCACTAGATGGCATCATTCCTTGCAAACACTGTCAGCTACAATTACCGTTTCTACAGGCTGCCAAAACGGACTGCAGCTAATGATCAGTTTATTGTTGGGAACATTTGCAGCTGCATACAAAACAGCTGCCGTCGGAGCCATAACACTGTTGTGTGGATGACTAACGGAGGGAGTCCCACTCAGCTATGCTACATACGAAATAGTCTATGCAGTTAATGCATGTGTAGCTAGGGGCACAGCAAGTTGAGGATGACATCGTAATGCATGCTTTTGACATCTATTTTTGGTTTGTGTGGGCTGAATGAGATAGTGCTGTCTTGTTAAAAAACGTACCCCCTCTAGGATATTTCAGATGTAATTTAGTACTTTAACACCTCGGTATGAGTAACGGCGTTGACTCTGCACCTTGAAGAAAGAACTGTGGAGACATCAGATCGTATTCGCTTTAAGGACATTCCAGAATCATCAATGACGCCGGGAATTATTGAACATGTATTTCAGAACCTCTTCGAGGATTTTATAACATGAACAATCTTTTTGCCTTTATCTTTCTCGACCTGGGGAAATTTTTCTCATAGGAAAGAAACAAAAGCCTTCCTGGCTCCTTTCGATGTTTCACCTTGCTAAGGAGGCGCTTGTCTCTGGCCAGGCGGTTATCTCTGGTTCTCTCGGGCAAGAGCTGTGCTCTCATCATCACGTACGGCCTTTATCGAAGGTCCTAATGAATCACACATCAAAGTGTGGACACTTCAACCTGCATCTTCCTTGCGAGTGCCCTCATAGATTTTAGGATTTTCATAGATTTTACTGGTGAATTCCAGTATCTTGATGATTTCATATTGCTGACAATGATGTTTCCTGTATGAAACGTTTGCTACATGAAGTCTGTCAGTATTCGGTTCTCTCCTTTCATTAAAGACGAAGGTCCTGGCGAGAGTCAAGAAAGTGGCAATATCTAAATTGATGTGTTCTTCAGCCTACAGACGAATGGTAGAATGCCTCTTCATTTCCTTAGGTTCTGACATGTTTAGATGTAACAGGAAAATATTTGTAAGTATGATGTACAAGGTGATATTCCACCTATAACCTGTGTTCTCAAATACATGACGCACAATGTACATATTATGAGACAGAGCTAAGGATCATAATTTAAAACAAAATCCATTTTTTAAAATCTGAAACATTTAATTGATCCATTTAATGCATATTACTTTTTAATTTTAGGCTTCATAGATTTTTGAAGAATAATAATAGTTTTATTGAGATATTAATAAAACGCATTCATATTTAACTCTAAATTTTAAAGGTACTATATATACTGTTTTATTGAGATAAAAACAAATGAACAACAGTAATATTTATTGAGATATTAACCCGTTAATAGTCGCGCGTTGGTCTTTTCCCCGCCCGAAATTCGTTATCTTCCTGTAACTCATTTCCCGTTAAAGTTACGATACCGAAATTCCGTGTAGCTGACCTTGAGTTGTTCAATTTAATGTCAGTGTGATATATTGATGCTAAATTTATTAATTTTATTTTATTAAATGGATAGAGAGTGCCGGAGTATCATAAAAATCTACGTGACTCTGATTCTGTCCTAAAAAAAAAAAAAAAAAAAAAAAAAAAAAAAAAAAAAAAAACCTATCACGAATTTAGATTCATATTCGTAAATGTTTTCCTACTAATTATTGATTCATAGTAACATCAGAAATTCAATCAAATCATTTTCTATTTACTTTAATTATTTATGCAAAACGAAGAAAGAGTTATAAAAATATTTATCTAGATGCCAACTGAATATATACTTAAGCGAAATAAATAATTGCTGTAAAAAGTTGTAAAATGAATAATAGCTGTAATCTTTTCACCCTACGTTATCCGTTTTCGATGATCTGATAATACCGGCAAGATTCCCCTTCGTTTTCGGCCTGCTGGTAACGGCGGCAAATGGACCGAACGTGCCTACTAACGTTCTAAAAAATGTCGCGACTATTCTCGGGTTAAGTAAAAAACATTAATATTTAACTCTAAATTTTGAAATTACCATATAAACTGTTTTACTGATATAAGAACAAATGGATATCAATAACTTTTATTGATATATTAAGTAAAACGCATTCATATATCGTTGTGAATTTCAAAATTATTATATTGTTTTATTGAAATAAGAACAAAATATATTGTTTTTATCTTATTAAACGCCGCTGTATGACCAAGTTAAATAAATGTAATTTAAAAAAAAAAATTAATACACATTTGATCTCTCTATTATAGAACAGTTGATCTGTTTCTAAGACTGTTGTAGTTTAGAAAATTTGGCATATTCCCGTAAAAGGAACTTCGGCGGCTAATGGGAAACGTTCCCTACATTGTAGTCAGGCATAGTTCAGTTTTATGCTACACGAAATATATATATATATATATATATGTATTTAAGAAAAAATTGGTTTGTAGTTAGGTAAAGGAAACACGCGTTACATATATAGGTCTTACATAGGTTACAAAGTAGGTTTCTTGCAAAAAATGGAAAGAAGTAATCTTTGAAATAAGTAATTACAAAAGTACATAATACATGGTTTATAATATTATATTCACATTCATCCATAGAATAAATAATTCCTAACAAAAAATTAATTTTAGAAACTTAGAATTTTAAAAACGCAATTTTATTTAAGTTAGTCTCTACTTTTTGTTATACATTTGAACGATTTATTCTGAATAATGTTTTTCTCTTCATTTTGCAAAACGGTGTCCTAACCATCGATACTGAAATGACCCCACGTTCATAAAAAGCACACAGTTTTACGTCTGGAAGAGGCCAGACCAGCACAAAAGAAAATCGCGTGTAGCTAAATCAGAACTCTTGCATTTAATTTTAAGTCTTTGAGTAGGAGGATATAAAACATTCAAGAAAAGTAAATATATCAGATGCAAATTTCTAGCAGGGCGAAAACTTACCGTACCAGGATTCGAACCAGGGACCTCTTGGCTGAAGCCGCCAATGCTCTACCATCTGAGCTATCCCGTACGAATCTGGTTGAAATTTTTCACCCAGCTAGAGATTTAAATCTGGTATAATTTATTTACCAATTAGAATAATTATGTTAAAATTAATCTAAGTAATTTTAGTTCTTTCGAATAATATGTGAATTTCGTAAAAAGCCTGTATGTTTCAAGATCTTAAACAAAAGTTTTTATTCGCAACTTGCTACTCTTTTAATATCATGTCTTGTTCCGCACAAACAAATAGGTTATTTACCAAACAAGACAGAAAAATCAGGCATAATGCGCAGATTATGAATCTCTTTTATGACGCATTCAAAATAGTGAATGGAACTTTAATATATTAACAATTATCAATTATTATGTTTTAGTACAGATATCACTTTTTTAATTTAGAACAGAGAAAACGACACCAAAGATATTGAGTAAAGAACAGGAGGATCGAGTTCAGAAGGCAGTTGATGTTATTAAACATGGAATGTTTCTAAGAACTACATCATCTTCATTTAAAATACCAAGGTCTACATTGAAGCATAGATTGAGTGGAAAAAATCCACAAAGATGGCCTCCCTTAATTTTGAAACCCGAAAAGGAAATTCCCCTAAATAATTGGATTATTCACTGTGCAAAGAAAGGATTCCCCATACTCAAGTGAGATGTTATAGAGAGGGTCAAGGTATTTTTAGAGAAACGACCCAAAGTAAAACCAAGTTTTACGAAAGGTAAGAGTTTAACCATTTCTGTTTACATTTTTACTTTCTGAATGTTTCGCACGTTCAAAAGATCTATTATTATGAATGAAGCTAGTATTACGTTTTATAAAGTGGATAGGATATGTCTTCGACTTTTTTCTAGTAAAGAATGATGTAAAACTGCCGGTAATTTTATTTCTGGATGAACATAAAACGCATCATACGCGTGAAACCAATGAACTTTGCAAATCTCTACAGAAAATTTTGATAGCTTTAACCCAAATGCAACCCATATTCTTCAGCCTTGCGACGTAGCTGCTTTTCCTCCGCTGAAAGCTCAATGGAACAAGACCCTTCTTCGCTGGTGCAAAAATCATCCACATGAAACTGTGACTAAAGTGCAAATCGCTACGATCTTTAAAATCGCACGAGAAAACGATATGATGACGGCAATAAAAAATGGTTTCAGGGCAAAAGGACTTTATCCATTCTGTGCAGAAGCTGTATACTATTCAAAGGGCCAAGGGTCACATCAGTGATGTGATCAATGATGTGATCAATGATGTGATGATGGAGAGTGATGTTTCATCTAAAACCGGTTTTAATGAGGCTCGAAACTCTACACTGATAAATAGGTCGATTGACGACTTTCATCAAGTCGTCGTTGAGAATGTAATAAAGAAAGTAAACAAAAAAAAAAATCTCAACAATCACCAAGTGAAGAATTGGATGCTTTACGCCGTTTGTATATTATTCTGGAGGAAAAAATCAAACATTAAAACCAGGCTTACAGAAACGGCAACGGATCCAGCTGAAGACGATTGCTCAAAGTACACTTCATGGTACCCAAGCCAAGTACCAACTCCAGTAACAGCAACACCTTCGAAAAAATTCCTATGAATCTCAAAATTGTTCAGTTCAGGAGCCGAATAGATTCGACGAAGACAGTTTTTCAGAGCCAGAAAATAGAAACAATACCGCTTACACATCTGAATATCACTCTCAACGGTTAAAAGTAATCATTGAATGGCACCACAGTCCAGAAAGGAAACGGAAGGGAAGATCGAAGAGAATGCCTTTCATGCTTACATTGAAAAGATGGAACGAGCTCCAAAAAGCCAAGGTACGGAAGAAACAAGTCGAATTGCATCAAAAAGATGTAAAAGATAGAGAAAGAGCTATAAAATGGAGAAAAGAAGCTGAAATGGCTAACAAAAGATTTAAGATGACCAACAAAGCAGCCACCAAAATATCAGGGCAAAATCCCGCAAAAATAATCGGAAAAAGAAGAATCGATTTCGGTAGGCCATCACTAATGCAGTGGTGGGCCATTACGGATGCATAGCGGGCCATTAATGATGTTTTTGTACTTTTTAGTAAAACAAATCTTGTAAAGGAATAAATTTATATTTTATTGATTTTCTTGACACGAAAGTCTTATTCCAGCCTTTCTTTTTATATTTTGATAATCGGCAGGAAAGAAATTCGCACGGCTTAGTAATTATTAGCCAAAAGCCGAAAAATGCGTCCTTAACCGGGCCATCACTGATGATTTTACCCTATATTTTCTTTTAATTAAAATGAATTATTAAAAATAGAAAAAGAGAATGGCTGTCTTGATTAAACAATTTCCCGATGGTTTTGTTATGACGCAACTGTAAAAGGAAGTGGACATGTTAAGATTAAATAATAGCTACCACTATTTTAGACCTAAAAGAATTGAGCAATTAAATGACAGAAACTTAGCGATTAAATTAAAACACCTGCATTATAGTTTTGGAGGTTAAATTAAAAAAGTAGAAATATTCAGGCTGAATAAACTTTCTATGATATGAAATTGATATCAAATGCTAAATTTTTGAATAAAACAATAAATTTTAATTACAAGGGATAAATTCTAATCTTAATGGCTAGGGGATATCATTTTACGTTTGGAAAATCAATTTGGAAATCAATCCTTCTTTGGAATTTGTTAGAGTCTTTTAATTTGAAATGCTATTGAATGGGTAAGTATGATGATTGTGAACTTAATTATTAGTCATTTAAAATGCATAAGAGATTTCTAATGCTTTGTTTCATAAGATACTTCCAGGTTTTAGGTAGTTTCAAATAATGCAGAGGCATTTTAGAAATTTAGACTATTCGTTTCAAATTTTATTTTGTAGAGTATAAATTTAAATTAAGTGCACATTTTAATCCGAACATTTTCTTTTTTTCATTTATGTATGGTATTGCTTAAAATTTCGATTTTCATATAGTTAAATAAATTAAATATAAAAACATATATACATAGAAATGTTTGATTATTATTATTATTATTATTATTATTATTATTATTGTAACAAACATATTTATATTTTACAGAAAAATACTAAAAATTATTTGTTTAAAAACTAGATATGTTAGGATTGTAATTTCAAGTAGGAAATTTTCTGAAAATTATGACATATTCAATGTTGTACTGCACAACATGCATTTTCCGTCATACCAACAGCATGCCAAAATATATGCTAATGAGCAATGTATTCCTACCCTGTCCGAATAAATATTAATAAATTTATTATTTATGGAAGGTTATTTATTTTTTTATTTAATCGTAACAATACAAAGCATCTTAATTTATTATTTTTTGAATTAAAAATACTTTCTGTTAAGTTATAATTTACACTTTCCGCTGAAACTGAATTTTTTTTTATCATATCGCAGTTAACTGAAGATAAGAAATCTCTAATAAAATTACTTTAAAAATATGAAAATATAGAGCTAGTTTTATTCAAAAAAAAAAACCACAACAAATTAAATTATGAATGAATTTTGATGAGTTATATTTTATGAGATTTTTTTTTTCCGAAACCTATCACGACGGTGAAATAGAAAAGCTTATATGAGATATATTTGTTACAGTACTTTTTTTATGACCACATGAAAAAAATGCCACATCGAGCAATCGTTGAAAGTTCTAGCAGTAGATGAAAGTCTATCCAATATAATAAAAAGCAATGTAGACCTTGTTCTTCACCTTCAATGGGCGGGAAACACAAGGTAGTTTTCTTACTTCTAATCCCGATCGTACAGCTAAAATTTTATGGCGGCTACCTATAAAAATGTACCTGATGCGTGTATTTCCTTAACAGACTGGTAAAGAGGTCATAAAACTGATGAATTGCGAGATGCCGGGAAGGGAAATTTCACTGATAAAAAAATCAGTCTTTTAGAAAGTTTCTCATACCCAATCTGTTGAAATATTATAGTAATCGCAAAATGATGTAATAAAACACAGCGCGACACAGTTTCGTCAAACGTATAATTTTGACGCAGAGAGTTTATGGTGCAATGCGATTAAATAGATGGGATGTTTGCTAAAATGTTAACAAACATTTATAATTTCAGGACTGGAATTTAAATTAAATTTCATTTTATTATTTAATTAGATAGCATTTTTTTAATTATGTAATTTGATGTATGTATATTTGTATTGCTACAATAACATAATTCGTAAAAGTATGCAATCTCATTCCATCGTTATACAGTGTGCAATATGTTATCTATCGCCGACCTTTAACTTCTCAACCGTTGGTCGTAGACATATATTTCCAATTACAAAAACGTTTCAAATCAAGTAGATATTCATGCTGTGGCATTATTTAAAGTAAAAAAAAAAATAAATTTAATAAAAATTACGAAATCTAACATTTTTTACGGTCCCCCCAGTCCCTATAGTATTATTTAGTAAAAGTTTACATATATCATAACACATAAAACACAAAAAGTTTGACATCTGTACTACAAAAATTGACAGAGGTATTAAATCTCAAATTTTGAGATTTTTTACACATTATTTTGTCTTTTATTGAGGGATCAGTTAAAAGATGAATTAAAGTAATTCGAGATCAAAATCTATGTACTTTCTACGGCGAAACTACCTTTAGCCGGTATCGCCAAATCGGGGTATCACCAAGAGGGTGATTTTATCTAAAAAATTGAGCTGACTTTTAAGGGTCTTATACAAAGCTAAAAATGAAATATTGAAATTAAACAGAAAAATAAATATCAATTTATTATAATATCAAAAATGATCTACTATAAAAAATGAATGCATAAAAACACCGGAAACTACTAGAGATAGTGTTCAAAGTGTTCTCCATTGGTGACAATGCACAATGGAATGCATGATAGTACTGAGTCCTTCACACATTAGAGCATAGCAGGTGTACAAACTGTGCGACAATCAAGGATGATGTTCTGCTTTAGATAAACCATAGAGGTAGTCTCAGTCACATAGACTTATGCTTTGATGTAATTCCAGAGGTAGAAGTCCATGGAAGTCCCAGGATCTGTTGTACGAATTCGGTGGCCGGGTACGCCCGGACGTTTGATGTTTTATGCGAAGAGGGCTCCATCATGTTGAAACCACACTCGGGATGCATGTCGGAGAGCAACTCTTCATAGCAGTCACGTACCGTGTTTTGTAGCAGATGCAGATAAGGATAGCCCGTTAAGGTCCCATCGTAAAAAATGGGTCCAACAATTCCCCATATACCGCACCTCACTTGTCGTACTGTCGGGGCGATGTGAAGGTTTCCAGGTCGCATCATCCTTTTAATTGTCGCATAGTTCGCGCACCCGCTATGCTCTAATGTGTCCAGGATGCAGTACTGTCACGCATTCAATTGTGCATTGCCACCAATGGAGAACACTTTGAGCAGTATTTCTAGTATATTCCGGCGTTTTATGGGCATTTTCCGGCATTTTTCATACTAGACCGTTTTCTGATATTATAATAAATTGATATTTTTTTTTTTTTTTTCTTGTTTAATTTCAATATTTCATTCTTCGCTTTGTATACGACCCCTAAAATTCAGCTCAAATTTTTAGATGATATAATCCTCTTTGGTGATACCCCGATTTGGCGATACCGGCTAAAGGTGGTTTCGCCGTAAAAAGGACATGGCACCCTGATTTTGATCTCGAACTACTTAAATTCATCATTTAACTGATCACTCAATGAAAGAAAAATCACGTGCAAAAATCTTAAAATATGAAATTTAATACTCTGTATATTTGTAGTACAGATGTCATACTTTTTGTGTTATATGTGTTATGATATGTGTAAACTTTTACTAAATATAACTATAGAGTCTGGGGGACCGTATAAAAAGTTAGATTTATAAATTTTTATAAAATGGATTTTTTACATTAAATAATGCCACTACATGAATATTTACCCCATTTGAAACGTAATTGGAACTATATGTCTACGACCAACGGTTGAGAAATTAAAGGTCGGCGATGGAAAACATATTGCCCCCTGTACATTTTTTAAATAATCACTTTCGCTCAGAAAATGTTGATTTATTTTTTCGAATGTTTCCTTTGCAACAACTATTATTTGTTTGTATAATGGAGAAGTAACTATCTGATTAATGGTGTTGTAATTACTAAAATATATGGGGCATTCTCACAAACTTTTGACTTTTGGGGAAAAAATCTGGCGAAATTAAATTTGATAAAATAGCATTTTAATCTGATATACGAATGCCTTAATGATTCAAAATAAAGAAAAAATGGTCAGCAGTGAAGAATTTTTTTGTTTAACTGAGGTTTAGGTTAAACTTGCGAGTTTAAATTTCCTTACCATTTTCGACCTATCGTTTTTTATTTTCTTCAAAATTTTTACTTATAATGAATTTGCATAGTATCCACAGGACATTCAAATAAGAAATAATGCAAATGTAATACTTTTAATACAGAAGTTTTGTATAACATTGCCTTAAAGGAGGGTTAAAGAAGGGACGGCAAGGTAAAAAAAAGGGATGAAATGGTAAAAAAAGAGACGGTAAGGAAAATTACCACCTATTTTTGGGAAAATCATGTTAAGACTAAGTGGTAGCCACAATGTTCATTGATTTTTCGAAACAGTTGTTAACATTGAATTATTATTATTATTTTTTTAATTTTACCTCGAAAAGTGCAGGAATAAACCTAGGGGTCAGTAAAACTACCAATAATGCCACGGTGCTTGAAATTGATATTTAAATGCTGATTTATATTCTGCAGTAAATTTCCTGTCAAAGAATTTTAGATATTATTTCTCCAGCATACTTCTACATGAGCAAAAAATTGAAAAAAAATTCTGTCGCTGCATCTGAAGTGATTTTCTGTATAATTTTAGAAGAGGGATGGTAAAAAATCTAAAACCAAATAATAATATTAACCCTAAAAATGTGTGCCGGTTAATTTTTAGCTACATATTTATATAAAACAATAGTTCCAGTTTCAGAAAGAATTACATAGAATTATTTTTATTGAAACAATTTTATCCAGACAGCTCCAAACTTCATAATCAGCATCAGGGACCCGGGACCGTAGATGAGTTTTCCATGTATTTGGACCCCCAACATCGTCCAAAACTTATTTATTTCGTTAATATTGTTGTGTAATAATGCAATGGAATGTTCCCAAGTATATGAAATTAAAAAAAAAGGTGTATTAAATAAAAAATTATTATTCAGGGACATGAAAGTTAAAAGATTGTGAGAATGCCCCATATTTCGGATGGATTCAAATGTAAATGTCAGTACATGTTTAATGTATTTTTAACTTAAACCAAAATATCTGAAATTCTTTTTGAGGTATTTCGTGTTGCCTTTTAAAATTAAGTAAATTGCGAAAAATCCGTTTCGAATTTATAACCATCATACCGCAGTGAAAAGCTATGTTAAATATGTAATTAGTTAAAAAAAGGTCCCCCACTTTTTCTCTCGCTCAAAGAAATTCCCATATCTTTATTATGTCCTCCACAAAATTTCACAACATTCTGTTTGCAGGTAATTTTAAAATAGGGTTGTTTAATTATGGACACCCTGTAAATAAAATTTCTAAACTATCGTAATGCTAAATGTGTAATTTATTAAAATCGCCCTCTGGTGGCGACGTTTTGAACTTTTTTTTTTTTTTTTTTTTTTTTTTTTTTTTTTTTTTTTTTTACTTAAACAATTTTCCATTCCTTTATTAGGTCTTTCATAAAATTCCAAACTTTATGAATAATAGTTTTGTCTTTAGGGAACTTTAAATTAGGGTCGTTTCATAACGGACACCCTGTATATGGTTTAAAAACAAATGCTGAATATATTTCACAACTCTGCTTCTTGCCTTCAATGGAATGTGAATGAAATAATCTATATCTGGAGCTTAGGATTATCTGTCTTTTTAAACCAATAAGTATTGATATCCGATATGTCAGACGTGACTGTTCTACTATGTTATACACGTTTCTCTAAAATTATTTTGATATAGATACAAGAAAACTATCCAGTCCAAAAGTTATTTAAAATAACGTTTTGTATTAAACTAATATTTCTATCTTTTTTTTTCAATAAAAAAAATAGATGACTTAACAATTACTATTTTAAAGTAAAAAAAAAAAAAAAATAGATTCCAAAATGTATTAATTTAATAAAATATTTAACAATCAGAAAAATAAAATACTTTTAGCCCGTTTATTCGGGTGTGGTGAACTATTAATAAATAGTACATGTTTTCTCACTTAGTATGATTTTATCTTAACAGTATTTATCTACATATTGCAGTGGTAGTATATGTCTATGCATTTCTTATTATCACTTCATTTATGTTTTGGCATTTATTAATAGTAATAATAATGAACAAAATTCTTGAATAAACAAAATAATGAACAAAATTGATTTGCACGTCTGGTGATTCGTTTGTTTTAAACACCTATTCCTCTCAAAAATTAGGTTACTTTTCTGAACGAATCATGTTGATAAAACTTATAAAATATTACTAAGTTGCAATATCTGTTAAATACTTTTTGTAATGCGATATTTTCCAAACGTCTACAAAACCTTTTCATAGTCTATTGTCATATGAATATGAATTTAGTAGCACGCAAAATAATTAATTCGTTAGATTTCAGAAACGAGATATTCGTTAACTTTAGAGAATCTATATGTATAGCTATCATTAAGATTATTACAAGTAACATTATTACATGCATATTTTTTCCAGAAAGTTGAAAAAAAAATGGATGCGAAAGGGATAACTTATTACATAATAACAATAACATGTGCACAACATGGAGGGAAAATTTGAAAAGGTTTTACGTGACATTAAAGAATTAGGCTATCTACTGTTCAATGGATGCCTTTAAAATGAATATTTGAATGCAATACCTACATTTGTAACACTTACAGTCATAAGTGAACAGTGTCTATGAATTCGATTTCTTTGTTCATCCTACTGTCAATCTCCTAACTTTCCTAAATATGCACGGATTCTCACGATACTTGTATAGATTCATGAGGTTTATACACTGTAAAAGAAATATGTAATTAAGGAAATTAAGGAATCTGTAAGTATGGAATCTGATGTCATGGAAATCTGTATGCTTAATAAAATTCTACCTAGCTACAAAAATCTGTAGTTTTACAAAAGACCTACTAAATTTATAGTAACATTACTAAATGTTATGTGTAACACGGGTTGTAGTTACATGAAAAGTTCTAGGCATTCCAGTTTTCTAAAGTATTCTTAGTTAACTTACTGAATTTTGCACTTACAGTGCAAACGTGTATCTGTTACATGAATTTTTGCTTTTGCCGTTACATAAAAAGCTGTAGGAATCCCAGTTTCCTACAAAGAATTTAATAACTTTAAAGTGTTTTTCTTTTTTTCCTTTTTTTTTTTTTTTTTTTTTTTTTTTTTTACAGTGTAGAAAGTTTGGTATTGAAAATGAACTATGTAACATTTATACCTCCTTTACAAAGAAACAAACAATATTTCTCATACATTATGATGTATGGGGTAAAATCATTTGCGGTGCAATTGATGTTATGATACATCAGACGTAGCGAAAGGATCAACGGTGTGAAATACATCCTTTATTTACAGTGACGAATAAACGAATTCGGTGAAAGGAATGACTATAATCTATATTTGCTGGAAGCATTTTTTTCATTATGGTATGAGTTTTTAAACTTATGTAACTTTTAGCGTATTACTGGTGTGTTATATTACAAAAAGTGTGGTACAAAAAAAAATCGTACACATTAAAAAAATAAGGACAACAATTTCTGAAAATGTCAGAAAATTCTGGATTTTTGCTGATTTTTGTGTTTTTTAAATTGCCTTTTTAGACATCTATTTTTTACATTATAAAAAAAGATTACAGCTACTTAAACTATTCTATTGGTGTTGCAAATATTTTATATTATATCACTGATACATGGTTTTTCATTCTTGTTTATTTTTGCAAGAAGTACACAAGAAAAAAAAATCTCTTTTTTTTTGGCCTCAGATATTTCAAATATAAGCATAAAAAGCTCTTCAAGCATAAAATGTGTGGCAAAATAGTTCATATTTTTTTTTCAGATCAAAAAATAAAAACCAGCAGCAAGTCTGAATATCTAAGTCAAACGTGCAAAATGAGGTTCGTTCGTACTATAAGTGGTTTTATAAATATTTAGATCTTGGTTCAATTGATGCAATCTTATTCAAAAATCCATGAATATAAAATTTATTACGATTATATATATTGAATTCAGTAATGCGTAAATAACATGGCTCCATGTTAAATATTACGTAATCACCATGGAACCTACAATCATTACCTATCATGGGATATCACTGAATTAATTACGTTTGATAGGATTTATTAGAATGGATAAAACTCTTATTAATATATTTTTAATCTTTTATTCCATTTTTATAAAATTTGAAATGACTCGACAAAATTCTACAACGGTTATATACATTAAAGGGTCTAGCCGGATAAGCATAGCGAAATGGCCCCCAAGGCCGATGTTTGAAATAACATTTGTGGTAATAAGGCTCACCATGAGAATACAATATAGAGTGTTTTTAACCTCTAACCTTGAACTGTCCTTGAGATAATCGGGGAAGTATGCGTCGGCGCTACTATTTTTCAAATACGTTTTTCTCAAAGAGTACAAAAGTTAAAAAATGAAACCAATGCCTATTATTGAAGAATACATTAGTTCACATTATGTATTTTTTCACATTTTTACAAAATAATGTAACATAGAAAAATAAACAAAAATTTAAAAAAAAAAAATTATTAATGTAGTAATTTTATATTTACACCAACCAAAAAATTACAGAATAAGCCTCAAAGTATGTACTTTTAAGAAGAAAAAATTCGTTAAAATCGAAGATGCGCTTTTTGAGTTATAAAAAAATAATTTTAGCAACTTGCTAAAGTATTCCCAACATTCCCTGTTTGCATTTGCAGAAATACGCTACTGTTGGTCGATTCGTGACATTTCCACTCGGGCAGGATGCGCAATGCGCCAAAATCAGCGAATGTTTCCATACATACCATTTCCCTTAAGTTTTGTTTCGTATTTATAAACATTTTGTTATTTTGGGGTACTGTGCATCCTTCTCTCGTAATAATATCAAGATGATGGTGTAGTCCATTGTGCAGGTGAAGCTATAGGGATTGTAAATATATAAGGTTATCAACTTTTTGGTAATTCCCGACCCCTCCCAAACTTACGATATCATACGTTATCATTCCTCGAATCCCCTCCCCCTAATAATATTGCTATCAGTGTTTAAAAATTCTTTTTATTTTTACAATTGTTTTCCTTTTTTTTTCTTTTTATACGTTTGCAATGATATATACAGGTATGGCTGTACATTTTTTTATTTGCATATTTTACTTATTTAAATTAAAAGAAGAAATTCATAAGATATCACTCTTATATAAGAAATAACTTTATACCAACATATTTATATAACATTTTAAAGAAATATTATTTAAAAGTTTTTAATAACAACTCTTTGTTACATAACAGTAATATTGTCTTCTTCCACTTCACACTTGCACGGGGCTAAACAGAACTTCTTGTAAACAAAATAGGCGGAGAACATTCTTCCCCATCTTTTACCAGCAAAAATAACATGTATAATTTCAAATCTGGTTCCTCTAACAACGAATTATATACGCATATGCAGGAGAATATTAATGGCGAAAGTTGGGTTATCCCCTATTCTGGAATGAAATGTTTTATAATCATTCAATGGTTTTAACTATAACTTTGTATTTTCATAAAAAGAAGAAAACAGACTTAAAAAAATTAAGATAACGGATGTAAAGAAAAATATACCAAAAAAGTGAATTTTGTTTTGATAAAAAATGATAACGATATATAACGATAGCGAATGATAACTCCCCTTCCACTACAGATATCCTACGAGCAAGAGCCAGACCCCCCTCACACACACACACAAGCTCCTCCCTAAAGTGATACGTTATATATGTACTGTACATTGTTCAGCCCAATAGCTTTCTTCTATGTGAAAATCATCGTAGTCAAATGTTAAAATTTTGTTTGTCAATTCTTGATATTATTATGCGAGAAGGATGCGCAGCACGCCAACATAACAGAATGTTTACAAACACGAAACAAACATATAGGGAAGTGGTATGTATGGAAACATTATCTTATTTTAGCGCACTGTGCATCCTGCCCGGGTGAAAATGTCACGAATCGACCAATGCATTGATAGTAGCGTATTTCTGCTAATGCAAACAGGGAAAGTTACGAATATTTTAGCAAGTTGCTAATATTATTTTTTTTTATAACTCAAAAAGCGCATCTTCGATTTTAAAGAATTTTTTTTTCTTAAAAGTAGATACTTTGAGGCTTAATCTGTAATTTTTTGGTTGGTGTACATATAAAATTACTACATTAATATTTTTTTTAAATATTTTTTGTTTATTTTTCTATGTTAAAATTTTTGTAAAAATGTGAAAACAATATATATAATGTGAACTAATATATTTTTCAATAATAGGCGTTGGTTTCATTTTTTCAACTTTTGTACTTTTTCAGAAAGACGTATTTGAAAAATAGTAGCGCCGGTGCATACTTCCCCGATTATCTCAAAGACAGTTCAATGTCAGAGGCTAAAAACACGCTATATTATATTATCATGGTGAGCCTTATTACCACAAATGTTATTTCAAACATCGGCCTTGGGGGCCATTTCGCTATGCTTATCCGTCTAGACCCTTTCAAACTATTCGTTTGGATATTTTGTACACTGTTATATGTCGGCAGAAAGAGTGACCAAACGACGACTATAAGTGCTACCTATTTATATAATTACTAACGCCTATGAAAATGAGCTATGTATAGAACGATGAAAATTATTATGTGTAAAATTATTTGAGTATCAATAAATTTACCTATGACTATATATTTTTATAGGCAAGTGCCTTCAAATTGGATTTTACTACATGTTTAGGACTCCATCCCCCACGCCTTAATTGTATTAGAATTTCTATATCATATACAAAAAAGGTTAAAATTATATTTAAAATCACATAATATGACGATCGCATTTTGTAAGAGTTATGTAATAGCTTTAATAAATCAGCAAATCTTTTTTTTTTAAACAGTTGATAAGAAAAGTTACAAAAAATTAATAAAATATAGCTAATTTTTATTTTTATTTATTTATTTTTTTTTTTTTTTTCAAAACGACTGGAATTTTTTTTTTTATTTCATGCTTGCCTACAACATTAAAACATTCGATTTCCAAATATTTACTATTTGTATTTTTATTCGGTAAAGATTTATGGCCATATCATTTATAATGATCTAAGTTTTATTTAACGTTCTTATACATTTTACAAACATCAATTTTAAGCTGTACATATTTCTTTAATGAACGAAAATCTCTTGCTTTTCTTTAATGATTTGCTCTTACATAGATTTTCTCAAATTTGTCATTTTTCATAGGACATATTTTTTAATAAACTATTATCATGAATCTGAAATTGGTTTATGGAGAAAAAAAATAATTAATACGTATATCTCTAGATTCAAGGAAAGTTTATATTTTATTTATTTTTTCATAGTAATAAGTAAATATTTATTATATTTCTCAGATGGCATGCAATAAAAAAAGGGAATAAAAAAGAACATTTCATTTAATTTTTCAGTCAATTTATTTATATACTTATATCTAGAGGATATTACTTTTAATAATTGTATTTTAAATTACAATTTTAATTTAAACTGAGTATAGCCCATCACGAAATAATGTAATAAAAATATTCTTTTAGAATAATCTGAATGAGTTTTATTGCTGTATTTTGAAGGTATTTATAATTTCATTATAATTTAGAACACTTTCTATAAAAACATGGTCTAAATGAAAAATTCATTCTTTTAGCAATAACTATCATAATTTCAAATGTCCAAAGCAATTAACCCTCTATTATAAATTGTAGCAGGATCTATACGGTTTATATCTTTTCTTGTATTATAACTAATAACTATCTATGATGAAATAACTTTGTGCGTGTGTTTGTGTATCTGTGTATTGTGTGAAGAGATTGCTGCACGCACAGCTACATAATTAGGCACCAAGATATCGCTATATCTGTAGTTACTCACCGCGAGCACCTTTCATAAAAGAAAAGAAATTCCAAAATATCAAAAACTTTATATGCGAAACTGATTCATCTATATGAATGCAAACATTTTAAAATTCACGTCATCTCTAATTCATCATAATTCACAGACTTCTCATCTTACTTTATAAATGCTATGATGTATAACTCCAATAACTTCAAGCTCCGTGCATTTAGGATAACTTATGAACGATGTTTATAAATGCAACATGCCATTAAAGTTTACTTTAAAGTTTTCTAACAAAATTATTGACAATTCATTTTAAAACTAGTTATTTAATAATTATTTTTTTGTTTTTCGAAAAAATTATAAAGTATGAAATTGTGTATAAAAAACTTACTTCCAAATATAAAATTTATTTTTGTTAAAATTGGATATTTTTTAAGAAATAATTAGTATTTTTTTCGAATATTTCGTTGAAAAGTACAGAAAATCAGTAAAAAATCAAAAAATCATTTAAGATTTGAAAAATCAACAATATATATATAAAGCTAAAACTTCAGTTACAAAAATTAACACTAATCACACACCATAACTTTAGAAACAAACAACAATAACACAAATAAACTTAAAAAAAACCATCATAAATAATAAATGTATAATATACAAACCGAAGAACAAAACCAGAAATAAACGTACGAGAAGACGGGAGGCATGGCTCACGACATGCACGAGAGTGTTAAATCAAGATTTAATGGATGCAACATCAACCTTCACCAGCCAAGATCATTAAAAAAAATCTTACTGTCTAATTACATCAATCAAATTATGCAAACCACCACTTGCATCCAAAATTTTATTCAGCTAAGTTCCATAACTGCTACAACTTATAATATCCAACATTATCCTTTTCAAAAATTTCCTCGGTTAACCTTGCATCAAACCTTGACCACTTTATAGTACCATCAAAAATTTATTTATCCCCTGACCACAGTCTTTCAATACAAATTAAACAATTTGTAACGACATTTCTTCTAACTGAAATATGAAAATTTGATCCGATGTACAGTAACTTTAAAGCTTAAAAATGAAAATGATTTCTTTTGTCAAGTAACCTTATAACAAAATTTCCACTCTCTATTTTCATATTTACATCCAGAAAATTTATGTGCTTTAAATCCGTGGAGGTGCGTTCTGAGTTTAAAGAATTAAGATAGTATGTAAAATCAAGATGTGCAATGCCATTATTTAAATTATCAATTAAAACATCATCTATATATCTATAGTTTAATATTTCACTATTTAAATTAATTTTTCTTTCATATCTATGTAATTATATGTCAGCTAAAATTGAAGTACAACTACAAACCCATTTGGATTCCACGAATCCGTTTAAACATTCTGTGTACCTCATAGAGTCAATTGTTACGAGGTGGAACCCGTCGAATTTCGACGAGAAAAAATGTTTAAGAACGTAGTGTTTCATTAATTTATAATAAAGCTACAAAATGAGGTACAATAAATGTGCATCTTGCATTGGTTAGTCCCTCAGGCAAATAATATTTTAACGTAAAGATCACTGCTCTTTTACAAAGACACTCAGATATTTTGTAAAAGTTTGTGTTTTATCAGTGTGTGATTTCAATTGAGTTACTTTCAAAAGTGAAGCCTTTGCACCTGTAAAGAATTTCAAATCCGCTGGACTGAAAATGATGCTCTTCTACAAAACCAATTTCAGTTTTAAGACTTAAAATACACGCTTTTATTTTATATAAAATGACGTCATTTGCATCCTGTGACGAATTCCACATTTAGGTCCTGTTTTAAGTAACATCTATTGAAAACTATGGATATGGCATCACTATCTTGGAATAATATATATACACAGCATACTTAAAATTAACTATAGTTTATATTATAGTTTATACATTTTATTATAGTTTACAAGTATATTTTCTTTCATATACCCTGCGAAAATATTTGAACCGATAATCTTCTACATCAGTAGCTATATTATAATGATTATCAGTATTTATTTTAGTAATGTGCATATTATTTAGTATAGGGGAGACTAGGGAGGGTTGACCATACGGGAGGCTTGACCCACCCATCAGTTTTCATATTTAAAATAATTTCAGAGTTTTACCAATAGGTGTCAACCAAAGCTATTGGAATGCTGAAACAACAGTCTTTGTTTCACACAACTAATTGAAATAGGTGTGGAAAAATCAAATGGGGAGCGTTTTCAACCTAAAAAGTGCGTTTTTTTTTAGAAATAATTTGTAA
Source organism: Maratus speciosus (assembly GCA_963932465.1). Classification (NCBI taxonomy): domain Eukaryota; kingdom Metazoa; phylum Arthropoda; class Arachnida; order Araneae; family Salticidae; genus Maratus; species Maratus speciosus. Next base: position 77,463,821 of record OZ010795.1, on the reverse strand, counting down.
GCTTTTTTCAGATAAAATATATCATACAAATTTAAGTAAGTAGGTTTAAAGTAATGCAGATATAACGAGCTTTCATTCCAGGCATAAAGATTGTACCGTAAGTTAGGCTTAACATAACAATATGCTATTATTTAGAAAAGTGGTATGTGGGGAGGTTTGACCCAGTCAATGTGAGGGTGGGTTGACCAGATGCTCAAGGCTCCCTTAATTAAGTGGTTTTGGCAATCTGTTTATTATACACTGTGCGTAATAAAAAGGGTTATATATAAAAAAGAATATATATTTATCCTGTAAAGCTACTGTAAAATGGGATGATGGAAAAAAAGTGTTTGAAACTGCTTAAAGAAAGATGTAAAAAATTGCTGTAGTATCCACTGCAAGAAAATACTTAATGAAATATAAATGGGAAAGTTGATAGGAACTTTTCTCCATCTAAATATTACTTAAAATAGGTAAACAGAAACAGTGGAAAAGAATAGAAAGTATGAAAACAGCAGTCTTAACCATTTCAGGGACAGTGGCATGTTTATGAAACCACTTAATTTTAATTCCCAAACGCCAGAATGATACCAGAATTTTGCTAAAATGTTTTCCATTTAATATGTATGTGAAATATAGCCTTTTTCTTATTTGCAAATAAATTTGTTCGTAAATTCCGGTGCCAGTCATTTATTTCAACATTTTAGTACTGAAAGTACTTTGCTCCCGAAAGGCCTAAACGATGTTAATAATAAGTTAAGTGCCCAATGCGGCTGCAAAAGAAAATAGCATTGATCGAAAAACTTCAGGAAGGCATGTAGACAAATTTCACCAGGATGAATAAAGTTAGTTGAAGCCAAACTATGTGACAACTATGTTGTTAGGTCGAGTGTCTCAAAAAGTAGGACAAGGAGACAAAAAAAATGCGGGACAGTGTTTCCTAAATACAGACATATTCGAACATGAAACCCTATGAAAACGGAACCTGTGTCTACCGGAATATTGTCTTAAATGTTAAAATTTCATTTTCCCTGCTGTACAATTATATATGCTCAGGCAAAATCATGTTTAAAATAAATGTTTTCTCCTATGACTTGCGTTTGCGTAAAAACAGGTTTTTTTTCAAGCGTCATGTTATCAAAAATATTTTTTTAATAATTAAAGCATGTAGCATAAAGTTATTCTGTTTTTTTAATTGATTTTATTCTCTTCTCTAATATTTCAATATAATACAAAGTGGGTCAAGCCTCCCATATAGGGGTCAACCCTTCCTTATGTAGGGACCCTTGACCCATTATTTTGTCATGAATAAAATCATTCATTTTTCAAATTTCTTATATATTACACTTATGTAGCAATTTTATTTTGATAACTCATTGTATAACGAATAAAATGATATATAAAACTTTATTCTACGTTCAATATTTAAAAAATAAAAAATCATTTTGTAAAAAGTGGGTCAACCCTCCCTAGTCTCCCCTATACAAGATTACTGACTGCTTAATTACTAAGATGCGAAAATATAGTAGGCAACATTTCCATCGTAAGAATTATTTTCTTGGATGCGTGTAGAAATAAAGCACTAGAAATTTATTAGCAAATACGAATTAAAAAAACAACTGATAAAAAACCTAAGAAAACCTTTATGGAAAATATCTCCATGGTATTTTGAAATTACGGTATATATTCAGTTCATAGAATACTCAATTTCACAATTATAATACTACAAGTATACACATGCATATACTATATTATATTAACACCTTAATATCCCTATTTCAACAAGAACTCTTCCTGGGATATTAAACAGCAGACAATCAATTTAATGTCATGGATGCGGTGATATCAGAGAAGGCCTCTGAAAATTAAAATTTGAACTAGTTTTCGATAGATTAGTTTTTTCGTAATTTTGAAAAATATTTTGTAATTGTTGACTTAAATTACACCGTTTTTCTTCATAAAAACGCGAAAGGGGAAAGTCTGGGTTTATGGTACTTTTTAAGACATTTTCCCATTAAAACTGAAGAGAGGAAGTAATTTCAATATAAAATAATGTTGAAAAAATGATGGATTAAATCTTTAAATGAAATTTTGAGAAATATAAGTCACATATTTATTCTCACATATACACATTTTGCTTATTTAATTTTCTCGAATTAATCGATTTTATGTAAACAATAATCGTTCTACGAAAATTTTAGATTTAAAAATGTATTATGTCGCAGATTTATTTTCGATTTACATGTCACACAGAGAAAGATTTAAAATCCTTTCATTTAGGTGGACAATTATTGATCCTATTTCACAATAGTTGAACTTAAATAAAAATCCTGTATGATTTTGGACTAAATGTTTTTGTAAGATTGTTGCCAAAAGGTTCAAAATGTTGCTAAAAGTAAAATAGTTTATTGAGAAAAATCACATAATTATTTTTTCCTCTAAACATGTTTTTAAACTCAAATACTTCAAACATTTCTTTATAAATTTGTGAAAGTGGCATCATTTTCATAGGTAGCTACAAAATTAGAAAAAAAAATTAAATGAATAATATACTGTTGAAAGATAAAGGTTTTCATCAAAAACAACATAATCTGCAAAATGCATTTTCGAATATTCCACTTACCTGGCATTTTAATTATTATTTCTTCTTTAAAATTAAGTATTTAATAAAATTAAAGCTAGATAAATGTGTGTGTGTGCATTTGCGTATACAATGTAATTACGTTTTTCCCCCCTTAAATCGGGAGAATTCATACAATTTAAAGAAGCATGTACAGTTGACACGTTAGTATTTCTTAAAAAGTGGAATATATAAGTTAAGTACACATTTAAAAAATGTCTTTTAAGCAAAATTGCATTTAAAAAATTATTTTACATATTTAAAACTGTATAATGAATTAGTCTTTAAAACCAAGGTTTTTTTTTACATGTCTTATATGTTAGTAATATGTTTTATGATTTCTTTAATTTATGTCCCATGCTTAGCAATCAGATTACAGAAATAAAAATAATTTTAAAAGAAAATCGAAAATTTAGTATAAAGTATTAACTGTATTATCTTTTAAAGTGATCACAAAAATGTATAAAATATTCAGGAATAAAATAAGCATATTTTTGCAGATAAACAATGTGTGAATGACAACGAAATCCCGGAAATAAGGATAAAATAGATTTTCCCGTATTTCATTCAAACAGTTTTCCAAAGGTTTCAATATTTTATTCTTGAAATGACATCAAAATAATTATTTCTGTTGGAAGAGAAATGCAATTAAGATATCCCTTTGAAAAGCATTCTAAATTTGCTATTGTATTGAGCACAAAATGTAAATTATGTTTTTGACGCAATTTATATATTTTAGTTTATATATAAAATAATAAAAAACATATATTACTGTAAGATTTTTGTACAACTGAAAACGTATTTGGTCATAATATCTGTGTAACTTTTTTTCTTATGCTTTTTATAGTTTCCAAACACTGCTGCAGTGAACAAAATATTGTTTTTTTAATGTAGAGACTGGTAGAAAGTCATTACCCACAAAATTTGATTTTTAAAAAAATTAAGTGCATTATACATTTTTACAGAATCTATTTAAGATATACTCTTAGGAATCATGTATGAAGGAAAATATGTACATTATATTTAAAAAGTTTAGAATAAAATTGTATATGACTTTTTACAGAATGATTGTTAAAAAATTCATGGACTAAAAATTGAATTTTTCAAGAAGTTGATTTTCTTTTTATTTCAAGTGCATTATACATTTTTGCATAATTTTTTTTAAAATAAAAGATTACATTAATTTTTAATGAATATTTTTCCAGAATGATTGTTAAAATGTTTTGAATATTCATGGACTTAAAAAAACATTGCGTTGCGGATAATTATTTGAACTGCAATTGACAATTCGAAAGATTTAACAGTTTGATAACTTATTCACACATTCTTTCGACATATGCATTTACAACGACTTCCATAGATTATACTTGAACTGAGAAGAAAATATATCCTTCATCCTGAAGAAAACAACGATTCAAACGGAAATTTCTTGAAAATTCAGCTAATATTGTTTTATCTTTTGGACAAAGAGATCGTTTCTGTTTCACGATACAATTTATTTTAATGAGATATCTAGTAAAGGATACATAAACACTTTTTTATATTAACATTGATGATCAAAATTTCCAATAATATTTTTATTGAAATAATCTGTTAATTGTGATTTTGTGTTTTTATTTTTAAGTTGACTTGATTTGTCTTATTTTACAGCAATCACGTATAAAAATTATTTTTATACAGAATGGTCTGCGCTAGACAGGTGGTCCAATACCATTTTCGAACGAGAAATATTTTATGATAGCGTGTCAAGTGTATGGAGGTTACTTATAAATGATCGATATTGCGTCATATAAAAAAAAAGTGAAGAAATTGAGACCCACCGACACTTCAAAATTATTAATGAACTATTGCTTTGGATGAACTTGAATCCTTCATAACTGTGTTTTAAGCTAATTGAGCTTAAACTGTCTCCCAGTGAATAATTTATGGTGAAAGTTATGGAGCCTGATTTTTTTTTTTTTTTTTTTTGCAAAAGCATGCAAAGGGAAAAAAATATCAATGAAATTATGTGATTTAAAAGATTTAAAAGTTTTGGTGTAAAATCTACAAGGTCCCATTGATTGAAGACAGACCAGTTTGCCCTAATTTCGGAAGTGTTAAATTGCTTCATAACAAACTGTGTCATCTGCTATGAGGCTAAAACGAACATCTCTCAAGATCAACAGCTGTTTCATATGATATCGAGATGCCCAATCACTCAATACATGGCAGACAAACTTAGTTTAGGTTGACAAAATTAGGTTAACGTTTTGGCTTGCAGTTGATGCGGAATCATAAATTCTAATGGATGGTAGAAGAGACCGGGGCAAGTAGTCGCAGTTTTTAGTTATTGATTTTTAATAATTTTTTTTAAGTTTTTATGAAACTTTAACTGTAATTTTAAAGAACAGGCATTGGGCTATAAATATCCGGAGATTTGAGTTTGTAGCTTTTGTATGTTATGTTTAGCGTAAGACTGAAGTAAAAGTAAAATTGTGCGCCAACCTACCCCGCCACGGGGCAAGTTGCCTATAACTATGGGGTAAGTTGGCACACGCTTTATAAAAATTTAAATGAAACTCAAATAAGACACGCAGTTAAGAGAAATCAATTTCATTATTACCAGTAAGTTTAAACAATGGAGTTATCGCCATACAATGCAAATTCGAAATTTTACAGACAAAAATAATGAATAAAATATTAACATTCAGTAACTGCTATCCTACTCGATATCATCACCAGAGTTACAGTTGTTACAAATAAAAAAAAAACGAGTGTCTCCGTTTGGGCAAGCCTCGTGTGCACAAAATCTTGCTTTGCAACCACTTTTCTCGGTGTTTTCTCTTTTTCAAGCTACTAGCACACCCCAGACACCGATCCAACTTGCCCCGTGTTCAATGTACCTACTAGCCCCATAATAAATTTCTTCCCAAAAGCGACACGTAGCCATCTAAGCTTAAATAATCCAAGTAAATCACATATGGGGTAGATAAAATTAATCATATACTAAGAAAAAATGCACAAGTTAAATCGCAATTATTAAGATAAGTATTAGAAATTAGTAAATGAATGAAGCAACAAAAGGTTACTTATGAGTGCAAAAAACAGAAAAATCGTAATAAATGTCCATTGCAAGTAGGTAACGCTGCAAAACAACAATGAGGATTGTAAAAACAAAAAGAAAGGTACTCTATGTCTGGTTGTGCAATCTATCCACAAACAGGCGATTTATGAGGACTTACCCCTCAACCAAATAGCCCCGGTCTCCCCTATTCCATATGTGAGAAAGGATGAATCGCGATTGGCTGATGAAAGTGTGTCCGCCCATGTCCGTCTCATTGATCTATATCTGAACAAGGTCGAAATAACTTTAAAGTTGAAAAAATCCGTTTCATTTGTTTTTACATTATAAGTTTTCAAAAAAAAAAAAAAAATCAAAAAAGTAATATTTATAGAAAAACATCTTTAGGGGTGTCATGTTTGTATTTCAGTTGATTAAATCAGTTGGCAGCATCAAAACTTTCTTTATTCTCACAATTCTTTTCCAGAGAATTCTCTTCTGTTTACTTTTGTGTAGTCATGTGATCTATGTTCTGTAAGTGTTGTGTTTGCTTGTGAAGTACTTATTAAATGTTTAAATGTCTACCAGCGACCTCGTTATTCTGAGTTATCTTAATTTTTATTAGTTAATTACTAAATATATAATAAAAATGACGACGTTGGAAAATAAAGGTGGTATTTTAACCGGAAAAAAGTTTAATGAAAATGATAATCGTGCCGGTGAAAATGGCTATACTTCTGGTTTTCAATATTCTACGATTCGGTGGAATAGTACAATGCTTTTTTAATACTTCATAGTCTTCTACACTATTTACGGCGGTGGTAAGTGATATTACATTTACTTTTACATTGTTACATGCTTTTGCTACGCTTAATAAAGTAAAATGTTTTCCTACTTTAAAGAATTTGATGAAAAAGTTGAGTCTTTCACAACGTACGTGAAACGACTGGAACAAAATTTGGTTCTGCATGATATAACAGAACAGAAGAAAGTTCCTGCTATTTTAGCATTGCTTGGACCAAAATTATATGGTTTATTATGTGATTTATGGTTACCTAAGAATTGTGAATCTTTAAAATATAATGAAATTGTTGACATTCTGATTAAACACTTAAGCCCCGCCCCCAAAACATTCATTGAGAGAATTAAATTTAGAAAATGTTTTCAGAATGAAAATGAATCAATTCAAGATTTTGCTGCTAGATTAAAAAAAGGGTACGACCTTTTGTGCATTTACTGGTGATACTCTAAATGAAAATTTACTGGAACAGTTTTTGCGCGCTCTGAAAAATGAAAATATTCAGAATAAATTGATAACTCAAGTTGATGATTTAAATTTCGAAAAAGCTCTTGAGAAAGCTTTAGCTTTATATAATGTAGATATTGAAATTGCTGAAATTAAGCATAAAAATTTCAATGTAAATAAAATTTCCAGTACGAAAAAATATACAAAACAAGAAATTACAAAATTGTTCTCAAAAACCGAATGTCAACAATCATGTAAATAATACACATTCTGACGTGAATAAAAATAAGTTAAAATGCTATCGATGTGGAAATGCCTCTCATTTAGCAAATTCATGCAGATTTATAAATGTTACTTGCAATCTTTGTAAAAAAAAGGCCATTTAAGCAAGGTATGCAGATGTACAAAATTTCAAAAACAGGTTAATTCTTTAAATACTGTAAATGTTTTATCTGTTAAGTATGATAAAGGCTCTAATCCAATTAAGTTGTCTGTTTTCATTGAAAACAAGGCTAGAGCTGATATGGAATTAGATACTGGATCACGAATTTTTGTTGTTCCTTTAAAAAGATTTCGCAGAATTTTTCCTGATCATAAAATTTTTCCTCCAGATGTTCAGTTAAAAACTGCGACTGGTGAAATTTTCAAACCTGTAGGTTATGTTGAAGTAAATGTTTGTTATTAAAATAAAACTAGAAAGGTAAAGTTGTATTTGATAAAAGAAGATAATTTTCCATTATTATTTGGTAGAGATTGGGTATCTGAATTTGATATTTTTCCACATAATTTAAAATCAGTATATGTGAATGAAGTTGTAAAGTATTCTGATAAATTACAAGGTTTGCTACAGGAATTTTCTGATTTATTTACTGATAAGGTTGGGGAGATAAAAGGCTTACAGGCAGAACTTTACCTTGAAAAAGATGCTACACTAATATTTTGCAAAGCTAGGACTGTCATTTATGCACTACGTGCAGCAGTCAATGACGAATTACAAAGATTACAAGACGCAGGTATTATTAAACCAGTTAAAAACAGCAAGTGAGCAACTCTTATAGTTCTAGTGGTTAAGCCTAATGGGAAAATTCGTTTATGTGGTGATTTTAAAGTAACATTAAATAAATTTCTGAAAGTTGAAAAATATCCTTTACCTAAAATAGAAGATATGTTAGCTACATTAGCTGGTGGTGTACATTTTACAAAATTGATTTAAATCAAGCTTATCTTCAGTTACCTGTAGATGAACAATCACAAGAATTATTGACCATAAATACACCAAAAGGATTATTCCAACTCCTTAAGTTACCCATGGGTCTTGCTAGTTCTCCTGCTATATGGCAAAGAAAAATTGAGCAAATTTTAAGAGGAATTGAGGGAGTTACAATTTTTATAGATGATATTGGGGTTACAGGTGAAACAGATGAAATTCATTTAGAAAGATTGAAGCAAGTATTAGAAAGATTAAGGGAATATAACATTAGGATAAATAAAGAAAAATCATTCTTTATGGCAGATGAGATTACTTACTGTCTTTATAAAGTTGATAATCATGGTATGCATAAAACACAAGATAAAATTGAAGCAATTTTAAATGCTCCAAGACCAGTAAATGTATCTCAGGTTAAAGCTTTTCTAGGCTTAGTTACATATTATGCTAAGTTTGTACCAAACCTATCTACTATTGCAAATCCTTTGAATAATTTGCTTAAGAAGAATGTTAAATTTTATTCGTCTTATAAGTGTGAACAAGCATTTAAAAGTATAAAAAAAGAAATTACTTCTGAGAGGGTTCTTACTCACTTTAATCCTAAGTTACCTTTAGTTTTAGCTACTGATGCTTCTCCTCATGGTATCTCTGCAGTTCTTTCGCATATGATGCCAGATAACACTGAAAAGCCTATTGGGTTTGTGTCCAGAACTTTGACTACTGCAGAAAAACGGTATAGTCAAGTTGATAAAGAAGCATTAGCGATTATATTTGGTGTGAAGAATTTTTTTCAATATTTGTATGGCAACAGGTTTACCTTATTTACTGACAGTAAACCTTTAGTGTCTATTTTTTTCCTCCTAAAAGTATCCCTGTTTTATCGGCAGCTCGAATACAACGATACGCAATTTATTTACAAACGGTCCAATATGATATACGTTATAAAAAAACTACTGATCACGGAAATGGTGATGCTCTTTCACTACTTCCTTTACGTAGTGAAGATTTACCTCAACAATTAAATTCGAATGATGCAATTGATGAATCTGAACTGCTTCAAATTAATCAACTCTCTATCTTACCATTAATTTCGAAACCTATTGCTTCAGCTACAAAATCTGATCCCCTTTTGCGTCAAATTTTTCATCACCTCATTTCTGGTTCTGAAATTCCTAAAAATTTACTTTTTGGTGGTAAACAAGAAGAATTCACTCTTCAGCACAGTTGTATTTTAAAAGGATGTAGGGTAGTTATCCCTGAAATTCATAGAAACCAAATCTTAAAAGAATTACACTTTGGTCATTTTGGTATAGTTAAAATGAAGTCTTTAGCCCGTAGTTTTGTATGGTGGCCAGGTATAGACCAAGATATTGGAGATCTTGCACGAAATAGCACTAGTTGTGTAAATTTGAAAAATAATCCTCTCAAAGTTGTACATATCATTGGAAATGGCCTACTGCTCCATGACAAAGAATTCAAATTGATTATTTTGGTCCTGTTATGTGAAAAATGCTTCTTTTAGTGGTTGATGCCCATAGCAAATGGCCAGAAGTATTTATTGTTTCTAGTACAAGTTCAGAAAATACCATTACTTGTCTCTCTTCACTTTTTGCACGATACGGTTTTCCAATTTCTTTAGTATCAGATAATGCTAAACAGTTTACATCTGAAGAATTTGAGACATTTTTGAGAAATCATGGTGTAAAACATAAGTTCAGTGCTCCATACCATCCAGCTACAAATGGACAGGCGGAGAGATATGCGCAAATTCTTAAACGTGGATTAAAAGCCTTAGCTTCATTTCCTGGTACTTTACAAATGAAATTAAATAGCTTCCTTTTGCAATATAGGAAGATGGCTCATGTTACAACGGAAGAGAGTCCTGCATCTCTATTTCTAAGACGTCATATAAGGACAAAAATAGATTTGATAGTGCCAAATGTTACAAATTTCGTTCATGATAAACAAGATGCGAAAAAGTCCAAAGTTAAAATAAAATAATTTGAAATTAACGAAAAGTAGCTGTAAGAAATTATACTCCAGAAGCCAAGTGGAAAATTGGTCGAATAATAGCAAGAGAGGGAAAATTACATTATAGAGTTCAAGTTGGTTCGAATATCTGGAAAAGGCATGTTGATCAAATAACAAATGTAGGTTCAGAGATTTCTTTAGTTAATGATACAAATTTTGAAGAACGTGATACAGGAAATTTCAGAAGTGAAAATGCAATTGTGAAACAAGGTGATTTTCCACCAATGCAGCCTAGTATCGCAGTTCCACAACCAGTTGATTCTCATGAGCCATGTACTCCAGGTCCTACACCAACTGACTTTCATTCTGATTCTCCAAAACCTTCTGTGCCCACTATTTCAATAGTTTATGCTGCTGAACTTAAGTCTAATTCTTCTTCTCCTTCGCCACAGGTACTGAGACGATCCGGTCGATACAGAAGACCTCCTGACAGATTCAAATATTAAGTGGGGGAGAGCTGTCATGTTTGTATTTCAGTTGATTAAATCTAGATGGCAGCATCAAAACTTTCTTTCTTCCCACAATTATTTTCCAGATAATTCTCTTCTGTTTACTTTTGTGTAGTCATGCGATCTATGTTCTGTAAGTGTTGTGTTTGCTTGTGAAGTACTTATTAAATGTTTAAATGTCTGCTAGCGACCTCGTTATTCAGAGTTATCTTAATTATTATTAGTTAATTACTAAATATATAATAGGGGGAAAAACATTTAAAAATATCAGTAAATTATGCTAATAAAACTTTGAATCCTGACTGTATAAGATACATTTTTTACAGGTTTACATGATGTAACAAAATTTTCCAATTCAATAAATTCCATCACAGATAAGAAAATACTATATACATGAATTGTAAAGTAAAAAAAAATTAATCAATTTCTCTTTTGAGTATTAAACTGCAAGGAAGTTAAATTTGATTTCAAATCATCGTTGTAAATTATTTAAAGCATTTTACTTTCAAGTAAAGAAATACTCTTATTTCAATTGAAAATTTACATGGAATATAACTTTTCAACTTTGTATCTTAAGTTTAAAGTAGAAAAATAACTTAGTTCCTTAATTTCAATTTAAAAGATAATTGACAATCTTTGAAACGTTATAATAACATTGAAATTTGGCTTCACAAGAAATATATAATAATTTTATAAAGAATAAATTTGCTATTGCTTTGCTTTTCCTTGTAAAATGTATAATAGGATATTTATTCTATTAATAGCTATTACACGATATTTTGGAACAAACTTTTTATCTAGTAGCAATGACATTTGTAAATAGTCAAATTTTAAGTGTATATAATCTATTGATTCTCATTTTTTTTTAATTATAAATTTTTAATAATAAAATTTTCAAAGTCGCTAGAGTGAGAATGATGCACTTCTGCAGAACATATTTCAGTTTTAAGACTTAAAATACACGCTTTAATGATATATAAAATGACGTCATTTGTATCTGCTTAAATAGGTACGATCGAATCTTAAACAACATCGATAGAAAAGTATACACATTATGTCAATATCGCAAAAGAACACACAAACACAGCAAAAACCGATGTTGTTACTCAAAAAAACTCGGCAAAAAATCATGTATCTAATGATTCATGTACCTCATTTGTTTGTAACAATAATATGAATACTTAAAATTGAATATAGTTTATAATAGCTCCATATTTTATCAGAAATGATTCCTTTTTATTTTTTCAAAATAGCTCGTATTTTAATTATTTTTTTTTATCACTTGTTATGAGAAAATGGCAGCAAAAGATATAGGAATCTACTGTTTTCCAACTATTTTCCCTTTATTTTCTACAGAAATACCGAAGTTCTTTCAGTTGTCACCATTACAGAAATCACATTAAAAACTACAAAAAATAAAATAATAACATCTCAAAAATAAATTGACATTTTCAAAGAAATTGCAGTTAAAAGCACTTTTTCCAAATACGAATGTGTAATAATTGTAAATATGCGATTTTAGAAGTTTAAAAATTGCAGTAGAGTTTGTCGTTATTTTACCGTACAATGACACATCTCCTTCGTTTTACGGATGATTTATGTTGCGTAACGTTATTTTTTAGTGACGACAGTTTAATTGCTGTCTGAAAGAAATAGTATATCGTGGGCAAAGAAACCTGTAATTATATCAATCTAAAATAATTATATTTACAAAACAACAAAACAATTAAAGAATTAGTTCAATAATTATTGTGAACGCCGGCTTTTAATTAAAGTAAATGCTTCAGAAGCAGTAATAGACCTTGCCGTGAAAATGCAATTAGACATGCCCAGTGTTGATTTTATTCATATTTAACAATATGCGAAATTGCTCTGTAAAATCGACGACGGAAAATACGTATATCCCCCTTAGACCCAAGCAAAACGTAATGCATATATATATTTTTAAATATCGGTTTCTTTCAACAAATAGGCATCAAAAATGACGTTTTTAAAGAAATTAATAAATTTCGATTTCTTAATTTTGTCGCTTTAAAGTAATTTAAAAAAATCGAGAAGTATGGGAAAGTATAGAATGTATTGTAAAGAACATAAGGCAAGTATTAACAACTGATTTAAAATTACAAAACAAAAATAGTTTAAACAAATTAAAATGACATAAAAACCAAAATTACCAGCAGAACGTATAATTCCAAATTTACTCATTTATTACGCCATTTTGTAAACAAAGTAGTTACCGTTGCCAAAATCCAAAAGCTGAATGCTGATTTTTGATTCATACAATACCAAAACCAACTGGTTTATATCGCTACAGGGAAATTTAACGCAATAGATGGAGAAAGCAAAACTTCCATTTAAATGGAAGGAGAAGGAGGATGGTCAGAGGAGGATATGTTTTGCTTTCTCCTTCTATTGCGTTAAATTATATCGCAGCAATCTAAATCCAGTTGGTTTTGGTAATGTATGAATCAAAAATCAACATTCAGCATTTGGATTTTAGCAAGGGTAACTACTTTGTTTACAAAATGGCGTAATAAATGAGTCAAGATGGAATTATACGTTTTGCTGGTAATTTTCGCTTTTAATTATTGTAATTTGTTTAAACTATTTTTATTATGCAATTTTAAATCAGAAGTTAATACTTGCCTTATGTTCTTTATAATATTTTCTATTATTTCCCATACTTCTCGCATTTTTTAATTACTTTAAAGCGAGTTATGGCCGGAACATCAATTTAGATAGATGTGCTGTAAACAAAATAAAACTAGTATGTTGTGGCCATCACAACACTTTCTTCTATATAAATCACGTCAATTAAATCCTTTAAATAGTACAAGAAATAACAACTATTTAGCACCAATTCATATCAAAGTATATCTGAATTTGAAGTTGGATGAAAATTCGTGAATTAGTTCTTGAGATAGAACTATAGCGGAAATTCTGAAAAAATGTAAAATAGCCGCGCCACCTGTTAAGCGATTTACACCAAAAGTAAACAGCACTAAACGATATGAAGGTATACCTGAATCTGAAGTTTGTTGAAAATCCAAGCATTAGTTCTTGAGATAAAGCTATTGCGGAAATCGCAAAAAATACAGCATAGCAGAGCCACCTGTTAAGCGATTTACACCAAAAATTAAACAGCACTAATTTATAGGTCAGTTCATGTCAAGGACTAACTAAATCTGAAGTTTGATGAAAATCCGTGCAATAGTTCTTGAGATACAGCTCTTATGGAGATTGTGAAAAATGCAGCGCAGCAGCGCCACCTGTTGGGCGATTTACACCAAAATTTAAACAGCACTAATTTATATCAGGGACTAACCGAATCTGAAGTTTCATGAAAATTCGTGCATTTTTTCTTGAGTTAGAGCTATTGCGATAATCATGTACAATGCAGCATACCACTGCCACCTGTTGGGCAATTTTCACAAAAAAGTAATCAGCACCAAACTATATCTTGGACTTACTGAATCTGAAGTTTTATGAAAATCCGTGCAGTAGTTCTTGAGATATACCTATTGCAGAAATCGTGAAAAATGCCGCATAGCAGCGCCACCTGTTGGGCGATTTTCACCAAAAACTAATCAAATCCAGTTTATATCACGGTCTAACTAAATATGAACTTTTGTGAAATTCCGTGTATTAGTTCTTGAGATAGAGCGCCCACAAAATTTTTGTCACATACAGACTCACAGACAGAGTGACAGAGTGACAGAGTGACGGAATGACAGACAGACTCACAGACAGACATTTTCTAAAAACCACCAAATCGTGTTCTGGGCATTCTAAAACGTATAAATCCGTCGAAAACCGGAAGTCGAAATTTTTCACGAATCCAATACTTTCTTCTTGTAAAGATAGAAGAAAGTAAAAATCGAAATTTATTAATTTCTTAACGTCATTTTTGATGCCTATTTGTTGAAAAAAACTCATATTTAAAAAAAAAAAATGCATTACATTTTCCTTTCTCAAACTATATGCATAACTATAGAGCAAGTTTTTTCTTAACTTATTTAACCGATTTTAATCTATTTTCCTATACATACACATGCGATGCATTTTCATGATTAGTCAACATTTCGGGCTATCAATGTAATTGAAAATTCTTTCAGTATCAATCGATTAAAATGTTTCATAATTCTTTCTTTAAATGCAAATATTTCATTATAAAAATCAACTACTAAAAATGGATTAACTTTTCCGGTATTTATTATTTAAGTTTTGAGACGAGTGATATTGACTTTTGCAACAGTGTTAATTGGTTACATTGAATTATCATTTATTTAATATATATAGAAGTGCGAACCATTGTTCTTGTAAAGCAGTTTTAATGTGGCAGGGGTCTGAGGTGGGGGACTGAGACCAGAAACACATCTCCCAAAAGCTTCCCAAATATGCTTGAATGGATTCAAGTCGGTGATCGAGCAGGCCATTCCATGTGCAGAATTGTTTGGTGCTAGAGATAATCTTCAACGATGAGAGCACTGTGCGGTCCAGAATTGTCGTCCTCAAATAGGAAATCTTTACCTATTGCGTCGGTATAAAGGCGCACATAAGCATTAAGAATGTCATCTCTAAATACGTGAGTAATCACAGTTCCACTTCGAGAAACAGGAAATCATTACCTATTGCGTCAGATAAGGGCGCACATAAGAATCAAGAATGCCATCTCTACAGACTTGAGTAATTATAGTTCCACTTCGAAAGACATTGATATATGTACGTCCACCCAAAGAAATACCAGCCCAAACACAAATACTGCAACCTCCGTTTGGATCTCTTTCACGAATGTTTTATGGATGATAGCGCGTTCCCAGTTCTCTCCAAATCGAACAATGCCTACTATCGCTTTGGAAACTAAAAAGTGAACATCTGTGAAGAGAACATGCCTCTATTGATCAGCCGTCCAGTGGACATGTTGACGTACGTATACTTTAAGCGTTTCCTCCGTTGACTTAAGGCGAGCGACACACAAATGGCTGGTCCCCTCGCGTAAAGACCACATTCATGAAGCCTTCTACGAACAGTATACGTTGATACCCGACAGTAGCTGCATTAAGGGAGGCTCTAAGATGAGAGGGGATTGCAGTTCTATCCATTCGTACACATAACTGCAAATATCGGTCATAGGTGCTTGTCGTAGTTCTTGCCCATCCTCGGCTGAACCTTCTGGAGGCCGAAACAGTGGATTAATGGTATCTATTAATGGATTGTTACTAGTGGTTTGAAATTGTTTCTAAAGCCTATAAACAACAGAAAGACTCACAGTTAGCCATCTGGGAAGCTCTGTATGACTTTGACCTGTCTCTAATCTTCCAATAGCTCTTTATCGCAGTTCTGCCGTCAAATGATACCTCGAGGTTATACTAATCTGTTATCTATCTCAGTTGTCTTATCTCATAATTACAGCGACACCTGCAACCGTACTCTCTAGCATGCGTTTTTATGCTCCTCATAGATGACACTATCCTATTGCAGCGCCACTAATTTGCTTTTTGTAATTTTTACAGCGACACCTGCAACCGTACTCTCTAGCATGCGTTTTTATGCTCCTCACAGATGACACTATCCTATTGCAGCGCCACTAATTTGCTTTTTGCAATTTTATTCAGCATCTTTTAGTTAGCAACATGTTTAATGTAATTTTATTCCTTTTAACTATTGTTTTATTTATTGTTGCACAGTTTCTTATATTTCATTATTCATTAATTAGTAATCTATAAATTAATCTTAAGAAAAATAAATAAAATTTGATGGTATTAAATGTAACTATTATTTTTCAAACCTGAACTTATTGTCAGATCTCGGCTCGCTCTGAACAATGCGACCTGTAGTGTGATTTTGAGGTTAAAACTGATTTAGAAAAGTGTTGTAAATAATGTAAATAACTTAGTAATTATTGTAATTGTAGTAAATCGTATCATATATTGTCATATCTTAAAAATTGTACTGAAACATGCATATAACCTGGTAACTACTGTAATTGCGTCATACCTTAAGTGTTATTAATTTTAGTAATTATTATATGAAAATACTTAGTTTGGTTGGTTAGTATGGGTTGCGGTGCCGCAAAGGTAGTAGGAACATCCCGCTCTGCGCTAGGGGCTTGGCCCAACCATCAGCCACAAGCAGGTTCCCAGGGCGGGCGATTAGATTAGCTTAGATTAATTAACAACATATGCAAATTTTATAGGGATAGGTTTCTTTTTAAACGAGTTATCTCTCTTTTTTGTGATTTTTCCTTAATTTTTGGAAACCTGTGTATATGTTAAAGGTACACCTGTTTCCCTTACATCTGCTATAAATTCAACGCAGTCTTAAATCACTTTTCCACGATTTCGTATGCGTGAGTGTTGAGTGTTGAGTGCAGTTTTGATGCAATATTTTCAGAAAATTATATAATTACATTTGTGAAAAGTCATTTGCTCGCTCATGCACTTTTTTTTATCTGTATTTATTTCTGGTTTTAATAATTTCAATTAGCTGTCAGTTTTAGGAGGAGAAAATGAGATAAGAAAACATATATAAACTGAAATGTTCCCTATTTTCCAATATTTGACAGAACTAAAATTGTATTTTAAAAGAAAATGATTTCTTTTATTTTTTACTATCCCTATAATTTATATGAAAATGAGTCAATTTAATGTATTTCAATAAGTAAATAAGAGGTAAAATTCATTTATCATTTACTTAGCAAAAGTAGTTTTGTTATTCGTTTTATTAGGAAAAATATTTTTCATCTGGAATTAAAGTCATACAAATTGGTTTTGGGCTTTTTATTATTGATAGATTACCTAGCCATAGATCATTATTAAATTTTTGGACATAAAGAAAATAATTGCTTACTTCTTTACGCATATAATTAATATTTGATGTCACTATCCCCATGATTTCAGATGTGCAAGTTTTTGCATATTTTCTACATTTTTTCCAGTAATTAATTAAGTAAATTTGTGAACGAGAATTTCGTCCTGTCATGCAGTCTTCATTTATCGGTATTTATTCAAGATATTATAAATTTCAATCGCCTATCAACTGTATAAAAAAAAAATATTAACAATAATACAATATATCTAAAATTCATTAGCTAACTTGTCTTTACTTGATTATATAATAATTGCATTTTAAATGAAAATGTGTTCAATTTTTAAAATTATCTCCATATTTTATGTTAAAATTAAAGAAACCTATTCGTCTTTCTAAATTACAAGTGTCTAACAGATATATCGGAAATTCAATCATAACCAAAAATAGGATTTTCAATTTCTTAGGGTAGATAGCTTTATTGATATATTTTTGTTATAAAAATAATATTTGTCTCGAAGTAAAGTCATAAAAATTGATTTTTAGTATTCTTATCATTGATAGAATCTATAGTGCGAATACTACGTGTGTTTTCGCAATTAAGTATGATTAATTTATAAAGTCCATGCATCATGATTTTCACTGAATATTTTATTCTTTTAAGTGTAATTTATCCAAATTATATTATAGTGAAAGATTAAAATTTAAATTGTAGCAATATTTTTATTAATAGTCATGTACTCATCTGTTTATAACAATTTTTATAAAGTGCAACCTAGCTGCGGAATAGTTTAGATGTTATGAATTTTACTAAAGCTTTTCAAGAAAATTTCTGTCTTTTAATATTATATATTTTTTTCTAGTTAGTATTAATACATTTTAACTGAAATCACAATCTCTATAACGTCATCAGGAAAGAGTATATTTTTAATTAATATAGTAAACTTCATTTTGGAGTACAAAACAATAAAAATATGATAAAAGAGGATAAATTAATTTTGAAGAGATGAAATTTAAAGTGTTTTCGGAATAGTTTTAAAATAAATCTGGAACTGTTAGACTTACATATTACAAAATTAAGTTATAAATATAAAAATCAAAATTATAACAATAACTTTCATCATACGGAATTAATGTCACAAAATTATATTTTTGACATTTACCATTGAGTGTTTAATAAGTGTTTGTATCAACAAAATTGAAGCTATAATTTATCTATATTATATAAATATGAAAAGTAACTATAATAAAAATATTTTCGTCACTTATCACTTGTAACATTCATAGCTCTGTATCAAGAGTTTTTTGTTTAATAGCTTTGATGGAACATATTTTCCATAATGTGTACAAGATAATTTTCGTCAATTGTTGTGATACAAATGTTGCTAATTAAGAGTAATACGGTTTTAAGATATTTGTAATCTCTAAGAAATTTCCTCTGTAAAGAAAGTAAAATAAATTTTAAAATTAAAATATAGAGCTTTAATGTTGTAACTGGAATAAATAAATATGTGAAAATATGGTACAATATGTTGTAATTAATAAATTTATCTTCAAAATCTCTATGAAAGTGATTGCACTTTCTGTCTTTTAGAATTTATATTGTACCATTCTATAATACGTCAAAGAGTTTTCTATCATTAAAAATATTTAAAACCAAAACAAGAGTAAAAATTGTTCTCAAGCAAACATACTCTTTCCTGAATATATCTAAATTTTGCTTTAAATTCTAATTATGTGATGAACAAAGTCTAAACTCACCTGATTGCTTTAATAAGAAAACTTTTCTACAACACATAATGCTATATTTTTTTGGGGCTGAATTCTTATCATATTCTATAAATAGAAAAGTAGAATCAGAAGATATATTTTCATGGACCAATGCTAAATTTAGTGCTATAGTTAAAAATAAATATTTTAATGTATCAAAAATGATTTATTTAAGTTTGAAAACGTTAATTAAATGCGAAATATTAAAGCTTATATTATTCATCATGTTCAGAAATATAATTACTTCAAATTTGCGTGTTTTGCACGCACGGCTTACTGTTATTAGTTTTGCAACAAATGACATTTTAAAAAGTGTTGTTCCATCTTATAAATAATGCAAAAGGTATTGTGAAGTTTTGGATGTAAACAGATAAAGCTAAATAAGTAGATAGATCAATAAATTAGAAATTATTAAATAATTTTTGTTTTCACATTATTACCAAGTTGCGACTCACCAGTTCTTTCTGAATCACAAATCGACATATTTATTTCCTTATTATTTAAGCATTTTTCATGAACTATGTGGGAATAAATATATTTTCCACAAAATTTACCTTTTTAATATTATTAATACTACATTTGTAATATTATTAAAATATTCAAGTAGGAGATTATCCAAAACTTAATAACGATTAATCAGGCATTGTGTTTTAATATTTCTTTTACGATTATGGTTGCAAAGGATAAACTGCTATTATACAATTTTTTCGATTGTGTATAAGTTTCGTAAAACCCAGAAAATCAGCAGTCATAAACAACACCAACACCTATACTGTCTAAGACACCAGTCTAGGCCGTCATAACAAATTGATTTGTAAAGCATTCCTTCCGAAGTGTCTGTCTTTTTTTTATAGACATAATTTATCTTAATAGATTTTAGTGTTTTAAATCGTACTGGATGCAGACTAACAAATATCATGGTACTAAGATTATAAGTATTTATCCATTATGAAAAATAAAAAAAATAGGCTTCCCGCGTCTTGTATGCGCTAAACAGATTTCGGAGGACCAGAAAACGGGACATCCAATGAAAATCGGGACACCTGGTTACACTATTCAGGACGCTAGTGATTTCTTTCGTCTCTGTCCTACGGAAGCGAGTACCAGAATTTTACGGCATAATTTCGTATATTCTTCTATATCTATACAATGCCAAGATCCACACTCAACTCATATATGGGGGGGGGGGGGTGTTCACAAACAAAGTAGACCATTTAAAAAAATGAGATGGTCCATTTAGATGATTTATAAAATCTGTTTTATACACTCGCGCACGCGCAGTGAACCAAGTCATTAAACATATGTCATATATTACAAAGTAGGCGAAAACAGACTGGGTTTACTGTAGGAGTGGATAAAACAGATTTTATGGACCTTCTAAGTGGACTATCTCATTTTTTTAAAACTGTCTTAGTCGACCAAGGTTGTGAACCATTTATATACACGGTGTGGTTTAAATCGACAATTCTATTGTCCAGTCGCCGATTGTGGAGTACGGTGGAGCGAAAAAATATATTTTTCTCATCAAAATGGGTAGGTTCCAAAAGTTACCTTTATACTCCTACATCAACTGCGTGCAATTTTACCGCTGAAAAACAGATGTCTTGAGTCTGCGCTTTTGGTCCAAAAGTCGAAATTTTGGGTTAAATTTGACATTTTTTCAAAAAAAAAATTAAAAAATCCTGTAGAGATAATTATTATTTAAAAGTGTTATTTAAGCCTTTATTATTAATGACTTGACATGTTTAAACGATAAAATGATATCTTTATTCTGGATCAAACTGACTGGAGCAAACTATAACTGGACTAGACTGACAACTTTTGGTAAAAAAAAGGCGTTGTCACTCTTTTTTGTCATAGTACTAATTGTTGTTTAGAAACCAGCTCTAGTTGCTTTCAAAAATACCTAGGAGGTACCAGGTGGAGGTGGGTGCATTTCATGTCACAACAGTGCATAGCTCGACCACCCTACCATCTGAGCACAATGTTTTATTTATACATTAAATTGTGATTTTTTATCAAAGACTGACATACGTTTTCTATGTATCAACGTAGTCGATCTCTTCTTTTTATCCACAGACGTTGGATGCTGCTGCTGTGACACTCCTTCACGTATATTTCTACTGCTTGTGTATGATAAGCGAAGCATAGTAATACAGTGGAATTAATGGAATCAATTCAAAAGTCTATTATCTTTAGCAAAACTGCATCCAATTAATGCATAGTGTTTGGAAGTTCTGTTACTACAACATTCTACAACATTTAGGTATTTATCTTTGAGTATGCCATCATTTACTACCTTCTTTTGCTTTTTTATAAGCTGTTTAATGTGATGGCGGTCGTCAGAGAGCATTGCACTAAAAATTTGCAATCAATGTGTAAAGCAACCATTGTGCTACATAATTTTTTTAGTATTTGTTTTATGTCTTTTGGTGATGTTTAGTAGCCTAGTAATTTCCCATAAGTTTTTATATCCATTTTTTAGATGTAGATTGCATCTGGTGTAAACCATTCTGCGGCATAAACTTGTATTACATACTTTGTGAGTGAACCTACAGACTCTGATGATGAATCAGTGCTTATATAAAGGCGAAAAATTTTATTCGCCTTTGTGAAGTATCTTTCGTAGGACACTTGTCTTGGCTTCCTATTCCCTTGTTCTTCTGAGCAATATCTTATTGAAATAACTTTGAAAATGTCTAGCATATATTTCTAGTCTGTGCTGAGTACCCTTTTCCCGATTTCAGGAAATAATGTTACAAAATTACACTCTATGGCTTCAAACATCGAAATAAGAAGGGAATGGCACGTGGACAACGATTTTCCGGCGAATCTCCGTGGGTTAGAATCTAATTTTTTGCCAACGATCTTGTCTAATGAATGATTCAGAGGAAATTCAGTGGACTTGGGGGTGGCATGTGATCCATTGTAATGGTTCATTCTAAACATGTCCCACGCAGAATGGATGGCAACGGCGAACAGAATTTTCTCCTTTTAAATGAACACCTACTGCCCATCAGAGTCTCCACGCTCACTCAAAAAGTACTACGTAATCCAAGTTCGGCCCTAGGAGGTTTTACCATCAAATGTAATCCACATCTGAAGAAAAGATATGAAAACTCATGGGAAATTACTCGGCTACTAAACAACACGTAAAATCTAATAAAATAAATACTAAAAAGGGTATTTAGGACAATTGTTGCTTTGCATACGCAGAGGAAATTCTGATTTCAATGTTCTCTGACGATCACCATTACAGCTACTCAGCACATAATAGTTGAAAGATGAGAGTAAATGATAGCATATGCAAATATGAAATATGTACAATCAACTTTGACGCGGATAATTATATAAATATTATTGATTAGAAAAATTTTGGTAATAGAAATCCTAATCAGTATGCATTTATCAGGTGTAATCGTGTTCAAGATAATGGATGGCTGAATAGATTACATGAACATCATATCTGCTTGCATTACATTGTTTGTCTTCTCTTACACAATCAGTAGAAAAATACGTGAATGCGATCATAGCAGCAGCATCCAAAGTCTATGGATATAAAGAAGAGATGGTCTAGGTTTATACATAGAAAACTTATGCCAGTCTTTGATAAAAAAACATAATTCAATGTATAAATAAAACATTGTGTTTAGATGGTAGCGTGATCGAGCTAGATGTCTTGGGTAGTTTTGAAAGCAAATTAGGTAAGAGCTGTATTCCAAACAACAATTTGTTAATTGACACAAAAAAGTGGCAACGCCCTTTTTTTACCGAAAGTTGTCAGTTTTGCTTCAGTTATACAGAATAAAGATATTGTTTTATCGTTTAATTGTGTCAAGTTATTAATAATAAAGGTTTAAATAACACTTTTAAATAATAACTATCTCTATGGGAATTAATTAATCTTTTTGAAAAAATGTCAAATTTAACCCAAAATTTCGATTTTTGGACTAAAAGCGCAGACTTAAGCAGTTTTGTTCCAGCGGTAAAATGCACACTGTTAATGTACTAGTAAAAAGGCAACTTTTGGCACCTACCCGTTTTTGATTAAAAAAAAAAAATAATTTTTTTTCACTCCACCCTATTGTAGAGTCCATCACAAATGGTATCAGATCCGTCCTCAGATTTACAAACCGTTTATTACA
Organism: Maratus speciosus; assembly: GCA_963932465.1. NCBI lineage: Eukaryota > Metazoa > Arthropoda > Arachnida > Araneae > Salticidae > Maratus > Maratus speciosus. Next base: position 77,440,527 of record OZ010795.1, on the reverse strand, counting down.
AACTTCACCACTCTGGGAGTGATACAGTGTCTAGAATAATGAGAGTGGAAATCGGCTATTATATTTTATATCCAACATAGCTATTTTAAAGTGCTAAAAATTTAAATCCCTTAAAAGTGCAAAGATGCTGAAATCTTAATTGTCGATCTTAGCGTCATCTGCAGATATTTTCAAATTTTAATGTAAACATTGTTATATTGCAGTAATTATTCTAGCGTCACAGAATTCTAATATTAGAAATTTTCTGTAAGCCGTCAAAACATTTTGTAATATGAATCCAGTTTAGGCTCAAATCTAAATCACCTCATTCTGCCAAAAGAAGACAAGCATGGAACAAGGGTCAAATTCATTTGACCGTGAGATGTTTTCAATGGGAACCGCACACTGACTCTCAGGAGCTATAAGTGTTTCGGCAGATTAGTAACCGGTTTTCTTGAATTCAGTGTTGCATTTTTATCTAAATGCCAATCCAACACATTTCAGCATCGCTGGACATGTAAGGAATTCAATATTTTAGCACTGTTTCAAGTGTTACTGGGATAGCCGATTTCTACACTATTTACTTTTATTCCTTCTGGCATCGCTTTTATCTCTTAATTATCTTGTGTATTCTGGAGCGATATTTGCCAATTAGTAGTGACATATCAATAATATGTTTTGTCTTCTTGTGTACTTATTATAAAATGGATATTGTCTAATAAAATTAAGTATGCAAAATATTGATGAAAGTATAAAAAACATATGATTATTGTAATGATAAATCGGCAGAAAAAATATCCAAAATATGCTTTATTTTATTTTTTGATCAATATATAAAACTTTTACTTAATATATAATTCAATAGAATGGGTAGATATTATACATGGTGGGGATTATTCCAAATGTTATCACTTTCAAAGACCCATTTTCAAAAAAAAAAAAAAATGTATTTATTAAAGTAGAAATCAAAAATGAACAATCTTTATACCAATGAAAAGAGGAATTTTCATAGTTTTTTTTAAGACATTAGAAATGTTCTATGTGCGCACCGTTTGCTGCACGTCAAACATCTGCGCGATAGCCAAACTCGTCCCACACACGAGAAAACGTATCTGCTGTTACTTACAAGGAGAGGGTCCGAGGTTGGTCTCACGGAATCCAGCAATCCTTTGTACATTGATAGAGTATTGTCAATAGATAAACATACCAATAGGATAAAGTGCAATATTCAGGGGGGGGGGGGGCGTTAAAAACGAGCCCCAAAGTTCACCCAATTGACTCTTTAGTATATAATCGGATAAATTAAGTTCATTTGCGACAGGCTCGATAGCACAGTTGGCAGCGCGCCAGACTTCTAATTTTCGTTTTTACGGATATCTTCAGGTTCGATCCTCCAACGAGGATTTTTTTTCTCCCGACAAAATATTGATAAATTATTTTTGAACCACAATTAAAAATATATATATATAACTATTTAAATGTAAGACAAATATAAATATTGGCGCATTCACACATATTTATTTATTTACAGAGAGAGACAGTTTTATTGCATCCTTATGGATATAATGAAAAAAAAAGCAAGAATCTTATGCAGTATATACGTATTTTTTTGCATTCAACATTTTTGTAAATTTTATATTTAGTTTTATTTACAATCATTTATATTTATTTTACAATTACTTACATATATTTCACAATGACGTACACTTATTTTACACTTATTTAAATTTATTTTACATTTCTGTCTATACTATGTACTTAAAAAATAAATGTGTTCTATTAAAATTGAGGTTCTGATTACGGGCAGGAACCGGGGTGATAATTATCATAAAAACATATGAAACAGAAACTTTTGCGACAGCGTGCACGAATAATAAAAGAAGTGTTTTTACAGGAACAAGGCGTTTTAAAAAAGATCATTTGGAAAACACACTTCATTGACATTCATAAATATTATTCTTTTATGTGAAAGTTTCCATGCATGCCAGGCGTATTTTATCATGTTACAAAATATAGGTGAAGAGAGTTGATAATGCACATTTGAATGAATTTTTATACAATCCTAGCGAGAATTAATTTCTCTTTTCCGTTCAATTAAACAATTACAATTTTGTAACCGCTTAATCATATTTTTCACCTGCCTATAAAAATAAACGTCGCCTAGTTTTACCAAAGCTGTGCTTCAACTATAAGTTTTTCTATCACAAAGTAGTTCTAGATTATTGTGAAAAAGTTAATTCCCGATAAGCTTGGCTTCACAAGAAATAGCGTCTGAAGACTCCGATGAAATTAAATTATTTTCAGAGAGTAACTTTGTGTAATACACGACTACATCTTTTAATATCAATTTTGACGATTCGCTATGAATTGTGTATTATGAAATTCGCTTTTCAATATTTGTAAATTTAGAAGCTTCTTCACTAGACATTTTTTTACAAAATAGCTTTTTTCAATTTAATTATGACACTATAATAAAGAACAACGTCTAATCACTTCAAAACTTTAAAACAAAATGCCGTACTCATTCGCTCTGCGGCAGATGGGTGCTTAAATTTCAACAAAAGAAAGGTAAACATTTTAAACCCACCCTGTTGATTTTCTATAGCGTACTTGTTTTGCTTAAAAACCACCTGCAAATCTACGTTACAAGGTTTTTAACCGAAAACAGTTATTCTAATTCCAAACATGAGATCCCATGATAAAAAATAATTATGTTTTAAAAATTAAAAAAATAAAAAAAAATAAAAATGATAACATTTTAAAATACAAGATAAAAATAAAATAGCATATTTTAATTTTATGTAGCGTATTTTAATTTACTTCGCTGAAAACAACAGGTATCTATTCATAGAAAAGTCTATAAATAAATGTGAATAAAATTAAATTTTGTCGACTGAATAATTCAGTTATTTTCCTTTTTCCCCCCATTAGATGCATAAAGCGGCAATATCTCTGTAAATTAATAAGCACATAATATATATAAGTGTGTGTCTGCGTGCAGAAGCATATTTTTATGAATATTTGTCTAACTTTAAATAATTAGATATATTTTTTTAATTATGGTTTGAAAATAACTGATCATTATTTTGGCTGAAAAAAAAAAAAAAAAAAAAAAAAGCTTGTTGGAGTACCGAACCCGCAGACGTCCCAGAAGGAGAAAATAAAAAGTCTGGCGCGCTGCCAACTGTACTACCGAACTTCTCGCAAGCGCGAGTAATTTATCCGGTTATATACTAAAGAGTCAATAATGGGTGAACTTTGGTGCTCGTTTTTACGACCCTCCTGAATATTGCACTTTATCCTGTTAATATGTTTATCTATTAACTATACTCTATCAATGTACAAAGGATCGCTGGATTCCGTGAGTCCAACCTCGGACCCTCTCCTTGTTAGTGCATGGCTTCCAAAGCGGTAATGGTTCAGAAGCCGCCGGTAGAAATCGTGCGGCAATAGGCCACGATTTCGTGTCACTGTCAGTTGTGTGTGAGATGGCTACTGTGGAGCACAATGTTTTCTGCGTTCTTGAGTTCGCAAGAAGTGAGTCACAAATTGCAGTGCAGTGGTCGTTTCGTACCGAATTCGCCATTAACGGGAGACACATTAAACATTTAAAATCTCTTAAAAAAAAAAAAAAAAAAAAAAAAAAAAAAAAAAAAAAAACTTTTAAACTTTCTCTTTTCATTGGTATAAAGATTGTTCATTTTGGATTTGTATTTTAATAAATACAATTTTTTTTTAAATGGGTCCATTATTTCGAATAACCGTGTACACTAAAATTTTCCATTCCACTCTTTCCCCTTCTAATCCAAAATTTTTATACAAAATATAAGTTTAAATATTCTCCAAAGTAATTTCAATAAAATTTTCATTATAAAAAAAAGTTACGTTTCAATCTCGGCAACGAATGGCCCATTTAAAGTATTAAATTGCTTTCGAAATGACTTGAAATGAAGGCATATTATGAATAATTTATAAGGCAGTGTATGTATTTTGAATATAACAAAATATTCAACTCTGAATTTTTAAATGATAATTTTTATGATTTTTAATGCTAATTTATTGTACCAGATTTTGATAACTAAAAAAATAAATTTAATACATTGGTATTAAATTCAGTAATTGTGGACAATATAAAAAAAAAGGTAGTTTTTTTTTTTTTTTTTTTTTTTTTTTTTTGAGTGTGTGTTTTGATATTTATCTTTATTCAGAAATCCAAGTATAAATATCTTTAAATGAAGTAGATTTCGTACATCTTACAAAAACTCTATCATTTATTACTTTATAAATTTTGCGAATGTCAATTTTATGAATGTTTTGTTTTAAAATATAACCAGAATTTTATTACTTTAATGTGCAGCCTTGCCATTACATTTTCTTTTTATAAATGGAGCGAATGAATATTTACTTAAAAAGTTCGTTATAAAATACTGTTATAATGTAGGTTTCTTTTGATCCATTTGAAAACATCAAATATAAATTTTCTAAATCATGAATAAATTAATCCATGTGAATTCGTTAATTTTTATGTAATATATCTCCATTGACGTATAAAATTATTTAGATAATATATATATATGTATATATATATATATATATATATATATATATATATATATATATATATATATATATATATATATATATATATATATAAGGATTCACGTAGGCATGACATAATGACAAACTTTTATTGATTATTTATAACATGAAAACGTAATTGCTAGGTTTTAAAATTTATATTAACAAATGCGGCCAATTCACCGTTTTTGCTGGTTGTATTAAGATACGTTTCCCTTTAACCAAATATAATTTTTATTACATAATTACGCAGTTGTAAAATACAAGATTGGTTTATTTTCGACGTAGTTAACAATTTTCCTCATATAAACAAAGGGTATGACGATTAATATCAGTAAGTAGAAATGCTCACTTCTTCGGCTCTGAACATTGAAAAAAGTGACGGGGGACGTTACATATATAATAAGAGATATATACGGCACTTTACAAAAAAAAACCAGCAAAGATGGATTCAAACATCTGATCGGTACTCAGATCTATTTTTCAAGTTCTGAATATCAGAATATTTGATTCGAGAAATCAAAAAAGTGAAACCGCGAAGAAATGACGATAGAATAAATCATTGTCTAACTGCTCTTTACGAAGCAAGAAAATTATGATTACCTAAAACTTATTGTTCCTATGACCAACGAAGTTATTATTTGTTGTTACACTGAATTCTGATTCAAAGCCTCTTAGATATTGAATATGAGTGAATAAGTATTAAAAAGAAGAACTTAGCATCAATTTCAGTAATGCAGATAAGCATGTAGGATATAACCACTATTTTAACTAGTGTGTTAAGAAAAACAAAATGTGGGAAAAACACCCCATACGTTTTGCGATTTTTCCGGAACAAAAACATAAACAGCCATTCGACTGGAAATTATGTCTTGTTTCAATTTCTCTATAAAAATATATGATTACAGTTTCATTTAAAGCTGAAAACGTATTTTAATTTAAAAAAAATCTTGATAAACATTCTGGATTACATTTCAGTCTTATATTGTACTTTACCGTTGTTTTACATTGTAACTGCAGTGCTGGAAAAGTTTTAAAATAAAATTCTAATTTTGTTCTTTAGAATAATAATAAAAAAAAAATAGTTCCATATCTTGAAACACATTTATCTGATATAAGTGCAATTTATTCAATTGTAATTGTAAAAGATTATTTTTTCTACAAAAAGTTGAAATCAAGTGTACTAACAAATGGAAATAAGTTTAGGACAAGTTGCTTCTTTTAAATCTTTCATAGTGAGATAGCGTCATGACCGTAGTTTTCTTGCAGGGCGCATCTTTAGTGAGGCTCATATCGGTAGATTTGAAGTTTTGGGATATGTAACTCCTGCACTGAGCAATCACTGAAAATCCTTGACTGAAGAAGATCATGGTAAAATTAGGACTTTTTCGGATTGCGGTCTAAGTGAAAGGTAAATTGCACTAAACAACAAAAAAAAAATAATGTTGTGCGCAATTTTTTAATGATCCAATGAACGCTGTATAAAATAAAAGAAACGCGCAACCATAAAAACTCTCAGCCCGGTGTAAACCGAACGTTATTAGAAAGACAGCTTAAAATTGTGCCTATTCATGTGCTATAAAATCTGCGATAGAACTCTTAGTAACTTCCAGAACTGTTATAAACGTATTAAAAAGTAACGCATGCTTAAAATATGATAAATTCAAAGCCAAGCCAAAAATATAAGAGCATAAATTTGATGCAAGACTAAATTACGCGTCATCTAATGCCCAATACCTTGAAAATCAATCTATGGCCAAAATTGTTTTTTGCTAATGAAAAAATAAATTGATAATAACATTGATGGATCGGAGTTTTTAAGATATTGCTCTCATAATTTATATCAACTGAACCGTACCTGCTTTCAAAACGTGTATAGATGGTGGCTCAGTTTTAATTTGAGAAGGTTTTAACACAAAAGGAAAAACAAGTTTGGCTTTAACCAAGACATACATGCATTTGACTAACAAGATATTATTGGGAATAATATAATTCCACTTACAAATGAACTTTTGGATCAGAAGTTAATGTTGCTTATAGATAAGGCGTCTATTCACAAGTCTGAATCAACTTCGGATTGGTTATCGGGAAACATTATAAAAACTTTGGACTTTCCCGCTAAGAGTCCTGACTTAAATTCAATAGAAAGTATTTGGGGAATCTTGATTCGTTAAGATTATGATAAAAGAAAGTATGAAAGTAGTTTAAATCAATTGTTGAATTGAAAGCGGCCATTATAAAACAGATACTCATTTCCATTTTGAAAATCCTTCCCAAAGCGTCTTATGGAAATCATCCATGTTAAGAGGAAGCAAGTAAAGTGCTGAAAGTCAATGTAGAAATGTTTTTCTTGTGTAATTAAAAAATTAAATATACTGATCTTTAACTTTTTTCCAGAAAAATTTTGGTTATGTAGGAATTAATTGTTTCTTATCTTTAAAACATATATTATTGTACAACATAATGTTATTACACACATCTACGCTATATATATAAAATCCTAATCTACGAATTTATGAAACGGATGTATGAAAAGACTGAAATGTAAGGAATTTATGAAACGATTCTATGAAACGGCTGAACTTAAAAAACTGATTGTGTTTCGCGGCATTTCTCCTAAAATATGGAATACTTTGCGATAAAATTAACACGAAATATCGGTGTTGATCTGCAGTTATCAAAACTGGTATTAGAATTTTTAAATTCGAAATAGTTTTCGAAATACTATTTTTTTTAAAAATTTTAAATACTTTTTTCTAATGATGGCAACTCGTTTATCATATTTTAGTAAAGGTTATTATTTTAAACTAATTTGGCGACCAGTTTGGACTCCCTTAAATGTATGCTAAAAACGATGTTTTTTTTTTTTTTTTTTTTTTTTTTTGTATTTCATTATTATTTTATTTAATACAAAACTTTCATTTAAAACTGTAAAGTTTAAAATTAATGGCTTTCATTTCCTTCTTTTTTTTTTTTTTTTTTTACGAAACGAAAAGTAAAATATTAGACGCAGATTCATATACGCACCGGGCTACCTAAATGGCGCCAAAATGGCATTATTTTGCCTGACATGGTAACCCGGCTATTAATGCTTATTTATTAATAAATGTTTATTTACATTTATTTTCTTTTTATTTAAAAAAAAAATGTTATAAATTGTTTTGTTCTATAGTGATTAATTATTTTTCTTTTTATTTATTGTTATTTCATTTTAAAAATAATAGAAAATAATTTAAAAATACATATGTAACTGGTATTCGAAAACAAGGTTTTCGCCAAATTGTCGTACAAAAAAATCACGCGAAACCCGATTAAATAATGCAACAAATCCTGACATTTAATTTCAAATTCAAAGCAATGTTTTAATGGTTCTACTTAGTTATCATCTCGACGAATTTCGCCAAATTATATAAATTGCCAAACCACCCACCAAATTATACAAATTGACGTAATTTTTATTTTAAATAACGAAAGAACAAATAAATTAGTATAACATTAATTAAATAAAAATAATAATAAAACGTCGAAAGAAAAATCACTTGATGGCGTAAACACGTGTAACTTCCTTATAATCAAGTGAATGTCACATTTATGATCAACCATTATTGGCATTTAATCTTACAGCCTGGCGATAGATTTTTGGTCAATGGGATAACCAAGAAGTACCGTTTTAATTTACCACTCGAAAAAAAAATGCTAACTGGTGAGTTAAAAAGAAGCTATTGGCGAACATAAAAGTACCAAGAATTCTTTGTGGTCATTGCAACATTTATGTAGTTTTATTCGAAAAAATAACTTTGATTCTTTCATCAAAATGGAATTTTTAATGAAAAGCGAAGTGTTGTAATTGTTTGTGGCAGTTACATGATTTGGATTATTATAATGTAAGTGAAATGATGGTGATAGAATAATATTTAGCGACTTATCGCCTATGGCTGGCTAACATAAAAATAGTAAAATGGCTGCCTGGAATATAAAAAGCGAAGGGATCCTCCCGGAACTGTTGATAATAGTCACATGACTTAGGCTATTATTATAGAGATTGCTTTCAATTCTAAATACAGAGCAAAGAATAATATTTCCTAATGATTAAAAATTTATTTACAAGTGACAACTAAAAACAGAAAAAAACCCTTTAATATTACTATTAAATGAGAAAGTGTTAAAAGTAGGAAAATATTGAAAATTCTGTCTTGAAAATTGTATTTACACATGAATATTAAGAGAGAAAGAAAACTTTAAAATAATAAATACATTAATATGCGTTTATCCCTTTCAGGGGCAAGGTACTTCTATTCGTAAAATATTAAAATCAGTGAATGGCACCAGAATTTACAAACAAATTTCGAAATACGAAAATGCTTTTGTACACTTACTTAATAAAAGGAAAATTTTCATTCCAATATTCTGGTGCCGATGTGGCATTTAAGAATTAAAATTAACTGGTCCAGAAATGAACCACCGCCCTTGAAAGGGTTAAAGCAGTAAATTGTATTATGTCAACCGTTTTATAACGCTGTTAAAAAATACCGGGAGGCAAAGACTCTGTTTACTTAATTCATTTTATTTTAGCTCCCTTTCAAATGTTTAACTGGTCTTCTTTAATCAAACACGAAAACAACCATTGGATGTCTTAACAGCGACTGATTCGGCCTTACATTTTCGCAATCAAAGGGAATTAAATGGAAACCTGTTTACAGGGAGATCGCTACAGGTTTTTTTCACTATAATACAATCTTCTCTAATCTTTTTAATACCAATCGAATTAGCGTGCTTTTAGATTCTGCGGCGTCTGAACGGGGGTTGGCGAGTGTAGCCTGCAGGGGGCCCCCTAGTATAATATATATAACATATATGTTAGCACACGTTTACAAAGTATGTTATTATATTTTTAAAAAAAAAAAAACTTTCCTAACTTTATGGGTATAATTTTGTAATGACATTAGGTTCTCATTAAAATATGAACTTTGCTGTTTTTGATGTTAGTACTAAACTTTTTTCCAGCAATGTATGTATATATACCTGTAAAACTAAAATAAGATCAAGATATATATATATATATACGTTAACCGCCAAATCCGATTTTAAGCCTAACTAGTTTATCCTAACTCGCATAGGATAAACTAGATTTTCCTAGACCAAAATAGTTTATCCTAACGCCCATAGGATAAACTAGTTTGTCCTAACGCTCATAGGGTATACTGGTTTAGCCTGCTATTCATTGGTCAGGACTAGTTTATCCTAGACCGATCTAGTTTATCCTACGTCGATCTATTTATCCTAGGCCAATTAAATTTGGCGTATTTTATTGATCCCAAAAATCGCCCCGGCGCCAATCTTCTAGATTTTCGCTGCTCGACCTAGTTTTTCCTAGGCCAATGCAATTTGACGTGCTTTTATTGACCCTAACTACCGCTCCCGCGCCAATCTTATGCAAAGTAGTATTGCCGTCACCCCTGTATAATATATTTTATTCGATTGGAAGTGGGATGCTGTCCCCCTATTTTCCCATTTCACCGCCGCCGGTAATTACAAAATATGTTCCATATAACAAATTATGTGATGGAGGACCAAAGAATGGACTGAAAGATTATAATAAAATTTAGGAAGGAAGAATTGAGATATATTTATTTTTCTTTCTCTCACATAAATATCACTTAGCTTTGAATTATTTAATAATAAATGCACCATTAAAATTATCCGAAGTACAAGACACGGGATTCCATCATATACAGTTTATTTTTCTCAGGTTATACCGTACTTTAATTTTATCACCCAAAAATGCATCTAATAATCTTTAAATTTTAAAAATAACAATAAATGTATAAATTTAAATTGTGGAATAATAGCGATTAAAAAAAAATTGTTAAAAAAATTGGCCAAATGTCACTGTTTTACTGAACAAACCAAAGATCCTCAGGGTCCAAATGATTTTCATATGAGCTGGGTGGGAAATTGGACTGAAAATTTCAGCCTGTGCAGACCTCAAGAAAAATGCAGTCCAGTACAGACTTATACCGGAAAAAAATTAAGTCCCAGTCCATCTCTGTCTAAACCTCTCGAAAAAATTAATATCTAAATCAAACCCGGGCTGGGTGTCGGAAAGGAAAATTGAGCGGGCCCGTAAAGACCTTTACATCAAATAAACAAAAGACTAGCTCACAAAATTTTGCAAATTTGGCCGCTAAACTTCTATTATATTTAAAAAATAAAAAAATAAAAAACGAGTTATTAGTGAACATATCTCACTTCCATAGATGTGTTTGAGTTGAGCGGATTCATTTGAAAAATTTTGATTTTGAGCTTGAACTTGACTCATTTTTGAGAAATTGAATTTGAGTTTGAATTAGTACTTTTTTGTGAACGTGCTCAATACTGGTTGGCATCAATTAAAGCACGTCAAATTGAATCGGCCTAGGATAAACTAGAAGGTTGGCGCTGAAACTATCTTTGGTATAAATAAAAGCACGCCAAGATGAATTGTCCAAGGATAAACTAGATCGATCTAGGATAAACTAGTTCAGACCTATGAATAGCAAGCTAAACTAGTTTATCCTATGAGCGTTATGTCAAATTAGTTTGGCCTAGGTAAAATTAGTTTATGCTATGGCCGTCAGGATAAATTAGTTTATGCTATGGCCGTCAGGATAAATTAGTTTGGAATAGGAAAAAATTGTTTATTCCATGCGCGTTATGATAAACTAGTTTGGCATTCGTCAATCTAGTTTGGCCTAGGCCAATATAGTTTGGCCTAAAATCGGGTTTGGCCGGTACCATGTATATATAATATATTATTTTCTCCTTTATATATACCCGAATAATACTAAATTATAACCTGGAAATAATCTTGTCACTAATTAATTTGTATTACTCATTATTAAACAGCTAAAATCATTCTTTTTTAATTTTTCAGACATACTTTTTAAAGTTATTTCCTTATTATTTATCTGATCATTGTGAGAATATTTAAATATATTGCAAGAGAATGTCGAAAAAAAACGTATAAATAACAGCAATTTAATTATTTTTAAATTTAAGATTTTTAAACAATTTTAATAATTTTTAAATTAAAAACTGATAAGTAACATTTAACACTTAAAATTAAAGTTAGACGTAAGATTCATGATGTAGATAATAAAATAAAATTTATATATATTTTTTCCTTTAAGAGAAAAAAAAAAAGAATGATTTATATAAAAATAAATTCTCACTTCAGTAAATTTGTAAATAATAAAAAAAAAAAAACTTATTTATATAATATAATAAAAAAATGAAAAAATAATCAGTTTCCTGGGAATAGTGAGTTAATAATAAGATAAAAATATTTTTTTGATAATATTTAATAGCAATTTCAAAGTTTGCATCCAATGCTGTACACGTTTCTGTTTGTTTGTACTTTTTACGGTACATAAAAAAACAAAGAAAAATGTTTCAGAATTTATATAGTTGCGTGTCCGAGTGTCTTTCAACTGATTTACCACATGAATTCTTTTAGTAAAGTCTATTTTTCTCCATCAGAATTTCATCTCAATATCATATAAATCATAAATAATTTTTTTCGATCTAAACAATACTGAAGTTAAATTAAATACATTTTAACACAACGTTTTTTGTTGCAAAAAAAAAAAAAAAAAAAAAAAAGAATCAACCTTGCTTGCAAATAGGTGGCTTTTTATTCGATTTTTCTTTAAATATAGAAACAGTAGTTCATCGAAATAAATAGTGACAAATAATTAGCAACGGAAAGACCCTTCACCTTACAAATCTTTAAATATCTGCGTAAATATAATATTGGGTTCGTGTTAAAACGTTTTGATCAATTAATGTTTGATATCCGACTTGATTTTAAAACAAAATCTCAGTTGCGTTATTCATTAAGAAAAGAAATGAAAATAAATGCGAATATAATAGGGGGTTTTTTTTAGATCTAATGAGCGTAAAAACATGTAACTAATTAAATTTGTAAAGATTTTCTTTTATTCTTTTACATTTATCATACTTATTACAAACATAAATGCATCTTGAAAAACATTATTTTCTTGGGAACGTATGGATGAAAGATTAGATTATATCACACTGAATACTACATACAACTATCATTACAGATATGATGATATTACGTAGACAGAAGTATGGAATTTAATTACATTTATGATACAATAAATGAAATATTTCTGCACTATTCTTTAATCCGTGGATTTGATTAGCGGCGATTCTACATAAACCATTCTGTTTTAATTATAATCAATATATGCAAAAGTTAATGCGTCAAAGCCATCAATTTACATACAAACAATCTAAAAATCAATTAATCGTAGTAATTAACAGGAATACGTTGGTTCAAAATGTCAGGAAAGAACTGAAATAAACGTGAACTTAATTAATCATCTCTAATAGTGCATTAGAGATTTTCGCCCATCTGTTTGATAAGAGACTCTCGGGTTTTAATCATCATTAAAGATCAAAGGTTCTTCATATGTTTAATCCTAGTTTTTGTTTTTTATCCAATAACATTTTAAACTTTAAATAAATGTGCATTGCAATAAAAAAATAATATTAAACAATTATTTATTAAATATGCAAATGTTATGGAATTCTATAGAAAAATAATTATGTTTGCTTTAAAATACATTTTTTGAATTGTTTCTATTTTTGAAGTCAAATTTTATTGAGATAAATAAAATAAGTTTATACAAAATAAAAATGTATGTTTACATTACATACTTTAGTCAGATCTACCCATACTTATTTTCTAATATGTGCAATGATTTCAATATATAGCAGAATTTATCGCCTAATAATATATATATATATATATATAATGTTTAAGTGCACATTGTCTGTCTTCTAATAAAGTTTAAATTATTTTCATTGAACTGTAAATGGTCGCGAATTTCGTGTATACTCCGATCTCTTTTTAAAGATAATTAGCATAATTAATTAAACAAATAAAAGATTGTGATTCTTACATGAACATATTTTTTGGAATCTATTCACCCCGAGTTTCATATCCAAAAATAAAAAAGGCTGGCCAATACGCAAAAGATCATTGTGTATTTCTTTCCTTCGTAGTTACGTATTCCATTAATCTATTATTACAGAAATTACCGCCTATTTTTTATTACAAGGTGCTGAAATTAATTTACAGGAGTGACGTATCTGAACGAGAACCGGAAATCGGCAGAACGCTTCTATTTGGAAGCTCGTTTATGTGCGCATGCCGAATGAATTCGGACCACTTCAGAAACAAGCGGTTGATCTTGAAACTCGCATTAGAACGTAGTTGTTAAGTTTTTGTTATCGAAGTCGATATGTAACAGAGAATAAACATTAAATTCTAATTCATGTTGAGCAAAACTGCTAGAGACATCCATGAAATGTTAAAACAAGTGAACCGGGAGGAAGCACCGTCCCTTTTTATTTGGTGTAGCCGAATTTTGGAACGGCCACGTAAACGTCGAATGTGACTCGTACACTAAACAACAGCATTCCATGCGAACGGCAGAAAAAATTGACAGATCAATGAGAAAGTTCATGAGTTTGTGACTACGGAACACCGATTGACTATTCGACTACTCGGAAGTGAACTGACCACTTCCAAGGAGGTGGATCGGAAATTTTGCCACAGGACCTAAAGAACAATATTTATGGATGTCGAAGCCATGGAGAAGACGGTGACGTTCACATTAAAGAACATTCCAAATAAAAATTAAATTAAAAAAATCCAAAAACCCGACTGCGTAAAAAGCAAACTAATTATCTCTCATCCATGTGAAACTATTTTTTATATTACTTTCCTTTTTTTCTTATTTACTTGTATTCATGGCTTTTAAGTTGTGTTTAATTGTTAGTTCCTATCTATAAACACTGTTTTGATGAGGCCTATAGTTGTCTATGAAGGTTAGAGTTGCAGTAAAGCTACAGATACTACCTTCACAACTTCCAAGTTGTGTAATATTTAAAAGAAGCTTCTGACTGTAAAATAGTCAATGAAACATCGTCTTCATTTTGAAAGACCTATCCAATCATATGCCACTCAATAGGGTTCGTAAAAAAAATTCCGCCTGTACCGCCATTTGGTATTTTACGGCCTCCATTTTGAATTTATAAAAACAAAATCTAGCCTATAACAATCGGACGGTTACGACGAATCGATAGAGACCTTATTCATTAAAATCCATCCAGCCGTTAGGATGTTTCGAGAGTATAAAGAAATCCACATACCCAGATACGCGTGAAACACATGACCCTTCTTGGCAGTCGGGTAAAAAGAACTTGAAAAGTTGTTTCCGAAACTTATACAGCCAAACACTGAAGTGTATTACTGCAGGTGGGGGATGCTTCAAAATATATTATTTGGATATGCATTTCGTATAATATTTTCCGAAGTTATTAGGCCAGTCCTCGAAATTAGTAGCCGCACCTTGTATATAACAACCTCCATGAAATTTGAAAGTGGTCTCCGATTAACTATGGATATTAGTGTAAAGTATTTTTGTTTAAATTTATTTATATGACTTTTTATGCTCAAAACTTGTCGTTTAATATTTTAAAGTGAATCGTTTAAGATGTTTCCGTAATAAGTTTCGAATGACATATATATATTAATAGTTAATTACACAATTATAGACATTTCTTCCTCGAAAATAAAATCTATAATCCGTTTCATAAAAAAATAATAATTAAGAAGACTAAAATAATACATAATTATCTTAGTTTTATAATTACATTCAGTTCATACTTTGAATTGCTATTTTGTATATCAAATTTCATGAGACACTTAATCCAAAAGAATCATAAATCTATTTTGTTATATAGTTATATAAATTATTGAAATATTTCTCCCACTAGGCCCATAAGTTTTCTGCTTATAATGAAATATTCAACCATGGAGTAATGTCAAATAGTATACGACAATGTTTATATTTGCTTGTATAGCATACATATTTTAATTAAAAAAAATAAAACATTAGCATTGTACAAAATGTGAAGTAAAAAAAAAAGAAAAATATCAATATCAAAAACATAAACATTTGTAAAGAATCGATATTCTAAAATATGTTTCAAATATATATGTTCATTTCATAATAATCGAAAATATTTTTCCAAAAAATGTTTAAATAAATTTAATAAGTTAGGGAGGCTGTTTTGTAAATTTTTTGTGCTATAAAAGAAATTTGTTAACTTTATCTGTAAGCTGTAACTGCATGGTTACGCTTTATTATATATTCCTCATATTCATTATTAACAATGACATAAAAATATAAAATTTTAAATAGTAAAACAATATAGTCTTTGTACCGAATAATAAATATTTATTCTTGCATTTTGTTTTATAACTAAAAAAATAAAGCCTTGTGTTATATAATAGCTTGTCTAATCTTTTCCTTATTTTTTAAAAATAATTCATGTTATTCCGTAATTTGTGATTTTTCGCAAATGTTGAACATTTTTAATGATTTTTTAACAATACTTAAAAAATAATGTGTATAGAATTGTATATTTATAATGCAGTTTTTAAATTTTATTTGTTTGACAAAATTTATGCGCAATGTCAGCACTTATGATCAATGTTAGATATGTTACATATTAATAATAACTCCTCATTGTTTTTTCCCTTATATTCCAAGAAAAACGAGAAAATAAAATAACAACGCATGTATTAGCGAAGCACGATAAACGTGTGTTTATATATATATATATATTTGGAATTAACGGAAAACCTTTTATCTAACAATACAATTAACTTCTTAGATCTTAAAATTACAATAAAAGACAACAAAACAATCACAGATTTATATGACAAACGTAAAGAATTTAAATTCAAAGTTAATACATTTACAAATTTTAAATCTTGTCTACATCATTCTGTATTTCGAAATATAGTACTTAATCATTTATATAGAATAAAATGTTTATGTTCTTCTCCTCTAATTAACAATAATATTAAAAAACTAATTTATGATGCATTAAATCATGGTTTTCCAAAAAAATTCATATATTCATTAATATACAATTAGTATTTTTCTTACATGATCTTTTAAAACAAATTAACACATGCGTAAACAAAATTACAAAAAAATTATAAAATTAAAAAAATCTCTATAAAAAATAAAAATTGTAAAATAACATAAAAAAATTATTATAGGATGGATGGGTGGGTAGATGTTAGAGTACGGAGGAGGGTGGTGTTGTCTGGATAATACGCAATGGTTAATTTATATATATAAAAAAAATGGGGCTTTTGTATTATTACTATATTTTTAATACGTATTTTATAAGGATGTTGATTTGATATTTTATATGTAATTGGTGAATTTCATTAATTATTAGCTTTATTATTGTTTAATCTTATTTACAATCATTTGTTATAAATTTTAATTTAATAAGGACAATATCATATTAATTACTAATAGTATGCCATTTTTATAGTGATTAATATACATATAAGTATATTTAATATAAATAAAGTTATACTGTATGGATTAAAATTGGGTAATTATATTTATTATTATTCCTCTATTCTTATTAATATTTTAATATTTATTTATTTTCACCTAGTGTTATATAATTTATTATCAGTTTATTGTTTTTGAATGTCCCACATTCATACTTTTAGGATTTTTATGGATGTATAAAATAATCCACACACTATATTTGTGCTTTTTAGGTAATTGGAATTTAAGTATCAGTTCACCTTCTTTATACTACCATATGTTTTTTATTTCCTGTTCATTTTATAATTATCTTATATATAATAGTTTTTATTAAAGATTTTTATATTTTTAATAATTATTTATATTAATTATTAATGAATTTATTCTGTTTTATAGCATATAGCTATATGCTATATTTTATCGATGTTCTAGAATTATTTAAATTCTTAGTGTAGTTTAAATAAATTTGCTAATAGAATATTTTGTATGCTTTTTAAATTTTATTAACAATAGTTTTTTTTTTTTTTTTTTTTTTTTTTTTTTTTTTTTTTTTTTTTTTTTTTTTTAATACATTGTGTGGTTTATATTCAGTTTATAATTATCTATATATAAGGATATTTTTGGTTTTGCTGTTAATAAAACAATTGTTACATTCAATTGCTTACAACTGAAGCAAGTCTTTTGACAATTAAGTCATAAATGTAATACTAGATGGCAGCACCACAATTTGTGTTTTTTTTTTTTCGATAAGTTCTAGATTTACTTCTTCCAGCTACATTTCAGTTATAATTTACTACACCAGGGGGAATTTTTAGCTAAATTTTGACGATATTGTTTAACGGTTTTTAATTAATTTAATAGTGCATTTTAATTATGTAATTACTTTCTATTTATATTATTTTATATTATATTAAAAGTTATTTAACATTTATTTCAATATGTATTAACTGCATCCTATGGTATCAATTACTGTGATTTCTTAACTGTTTTATTAACCTTAATCTTTACGATATGGGTGCCATGTGAGCGTGGATTTATTCTATAATATTAATCGGTATGGTGTTTATTATTTCATTTTATATCCTATAAATATTTAAATAGGTTTTATTGTTTTTTCCAATTCATATTATTTGTTTCTATTCTGTTTTCATTTTTAATCAATTCACTTGATTTTAATGGTTGTTAGGGCACAGGGGAAAATAACTTTTAGTTTTAGCTTATTTTTCCCACCGAAAACCACCATTTTGCTTATATCATTGAATTCTGTGCCCTTGAAAACGTAATTCAATATATAAGCATTTCCATTATTTGTCGGTGTCCACTTTCTTATTTTTCTTCCATAATAATTCTTATAAATAATTTAATCTTTTTTTTTATATATATACTTACAGCTTTAATTCATAATATTACGGTTTTTGATGGTGGTAGGTTATGTTTAATTATTGGTTATATATATATATATATATATATATATATATATATATATATATATATATTTTTACAGTACAAAACATTTGAATATTTGTGTTTAACCTACATAAAGTGTAACCTTCAAGCTTGTGTACAACAATTGCAAATGCTATCATACATTTTAAGATAAAAAGTGATTCCTAATACTTGAATGTTTTGAAGTACCTGTCTATATATCTGTAAATATATTTTAAGTTTCAATCAGGGTTTAAACAAAACAGAATGTATGATTAAGTATGTTCGGTCTTAACAATAAAAAAAGGTTCTATTATCCGGTTATTGTTTCCAAATAGCCTTGACTAACACTTTTTTATGTATGCAATAACATTCCAGGATTAGTTGTTTTTTTCTTTTTTACAAATACAAATGCAGTGCGTTTTTTTACAATAAAGTTCATTTGTTAATGGACACCCGTGCTTTATAACATCAGTTTCAGTTTGTACACCGAAGTTAATAACCATAAAGCGTGTTTAGATTTTCATGGATACTCACTTGATAATCATCTTATTTTTTTTTTTTTTTTTTTTTTTTTTTTTTTTTTTTTTTACAAATGCAATATTCTTTTACTATAAATAGTATTTTTAATGACCAGAAATGTAGTAAAATATCAGTTTCACTTTGTACACCGAAGTTAATAATTATAAAACGTGTTTAGTTTTTAGATGGATACTCAATTGAGAATTTTCTTAGTGTTCAATTTTCTACAAATGCAATATTTATTTATAATAAAGATGATTTGTTAATGACCAGCCATGCTGTAAAACAACAGTTTGACTTTGTACACCCAATTTACAATAACACGTGTAATAAAAACGTGTTTAGTTTTTTGATAGATACTCAATTGAAATCAGATTACTGTTCATTTATTAACAAATGCATTATTTCTTTATAACAAAGATCATTTTTTAATGACCAGCCATGCTGTAAAACATCAGTTTATAATTGTATACCCAAGTTAATAAACATAAAGCATGTTTAGTTTTTTGATCGATATTCACTTGAGAATCCTCTTACTGCTCATTTTTTTTACAAATGCAATATTTCTTTACATTCAAGATCAACTGATAATCATCAGCCATACTGTAAAACATCAGCTTCACTTTGTACACCCAAGTAAAAAAAAATAAAGCATGTTTAGTGTTTTGATGGATACTCACTTGAGAATCTTCTTACAGCTCATTTGCTTACAAATGCAATGTTTCTTTACAGTAAAGATCATTTGCTAGTGACCAGCCATGCTGTAAAACATGAGTTTCACGTTGTATACCGAAGATAATAAACATAAAATGTGTTCAATGTTTTGATGGATACTCACTTGAGAATCTTCTTACTGTTCATTTTGTTTACAAATGCAATGTTTCTTTACAATAAAGATTATTTTTTAATGACCAGCCATGATGTAAAACATCAGTTTCGCATCGTACACGCAAGTTAATAAACATAAAATGTCTTTAAAGTTTTCATAGATACTCAATTGAAAATCTTCGTATGGTTCATTTTTTTACAAATGCAATATTTCTTTAGAATGAAATTCATTTATTAATGACCAGCCGAGCTAAAAAATATCAGATTCCAGTTTCACTTTGTACACCGAAGTTGATAATCATAAAACGTGCTTAATGTTTTAATAGATACTCACTTGAGAATATTCTTACTGTTCATTTTTTTTTTTTTTTTTACAAATGCAATATTTCTTTACTATAAAGATCATTTGTTAATGACCAGCCATGCTGTAAACCATCAGTTTCTCTTTGTACTCTGAAGTTCATAAACATTAAACGTGTCTAGTTCTTTAATGTATGCTCACTTGAGAATGTTCTTGCTGATAGCTTTTTCTTTTTTCCAAAAAGGTGCACATATAGCCAGGAGTATGGATCACCCTCTCAGTGGGTTTAACGGTAGAACGAAGGAATATAGAATGTAGTTAGAGTTTCCTCTTCCATTCGTAAACCAAATTGTAGGAACATTTTTCGTCTACAATTGTTTTCCTCACATGTGATGTTTTTTTTTTTTTTTTTTTTTTTTTTTTTTTTAATCTAATGTGCACTCCGTAATACAGTGCATAATCCAGTTAATGTATGATTATTTTATTTTGTTATGAAAACATTATATTTTAGTCGATTTTTGTTTATTATCCACCAGAAAAAATACATAACAAAAATATTCATGTTTCTGTTGGACATAATAGGGTAATCCTAGGATAGATGGCCATAGAGGAGAGATGACCAATCTAAATATTTCAAAAACTATATCATAGATTGCAGCATAAACTTTTCCGTAAGAAATAGTTCAACGTGTTTATTCATTGAGACGTAAAGCTGTGTTTTTCAATTATAAAAATAAAGTATAATTTTAATGTTTGTTTAATTCAGTGGTTGGATATTTTTGTTGAGTTAGGTATTTGAATGTTTTGATCTACTAATGTTTTTTTTTTTTTTTTTTTTTTTTTTTTACTATAAATACCCTGACATTTGCTCGTATATAATCCAATCTTTACTTTTACATCTAAAACAAAGACGTACAATGGCGAGTGATACTTTAAATTGGTTGTCAATCTGTCCAAAAATTTTAGGATAAATGACCACATGAAATGGAGGAGAGATGGCCACCTATAATCAATATTTTAATATTGTACCGTTTAGGATTTTAACTAAATATAAGGATTTTTAAAATAATTACATAATTTTTTAGATTTATAATTATATTAATTTATATAACTATTTAAATCTTAACTAATATAAATATTTCAATAACAATAATATAATATGGCCTAACGATGTACTTTTGTTTCAGAAAATATTGAAAAACTTCGGAAACATTCATCCCAGAAACATATAAAGTTGATAAATAAACTGAAAACCGCGAAAAAGTCTAAAATAAACGCGAGAGAAAAAAAAAAACACCACACTTCCAGCAGTGTAGAAGATGAAACACAATTGAAATGCTTAGATTCTACAGATTCTGAGGGGATAGAATTGAATTAGGATCACTGTGTTGGTTGTGGAGAAGAATATAATATTACAACGCAAAAGGATTACTGGATACAATGTATAAGGTGCCAGAAGTTTTTCCATGAAACGTGTACAAACTATAAAGAACTTTGCTGAAAATTTGGTAAAATTTAATGGAAATTGAAGGATTAAAATTATACTTCAAATTTTGTTTATTGAAATTTTATTCACTGAATTTCTATAATATAATTGCATCTTTACGAATTTCTATATGTTTTTAATCATTAACTACTTGAATTGTATTATTTTTTGCTAGTTTAACTTCATTTTTTCTTTCTTGTAATGGATTGCCATCTCTCTTCGGCTTGAAGGAGAGATGGCCATCTGCCCTTTTAATTTCAGTTTTGTTTTCCACATTTTCTTCACGATATTTAATTATTTTTTACCAAAATATGATGAATATATGTATAATGATTTGAAATATGCTGAAACATTTCTTGTATTTGCCTTCTAAGAATTTGTATTTCAATCTTTAAAAACTATGGCCAGAGTTACCTTATTATAGTGTCACTCCTGAGTAACATAACAAATATTGCTAAAAAATGATAATTTTAAAATATAAATTTTCCTTAATGTATTTACACTTCACAAAATCAACTATTCAACGATATAATAATTTTTTAATGATTTTAATAGTTTGCAGAATTTATAATTACTAAATTATAAATATGAAGAAAAAACGCTAGTCAAGCACATTTCAAGCAGTATCAAGAAAATGTGTTATAACCTACCCGTGATAACAAATCAGTACAAAACAAACTTCTCAACCTTAAATGTATGTCATCACACGCAAGTGTGCCAAATGGGAAAAAATGATTGTGTAATTCCGGAGATAGACTAGGCATTTAATGGTTAATTACTGGCCAATGCGTCAAAACTAACGGTCAATCAACAACAATAAAGTTTTTGTTGCATTTATCAATAATTTATTTTAGGTCGGAGAAGAAGCACTTAGCAAAGGAATTTCCAGTGACAATGAAAAATTATAAATATCTGCGAGAGAATCTTATTTACATAAAACCTATATTTTCTTATCTCCAACAATCCAATTTAGGGTCGTGAAAGAGATCCGCTTTCACTCGGACTAAATGAAGGCACTATTTACATATAATCAACAACAATTTAAAAAAAAGGCAATAATTAAAGAAATATGCAATACTTACAGTTCATTTTCCTTGTAAATTAATTAAAAGAATATTTTGCAAATAACATGACAAGAATCCAGATGCAAATATATATATTCTTATATGCTAAACTAACTACGTCATGTTTCGTTAAAATATGTCTTTATATATTATCTGTCTCAAAAGAATAAATAAAACAAATACAACATGTTTTAACAGAGACTGTCTTTCCAAAACACATTAAATATATACAGATAAAAAATAATCTAATAGTTAATGAAATAAGTTTGTATTTTATATACTGTCGAGATAATTTATAATGTCATTAGAGTGTCCTATATTTTAAAATCTTTGTAACTTTTTCCAAACTCATTTATGTCTTCCAGTGGAAAGTTATTTGAATAATTAAGTTTAAAAATAATGCCACGAAACTGTTCTTGTTCTTCCTGTTGAAAAAGAAATAGTATAACATAAATTGAAAACTATCGGTTTGACCAGGGAATGGAATGAAAACTTTCAATTAGCATAATAGCAAATAAAAAAACTGTTAAACCAATGTTACAACGATATTAAATTTTAGCAAAACAATTTGGTCTTCGTATCGCATATGAAATATTTATCCTTGCATTTTGTTGTATAACCAAAAAATAAAGTCTTTTGTTTTAGAAAAATCTTGTATAATCTTTTCCGTAATCGTTAAATAACATAAAATATATTATGTGAACTTTAAAATGTTCACTGTATTACTTAACTAAAATAATGAAAAATATATTACAAGTTAAATATATACATTTTATTTAAAACTTCTTAGAACTTTCAAACTTTTCCAAGCTCATCGTTAGATAATATTTTAGTGATTATATGTTGTTTATTTATACAAATACGCAATATTGTTTTGAAATTGAGAGAGCCAATAATTATTAGAGTTGAAAGTAGAACTAGCGGTTCCTTGGATTAAATATAATCAGAGAAAATACATACCGTTATTAAGTGCAGTTCCATTTATTTTGTGAAATCACCCTGCTAACCTCCTGCATATGTCAGCAGCAGCATGCCCCTGACATTACTTTTTCTTCCAACTCTAATAATTATTGGCTCTCTCATTTTCAAAACAAAGTGACGTATTTGTATATATAAACAACATTTACTTATTAAAATATTCTCTGATGATGAGCTTGGAAAAGCTTGAAAGTACTAAGAAGTTTTAAAGAAAATGTATATTTTTAACTTGCAACATCTTTTTCATTATTTTAGTTGGCTTTTAAGTTGGCACAGTGAGTATTTTAAAGTTCACATTATATTTTTTTATGTCTGAATCAAGATGAAAAATAACGTTTCGTCATACGAGTTTATTAATTAAAAAAACAGTTCCCTGTTTGTTTTTCCCCCCGTAATTTGCGATTTTCACGAATATCATACAATTTCTATTAAATTTTATCAATACTTAAAAAACGATGTATATAGATTTATATCTTTACAATGCAGTTTTTAAATAGTACATTTTTTGAGAAAATGTATGTGAAATGCGAACACCTATGGTTCAAATTTATATAAGTTACTATATAATAATAATAAATCCTTGTTGTTTTTATCCCTTATATTCCAAAACCCCCCAGAAAAAATACAGTCTTTAGAAATTAAAATAAAGATGAATACATTAGCGCAGCACGATAAACGTGGGTTTATTAATTATTTACACTACAGAACAAATGAATATTTTTATTTAAACTAAATAAAGAGTTAACATATATTTATAGTGTACATATCGCTCACCCGCAAGAAAAGTGACACATCTCGACAAAAGTAAATTTTACAGGAGAGGGAAATGAAGTTTCGCATTTTTTTAATAAAACATAAAACGACAGTACTTAACTCTGCATGCAGCTGTAATAGGTTACAAAAATGCTTAAAACCCTTAAGAATCAAGACATAAAAGAGATACGGTGGATGTAGCAAATTTATAACCCCAAACCTAATAAATGTAACCCCTTGTTAAGTTGAGACACTTTTCGTGTTGCACAATTTGTCAAATTTCAGTCGCCTTTCAAAATAGTACGCGCAAAAATGTGGATATTTTACAGTTTTCAACACAGTTGAAATGTCTTTATGAATTCGGTTTGTCTGTCTGTCTGCCTGTCTGAACATCTGTCTGTCTGCCTGTTTGTCTGTCTATCTGTCCGTCTATCTGTCTGTCTATCCGTCTGTGCTCGAATTCGCGTAAATATAGTCCGATTGCCATGAAATATAAAGATGTTATTGTGTGTCACTATGGAATGTTTTCTATTTAAATGAAATCTATAGCATTTACAGTTTATTTACAGAGAAACTCAAAATAATTCCTTTGCATGGTTGCATAGCATACATTACGGTGTATGGGGGAAAAATCCTTTGCGGTGTATTTTAATGACATCACACTATTTCAAACATACTGAAACTTATATATATCACGGAGGTGTAGTATGCATTTACTGTAGAATATGGTGTGCATAGGTGTTATCGCCCATTTACTGGGACACACAAAAGAATTTGGCTGAAGAAGAAATTTAACTATTGAAGTCTATGAACAATAATTGCTAGAAAGCGTTTGCAGTTGTGGTACGCGTTTTTATATTGTTTTTAAATATTGCTTGGCGTGGATAAATTCTATAAATCATATACAGGGCTGCACAAAAAAAATGATATTTTTCCAACTTGATTGTAATAGCGGAAATTACGTTTTCAAAGGCGTTATAAGTTTTTAAAATTGCTTATTTAGACATGATATTTCACCATAATAAACTGTGAAGTTTTGTTACTGTAAATTGATCGTGTTGAAAAGTGTTACATAATCTATGCTGGCGCAGGATTTTTCGATCTTGTTTTAAAGCACAGTGTTTTAACTTTCATATATTATTATTATTTATCAAAAAAATTATTTTGCATCAATATAAGAATAAACCACAAATTCATAACAAGGTTTCTAGGAAATTAAATTAAAAGAAAAAAAAATATTTCAAAACTTTTTATATTTATTATACATTTATAAATAAGTCTACAAGAACTGATTATAAAATTAATAAATCACATAGATGTAATTACGTCATTACAATATTTTCTATAACAATTGAAAAATAGAAGAAGTAGGCAAATAATTTTTCATGCTTCTATAGTAATAACTATTTATTTGTTCAGAATATTACTATATATTTATAAATTGCATTATCATAAGAAGGAATCTTACTTAGGACAACCAAAAATACTATAATTATTGGTTGTTGTTTAGTAATAATTCAAAAAGAAATATACTTTTAAGTTCTCAGAGTTATTTCCCATGAAAGCAGGAACAGATTACTACATTTGTTAGGTAGCTTCGTCAAACTTTTGAAAAGGAAAAATGATTATTCAAATAAAAATTAGAACAGGTAGTTATCACAGGTTTTTAAAAAATACATAAATTAAAATGAAAAACTCGACAAGTGGTTTTATCTTTTCTTTTTTAAATTTGTTATTCTTATAAAAGCAAATATTGCAGCATTTTATAGGACTTTGTCAAACTGGAACTTTATTTTAAAAAGTTCTGTATGGATGCTACACAGTCCTTTATCTTCATTGTGAATGTTATAATGTAGGAAAAAAGGGCATAACTTTCAGGAATATGCTTAGAAGCGGTTAAAGGACAAGAAATCTTGTGTTTTCTGTTTACTCAAAGGAAAGGGTTTCAAATATGCTTTATGTATAGGTAAAAACCCTCTTTTACCTCTAGGTGCAATTTCAAACTAAGAAAAATCGCCTTGGTCATGAGAATATTTTATGTGGAATGAAAAAAGTTTTGATTTATCAAATCTTAAAATTTTTATTCTTGAAAACTGAAGAACATTACATTCATTATCTTACACATAATCTCTAAGCACACCCCATTTCGCCACTCAATCGTCTTAAACCTAAAAAATCTGGATGAACTAACTCATTCATTGAAAAATGACGCAAATGAAGTAAGTCTTTTTTGCTTTCTAATCAATGTCACGTACTGTTGAGAGGAGTAAATTTGACCGATTTTTTTTATTTGCTTCTCTATTACTGAATGAACAGCATCGACTTCATTCTACGTATGTTACAGATCAATAATTCTATTGTCATTTTATAGACTTTTAGTGGCTTAACAGCAGGCATGGATAATGAAATAATATATTTATTTTTGTTTTGTCCGTCGCAGTTACCACAGTAAAAAGTTAATTCCACATTTCCACTGCCAGCACGTGAAGCAATGTCTCGTAAATATATCCACAAATAAGTACGTATTTTAGTCTCTCCGCGTTGATCCTCATATTCATTCCAAAAATGACATTCGACAATATCACTACCTACCTGACAAATTGTAAAGTTGCTACTATTAATCTATGATATAACTATCAATCAATTGACAATATATAAGTCACCAATAGAGCGATATTTTACCAAATAAGGAATTTTTCTTATTTTTTACTAAGGTAATAAAGAGTTTTATAAATTGCTCGAGTATGAGCTTACGTTAAAAAAAAAAAATTGTGAGATGTGTCGTTTTTCTAGTTTCACCACTGCGCATTTCCTATGATGGAAGAGTAACACATGGTGTAATATAGATATTTTCCGTATAACGACACGAATAATAATTTGCCAATAACCAGACGAACCTATTACACACCTATTTATGAGATAAAATACAAAATGAATTTTTGCGAGATGTGTCGCTTTTCTTCCGGGTGAGTGATATTATGTAGTACAGCAATTGCAAGCGTTATCATACATTTTATTATTAAAAGTGATGCATTTCACTTGACTATTTTGTAATATTTACATCTATACATCTATACACATCTATACATCTATACTATACTATCTATGCCTGTGGAGATTTCGCAAGCAACACCTGCATTAGACTGAGTGTCTCCGTATTTTCCGCTTCGAGATTAAAAAGGAAACGAGCCTTAGCGAAGCTGTGTGAGGTGAAAATGCAGAAGAAGTAAAGAGAACGAAATGAGTTCGACGACGGAAGGTTTTTTTCATTAAAGAACAGAACATATTTCGATGAAATAAGATTGAATATTTACACGACGTAAGAAAACCTCAGGAATATATTCAACGACGTCCTAAATTATAGACTTTAAGCTAATTAAAGAACGAGAAGAGTGTTTATATCTGTATTTTTTATTTGTGTGTTCGTCCCAATAAATGTCAGTGCTCGTCCTAAAAGTGAGTTGTGAGTTTTGTATGGAGTCTCACCCCCATATACATATATACTATAATATATATACTATCTTATCTATATACATCTATATATACATTTATACATCTATAAATATATTTTAATTTTCAATCAGCGTTTAAACAAACCAGAATGTATGATTAAGTATCTTCGGTCTCATATTAATAAACAAAGGAATTTTTTCGTTTATTGTGGTCATACGCACTAAATACAATTTTAATACACCTAATAACATTCCAGGATTAGTTCTTTTTTTTAATGCAGTATTTTTTCAATAAGATCTTTTGTTAAAGACCGGCCATGCTGGAAATCACCAGTTTGTATTTGTACACTGAAGTTAATGCTTCTAAAATGTGTTTAGTTTTTCATGGATACTCACTTGAGAATCTTGTTGTTGTTAGCTTCTTTTTATACAAAGCACATTGCACATAGGGATAGTATGTAGCAGTATGCAGTAGGATGTTGCAGGATGTAGCGCCTACTGAGTGAGATGTCGATATATCGAATGAATAGACATGGTAGGTATAGTTCACTTGTCCATTAAGAATCCAAACTGTAGGGACACTTTCCGTCTACTTTGGATTTCTTCAAATGCAAGGCTGTTTTACAGAAATAGGCAAGCCGTAGAAAAATGCATTATAACTTGGGTCAACTCTGCAAACCAAATTTTTTTGAACAACAATAAAATATGTGTTGCATTTATCATTAATTTATTTTATGTAGGATTAGAAGCACGTAGAAAATAAATGACCAGTAACAATGGCAGTTATTAAATTTCAGGAAAAATATGCATTTTTTAAAATTTTAATTGAAGAATAATTTAATTAAAAGAACATTTTACAAATAACATAACAAGAAGCAAAATAGAAATGTATATATACTTACACGCTAAACTACGTCATGTTTCTTTAAGTGGTAACTTCATATATTATCTGTCGCAAAAGTATAAAAAAAAATACAAAATGTTTTAAAAGAGACTGTTTTTCCAAAAAACACATGAAATATGTACAGATAAAAAATAGTTTAATGGATAATGAATTAAGTTTGTATTTTATATACCGTCTGGATAATTTATAATGTCATTACGGTGTCTTTTATTTTTTAGTTTTTGTAACTTTTTCCAATCTCATTATGTGTTCTGGTGAAAATTTAGTTGAATTATTAAGTTTAACATTAAAGCCATTAAATTATTCTGGATCTTCTTGTTGAAAATGAAAGTATAAAAATTAGATTGAAAACTATCAATTTCACCAGGGAATAAAAGGGAAACATTCAATCAGCATATGAGCACTTTAAAAATATTTTGTTCACTCGCGTTCTGAAAGGAATATTTTTGTCTAATGTTTGATTTTTTTTTAATCTTCTTTATTTATAAACAAAAATTATAAAAAAATAATTCCTTTAATAATATAATAATGTTTAAGTAATGTATTTCTCTTGCTATATCGAAGTTATAAAGGTAAGAAATAAAGATTACATTTAAAAAATGAACTAATTTAAATTTTTTGCGCATTTACAAATAAAGAGCTACATAATAGCTCAGTAAAAAGAATAAGTTGCATTAATAGAAAAAGGACTATAAATAATGTTTTACATTTAGAAAGTAGGTTTCATTTGAAAATTGAATATGCTTTTTGATAAATAATGTTTAATCAAATTCAAACTTAAACAGTTCTGTCAAATTAATAGAAGTCAACCATTGGTAATTTAGTTAAAAAATATATGTATGAAAAACAAATCATTGAAAAAAAATATAACATTGAAGGAATTTGGTTGCATTCAGTAGACAAAAAAGAAAAACCATTTTTCATTGCAAAAGGAAAACATTTATGAACGACGGTAATAAGATGATGTAAGTGCATACAGTATAATCGACAATTGTTGGGAAAACAAAATACAATTTTATAAATGCGCAACTCAAAATTATTATCATCGTTATACATAAAGCTAAAAACATAAAAGTATAAAGTGTTAATTTAATCCAAATATGTCGATGTAGTATACTTGTTTTGTTTAAAGAGACAATGGATATTCACATTCATTTATTTTTTTTTTTTTCCATTTTAAATTATATTCAAGCATACTATATACATTATGGTATCTATTTACAACACATGTAACTAAAAAAATGGGGGACGGTGAAAAATAAGGAATTTTCTTGAATATTTTAAGCGTTATGGAGAACTTTTTAAAATGCTCAATGCGCATCCCTATATCAATTAAAATCGACAATATTTTTTATAGCCGTTTGTCAATATGTGTGTCATAAATATGCGCATCGTTTTTTGAAACTATATATAATGGGATATATAATGGGATAACTTAAAGACAGTTAACTGCAGAGATATGATGCAAAAATGCTGCAAATGTCATAAAATTTAGAAAAAATATTTTTTTTTCTTACCTTTATATTAAAATATATAATATTAGGTACACACTTTGATTTGTATTTATAAAACAATCTTTTATAAAAAATATTGATATTTTAATTGATATGGAATGTGCATGGTGTATTTAGAAAGGTTATTTTACGTTTAAAATATTTAAGAAAATTCTTTATTCCCACCCCCCAATTTTTTCTTTCATATATATATTAATTTGAAGAACCCTTGTCCCCTTAATAAGGATTGCCATACGTGACGAATAAGAGAAAATAAAGCTTGCAGTTTTAGCTTACATTACATATCTAAACGAATTAAGTACTCATTCAAAGGTTGTTTATGTTTTTCATACATTAACTTTCCAACAATTAATATTATTACATTAATTATTTATACTATTTTGGCAATTACATGATTTCCAGACTATATTGCGTTTCCAAAATAAATTCCAATGCTGTTTACAAAAGACATAAAAGAAAAATAACATTGGAGTCACTCTGACTCCATGTCTCTAACCACGTAAGGAAATTCGTGTCTTTAGTTACGAGTTATATGTGAGTATATAGTTTTACTTAAAATATAAGACAAATATATGCATATATAAATGGATTTTTGAATATATTATCTGGCAAACAAAAAAAAAAAAAAAAAAAAAAAAGAAGATAAATGAATATGTATATATATATACAGCAGCGGACCAAAAAATTACATTACGTACAAAAATTCATATTTTGAAATTTTAACGATCTGTTTTGCTTGCCCAAAATTAATTTAGTTGCTTCAAAGCAATGTGTGGCATCATTTTAGCACACTAGTTATTGCATTTTATAAGAATTACGAAGTAATGCATCAACCAGTTTTTATAAATAGAGCAACAAAATGGGAAATAACCAATTGCCGTGATTGTTTATACAGTGAAAGAATAGTTCTATGCATTTGATTGTCATCCAGGAAAAAAATGTGTGGCAATTTCTAGTAAAGAATGGTTTTTACGCAAGTGCAATTACTAAAATACTAGGATGCCTTAAATCTACAATTGCTAGAGAGATTAATTTGAAGATCAAAAATTGTGATGTTAAGAAAATAGCCTGATCAGGCCAAAAGTGGCTAAATTCAAGGTATAAAAATCGATATCTAAACCATATCTGTCTAAGAAATCGTCACACAATGTGATCATGATTTTAAAATTTGAATTTTAAAATCCCTCTGGGTTTACTATAAGTGCATGAAGTCTTCAAAGACGGCTTAAGCATAGCAACTTTTACGCTTTTTGGCTACCACTAAAATTTTAAGGAGATTTCCGCCTTGTTTAATTATGAGATTTCGACGATTGAATGAGATAATATTTTCTATAAAATTTCAGTGGTATGAAAAAAGCCTAAAGGTTGACAGCTATGCTTAAGTAATGTAGTTTGCATTGCTATCGCACCTCAAAAATTCCTTTTTTTACAAAATAAATATTCGAAATCGACTTGTTTGGGTGAAGAACCCATGTTGCCAAGTTTCTTGGGTGCCATGTTCCGTTAACAAGGGATCATTAGGTCGCAGGATTGTTTCTTACGAATCTAAACTCAATATTCATTGGTCGGACTTCAACCGGTATGTTAGGAGATGGAAAAGTGAAGAATATAATCAGAATTGCATTTCGCCGACTATTGAATTCCCAGTAATCAAAATTTGTCTGGGAAATGATATTCAGCAAGAGATTGGCCGACTGAAATTATTACTTAATATCAGTTTTAATCGATATACTGGAGGAGCGTTTTAAACCACTTATTTGAAAAAAATTTAAAGTTGCTGAAAAATATATTTTTTCAAGACTCAGAAACATGTTATAATGCGAAATTAGTTATCAGAGTCTTATTTATTCATAGATAATTTCCAAGACTAATTTGCAAATTTGTATTGCCACAACATATCGTATTTTAATAATGCAATTCACCACCCATTTCAAGAGTTTAAGTGGAGGTCTTGTCGTGTAGAAACTTACACAGTCGTGTAGAAATTCACACAACAAGGCTTGTTATTATTTTGACTAATTAAATAATTTTCGCAAGATCCAATAACATTTAAAAATAATTGAATTCTCGGAAAATAATTCTTTAGTAATTAGTTAATACAATAAATTAAAATAAAATAAAAAATACTCCAAATAAAAGTATATTAAAATGAATAATTATATAATGCGTAAAAAAAAATAAAAATATATATGTTGTTTGGTATTGGTAAGTTTAGAAAAAAATAAGGAATATGAATTTTGAATTTATTTTGTATCAATATTGAAAATTAAAAATTTCTAATTGTAAATATTTATATGTGCAAAAACAGTGTAATAAAATAAAACTCCCCAAATAAGACCAGACAGAAAATAGGAAATTACAGATAAAGCAAACAGTACTGACGCCAGAGTTGAACAGAAAAATGTATAGCGAAAGAATAGAAAATTTACGATGTTGAAATCATAAATTTTCTATCAATTAAGATGGTTTTACGAGACTCGACGAGGGTGGCGACTTCCCATGAGAAACCAGATGCAAGGGCAAAATAAAGTCAATGCTATGCAGTGAAAAATATATAGGCACGCCCATAGATGGGGGATTCCTAGAGTACCAATAAGGGACCAGGAGAAGCCTCCAATCAGAATGACAGCTCTGGCTTAATTTAGCCCTCCCCAAAAAATTGGATCTTGGAAGATGGAATGAGAGAAAATATTTAAGTCTTGTGTCTCGTCCTCAAGAGGTTCTATAACATTTTAAGAAGTGACTTCCTCTAAGACAATCCAGATACTTCGAAATTTTACATCAAGTTCCTTCGCAACAATTTTTAAGGACAATACAAAAATTAATGATGGAAATGAATGCTGAGAGCAGACCGATCCTTGTCAAGATCTATTAATGAAGATCGCTGAGAGCAGACAAGTATTTGTCACAAAAAAAATATTGATGCAAAAAAAAGAGAAATAATGATGGAAATGAATGCTGAGAGCAGACAAGTCTTTGTCCGGGAAAATTAATTTATGCAGAATTTTACAGAAAAATTCACCTGATTTGGAGATATAAGCTCAGTGGATGGTGATGAGATGTGAAAGCACCTAAGATATGATGTGTCAACAGATTTTGCCTATGAATGTGTACATTGTGCAAATGGAGCTCGAGTGATTTCTATGCGTCACAGAGTGCCTAAAGAAAGTGAAATTGGTTGGTGAAAGATCCCCATGAACTCTATATATATAAAAGAAAAAAAAAACTTTATGCTCAGATGAACTTATTTGTGATTGCTTTGAACTCCATGAACTACGCAGATGATTACCGAAAAGATCGACGGCTATTTGGGTGAGAAGTTCCTTTTATTTATTTCAATATATATTTGTGGCTATTGTTTTCAGGTTTTCTTATAATGTGTACATTTAATATTAAGCAACTAGTTTTCTAAATTTTCACTAAAGTACATAATCTTATGTCATTGAACATTATGATTAATTATGATAAAGATTTAAATGATAACGGGGATATTATCTTTCCATAAATAAAATTTTGATTAGTATTTTGGCAAAAACCTCATCATCGGATCGTGCTGTGAACAAAAGGGCAAGTATAAGATAACATAAATTAATAATAATAAAAAAATAAGTAACAAAATAATTTTATTTTGAAAATTTTGCTGTTCTAATGAGAATGGAACTATGTTATATTCTAATTAAAAAAAAATGGATAATTTGAATCTTAATCTGAAAAGATTATAGTGATATAACAAATCATATTTGAATCATGAATTTTATATAAATGAAAATAAAGTTTGTTTATGCATGTATACTTATATGTCTTTCCTTTGAACTCCTTCCGTATTCCCTTTTAGATAATATTCATAATTTATGGCATCTTGAGAACTAATATTTTGCAATTATTAGAATTGGACGTTTCTCTATGCAACCTACAAGTTCGATATTTCCATTTCTACGTTAAATAAGGCGTACTTGAGTTATTGTCAAAATTAAGTTTATTCCAAAATTTTCTTCTCTCCTAATTTATTAATTAACATTATCCCATTTGATCTAATCACAACGCGGATCGGGATAAACTGTTTCTATTGTACTAACCATTTTACTGTCGCATGACCCTGTGTGTTATGGCGTCCAGATCGTCACAACAGGTCTATATAAAGAAAATCTGGTATTGAAGCCATTGCCTGGACAGAGAATTTTAGAATTTTTATGTTCGGGCTGTTTTAATTTTTTGTTCACAGCCGTGAATAATGCCACTGTTATCCCTAAAAAGACATTATTTCAAGTGGAATCACGAGTGAATGTTTATTGTTTAGGTTCAATTTTCAATCTTATAACGTACGTTCCTGTTTACTTTTAGCTAACAATATTAGGAATTGAAGTCTTACAGTTTTTTTTTTTTTTTTTTTTTTTTTTTTTTTTTTTTTTTAATAAGTAATTGAAATAACGTTATTTGACACATCTTTGGTTCCAATATTTATCCTTATTAATTACTCCTGATATTTATCCTTTCAAAAAGTTTGGCTCTTGTAATGGGTATTTTTATTTTTTTAAGAAGAAGCATGCTACCAATATTTAACTAAATTAAAGCATTAATAGAATTTGGCACCAGGGTACTGTGCACAATTACATCGAGATATATGGCCCGCTGAGAAGCATGGATCGTCGCACGGTGATTATAAGAAGCATCAAATTGACCCATTTGCATATAACCACATCAACGGGCATGTACCATGACTGTAGCTATGTACAAATTGTTATTATCTACTGCATTGCTCGTTACTCTGTTCCATATTTTTATAGAATAGTGCATATGCCTCTTTCAGAACTTATTCAGCATAACTGAGAGTTTCCATAAAAAATAATTATGGAAAATTAATACTATAATTTTATTTTAAATTAAAAATATTATATTTACAGGAAATATAAATATAAACACATTTTTGTATACATTGCCCTTTTTTTCTTCTTAGGTGATTAATTTTTTTGCACGTTATTGCATTTATTCATCTCTATGCTGGAAGATATGACAGTTCTTGAATTCTGTTTCCAGATGAACTATTCAAAAATATCTTGAGAATTTTGCTCAAACTATCCTAAAAAATGGGCCATATCTCAAATAGTAACAAAGAAAAAAATTTACGACAAAACAATTATCAATAGTTTGCACAAGTTTACTTTATTATGTAAAAATGCCACACTTACGTTTAAAAATAATTTTTTGTGTAAGCGTGCTTGTCCACTTTTAATATCGCAAACAAGGAATTCCGCAATCATCAATATTCAACTAAAAATTATCATTTTGTGGTGCTTTATTTCAGATTAATTAAATTTAGCCCTTTTCAGAAACATAACGAATACTCAAATTCTTGCAAACAATTTCTTAGTACTCTTAATCTGCCAAATAAAACTTCCGAAGCAAAATATATGAGACATAATGCAACATAAATACTTCTAATGCACTTCAATATTTATTTTATGGCTTCTAAATATCCCGTCACATGAATAATTCATACTATATTCGTACTTTATAGTTTTGGAAAGAAACTTAATGGCAAAAAATGTGTTTGTTTTATATCGCAGAGCATTTAAATGTTATACATATATTAGAAAGTGACACATATTATAATGAACATTGTAAATTATTCAGTTTGAGAAAGTAATATAAAATCAAAGAAATAAATATTTTGTAACAGCATTTTTTAACCTAATAATAAAAAGACAAGAGGAAAAACAAATTAACCCTTTGTGACTCAACAACACATATTTAAAATATATTTACACATATGTGAGATTATATCATTTTAAGCATGCAAAAATTAATTTTAAAAATTTAGAACATAAAAAGGAAATATTATTGAATAAATGGTACTTTTTTCACATCTTCAAAAAAACAAAAAAAATTATACACCTCTATTAAATTTTGTCAATTTTTTAATTCATATTATAAAGTTTACGAACTTACTTTTGTGAGAAATATATTCTTAGATGACTCCGGCATTTTAATTTGACAAAGTTTACAAAGATTATTTTTACAATAACGATGTAGACCTGTTTGAATGATCAATAAAACTTTGGCATGAAAAATAATTCGGTATATCCGTCTTTTGGAAATTCTGAGAACAATATATATTTTATACATGAAAGATTTCAGCTACAAAGTAAATCATTGTCTAAAACCCATTGTATAAGTAACATTGACTTTCGGGCAGGCTTCAGATATGCGCGCGGTGATGCACTGAGTAAAATAAACATCAATGTGCTTCACATTATAAAATTTCATTTGTTTTATTGCTGAAATCGTATGTAAAATTTTCACATTAGAAATTTAATTGAAAATTTATAGTACGATTTCCCACAGTATTGCAATAACATTTAACGTAATTCTTGAATTGATTACACTATAATCCTCGACACATCAACTTCATCTTTCCTTTTATAATTTATCCAAAATAATTTCAGAAATTCACGAATCACGAGTTGTACCTAATCCTTGACAGATACCGGTAGAACTGACATTAAACGTAAACATATAGATTTAAACAAAATAAACACATCTACTAAATGAAAATTCTAATTAAACGATTACTTAAATTTAATTTGGATAATCTCATTCTAATCATAAAATGAGTGTACGATAACACTGTGATCATTGACATTTTCATGAAATTCTTACTTGAACTTATTCAACGATTTCAATTAGCTGATTGCATGATGCTCCAGTTTTAAAATGATCATTACATAAAAAAATTCAACTATAAATAGTTGATGAAGCTGAGAGAAATGCTTAAATTCTCTAGTCTATGAAGTCAAGCAGTCAGCGCAGTTTATCTCACAATTTAAAAATTTTATTAAGCTGATGGAGTCCATTATTTGTAATATTCTGATTTTAAATGCTTGAAGTACTTTAATCTGAGTATCGGGTTAATTTCAATTCATTTAAAAATAGTGTATTGAAATTTTTTCTTACAGTAATAAAAGTAAAAACGCAGTTTATTATTGCAGAGGGTTTTTTTTTTTTTTTTTTTTTTTTTTGTAATATAAATTTAGTTTATACTTCAGCTCAGATAAAATTCTATGAAATCGTAATAAATAATATTCATAAATAAGTTTACTTGTTTGTTACTATCTATAATGTTCAGAAAACTTATAATGCTAAATCCTAAAATATTACTTTTGGGAAGACACGACTGGGGCACCACGCTCACTCGCATCAATCTTACTGTAATATTTTTTACTCATTTATTATATGAAACTAAATTTCATTCAAGTCTTTATATATACTTTAAATCATGTATTTGGTAAAGCTGTGTAAGGTATTCACAGAAATTTTAAGTGTCTAAGTTTTTTACCTCTCCGAAAAATTTTATTTTTCAGCTAAAAACCCCGTAACGCCTAAAATACTCAAGCGATTTTGATTTAAAAAAATGGTGGTAGAGTATAAATCTAAGATCATATGTAGCATAATTTTGAAAATTATAATAATTAATTTCAGAAAACAAGTTTCTGAAAATAGAAAATTTCTGAAAGATTGCCATTGCTCTAAAATAAAACGTTTAGTCAAAAAAAAAAAAAAAAAAAAAAAAAAAACAAAAAAAAAAAAAAAAAACTGTGAGATCTAACTTTCGGGCACACTTTTGTAAAAGATCAAATTTTTATGAAACATATTTTTTTTTTGTTTAAAACAATAAATAAAATTATGATTTAGAAAAATGAGTCATTTTAATTAAATTTCCAAATTCATGCAATATTTAGTAAAATTTTTGTATAAACTAAAGTTTATCGCAAATTTTCTATAACAAAGTCTAATATATATATATATAAATGTAAACATTACATTAGTTACCTGTTATGAATCAAAAGATTTATAATACCCACCAAAATTATTAGCATACCGAATTTTGTATAAACAACATGCTTTATTTTATTATTCTGATCCTTTAAAATATCACTTCAGTTCAGTTTTATTTTATATTTGGCGCTGTAACTTTATGTAAGCATTACTGAACCAAAAATAAAGAGGTTTTTGAACTCTAAACATTTGAGTTTTAATTTAAAATAATAAACGTTTGAAAGTTTTCGCAAGAGGAGCAATTTTGGTGTAGGCACACACCTTAAAATGGGTCGGGAAACGTGAAGTTTGTTTTTTATAATATCTGTGGAATGTATATAAAAAAAGTATCGTACCTAGCGTCCCGTTTTTTGGACGCTTTGAATTTTAATAAATTTGTATAATTTTCTTCTTTTTTATAAAATGAAAATTGCATGAAATAATTATCAATAAATGTGTTTATCTGTTACCGAAAGATGACAGCATAAGATGAATCTTTATTTGCTTAAAATGAAGGCTTTTTAGGAGTTTATAGATTTTTCCTTTTCCAACATAGCGAAATGTAAAAAGTAATTTTATTGGTGGTTTTTTTCTGCCAGGGATCAAAATAAATATGTCATAGTCTTTGCTTGTAGACCTCTTTGAAATAGACGACTTCTTTAATCTTCTTTTTTATAAATTGTAAAATTATATGTTCAAGCCTATTTTTATGCATTTTGGTAACGCACAAAATATAGGGCGCTATGCACGAATGTGTATATATTTTTATTAGCCATTTGGTAGACAGTTATTTGCGTAAATTACTTTTCAAGATGATTATAAAACTAAATGTTTTTAAGCCTAAAATACTTATTCTCACTTTATTAATGCTAATGCTTATAATGTTATTAGTCACTGTAAAGAAATACTAATATTTTTTTAGTAATTCAGAAAAATACTGATTATAGTATATAATATACAATTTAAGGGGGTAGAATACCTTTGAACACGTCGAAAAAGGAAAAAATACCACTATGTTCCAAGCATCTATACTTGTGTAATAAGTCACAAATAAAAATCAAACTTCATTTAAATATAAAGCTCATATTTATACTTATATTTAAATATATATACATATATACTTGTAAATTCATAAATAAATATTGAAATGATAAGTTTAAAAATATTTGATATTAAATGAAAAAAATCTTGCGCGCATGATAAAATCTCAAGATATGCAGATAAAGAGGAACTTTTGGTGAAAAAAAATACATAATACTATTACCTTTATACTAAAACCAGTATATTTGTACAAAAATCTCACTAAAAATTGAAAATTTTCACTTTAAAAAAAATATTTTCAAAGTAAAAAACAAAAAATAAAATAAAATCTTACCTTTTTCTGGTTTTAAGTTGTAGATAATACAGTAATGAATATGTGGTGAAAAGTTTTTTTGATTGCCATGCATAGTTTTTTAGTAACACTGCGCGCAGTATCAAATTTCATCGTTTTGAATAAATGCAATGCGAAGTTTAATTATTCTATGTAGTCTTAATAAAACTGGCACAATTAGTAAACTAATGGGAATTTTTTAATGCGGTTTTTTGATATTGTTCAGAAATGATTACGGAATCAATATATGTATTAAAAAATTTCGAAAATTTTCTAGGTTTAAATGTATCTTACCCCCTTAAAAACTTTGTTATCTATAAATTTAGATAAATCGCATAATTATGCATATTATATCATTAGAAAAATTATGCATTTTCCCGTATTCAGAACGTTTACATTTATCAAACAAATACAAAAATTTTTAGCTTAATTTTTTATAGTAGTTTTCCAGTTCAGTTTGTAACATTATAAAGGGATTTTACCAACAAATTTGAGAAAGGAAAATTACAGGCACCAATGGGTTAATTAAAATTTTGTAAGAAGATCAAAGACAATGAATAACATAACGTATATCTCCATATGTCGAGGATTCATGTTTCTTTTGCAATTTTTTTTACAGTAATAATATTTTTTTTTTTTTAAGGTACGCCTTTGATAGTTGAGAAAGTAATTTTTTCTGAAGTTTTCGTTTGAAATTTGAAAAGGTAATTTTTTTAATATTGACTTTCACGATAATTTTAAGAAGATTCAATATTTAATTTGAAATGCTTAACAAGATTTAAATGCGTTGCTTTCGTTCATACGTATATTATTAGAAAAACATTTTTTTTTATATACTTTCAGATTATAAAAAATAAAAAAATAAATAAATAAAACATAGCAAACAAATACTATTATTATATGAAACAACGCAATTAAAAACATGACCTAAAAGCATTTTTAAAAAGTAGTTATACAATTTGACTTTAAGTAATTCATAGAAATCAAACTCTCTGTTAATGAAATGTATCATATGTATAATAACGATAAACATACGTAAATAAAGATTTTTTTTCTGATAATAATTATCTGAACAAATATTTCTCACTGCATATTGGATGATGGAATAAAAATTCTTTCACACTCGATCACTATTCTTGTATATGTTAGTAACAATGCCTTTTGCAATTACAATGGCGTCAATGAAGACGCCTATTTATAATAATTATTTATTTTTTGTGATTAAAGCTACAATATAATGCATTTTCACTTAATTACCTTTTTCCTCTAAATATCACTGTATAAAGCACACAGAATTATGAAAATTACGGCAATTGATTTCGCAGCTACAAATACAGAAATAACGTAAGTTTTTTTAGCAGATCAACGGAGTGTTACACTAGTCACGCGAAAACTCCACAATGGTAATACTACACTGTAAAAAAAAAATTGTAAAGTTACTAAAATTTTGCTAGGAAACTGGGATTCCAGGAACTTTTTATGTAACGGCAACAAGAAAAATTCCTGTAACAGATGCTGTTACAGAAATTTTTGCTGTTGCCGTTACATAAATAGTTCCTGGAATCCCAGTTTCCGAGAAATATGTTAGTAACTTTACAGATTTTTTTTTTTTTTTTTACAGTGTAAGGAGCGTTCACGTCATGTTTCTAGTTTCAGTATCAATAATTTTAAAAGATTTTTTTTTCTACATTAGATAGCTGAGTTCGATATCTAAAATGCCATTTTTTACTTTTTCGATTCCGTTTGCAGATGATATTTATGCGATTACTTTAACTCTGTTTTAAAAGAAAGCGCTTCTTCATAATAAAAACTACAATAAAAATCGCAAATTAAAAAATGATCTCAGCGGATGTAGATATTAGTTATCCTATGCAAAAAGAATACTTGAAAATACTGAAACATAAACTAAGAATAATGAAGAAAATAAGTTTAACATTAACTTGCGAAAGTTTTCGCATAATTTCTGCACGCTTTTACATTTTTCGCTAAATATTGAATCAAAATTTAATGGCTACACCATGTAACTACAGAGGAGCGTTTTGATACCAATTTGTTTTTTAATATTAAGTGTAATAGGAGAAAAAATCATAAAAAATGTTTTTTTTTTTTTTATCAATATAATTTTATGTGGCATAAATCTTCGTTTATTATTTTCTTTATAAAACAGAATGATTATTGCACTTCAAATTCCGGCATTATTATACCATTGTTTTGAATCGTCTGTGGACAAATCAGAAACATAAAAAATACCTAAAGGAAACGTTAGCAAAAAATAGGTTAATTTCGCTGCATATTTGTGTTTTTGGGGAATATCCTAAAGACATTGTTAAGGCACTATCCCTAATTACAGAAATTCTTCTTTAACTCAAGGATTTCATAATTTGCGCCTATTTGTTAAAATTCTATAGCGGGTGTGTAGAGATTTTCATATTTGGGGTGACATGAAGAAAACCTCATTGAAAATGTCTAATGATTTTATCTGCAAAAACCTCAATTGTAAATATTTACTTTTAGTTATCATATCCTCCTTATTATGTACCATTTTTTATAATGTTTAAAAAGCAAAAACAGATTCATATTTAAAAAGTATTTCGATTTTTAAAACTAAATCAGTATATTATCTTTCCATGCGGAATAAGAACTTAAATATGCTAATTTTTAAAACGTGTCTTATAAATCCATGCTTGATATCCCAAAACA
This sequence comes from Maratus speciosus, assembly GCA_963932465.1. Taxonomy (NCBI): domain Eukaryota; kingdom Metazoa; phylum Arthropoda; class Arachnida; order Araneae; family Salticidae; genus Maratus; species Maratus speciosus. Next base: position 77,398,422 of record OZ010795.1, on the reverse strand, counting down.
TGAGTAAATCAATTGTAAAACTATAAAAAAAATATCATAAATATGCATATTGATAATAACCACAAAATAATGTAAAAAAAAATTATAATTTTTATTGATGGCGTCATTTAAAGTTCATTAAGTACGGGTAATATGTTTTTGATGGATAATTTTCCTGAAATTCCATAGACTCCGTTTTACTGTAGCTTGTCACTGTATCTAACACAATTTATTTTTATAAATGATCTGGATGAAAGACATAAATGTAATTTGTTCATATTTAAATTTTAAATACAAACGCATAAATACCGAAAAGACGATTTATTACCTTATTACTTTCCGTACACATATAAATGTACGTAAAATATTGTAATTATGATAAAATCCTTTTATATTATCAATCACCATGGCTTTCCGGGTAACAGCATATAGGTGAAAACCATTATATATATGATTTCTGATGTTAACGTCCACTTTTCTGTGCACATAACAATGACACAGCGATGAAAGATGTTTTTAGTTCGAATGGTTTGCGATCGACTTTTGACGGAGTGCACACATATATACCATTAAAATACGCTCTAGATATATAGCAATAGTTTCTTATACGTTACTATAATCGATGAAAGTAGAAGGGACGGAGATTGATGATAGTGTAATAGAATAAACAGAATAGAATCTGAATGATGAATTGTGGAATACAATGAGCAGCTAGAATGTGATAGGCGATAAACTTTACCATGTAATTGAAGAAGAATTATCTCAGTACAAACAGTCATCAAGTAGAAGCGTAATAATTATTATTTTTGCAGTAGTATCGTGGCTGGACAAAGCAATAAATAATTCCAATGGTTGTTTCTCAGAAAATCAATACAAGGCATTATAGTTCCATATTTTTATTGAATCATCATTCAATGAGCAGTCCACACATATTTTAGATAGCAGTAGAATACATCCTTGGGGTAATCATTGGAGCAATCATTGGGATACATATTAGATTGGACGCGCAGCAAGGTAACTGATTACAATTCAAAAATTGACCAAAATCTGAAAAAATTCTGTCGGAAGATCACATGTAGCTGCATTTTGTGGGGAAGCGGAGAAATACAAAATCATGCGCAATGTGCGCAAATAGTGCGCTGTGGCCAATGCGAAAATAAGCGATACGCGTACTATCTACGTCACGGCGAATATGGATGATAAAACAAAGAGTCCTGACAAACTAAAGCGGGCGCATTTTATAGTAAAAAGTAACGCCAGGCGCGAAAAGATAATCTCGGAAGTAAAAAGAGTTGGCTCTTAAAAAACATTCGAATTCACAGAAATCACCGGAAATCACGATATAATTAAAGAATAACAAAAAAGCTTTATGTTTAAGTAAATCTTGTAAGATAATAATTAATTTAAGAATTTTAATATAATTAACGATAGATATTATTTAAGACTAAGAAATTAGTGAATATGGTAGTAATTTAGCATAAAACAGGGAAATACCGTGAAGGTTGATTAAATAATGTAACATATATATTTTATAAAATGCAGTTAATAAAAAAATAATTAAAAAACATAATAATATCAAACATTGAGGCGGTAAATGCTAGAATGGGTCTACTGTTGTTTAATAAATTATTTGCATTTCATATAATTTTTTTAGAATCCCCAATATCGATACTAAAATTCATACTTATATGGCAAATAGATATAATGTAATCAAAGAATGCATTGAAGCCTATTAGAAGTAATCTTTTAATATCGGCCTCACGACAGGATTTAATAGCCGCAAAAACCGCCAAAGATCACTATTAATAATATGACTTTTTGATTATGTTCATTACAGTGGTTTAAGCTCTAAATTCGATTACATGTCTTAAATTTGTGTTTTTTTACTGACCGATGAATCTTTTAATTTCGTTATGAAATATAAGCTGGAAATAAATGAAGAGCTACTTATATTAATTTCAGTGCAAGAGTATTTATCTTTCATAATACACACGATAGATTTGGAAAAAAAAAATGATGCTTGAAAATTAGTTAAAAAACAATACAAATCGGTCAAATTGCGACAGAGTTTTCAAACAATTGCGATATAGTTTTCAAACAAAATGCAATTAAAACTACATTTTTCCCTATTCTACGTTGTAAAAATTGAAAATTTGGGCTATATAATAGTTTATAAAATTGCAATAAAAGTTTTAAAATTGATCGTCTGCGCCTACCACTGCCAAAATGACTTCAGCGTTATTCCCGTTACGCCAGGGTTACATTTTTCCTGTATAATATAGAATTTGGTATATTTTTACATATTGAGCTTCCTTGAATCCGTTTTTGCTATTTTTGCATTTAGCCCATATGTATGTTTGTTGCATAATTGTATATTATAAGTTCCTCACATTTTTTATTTCTCCAGATTTTCTTTTGGATGAATTTTCGATGATGCCGTGTAAATGTGTTTGCATGAAAATGTACAAAATGCACGATAATTTCAAAAGTATGCTTTGGATTGATTTCCAATTAAATGTCATGACATTATGGCATTATCATTATTATGATGTAATTGTTAAAATAATCGATAAGACTGTCAAATGTGCTATACTTTTATTTTTAATTGGTTTTTATATGCGTTTTAAGAAGAAAATATATTTTAATTCGTCCCTTTAAGTGCGTTCTTACCAAAAAAAAAAAAAAAAATGAAATAAACTGATGGGTAACCCAATACAGGGATATCCATATATTAAATTAACTAAAACATACATTTTCCTAAAATATTATTGATTAATACTTTCAGAGATAAAGTACATCTATGATGAAATCATTTGATGACACCAGAATTTGAAAATGTATGTAGAAATAAGCAAAAGCTTTTCTTGGCTTTATTAGTTAAAAAAAAAAAAAAAACTTTCATTACACAATTATGGTGCAATGTGACATTTACAAGCTAAATTTAACTGGTTCAAAAGATGAACCATCGCCTTTGAAGGGGTTAACATTCTGAAATATAAATTTTGACAGTTGATAAATAGTTAAAAATAAGTCATTAATTCCGTTCATTATATTGCGTATGGTTTTTTTTTTTTTTTTTTTTTTTTTTAATCATTCTAAATAAAAAATTATTTTAATAAATGAACGAAAAAGATGCAGGTTGTGTGAAAAATATGTTTATCGTTTTATAAAAACAATATTATGATATGTAACTTTATGATAATTTATTAGCATGTTTCCTAATTTAGTTACCTGGTATTACAATGAACAACAGGTGTTTACTACTTTAAAAAATCTACATCACAAAACTAGAAAATTGTTTTGTAATAAGATCATTTTTAAAAGTAACGAACAGAAAAATGAGAGATTATTTCATTAAGGGGTAAATTATGTAAGTAAAGCAATGTGTATAGGCGGTTTTTTTTTCTGCTGTAATTTATTTTTCTGTGTTCAGAAATTATCTCTAAGTTAATCTTTAAATATATTGCTAAAATAAAGAGTAAAATATTTACTTTAGCTTTAAATTGTTAATCTAGTTAATTCAATATATAATTTAAAATAATTTTATTCATGGAAACGATTATTTTACACTATTTCAAAGTGTGCATGGTTTAATGCGGTCCTTGGTTACGTCGGACAACAAACGACTTCACTTGCACATTTTTGCATTACATGAGCACATTTTTTCATTTTTGTTTAAAAATACGATTTTAAGGATTTACGAGAAATGTTTCTGGTTATAATAGAATTAAAATCTTATTTTCCTTGCGATAAAAATAAATGCAATAAAAAGATTATAACAGTTTATAATTTAAATAAATTATAGAAATTTTAAATTTGATTCTGATAATTTATTTTCAAGAAAATTCGTATCTGTCCATGAAATGGAGATATGCATTGTAAGATCCGTGTTTAATGATTATTCAGTAACTACAGTGTGATGCATATGACAAAGACTAAATATTTTTAATAAAGATATTGATTTACTAATATGAATAGAGTAATCTATCATAATCGTTTTCTAAAAATTTACCTAATTTTAACTATTAGAAATAATTTTAAAATCTTGAAAGTATTTTTATCTATTAACTGGCTGACTTTAAAATAACTTTCTAAGAAACTTTTAAATGAAAGTTTCTATCACATGTGATATTCTTAAACAAGTGTAATAACTTATCCAGAACGTGTGAAACTTAAAGTTATTCGAGTTATATATCAGATCTCTTCTAAATTAAGATATGTATGCTATATATTTCTGAAAAATTGTGAAACATAAATTATTAATTTTGAATTTTGATGGATTTATCATACTTGCATGTCTCATGATTGTTATCTCAGCAATAAATATATTTTTCTGAAAATTATTAAGTATATTATTATACTGTTTTATTTATGGTGCTGTTATATTGTTTAAAATATTTATGTTTAACATTTTATTTAAAGCATTATCTTTAGTTGAAATAATAATTTAATGAGATATTTTTTTTATTGTTATGCATATTTTATATTTTGCACGATTACAATTAATCTCAGAGTTAACAGAATATATTTAACATATTTATATATATATATATATATAATATTTATGTAAATGAACAATATTTAAATAATTTCAGAGAATGGCAATTATTCTTGTCAATTTTTTTTTCTTCTTATAAAAAAATATTTTAATTAGTAGTTTCTTTCGTGTTCAAAACAATTTTTTTCATAAATTGTATTCACAGGAAACTATAATGTAAAATCTCCTACTTTAATATTAGTTGTTTCTTGAAGTAAACAATTAATATAAATTTCCGTAAATACTCTGCACTTATCTTTGTAGTGTAATATCATTTTAAATTTTTGGTAGTGATTCTTGCCACATTATGCTTCTTTTAAAAGATGTTTTGATTGGTATTTTAGCATGTGAATCTATGTTTAGTTATCTTGTAATATAAGGCCAACTTAATGTGAAATTGCGTACTTTATTATTTGTTGTTTCTTGAAACAAACAATTAATATAACATTCAGTAAATAAGTAATATGATTTTCAATTTATGCTTAGTTTTTCTTCCCCATTTTTAGGTGTTTTCGAAATTATATAGATAAGTAGCACCTACATTCATCGTCTGGCCCATCCGTCTTTCCACACATAATAACAGCACAAAAACTACCGAATCGAATGGTTTGAAAATTAATATACATAATCGTTTCAGAATTGTGTCAATTCATTTAAATTTTTACGAGAATCGAATCAAAATTTATAAATATATTAATAAAATATTTCTTGAATCGATTAAATCTTATCATACGTACTTAATTAAATGATATAGCATGATAGGAAATGATTCTAGCTTGGCATGATGATTATGTAATATTTAAGACGGAGCCATATTATTTCAGTATTAATGAATTTAATATACATAATCGTAATACATTTTGTATCCATGTATTTTGCATAAGAATGCAACAGCTATTGCACCAAGACCTAAATATTTATAAAACTAGTGATTGTAGGATCAAACCTTATTTGCCATGTTTGACGCACAATTGCATACTAGTTCTTCTTATAAAAGCTATCTGGGTTAATATTATCCGCTTGTGATTCAATGGTTATTATTTTTGTCCCATTTTTCTTCGTGTAAAATATATTTTAATTAGTATTTACATCATTTTTTATTTCGACTGGTTGACAACAAAACTTTTATTAAGTGTTATCGACAGAGTACCGTAATGTAAAACCGCATTCTTTGTTAATAGTTTCCCTTTGAAGAGAAAATTTAATATATCTTTTTGTAAGTGTGTTTGTTTGTAATATATCTTTTTGCATTAAAATACAGACTTAAGCGGTTTAATATCTGCTTAATAGCCAAACTACTTCCAAAATTGAAAAATATTATTTGCACTAAAACAGATCCAATTAATTTTCATAATTATTCAGGAGTATACGAAATACAATTAATTAGAGAAGACGTATCAAATAATTACTATATTGGAATGGCCAGAAAGAAATTTAAATACAGAAAAAGGAACATGTAGATGACATTAAATATAATAGAAAAACAACAGCCTTGGCAAGATTACATCAACAAAAAAATATTCATATAAATTTCAACGAAAGTAAGATAATTTTTTAACCATCCAATAATCCATTCGTTATAACAGAACCAATAAAGATTCTAATACGTAAAGATATATGTAACGATACAGCATCATTCAATTTACCTAAACTATGACTTGATGTACTCAAGGGTTTAGAAAATAGAAATAAACATGCAAATGAAATAAAAAAAGGAACGTGCGTTACATGAAAAATTGAATGATGACGTTTCAGTTCATTGCATCATAGACCGTGCAATTTCAGAAGATCATTATTTATTTATTTTTCTAAAAATGATTCTGGATGAGTTGAGTTATGTCAAATAAAACAATTTTACTGTTTTGTTTTTTTAAGTTTTAATCTTACATCTTTTTAGCAATTAGAAATAACATATTATTACAAGGTGTTAAATTGTTATATATCTAATGATTTCATAGTTTAAAAATAATAAAACAAGGGTGAATTTTTTGTTGTGTAGACTATTTATATTCTTTATAAAGTTGGTTTATTTGAAAATTTAATGAATTAGATTTAAAAATTCTAGGAGTGGTTTATCATTTATCATTTATATTCATAAAAATAGAAAATATGTTTATTTTTCCCTCTCCTAGAAACGGTTAAGTGTTATAATCGTAACTTATATCTCAAATATTTACAATCTAACAAAATCCACGTAATTTTCTCAGAAACAAATTATTCAGACTTTATTCTAACAATTTATTAAGAAAAGAAAATTACTTTAAAAGTTTAAATTATTATAGTCTAATTATTATATTCTAATTATTATTCTAATTACTTTAAAACCATAGAATAGCCGTAATAATAAACTAACATTACTAATTGAAACATGGAGGAATTATAACAGCATCGATAAAACCACCATCTACCTTATAAAAATATCAGCATACAGCTAACTCAACTTCAACGTCCATTACCCGCATATAAAATCATTTCCGAGCTCGGTCGCAGTGGCAATACGGGAAGCACGCTTTAATCCCAAACCAACTACATATTTCATCTTTTCAATAAATACAGGTGATTTTAAATGTTCCATAGGGGCACCACCAGCGCTTTTTTTTTAACATGATTCAATTAGAGAACTTTTTGTGCACAATTCCGTTTGCACATATTTGCACAATCGCACGTGCCAAATACTTTGATATTTTGTGCACTTTTTTTTAAACTTCTTCATAGCTTTGAGCGTACTATTACTTAAATATTTAATTGGCAATTCATAGTTTTAAAATATTTAAAATCATCTAAATCATAAGATACATAATAACAAAAATTTAGAAAATTTCTGATTGCATACTAATAAATGCAGGATGTATCTTTGAATGTTATGACACTCTCATGACATTTTATATGTTAAATCCCGGATAGAAAATTCTAATCTTAAATAAATATATATATACATATAAAGAACATTTTACTTATCTGATATGTTAAAAATTTTTAGATATAAAGTTAAATTGTTAAATTGAAATGAAAATATCCCTAAAATCTCTATAAGTCTGTAACATATATATATATATATTTAATACAGAGCAATTTTTTTTTAACTGTTTTATTAATACAATTGAATATGTGCATTAGAGTTACGAGTCAGATTTCTGAAAAAGATTTTTCCTTAAGCGTTAATTCAAAATTCAAGATAAAAGACTTAGTGCCATTTTTATTAAATAGCTGTCAAAATTACTGTTAAATCCATAAAATATTCCGACATTAAAGAAGCATATTTTTCCTGCTATACAATGGGTAAACTCCAGTGGTATCCGGAACACTTCGATAAAATAGTTTTCCCCATTCCTCAATAAAATGGATTTCCGGCTGTTTCTATAGTTTATGCTCGAATGAGATGAAAACTTTCCCTACTTCCGGAATAAAATAGCGTTTCAAAAATGTGCTAAATTTGCTTTTTTGTATTACAAACAAAGGATGATTTATGTTTCATGACAAAGTGTGTGCTATTTTCTGGTAACGTGAGAAAAAGGAAATATTTTATATATGACTGTTTATGTTGATTTTATATTGATTTATTTGCGGTAAATATATGTTTTGTGGTCCCATGCTTTTTGAGATTTAAGTTAATACGATTTAAGCTAATTTGAAATACAAATAAAAGATCATTATGTAAAAGTTTAGTATTTACAGAATTAATTTAAATATTTCTTAGGGAAGACAAAATTTGAGGTATTCACTGTGTTGACATAGACATGCTAAATCAATATATTTTGATCATATACTTATTAAAATATGTTTTGTTTTTTAAATTAATAAGTTAGTCTTATATGTGTTAAAAGGGTTAAATTTTTATTGTTGCTAGTATTTAATTTATATAATTTCCTTTTCTGTCCTTTCGTATATCGAGATAGAATGTTCCTCTTTATACAGAGTGCTTTCTGAACATAACCAATAGCAACATTAATGAATTATATTCCATCAGTTAATCAAAATCACATTATACTATAACATACCCCCAAACAAACCACAGAGAAATTTTCTATATATATATATGTGTGTGTGTGTGATAAATTTAAGTGTTTCTTTTTATTGCGGTGTAAATATTTTATTAGCATTGCTCCAAAATTTGTGAGAAACATTTCTGTTAACTAAAATGTGAAAAAAGAAAAATGGTTCGGGATCTAGCAAACATTTACGAAAATGTATTATAAACAATTCCGACCTAGCCACGATTTTAATTATTTCATTAATTTTACAAAGATTAGGAAAAAACAAATTTAGATATTTAAAGAAGCATTTCTCAAAAACAGCTTCCTTTGGTGTCATTATAAAAAATGTGTCTGAGTAAATGTCACAGTGAATTAGCCAGTTTTCACTAGACAAAATATCCGTTTTCCAGATGCCACCAGTCATTAGTTAATCACTTTCATGTGCAACAAAAAAAGTTACTGGACAAACACGTTAAATTAGCAGTGTTAACAATAACATTAAAATTAACATTATTTCATCATCGCGTCGTGTATAAATATTGTTACGCAGATATAAATGGTTACTTGAGATTTAATAACACCAGAAACGGCAATATTTTGTGTTCAACCCTTTCACCGTCTGAGAGTTTTCCTGTATTTTTATAAGAATGCTTGTAAATTCCAGGATATATATATTTATTAATCGCAGTTTGATTCTATAATATCTTTAATATCACTTCTTTCTGTATATAGTTCAAAATAAAATTTTGTTTAATTTTTTTTTTCTACAGCCATTTTAGCATGATTTCTAGAAACGGAAAAATCCGGACCGGCCAGTTAATGGTTAAAAAACTGATTAATTTGCTGTGAAAAGGACTGAAAAAATTTATTTTTTTTTTTCGATTAAAAACAGAAAAAAAAAAAAAAAGATTTTTTATAGAAATGCTAAATCTTCAAAGTTGATTCCTTTCTGATCTTTCTAAAGGTACAAAAACGCTTGAAATGCTTAACCCCTTAAAGTTCGTATTAAATTACGGTTTAAAAATTCAAATTGCTTATTGGCAACACTTTTTTGAAAGTGATGCCTTTTGAAAAAGAAATGTCCACCTTATTTAACGAGAGGTAAAATGATACCATAATAAAGCCTATTACACTATTTTATAAAACTGGTGGGAACAAAACAATCTGAATAATAAAAGACACCCCCCGTGAATAACACGGGGGCGAGAATTAAGGGGTTAAAAGGAATATTGCATTAATTATAAGTTCTTAAGTATGTAGTTTTTCTGTACTTGTAAGGGAAGTTTCCCAATGAATTAAAAATAAGGAAATTTTGGGAAACGTAGGGATCATAGCGGTATGTAATACTTAATTATTTTGAATTGGGAAAGTTAATTTTATGGGGATTATGTTAACTTTTTACACGGAATTTTTCCATCTACCATCTAATATTCGTTTATCATAAAAAATAGAAAAATAAATAAAGTTACTAATTTATTTTCTTTTTATTCCAATCGAAAGTATAAAAAGTTACGCTAATGTATGCTATTTAAAAAAAACACCTTTTTTACCAAAATATTTAAAAAATTCTAAATTAATTTTTTATACTAGGGGGCTCGGCCCCCTACGAGTTACGCTCGCCAACCCCCGTCCAGACACCGCAGACTCTAAATGCACGCTAATTTGATCGACTTTAAAAAGATTTCGAAAGATTGATTTATAATTTAAAAAACAGTGGCGATCTCCCTATAAACGGATTTCTGTTCATTTTTCTTTGATTGGGGAATTTTAACGCCAAATCCGCTGCGATACTACTTGATTATCCAGTCGACCAATTTCGCCAAATTATAAAAACTGACATAATTTTTATTTTAAATGACGAAAGAACAAATAAATTAGTACAACATTAATAAAAATACAAATAAAACGTCGAAAGCAAAATAGCTTGATGACGTACACACGTGTAACAACATTTCAAAATAAGCTAATATAAAAGGAATTAAGTAAACAGAGTATTTGCATCCTGGTATTTTTTAACAAAGCGAAAGGAAAGTTCTTTTAAATGAGACATTTTAAATTAATCATTTTTAATCTGACGTAATTTTGACCACGCTATTCTTCCTCTTTTAAATATTCACGTGAAAATACTTTTGTTAGAAATGAAATATTATTTGCGCTTTCCTAACAAAAATAGTTAAAAAGATCCTCTCATAATATCAAATAAATGTCTAGCACAATTTCTAAATTTAAACTGTTTTGCAATATTATTTTGTGTTCATTTTATATAATAACTGCAATGTGACGTAAATATGACGTAATTTCTCCTATTTAAGACCTCTAACGCATGTTAATGAATTTATTATTTTACAATATCCTTTCTCTTTTAAAATTCACGCGTTTACTTTTTATGACGTAATTTTCAATAAGTTCCTGCTTTTTATACACAATTATTTAATTTTAATTCGAAAGTATCTTTTCTATTTATAATAGTCACGTGTAAATAAATATTTATTTGAAGCAAACATTATTGTTTCCGTTGTTTATACAGCTGGCAACAGGTTAAATTAGTACAATTTTCTAAAATAAGTAAAAAATATCTCTCGAAATATGCATTTTTGTATGCCTTATTTTTCTTAATATTAACGAAGAAAGACCTCCGGTTACAAAAAATTCAAAACCGGCGGCGGCGGTGACAGTGGTAGTTACTTTTTTTTTAGAATAGAGAGTTAATAAGCGGCAATTTATATCCTGTTGTAAATTAAACAGCATAGCAACGATCGTATATCTGGTTAGCGTTCATTGCTGCCAATTCAGAGACATCTAATTCGTATTTTTTTTTTTTTTTTTTTTTTTTTTTTTTTTTTTTTTTTTTTACTTTCGTCTTTTTCTCAATGATTGTGAATTAGTATCTATATCTTTACGCTATATTTTTTCTGTAAATAGTTTCAACACTATTTACAATAATACTTAATACAAGTTAAAATTTATTTTTAAAGTGTGGATGTATCACATTATTTCACTCGTGAATAGTGTAACCACGAAGTCTTTAACCTGTCAAAGATGAGGTGTTGGGAGTCTTATTAATCGGAAATGTGATTGACTTTCGTTCCTGATCGTAAATTGAGTACTTAAATTTTCTAAAATGAATATATGTTTATTTTTACTTTTTTTTTTTTTTTTTTTTTTTTTTTTTTTTTACTTAAAGGTCCTCTGGCCACAGCTCACATTAGGTCTATAGACCGATAACGCTATGAGTACACAGCCCGCATATGGGCATTCCGAACAGTTGGTTTTAACGGACCGTATTAACTGGACTCGGGGTAAATGTCTTATTTCAAACACGGATCTGGCACGATATAGCCTAAAACACAAAAAAATTATCGGACATGGTTACGCTATACACAAGATGATGGACTGAGAACCTGTTGTTAATGTCGTTTCACTCAATGGACGCATTATGTAAATGAGGATAATAATTTGTTAAATGTAGCGACAGGTGGCGTTTTCACATAGGGTTAAAAAAATTGCTGGTTTCTGTAAGAAAATAGATTTTAATATATTTTGCTCAAAGAAACTTTTTGGTGTGATTATCAAATTATGTTGTATATATTTCGCTATGACTAGTAAAAAGGTTTTTGAAAACTAAATGTGTTTCGCTATTTTTAAACATTAATAATTCCAATAATTATTAATACCATCTCTTACTATAAAGTAAAGACTAAAAATACTCCTGAGTAAAAATTAGCTGCTTAAATTGAATTGGGGTCAAAAAATAATTGTGTATTACATACATCTATGAAATCTACACATATCGGTTTCACAGTTTTTTTCTTTTTGTTTCCAGTTTGGAAACACAGCTTTCTTTGGTAAAAGTTCAAAAACCAACATTATCGTAATTTACTAAAAAAATCATTAATATATTACTTCACCCAAAATACAAAGTTAAAAAAAAGTAATACATAAAGCAGTGGTATTACATATTTCTCTGAAATAAATTTTAATAATTATGTGTTCATTTTTACCGACTTTAAATGATTTATTGAGTTTAAAACACATTTTTATTAAATATGCATTTGCTAGTAACAGTAAAGCCATTAGGTTGGTAAGAAAAAGTTGCAACACACAGCAAAAGTTTTAGAGAAAAATAAAAGTTTCAGAGATACTTAATATACGAATTTAAAGAGATAACATTAAAAATTAAATTTAATTGCTTTCATCTCTATGAGAAATTTAAAAGTTGGCATCAAAATTCCGCGTGCAATCAATACAGTACAACTAAAGAAAATCGTATATCCGCAATGTAAATTTACATAAAATTACATTTTATTCGGAGTTAAGTTAATTTAATTACAAATCATTTTTTAAACTCGTAATTATATACAAAACATCCTTGAAATTGTCAATTTAAAAATTAAACTTTTTATTACTGTTATTTCATTTCTAGAAGATAGAAGAAAAAGCAGTCTTTAAAGCTATAATTTAATTTTGTTCTGAAAAACTAATTTATATATTTCATTACTTTAGAAATTCAATTAACCATTTTTCATTTATATCTTACAAAAAATACAATTTTTTAAGACAAATAATTATTAATAAAGTATGTTACAAATTTAGCATTTTTGTCAATTTCTTTAAATTTTTTTAATTAATTAAACTGAAAATGTTTTATTTACGTTTTCAAAAATAATTTATTTATATGGTACTTTATACAAAAGTTGCTAATTTGGGATATTTTTCGCTTCTGGTAATTTGATAAATATGAAGTTTTACGGAAAACATCGTATCTGATGATTAAAATTCAGAATTATACATTTTTGTTATTTTATTTTTATAAAATATATTTGTGACTTTGGATTTAATAAATTAGTGAACAAAGTGTGCATGCATAAATTTTGAGAAAATACTGTACTTCATTCGGTTACGTTATCTTGTATTTCCTTTGTATTATTTATCATTTTTTCTCAAATTTCATTTAATTTTTATTTAAAAATGAATGGTTATAATTAGCATGCATTTATATGCAGTTTTATTCTTTATAATATTAAACAAATAGTTCTTAAGGTATATTTTTGCCTTCGAAACATTTTTTTTTTTAATTCGGAACAATTTTTTTGAATTTTTGAAATTTTTAAGTTTAAGATTGATAATTTTTATTAAAACTAGTTTAAAAGGTACAAAGAAAAAAAAACTAGTTAAGTAAATTAGTTAATGATTTAAAATAAAAATTTTGGAGGGAAATATTTTTATAAAATTTGAGTAATATTCACCGCCTTTCTAGTGTCAAAAATGTAAAAAATGTCACTTAAACATACAAATAAGAATTTCTTTTTTAATTATTCATTTATAAAAATAGTATAAAAATAACAGAAAAATGCTATTTACATAAAACTTTTTACATTATAGGAGAACTAGACTATTTTTAAAACAATAACATGAGTATCGTAAAATGTACAGGTATAAAAATGCAAACAACGCTGAAGATTCGTGAGAAACGTTAATAGTTCGTCAATGTAATATTTGTATCTCATAAACTGTAAAAAAATAATAAAAATGGTTTACCTCCTTTGAATATATATTAAAAACATAACTTACAAATTGTGCAGTAACCGAAATATTATTTATTAAGATATGAAGATTTTTTTTCTTTAGTTTGGAAGAAATAAAATGTTTAAAAAGGTCCAGAATCATAAAGCTTACCTTCTTTTACTTCTAAAATAGTACGTTAATTGAAATTACAATCGAAATTGACGTTTTAAAGTCATACAGATAATTTATCACGTGATATACATGTTTTGTTCACAAAGTTTCAAGACTGGTCTCATAATTCAAAATTTATTATTATTATTATTTTACACCGAACTACAATTCTTCGAAATATGACCCTTGGGCATCAACCCACTGCTGTCAGCGCTTTTCCCATTGTTCATAGGCCCCATAGAAGTCTTCGCACGAAAGGCTGTTAAGGTACTTGTCGAAGGTACCTGGATTGCTGGAATCGTGTCGAATCGCTTCCCTTTCAGGTCTTTCTTCACCCGGGGGAACAACAACAAAAAAAAAATTGCTGGGACCAAGGTCGGGGCTGTAAGGGGCTTGCAGCAGTATTTCAACGTTAAATATAGCCAAAACTGATGGAGAACTCCAGAGAAAAACTGACCTGACCCGTCGCGTCCGCCCAGACATCAGAAACGATTTGATTGTCCCCCGCTTCAATGCACCGTCTCACACGTCGCCGCCGAAGTTTTGCTGTCTTTAATATGGGAATACTGTCGTAAACCAACTATAGACCAGACTTCGCTCCCAGGACTATTTTTGCGCACCCGGATCAAAAAAAGACCTGAAAGGGTAGCGATTTGTCAGGATTCCAGTGATCCAGGCAGCTTCGACGAGGCCCTTTAACAGTCTTGCGCGTGAAGACTTCCAGGGATCGTGTGAACAATTGCAAAAACGCTGGCAGCGGTGTGTTGATGCTCAAGGGTCATATTTCGAAGAATTTTAGTTCGCTGTGCAAAAATGTTTAATAAATTTTGAATTATCAGACCAGTCTTGAAACTTTGTGAACACACCATATATACTGTATAATATCGAAAATAAGACATCGTCGGGGCCGAGACTATTCTCCATTTCTGTAAATTTCGGATTTCTGAAAGAATATCAAACGTACTTCCGATATTCTTAATTGTACTCTTATTCATAATTCAATTCCCATGCAAGTGATATGTATGTGAGAAAAAGAGAAAAATAAATATTTAGAATACAACTTATTTTACGTTTCTTATTTTATAACTCAATTTTTCACATGTAATTTCTGAAACAACCGTGCCAGTTATATTTGCTTCAGATTTTCCTGCCGTTCTTTAATCTATTTTTCTTGTATTTTCTACAAATGAAGAATATGAATTTCTGAAATACAGTCTTGTTTATCCAAAGCAGATATTACTTTTCCAGTCCAATTTATAAAATTTTTCAGTGACACTTTTTCTTCTGCCAGCTTCTTCCCCCATGTTTATTTTTTGTCAACTATTATAATCGATGGAGCTGACTTCTTTTGATTCTGAAATGGTTTTAATTTTGTATTTATACATCCTAACTAATATTCGTCTGTGAATTTGAAAGTAATTAATCCGGATGTCAAAATTCTCAAGATAATTGTAATAATAATTGTCATGTTTCTATTTCAGTTTATTAACTCTAGATGGCAGCATCAAAACTTTCTTTCTTCCCACAATTCTTTTCCAGAGAATTCTTTTTTGTTTACTTTTGTGTAGTCATGTGACCTACGTATGTATGTGTTGTGTTTGTTTGTGAAGTACATATTAAATGTTTAAATGTCTACCAGCGACCTCGTTATTCAGAGTTATCTTAATTATTATTAGTTAATTACTAAATATATACTAAAAATGGCGACGTTGGAAAATAAAGGTGGTAATGTAACCTGAAAAAGTTTAATCGAAATGATAATCGTGTCGGTGAAAATGGCTAGACTTCTGGTTTTCAATATTCTACGATTCGGTGGAATACTACAATGCTTTATTAATACTTCATAGTCTTCTACACTATTTACGGCGGTGGTAAGTGATATTACATTTACTTTTACATTGTTACATGCTTTTGCTACGTTTAATAAAGTAAAATGTTTTCATACTTTAAAGAATTTGATGAAAAAGTCGAAAGTTTCACAGCGTACGTGAAACGACTGGAACAAAATTTCGTTCTGCATGATATAACATAACAGAAGAAAGTTCCTGCTATTTTAGCATTGCTTGGACCAAAATTATATGGTTTATTATCTGATTTATGCTTACCTAAGAATTGTGAATCTTTAAAATATAATGAAATTGTTGACATTCTGCTTAAACACTTAAGCCCCGCCCCCAATAAATTCATTGAGAGAATTAAATTTAGAAAATGTTTTCAGAATGAAAATGAATCAATTCAAGATTTTGCTGCTAGATTTAAAAAGGGTATGACCTTTTGTGCATTTACTGGTGATACTCTAAATGAAAATTTACTGGAACAGTTTTTGCACGGTCTGAAAAGTTAAAATATTCAGAATAAATTGATAATTCAAGTTGATGATTTAAATTTCGAAAAAGCTGTTGAGAAAGCTTTAGCTTTATATAATGTAGATATTGAAATTTCTTAAATTAAGCATAAAAATTTCAATGTAAATAAAATTTACAGTACGAAAAATATACAAAACAAGAAATTACAAAATTGTTCTCAAAAACAGACTGTCAACAATCATGTAAATAATATACATTCTGACATGAATAAAAATAAGTTAAAATGCTATCGATGTGGAAATGCCTCTCATTTAGCAAATTCATGCAGATTTATAAATGTTACTTGCAATCTTTGTAGAGAAAAGGCCATTTAAGCAAGGTATGCAAAAGTACAAATTCTCAAAAACAGGTTAATTCTTTAAATACTGCAAATGTTTTATCTGTTAAGTATGATAAAGGCTCTAATCCAATTAAGTTGTCTGTTTTCATTGAAAACAAGGCTAGAGCTGATATGGAATTAGATACTGGATCCGGAATTTCTGCTGTCCCTTTAAAAAGATTTCGCAGAATTTTTCCTAATCATAAAATTTTTCTTCCAGATGTTCAGTTAAAAAATGCAACTGGTGAAATTTTCAAACCTGTAGGTTACGTTGAAGTAATTGTTACTTATGAAAATTAAACTAGAAAGGTAAAGTTGTATTTGATAAAGGAAGATAATTTTCCATTATTATTTGGTAGAGATTGGGTATCTGAATTTGATATATTTCCACATAATTTATAATCAGTATATGTGAATGAAGTTGTAAAGTATTCTGATAAATTACAAGGTATGCTGCAGGAATTTTCTGATTTATTTACTGATAAGGCTGGGGATATAAAAGGCTTACAGGCAGAACTTTATCTTGAAAAAGATGCTACACCCATATTTTGCAAAGCTAGGACTGTCACTTATGCACTACGTGCAGCAGTCAATGACGAATTATTACAATACGCAGGTATTATTAAACCAGTTACAAACAGCAAGTGGGCAACTCCTATAGTTCCAGTGGTTAAGCCTAATGGGGAAAATTTGTTTATGTGGAGATTTTAAAGTAACATTAAATAAATTTCTGAAAGTTGAAAAATATCCTTTATCTAAAATAGAAGATATGTTAGCTACATTAGGTGGTGGTGTACACTTTACAAAAATTGATTTAAATCAAGCTTATCTTCAGTTATCTGTAGATGAACAATCACAAGAATTATTGACCATAAATGCACCAAAAGGATTATTCCAATTCCTTAAGTTACCCATGGGTCTTGCTAGTTCTCCTGCTATGTGGCAAAGAAAAATTGAGCAAATTTTAAGAGGAATTGAGGGAGTTACAATTTTTATAGATGATATTGGGGTTACAGGTGAAACAGATGGAATTCATTTAGAAAGATTGAAGCAAGTATTAGAAAGATTAAGGGAATATAACATTAGGATAAATAAAGAAAAATCATTCTTTATGGCAGATCAGATTACTTACTGTGGTTATACAGTTGATAAACATGGTATTCATAAAACACAAGATAAAATTGAAGCAATTTTAAATGCTCCAAGACCAGTAAATGTATCTCAGGTTAAAGCTTTTCTAGGCTTAGTAACATATTATGCTAACTTTGTACCAAACTTATCTACTATTGCAAATCCTTTGAATAATTTGCTTAATAAGAATGTTAAATTTCATTTGTCTTATAAGTGTGAACAAGCATTTAAAAGTATACAAAAAGAAATTACTTCTGACAGGGTTCTTACTCACTTTAATCCTAAGTTACCTTTAGTTTTAGCTACTGATGCTTCTCCTTATGGTATCTCTGCAGTTCTTTCGCATATGATGCCAGATAACACTGAAAAGCCTATTGGGTTTGTGTCCAGAACTTTGACTACTGCAAAAAAACGGTATAGTCAAGTTGATAAAGAAGCGTTAGCGATTATATTTGGTGTGAAGAAATTTTTTCAATATTTGTATGGCAACAGGTTTACCTTATTTACTGACAGTAAAACTTTAGTGTCTATTTTTTCTCCTTCTAAAAGTATCCCTGTTTTTCGGCTGCTCGAATGCAACGATACGCGATTTATTTACAAACGTTCCAATATGATATCCGTTATAAAAAAAACTACTGATCACGGAAATGTTGATGCTCTTTCACGACTTCCTTTACGTAGTGAAGATTTACCTCAACAATTAAATTCGAATGATGCAATTGATGAATCTGAACTGCTTCAAATTAATCACCTCTCTATCTTACCATTAACTTCGAAATCTATTTCTTCAGCTACAAAATCTGATCCCCTTTTACGTCAAATTTTTCATCACCTTATTTCTGGTTCTGAAATTCCTAAAAAATTACTTTTTGGTGGTAAACAAGAAGAATTCACTCTTCAACACAGTTGTATTTTAAAAGGGTTAGGGTAGTTATCCCTGAAATTCATAGAAACCAAATCTTAAAAGAATTACACTTTAGTCATTTTGGTATAGTTAAAATGAAGTCTTTAGCCCGTAGTTTTGCATGGTGGCCAGGTATAGACCAAGACATTGAAGATCTTACACGAAATTGCACTACTTGTGTAAATTTGAAAAATAATCCTCCCAAAGTTGATACACATCATTGGGAATGGCCTACTGCTCCATGGCAAAGAATTCATATTAATTATTTTGGTCCTGTTATGGGAAAAATGCTTCTTTTAGTGGTTGATGCCCATAGCAAATGGCCAGAAGTTTTTATTGTTCCTAGTACAAGTTCAGAAAATACCATTACTTGTCTCTCTTCCCTATTTGCACGATACGGTTTTAAATTTCTTTAGTATCAGATAACGCTAATCAGTTTACATCTGAAGAATTTGAGACATTTTTGAGAAATCATGGTGTAAAACAAAAGTTCAGTGCTCCATACCATCCAGCTACAAATAGACAGGCGGAGAGATATGTGCAAATTCTTAAATGTGGATTAAAAGCATTAGCTTTCGATCTTGGTACTTTAAAAATGAAATTAAATAGCTTCCTTTTGCAATATAGGAAGATGCCTCATGTTACAACGGGGGAGAGTCCTGCATCTCTATTTCTAAAACGTCATATAAGGACAAAAATGGATTTGACAGTGCCAAATGTTACAAATTTCGTTCATGATAAACACGATGCGAGAAGTCCAAAGTTAAAATAAAAGAATTTGAAATTAACGAGAAAGTAGCTGTAAGAAATTATACTCCAGAAACCAAGTGGAAAATTGGTCGAATAATAGCAAGAGAGGGAAAATTACATTATAGAGTTCAAGTTGGTTCGAATATCTGGAAAAGGCATGTTGATCAAATAACAAATGTAGGTTCAGAGATTTCTTTAGTTAATGTTACTAATTCTGAAGAAAGTGATACAGGAAATTTCAAAAGTGAAAATGCAATTCTGAAACTAGGTGATTTTCCACCAATACAGACTAGTATCGCAGCTCCACAACCAGTTGATTCTCATGAGCCATGTACTCCCGGTCCTACACCAACTGACTTGCATCCTGATTCTCCAAAACCTTCTGAGCCCACTAGTTCAATAGTTGATGCTGCTCACCTCTTCTCCTCCTTCTCCACATGTACTGAGACGATCCGGTCGATACAGAAGACCTCCTGACAGATTCAAATATTAAGTGGGGGAGAGCTGTCATGTTTCTATTTCAGTTTATTAACTCTAGATGGCAGCATCAAAACTTTCTTTCTGCCCACAATTCTTTTCCAGAGAATTCTCTTTTGTTTACTTCTGTGTAATCATGTGACCTACGTATGTAAGTGTTGTGTTTGTTTGTGAAGTACATATTAAATGTTTAAATGTCTACCAGCGACCTCGTTATTCAGAGTTATCTTAATTATTATTAGTTAATTACTAAATATATACTATAATAATAATGATAACAAATAAATAAAATGTAATAATATACTGCCAATTTAAAACAATTAAGTACAAAAAAACCGCGTATTTATTCCGTAATTACATAAATAGATATAAGAATCTTCGTCTTGTACTACTAGTGTTGCTGAGCACTTAACTAAAACATTACATTCATATAACGCACAATTAAGTTTTCATAAATTGCCCTGTTTAAAAGGATATGTTTAAATAATTCTTGCTGGATATGTGCATGAAATTTTCTACACAGATTTTATGTAATGTTTTTAATAACATGCAATTAATTATGCATTAATTTCATGCAAAAATTTTGAAAATGCAATCCACGAAGTAAAAATCCCACTAAAAAATCTTTTCTTTTTCATTGTTAAATTTATTATAAATTTTGTAAATAATAAGCTTATAAATTCTTCAGATAATTGAAAAGGAAAAACATTTCTGCACACGATAGTGAAAACGTAATGAAATCGACAAGTTCATGCGTTATATCAACCATAAAATAAGATATGAAATTTGAGTATTTTTATTAAAAATATTTGAAAGTTTAAAAAAATACCTATCAAAAAGTAATAATTGTAGAATGACACATTTGAAAAAAATATCATTAAAAATGCTTATAATAAAGAAAATAAAATTACTACCACATGACCCCTTTAACATTTCGAATAGATGGTAACTCATCATGTATTTATGTACGAAAAAAAATAATTCCACTCATTTAACTTGTATGTCATTTTGTAAATCTACTTCCATGTTCTATAAACGGACAACCCCTATTACGAAACACTTTTAATAACGATATGACGTTTATATTCATCTTAAAATAACGTTTCATTAAAATTTAATTTATTTAATTTTGTTTTTGTTTTTGTTTTTGAAATCATGTATTTAAGAAAAAATCTTCACTGAAATTTGTAAATGAAGAATATGAATTTCTGTCATACAGTCTTGTTTCACCAAAGCAGATTTTAGTTTCCCAGTCCAGCAGATATTAGTTTCACAGTCCAATTTATACATTTTTCAGTAACACTTTTTCTTCGGCCAGCTTCTTGTCCCCATGTTTATGTTTTTGTCAATTTTTATAATCTATCGAGCTGGCATCTTTTGATTCTGAAATGGTTTTAATTTTGTGTTTATATATCCTAACTAATTTACATCTGTGAATTTGAAAGTAATTAATCCGGATGTCAAAATTCTCAAGATGATTATAATAACAATAATGATATCAAATAAATAAAATGTAATAAGATATTGCCAAGTTAAACAATTAAGTAAAGAAAACCGCGTATTTATTCGATGATAACATAAATAGATATAAAAATTTTCGTGTTGTACTACTAGTGCTGCTGAGCACTTAACTAAAACATTACGTTCATATAACTCGCATTAC
Source organism: Maratus speciosus (assembly GCA_963932465.1). Taxonomy (NCBI): domain Eukaryota; kingdom Metazoa; phylum Arthropoda; class Arachnida; order Araneae; family Salticidae; genus Maratus; species Maratus speciosus. Next base: position 77,376,646 of record OZ010795.1, on the reverse strand, counting down.
TTTTTTCATAAATTGCCTTGTTTAAGAGAATATGTCTAAATTATTCTTGCAGGATATGGGCATGAAATTTTCAGCAGTTGTTTTGTGTAATGTTTTTAACAACTTCAGGGGTCACAGCTCTGCGCCAGAAATGGACGATTGCTACCACAAAATTTTAATAATATTTTTTTTTACATATTTAATGACAGAATTTATGACATTTACATAAGGACAAGAATGCTAATAAAATTTAGTAAATATAAATTATAATAAAATTAGCAATCGGCCATTTCTGGCGCAGCGCTTGCACCCCTGTAACTTAGTCTCTAGATTTTTAATTTCATGCAAACATTTTTAAAATGCAATCCACGAATAAAAAGCACTCCCAAAAATATTTTCTTTTTCTTTGTTAAATTTATTATAAATAGCATAAATAAAAAGCTTATAAATTCTTCAGACAATTGAAAAAGAAAAAACATTTTTGCACACGATAGTGGAAACGTAATGAAATCGACAAGTTCATGTATGATATGAACCATAAAATTAAATGAAAAACATTTCAAAGTTAAAAAAAAAAAAAACTTTATAAAAAAGTAATCATTGTAGAATGACACATTTTAACAAAAATATTATTAAAATGCTTATAGATAAAGAAAATAAATTTGCTACCACAGGCCCCCGTTAACATCTTGAATGAATGGTAACTCATCATGTATTTATGTACAAAAATAAATAATTCCACTCATTTAACTTCTATGTCATTTTGTAAATCTACTGTCACGCTCTATGATCATTTTGGACAACCCCTATTATGAAAGACTTTTAATAACATTCTTTAGACTTGACGGTTATTTACCTTAAAATAACGTTTCACTAAAATTTAATTTATATAATTATTATTATTATTATTTTGAAAACGTGTATTTAAGAAAAAAATCTTCTGTGAAATTTACAAATATAGATTTAAACATTTCAAGTACAGAACTAGTTTCAGAAAAAAAATGTATTGTTTCATATTTCAGAATTTACTAATAGTTTAAAATCAACTACGAATGCATATCTTTAACTTTAGAAAATATTTGTCTACCATTATTACCAATTTTGGTTTAAAAAAAAAAAAAAAAAACGAAAGTATTTCCAAATTTTTTCAATACAAAATTTATAAGCTAATTGGTAAATGCATCATATATATTCTATAGCTTATGTAATATTGAATTTTTATGAGGATTTGGCATTTAACGATTATTTGGATTAAAGTGAACTAACGAAAATATCATTACATTACTTAATTTACTTCAAGAAATGAGGTGCAAATTATTTCGTTTCTATCCAAATGCATTGCCTAAAATCACAGATAAAAGCCAATTCATTACCACTGCTTTTGAAATCATGTGTCAAATTATTTTTGGAACATACTTTGAATTATATGCGTTTTCCATGATCATTAAAAGAATTAACCATACAACAAGAAATGGGACAATTGAATGAGCAATGGAATGCAAAAGATATCAGAAGTATTTCACTTTGCATTAAAATATATGCCCTAGAACCATACACAAAGAGTAATTCATTCTAACTGCTTTTTAAAACAAAAGAGCACAAAGAACAAAATTGTTAGTTGTCATACCAGAAAACTGCAACAGAAATGACGAAACATTTCAGTCATTGTCAAAAATATTCTTCAAACATAAATAAAGGGCAATTCTTTCAATCTGCTTTTCAAAACAAGTGACAAAGTATTTTATATGATGTACGCAGGGAAATATGGACGGTTTAAATGATTTTTAACTAATTAAAAGTATAGCAAACAATGGGACTGATGCATGTGTGAAGGAATGCAACGGAAATTCAGAAAATGTTCCCTTTTAGTAAAAATATATTCCCTAACGCCATACACAAATAGCAATTCATTCAAATTTCTTTTTAAATAATGTACCAACGCATTTTACTGAAAATACATCTGTGCGGCTTATGCGGCTTAAATGACTGCTCAACACTTTAAGCGTACAGCGAACAATGGGGCAGTTCCATATCATTAAAAAGATGTTATTAAAAATAGAATAAAATGTGTTTTTTTTTAATTATACTAATTAGGTTTTTTGAATAATAACACATAATTATGCAAAAATTTAGTTAAAAAAATCATGCAACAATTTACTTAAAAAAAAACATTTAAAACTTTTGAATTATATTTTTTATTTTAATATTTCTTTATTCCCAACAAAAAAGACAAATAAGTATAATGGAGCTTCTTTAATTGGTATAAAACGCACCGTTTTATTTGGTGTCTAAAAAGGGGGACTGGTACTGCAGACTAGATTCGACCAACATGTCATTGTCTCTTGTTACTTTCTTCTATCTTTACAAGAAGAAAGTATTGGACTCGTGAAAATTTTCGACTTTCGGTTTTCCACGGATTTACACGTTTTAGGGGTCAGGTATTCCGAAAAACTTGTTTTTACAAAATGTCTGTCTGTGAGTCTGTGCATCTGTGAGTCTGTCTCTCTGTTTGTATGTGACACAAATTTTGTGGGCGCTCTATCTCAAGAACTAATGCACGGAATTTAATAAAAATTTATTTTAGTTAGCCCTGATATAAATTGGTGCTGATTAGTTTTTGGTGCAAATCGCTCAACAGGTGGCGCTGCTATGCAGCCTTTTTCACGATTTCCGCAATAGCCCAATCTCCACAACTAATGCACGGATTTTCATCAAACTTCATATTCAGTTAGTCCTTGACATGAATTGAAGTTTTGTACATTTTGGTGTAAATCGCTCAACAGGTGGCGCTGATATACTACATTTTTTTTTGCGATTTCCGCAATAGTTCTATCTCAACAACTAATGCTTGGATTTTCATCAAACTTCAGATTCAAGTATATTTTGATATGCATTAGTGCAGTTTGTGTTTTGGTACAAATCGCTAAACAGGTGGCGCTGCCATGCTGCACTTTTCAGAATTTCCATTATAGCTGTATCTCAAGAACTAATGCAATAATTTTCACAAAACTTCAGAATCAGTTAATCCTTGACATGAATTGACATTTTGTACATTTTGGTGTAACTCGCTCAACAGGTGGCGCTGCTATTCTGTATTTTTCAGAATTTCCACTATACGTGTATCTCAAGAACTAACGCATGAATTTTCATCCAATTTTACAATCAGTTAGTCCTCGACATGAATTGACATTTTATACAGTTTGGTGTAAATAGCTCAATAGGTGGCGCTGCTATGCTGTTTTCTGTGATTTCCGCAATAGCTCTATCACAAGAACTAATGCTTAGATTTTCAACGAACTTCAGATCCATGTATACCTGGATATCAATTATTCCTGTTTATGTATTGGTGTAAATCACTCAACAGGTGGCGCTGCTAAGCTACAGTTTTCAGAATTTTCGCTATAGCTTTATCTCAAGAACTAAGGCACGGATTTTTATCAAACTTCAAACTCAGATACACTTTGATATGAATTTGTTTAAAATTGATGTAATTTCTTGTACTATTTAAATAATTTAATTGACGTGATATATATAAAATAAAGTTTTGTGATGGCCACAACATACTAGTTTATTAAGGGGGCAGTACACTTTTAAAATTTTCAAAAATCGATTTTTTTTTTCTTTTACATCGTTAGAAAGTTTATTGTATTCTGAATAAGTCGATACCAATCTTTTAACTATGTGATAATTATTTACTGAGATATTAGGGAAAAATGTAGACATCACCCCTTCATTTCCAAATTAACAGACCTACGATAACTGTCATGGCGGCTTGTTTATATTTTGTTTTCGCGCTTTCATATTATCGTAACTTTGGAAATATGCTAAAATGCGTTAATTGTTATTGGTTAAATATCTTAAAAAATAATAAGAAAGCTTTAAAATATTAACTTCAACTTTCACTTTCGCGATATTTGTTTAGTTTCATGGTTTTTCGCAGCTTTATTTGCTATTAAGTGCTTAAATTTGAAACAAAACATTTTTTTTTTTCCTAGAGCAATACTTTCCTGATTTTATAATAGTATTCTACTTCTTAGTATTTATTAGCTTTTTAATGATAAAATACGCAAAATGTGCTTCAGAACAGCATCGAAGAAGGAGTCCAATTAATGGGAATCTGTATACAAAATACGATGATATAAATATATTCTAAAGTGCTAACTAATCTTATAGAAAACTAAAAATTGGTGTGTAATTCATTAGTGTGCAATTTGATAGTGATTTTTTTTTTAATTGACAGTTTGTTTAGAATACGCATTTATTGACTATAATATATTTTTTTAATAAACTATCCGGATTTTTGTGCAGCAAAATATGTGAATCAGATATCGAAATACGAGGATCCCTATAAAATGGCCTATATTTGACATTAAATAATTTAGTTTTATAAAACGTGTACATTTAATTCATTTTACAATCAAAGCTAAAAAATATTAACTTATATGTTTAAAATTAATTTTTTGCAATAGTAAATGCTACATTTTTACAAATTGCATATATTTAATTTTTAAGCATCTTCCTATATTCTACAGCATTTTACAAATAATTTTACATTTATCATTTTAAACTAGCATCTAATTTTGTTTTAAATACAGAATACGATATGTAATTAATAGTTTTGTTTCCTTTATTATATATTTTATATTTAAAGAATACAATTTAATCTTTAAACGGTTTTTTCTCAATATGGCATTTTTTACTCTTGCGCACATGACATCTCCAAAACTATTTGAAGTAGAGATTTAAAATTTTCTCCCTACGTAAATATTTATATTAACATAAAAATGAACTAGAATTATAAAGCTGTGTTCAGTATGAAAAAAAATATGCGATTGAATGAATGTAAAAATTCATGGATTTTCTAATTTTTCTAATGTTAATTACTCTTTATCTAATTAACCGATTACAAACATCCTCGTTCAAATTATAGTGCAGAGTGTTATCTTTAATTTAATATAAAGTTTATGCAAATACAATGAAATTAGCATGAAATATCGTGCGCGCAGTGAAATATTATCCACTGTAAAAAATTTAAATAGCACTTTGAAATTGGCCCCTTGAATTTCTTTAAATTATAATATATCCAAATAAAAATTTTTTAAACGTAGTTCAGTATCACTTAAATATACTCTAAAAATTGTGTGGTTCTAGAGTGGTTACTTTTTTTATAAAAAATTGCTAAACTCATGAGAAATTTCGCATGTTTTATGACCGTTAAAAGCGTACTGTCCCCTTAAGGGGACAGTTCTCCTTCAACTGGTCAAAAATGTTAGAAAACTGATTCAATTTCCATACCTTTTCACAAAATAACTAATAAAGCAAATTCAATTATTATTTTTTTTTTTTTATTGTTAAGTATAACTTTACTTGTTACAATAAACAAAACAGATTGATGAAAAATATTTAAATTAATTAGGAAACCTTAATTAAGTAACCTACTGTTTTTTTGTTTTCATAATTACTATATATCACTGCGCGCATGATATCTCGTGTTCATTTTAATTTATTAACTTTAAATAGATATTAATTTCGCTTAACATAATGAACTAAAATCTTTTAATTATTTTTATTTATAATATTTATAATAAGTAATAAAATTTAAAAAAAAAAAATCTGTAAAATTTCTCGCATATTTTTTGTAATAAAATTTTTATTATTTAAGATAATTCTAAGATTTTAGTTCATTTATGCAGAAGTGTCATATTAATACACTCCAAAAATTTCAACCCATTATCTTTAAAAGTTTTTGAGAAATCATGCAATATATGGCAATTACGAAAACAAAAAAACAGTAGATTACTGAATTAAGTTTTCCTGATTAATTTAAATATTTTTAATCAATCCGTTTTGTTTATTGTAACAAGAAAAGCTATGCTTAACAATTAAAAAAAAATCATTGAATTTGCTTTATTAGTTAGTTTGTGAAAAGGTATGGAAATTGAATCAGTTTTCTAGCATTTTTGACCGGTTGAAGGGGAAATGTCCCCTTAAGGTATTAGGCAATAACATAGATCCTTCGTATATCAAACATAAATTCCAATATAACGTGTAATGATCTTTAATGAGAACACATAAAGTACTGACGGGGAGTTGTAAACGAAGATGCAGACAATAAAAAGGCCTGTGCCTCTTTTGGCAAACTGAGAAGTACCGGAAACGAAAGCGAGGTGAATAACTTCTCAGTTCGATTAACACGCTCCTTGGCGTGACACAATATCGCCAATACACGAGTTTTCTTGTTCCTGCAAAAGGGTATACAAAACATTGCCCTAGAAAAGACTAACCATGCATATGCAGTCAATAGCTTGTTGATTTTGAACATGTAGATTTATAAAGTTCCCATAAAAATACAATCTAGTGGCATGGAAAGTGTTGAAAGACATCTTCACGTTGTAAAAGTGCGTTTTAAGTTTTAACCGAAATGTTCTCACTGCACACAAAAGCTGGGAGTGCGGCCGTTTTAGACTTAAAATACGTAAGAGTAAGATAGTGCATTTTGCGGTAAAACGACAAATCTGAACTCATAAGGGCGTTGTGTAAAGGAGAGAAATTGCAGCTGACAGAAAATAAATATATATATTTAGAATACGTATGCGTTTAACGATCTGAATTTTAGAGCATAGCGCGAGAAAGATGCATTAATAAAAATGTATGTTAAATAATTTTGATGATGGGCGATGAAGCATTAATACTGAACATGCGCAGCAAGAATTCTATAATGTTTTTATATTAACCGGGAGCTGTAACGTTTTCTAATGGATGAATGCATATGAGTAAAATATCTCAAAGTTGAATGGGAAGACCGAATTACTGATTTGATTTTATTAAAGATATTGAGTGGTTAAAAATTAAATTAATTTAAATAAGTGTGAGGGCGGTTAGAAGTACAAGCGATACACTTTTAAACATTAGATGTAATTTATCAACCACACTGGGGGAGCGTACAACCGTGATATAAACAATGTATTAAATTAAATTCTACAGCGAACTCGCGGGGACGGGGAACTTGAAAGATGGCATATAGCAGGATAACTGTTGTATGTACTAAGAACACATATTGGATTAAATGTTCCATTTAAAAGAAATATTTGGCATTTACTATTTCACTTAAATTGCATTAAAAGCACCGAATTTCGATATAAGAAGCTCAAAGTTTCATGCAATTTTATGTGGAATTATTTCTCTGTATTCTTAATAAAATTGACTTATAAGGAATGTTTTTCATTATTTATAACAATAAACTGCTGGATTGTTCCACAGATTATGCTTCTAACAGTCCTTGTAATTCATATTATTTAGTTTATGTACAATAAAAATTTTGATAATTAAATTATAAAGTAGTTTCAATATTTTTTAAATACATCAATAACTGATAATAAAATAAGAAGGAATAATTTATGGAAAAATTCCACAATACATGCGGAAATTTTAATTTATGTTCAATGGTCCTTATGTTATGGTCGATATAATAAATATAATAAAATAGATACACCATCAATATATATTTGCAAATAACGTTTACTTTAATCTTTTCTTAAAACCCCAGTGTCTCAAAATCATATTACGCAAATGTTAACTAATTTTGAATTGACGTTTCAATCAACCAACCGTTTTTGTCTGTGCAGTATGACAACGGACATTAAAGTTCGAAAAAGTCGGTTCTTAATTGACTGATCGAAGCTGATTCACTAGATAATTAAAAGTTACGCAAACTAAATATTTGTTGGAAGGTTTCTAACCATACTCTATCCAGGTGAAAAATAAACGATGACGATGAAGTTGATGATATTTTTTTTTATTTATTTATTTTTTAATAATGTTAAATCTTTGTTTCGCTCTTGCTTAAATTAAAATTGAAGATAGAAAAAATGCTTTTGATTCATATAATTTTATCCAAATACTATTGCATATAGTGCAATACTGAAATTTTGTTTTGTTTTACATTGATGTAATAAATCAAACGTAATAATGTAACAGCATAAAGAAAGTAAAGGAACAAAAAAAAATTGACAGATCGCTCTAAATATTTATAAGACAGATATCGCTAGATTACTTTCTGCGCTACAAAATAATAAGAATTGCACTAAATAGAAAAGGAATCAGTGATTTCAAAACTACGTCTATTGTTCATTATTGATCAAGAACCAATAAAATCTGTTCTACACAAAATTCTAGATATTTTATACACTTTTATGTGTTCGATACATTTATTGCATAATGTATGTTTAAATATTTTTGTCAGTGATGAGTTATTTATCTTATAGGAACTAGTGTATTTTTTTATTATTATTATCTCTTTGGATTTTTAATGTCCTTGCAGTCTGTGGTGTTTAGTACCCTATAAATAATACAGAAAATATATACCACTCATAATAATATTATTTCACAAACTAGATATAACTGATTTACATATGACTATTAACTCTTAAATATTATTAAATAGCCCAGTGGTTAGGGGGTTGAATTCGGAATTAATTAGGGGAAAGCTGGAAAATGTTTTAATCCCTTCAGTTGAGGTCTAGAATGCTATGTTTTCCCTTCGTAGTAGGTGAGTGTTAGGAAATATGTATAGATTTATAGTCAAAAAGCACGTTTTTTTTTGCATACCATAACAGTATCTGAAAAAAGCTAACTCTGTCAAAAACATTGTCAATACAAATGTTGTAGAACTTAAAATTCTGAGTAAAATGAGTACCCACTCTTAATATTTTTGTTGAACATTGAGGTCACAATTCCAGTTTAAAGCTTTAGACCCGTGATCAGGGGGTTGAACTCAGAATTAATTAGGAGAAAACTGGAAATTGTTTTAATCCCTTCACTTTAGGTCTAAATGAACGTACTGTGTTTTCTTCCTCGTACTTGGGTGAATGTTAGAAAATATGTACATATTTATTTTCGAAAAACACGTTTTTTTTAATTACCTTAATATCTCAAAACAGCTAACTCTATAAAAAACGTTGTCAATACAAATGTTGTACAGCTTAAAATTCTGAACAAAATGAGTATCATCATTAATATTTTTGTTCAAAATTAAGGTCGCAATTCTATTTCAAAAATTTTCAAATCAAGAGCTTGATACCTGGAGAGACCAAGTTAATTTAACAATATCTCAAAACTGCCGCCTTAATATTGAGCAAAAATATTAAATGTAGGTCCTCATTTTACTCAGAATTTTAGGCTGTACAACATTTATATTGACAATGTTTTTGATAGAGTTAGCTGTTTTGAGATATTGTTCAGTTAATTTGGTCTCTTCTGGCTTCAAGCTCATGAAAAGCGATTAAGGCTAAATTTTGAAATAGAATTGCGACCTTAATGTTGAACAAAAATATTAATGATGGTACTCATTTTATTCAGAATTTTAAGCTTGACAACATTTGTATTGACAATGTTTTTTATAGAGTTAACTGTTTTGAGATATTGTTAAGGTAATAATAATAATAAAAAAAGTGTTTTTCGAAAAAAAAAATATGTACATATTTTCTAACATTCACCCAAGTACGAGGATGAAAACATAGTACGTTCATTTTAGACTTAAAATGAAGGGATTAAAACAATTTCCAGTTTTCTCCTAATTAATTCTGAGTTCAACCCCCTGATCACGGGTCTAATGCTTTAAACTGGAATTCTGACCTTAATGTTCAACAAAACTATTAAGTGTAGGTACTCATTTTGCTCATACACTGGTGTCCAAAATTAAGGACCAGTCACAAAATGCTAATTTTCAAGTACGCGAATACTCAAAAGGAAATAATATAATTCGAATAATTACTATCTCTACAGCACTGGTAGTCCGCATAACATCTCATTCAAGTCACACATGGTCACAATTGTCACAGTCACTACGGTGAAGCAAAAAAATAGGAAATTCCATACATCTCATTATGAGTCTCAAATGATCACTATATGTAACTCCACTGAGACGTCACTGTGATTGTTTCTTTGTGACGAGTCACCATGTGACTTTACAATGTAGTTACATTGCATCTCTCATGTGACTGTCATCTGCAGACTCAATTTCAAAGTAATCGTGAACGCTGCATTGTAATAAGTTACCAAATAATGTCACATTAAAGTCACTTGATGACTTTCAGGTGAGAGAGAGACTACTGTGAAGTCACCAACGTGCTCTTTTGTGTAAAGTCACCATGTTATTATAATGTGGTATTATTTGGTAACTTATCATAATGCAACTTTCATGATGACTTTGAAATTAAATCTAAAAATGACAGTCATATGAGAGTCACAATGTAACTACATTGTAAAGTCACTTTTTGACTCGTCACAAAGCAGCAGTCGCATTGACTTCTCAGTGGAGTCACTTATAGTGATCATTTGAGACTCATAATGAGACGTGTGGAATTTCCTATTTTTTGTTTCACCGCAGTGAATGTGACACATGTGACCAAGTGTGACATGAATGAGATGCCATATGGACTAGTTGTGCTGTAGGGATAGTAATTATTTGAATTATATTATTTCCTTTTGAGTATTCGCTTACTTCAAAATTAGCATTTTTTGACTGGTCCTTAATTTTTGACACCAGTGTTATTTAAAGCTCTGCAACATTTGCATTGACAGTGTTTTTGACAGAGTTATCTGTTTGGAGATACTGTTATGGTATGTAAAAAAACGTGTTTTTTTACTATAAATCTATACATATTTCCTAACGCTCACTTAGTACGAGGGGGAAAACATAGCATATTCATTCTCGACCTAAACTGAAGGGATTAAAATAATTTCCAGCTTTCCCTAATTAATTCCGAATTCGGCCTTTTTTTGCTCCCCTACCACTGGGCTAAATGCAGTGCAGTTCATTTTATAGAACAGTTATACCTAGATTTCCAGGAAAATAATATTTTATAATTAATTATAAATTAAGTCAAATATAATTTCCATGTAGTGTAATATTACAAAAAAATATATAACTGACTTTTTATGAAAAATGCGCATGGGTAATTAATTTTTAAACATCCAATGTTGTAGAAAACTCACATCGCGCTTAATTAAGGTTTAAAAATTGACATATACTTATTTCAAAGCATATGTGCAAAATGTTACGTTTTTTGACTAGTAATATTCATATTAAATATCGTTTTTAAATTAACAATGTGTAAACTAATAATCCAAAACTGTGCTATTAAATATCTATAATTCTTTGATTCTATTATAAATGCCGCACGGTCATATTCACCCTTTTTCTGAACTACTTTTCTTGTTTATCTGCTGATGACAATTGTAGTTTCCATTGACCAAGATCCCTTTTGGAATAAACGGCAATTTTACGTAACAGCTATTAAGTAAACCTATGGAAGTTATGTCTCAATATCTTGACCTCCTTTCGACAATACGTTTGAAGCATTTAAACTTGTTTTGAAAAAATTCCACTTGCGCAGTTTTAAGATAACAGTTAAAAAAATATTTTTTAGGATGTTTCCGGACTATCAGTTATCGATGACCTATTGAGTTTAAGAATTATTTTGGCATAAAATAGTTCTAACACCCTTTGAAGATTTTGTCTGAGATCGTACAATTGATATAAATGAATACATTACAATTCGCCAATAGAACTTGTCTGCATCATTTTTAGGGTTTCGTTCATCTTACGAAACCCTATTCGTCTCGCAAGTCTGTCAAAGAGCCCCTAGAAACTATAGATCCCTCATATAGAAAACCCTCAGAAACTATACATGTTGGATACTTGAAATTTTGCATACTTATAGATAAACACCTCACATCATACGACAAACCATAAAATTTTGAAAAGTCGCACATTTAACCCTTTGGGCTTTCATATGTGTATTTTAAAAATTCTTTCTAAGTGAGTCCCTAATTAGGTTGCAGCCGTGAAATTTAGCGTACTTATAGATGGACACCTCAGATCAAACGCAAATCATAAAATTTTGAAAAGGTCGTACATTTAACCCTTTGGGCTCCCACATGTTTATTTTAAACAATTCTTTCTATGTGAGCCTCTAATTAGGTTGGAGGCGTGAAATTTTGCATACTTATTGCTGAGCAGCTCCCATGAAACGGCAAATCATAAAATTTTTAAAAAGTCGTACATTTAACCTTTTGGGCTCCTACATGTGTATTTTAAACATTTCTTTCTAAGTGCCACACTATTTAGGATGGAGGCGTGAAAATTTGCATACCACCATCATACACCACCTCTGAACACCATCATACAACAAATCATAAAAATTGGAAAAAGTCGTACATTTAACCATTTGAGCTCCCACATGCGTATTTTAAGCAATTCTTTCTAACTGAGCCCCTTATTAAATTGGATACTTGAAATTTTGCATACTTATAGCAGAACACCTGAGGCCAGGCGACAAATCATAAAATCATGAAAAAGCCTTACGTTTAACCCTTTGAGCTACAACATATATATTTTAAGCAGTTCTTTTTAAGAGAGCCACTAATTAAGTTGGAGACATGAATTTTTGCATACGTATAACTGAAGACCTCAGACCACACAACAAATCATAAAATTTTCAAAAAGTTTTATATTATTTACTCTTCCGGGCTCTAACTTCTATATTTTAAGCAATTTTTCTAACATCCGCTCTTTTCACCCGGGGAGCACTTTTCCAACTTTTGACGACACCCCTTTGACCATTCTTTCTTATTATGCACCATAGCCTTACATATTTTAGTTCCACTTTTTACCGCCAGGGGGCACCTACTTATATCGGGTGTTATGGGCCCAATCCCTTCGACTAATATGTATACGGATAGTATGTAAAACGGAGTTTCGTTCGATAGAGGTTTGTTTAGAATAGAGTACGCCCCTGGTTGCGAAATGTGGAACTAACAGATTTTTCAAATGGATAAAGTGTTTTGAAAGGAATATTAAACAAAACCCTCTGTGCGATCTGTGATCGCACTTACCCACAGGTTTATTTGGTTTACTATACTATTTTAAGCAAACATAATGTACTGCTACTATTAGTATTTTAATTATTTTTATTGATCGTAATATAACATATCTTTAGGATTGCAATACATTCATTTGAAATATCCCATATGCATCTATTTTCTTTGTTAAATAGTACAACCACTATAGATATAAGCGAATTTCCAGTATTTCATATTAATAAAATTACTAAAGCTACATAATTTAATAATTTCTATATTGTAGATAAAATCTATATTTGACTAAAATCACTTGGATTTTAAATGGAATCTTACGTGCAGGGATATTAGAAGCTATGAGTGAGTACGGAAGTGGTGCTTAAAATAAAGTAAAACACATGTATATGGCTGTATGGAGGCAAATTGGCATCAAATATGTAAACTTTACTTTCAACGTTAATGTTTGAAAGCGAGCGCAATTACCTTCAGATTTTGATAAATCAGATTCCTGGAAAACATTTAAAAAAGAAAGTTTAAGGAGTTAACAAAAAACGAGCAAAACATCATTTATCACCTAAGTTAATTTTTACAGTTCATAAAATTGTTGTTTGAGTAAAGTAATAATAAAATGTTGTCAGCAGTTAACTACATTACTTTTAGAACAATCTTTAACAGCTCTATGTTTGTTTTATAGGGATAATATTTTGAGTTTTTATCCTTGGTCGTTAATAATTTCTTTTTAGAGTTAATCGTTTTTTCTCATATAAATATATCATTCAAATACACTAAAAAAAAACATATAAGATTGCAAATCTTATATTTGCAAGTTTATAAGTTTAGAATATAAGATTAAAAATCTTCTATTCTAATTATTATTTAGAATATAAGATTAAAAATCTTATATTGTAAAAAAAAAAAAAAAAAAAAAAAAAAAAAAAAAAAAAAAAAAAAAAAAAAAAAAAAAACGATCGTTATTTACGCAGTTAAAAAAACAACAACACATGTATGCATTCCTCATCAAAAAATTTGTATTAAAATAAATGCTTATATTTTATCAGACATATGAAATTATTAAAAAAAAAATTGTAACTGGAATTTCGTATTGAAAAGTCAATGTCAGTATATCTGAAATTATCCGAAAATCTGAAATATAAAATTTTGAGACTAAATTATACACCAGACAGTTATAATTTAAAAAAGTATTTTTAAATGTAGAAAAATTAAGTATTTTAAAAATAAAATCTTACTATTTTTATATTCATGCAGGCATATACATGTAACACAGGAATAGATTTATTTATTTTTTATATTTTACAAGGATGAAACAGAAAATGCTATGTTAGAAATACTTTCCACAAAAAGTACTTTATTAAAACGTATAAATATAATTTTATCATCTCTTTGAAAGTTTTCATGTTTATTTCTATATCTTGAGGTAAAATTTCTTTCATTACTTTAAAAGATTCATTTCCAAGCGTTTCACACCTGCTTCCTTTCTCCATTTGATAAAATAAAGGATATGTCTCTATATCCGAAGTTTTTGCGATATCGTAAAAATATTAACTTCTTTTATGAATGTAATCAGTTGTTAAATTTACGTGTACGCATTTTCCCGAACTTCACAAATGGCAAATTGATACTAAGAAAAAAATAAAATGTTCTCTTAATTTTTAATTGTAATTTCTTAAATTGTCTCTTAAATTGCATAATACAACAGTAGCTAAGTATTTTAAACAGATACAAACAAACTGAACAACAAACTGTGACAAAAAATATTTTTCCTTCAGAAATCATAAAACTTGTGTCTTCAACAGTATATTATGTCAATTTTCCAAAAGAATTCATCTAATGTAAATTTTGTGCTGCCATAAAAATAGATATTTATCTGCAGCAATTTGAAATATATATATATTTAAACTTTTAGTATTAAAAAAGAAACAATTTTGCTAATTTGCGCGTTTTATTAAGGGAAAAAAAATTGTACTTTAGCAAATAAATAATTAGAATGCTAAAATTCATCATTAAAAACTTAAAAAAACTTAAGTTACACATAACATGCTTTATTACTTAAAACGTGATTGAAACATTAAAAGATTAAGTTTTGTTATAACAATAAAATATGTTAAAATATATTGTACGTTTTCAACTAAACACCTCATCCTCATTAAACAAAATAGAAAACTGATCTTATTTTAAAATTTCACACACTTTCTCAAGATGATTTGAAATTAAGACATTAGTAAAATCTGTTTTGTATTTTGCACGTAAATAAATTGTAAGAAAAAAATAATTAAATTTTCTCAATTAAAGGGTATAGATACCCCTTAATAAATAAATCAAATAGGGTAACCCAAATGAAACAGAGAATGTTAACAATGCACGACTTACGATTACGCAGCATTGGCTGCGTCGTATATAGTCGTATTCCGCTAAAAGGGCTTTTTAGCTTGCGATTGAAATGGTTCATATAATAGATGCCTGCAAACACTCTCATTTCCGACTACACAATCTTACAAAAATGCAATCAAAAATCATCGACGTGGCATGCTTTCCAAACAGATAATTTTGCTTGATAACGCTCTTCATCATGTAGTTACTCGGTTCAAAGGCGATTTCGATTGGAAGATATAGAAACTGCACCGTATATCTACAACATTTGATCGATTAAAATGTTTTTAGACAACTTACAAAATCCCCTAAGTCAGACGACTGGCAAGCTATAAAGAAGTTTGGGCTTCCGCCAAAGAATATTAATGCTCTCAGCCAACGAAGTACTTCGTTCAAGATATTCATAATCTTGTGGACCACTTAATAGCCTGATTAAATGTCCAGCAATTAAGTTCGTATATAAATTTAAATGCAACTTTAAAATGCCAGAATGAGCAAACATTCAGCAGACTAGTTTCGGCAGCGTTTAGCGTACCGTCCTCAATGCCACTAAATGCTGACTGTTTGCTTATTCTGGAGTTTTTAACGTTGCTTTTAAATTTATATCATTCTGCGTTAAGTAGCATCTTAATAATTAAGTTCGTATTCATTACTGTCCATCATGTATGCAAAACACACTTATACCATTAAAACATTTGTCATTCTGACATCATTCTTGCTTTCATATAAGCTAACCTTATAAAGGATAGATATTCCCTTGAAAATTTTATATAAAAAAATATAAATTTATCTTTTATCCAAAAACATTTTATTAAGAAGAACTAATATTTTACATTCGTCTTCCGGTTTTTGTGTCACAATCTAATAATTAATTTAATATTTTAAAATAAAATTCAGAAAAGATTAAAAGTAAAAAAAAAAAAAAAAAGCAGAGTGTACTCAATTGTTGAAAAAAGAAATACAACAATAAATTATCTCAATGTGGGTTTTAAACTTTATTCCTGTTATTATTATGAGCACTGTTTAAATTCGCTATACAAAAATATCGTTAAAGTGAACATTTTTATAATGAAATATGGTAGTAGAATTTTTTTAAAGAATCCAAATAATATTTGTTACAAATATATTCGTTAAAGTGAAATTCGTGGTACCGAGATTCTACTGTATATAATTCTTATTTTCTCATGCAAAATACAAATTTCCCAATAATATGCAAGACAAATGTAAATCACTTACTTAAGTTTTACCTTGAAATATTTAAGATAAAAAATAGTTCATTTTTACAGGAAGATTCATCAGGAAGATTTTAAATTGATGAGTTAATACAGAATGTGGGTTAAATAATAAAACGTTCTAACATTAAATTTTAAATGTTTGGTCTAGTAAATGAGTCACGAACTAATGATGACTTGAGTGTTTTGAATGAAACTTTTTATAGAGATTGAAAATAAAATTAAACACAATCCTCACTTGTGGATAAAATAAAAATTTTAACACCGTGGTTTGAAATTTTGATGATATTTAATTATTTACTTTGCTGTGAATTTTAAAGTTTAATTAACATTTTCTAGTTTATATTTTAAATAAGTATTTCGCTATAATTCATTATAAGGGAAAAAAAAAATACCTCGGATTTTTTTGTATTATGATTTTGATTAAAATGTTTTATCATTATTTAAAGAAGTTGGTTTTTGGCGTATTTCATATTATTTGACAACAGGTTCATTAAAATAAACGATCAAGTCCGAGTATAGCTCGCGCACAGAGGGCTCCGTAAAATAAATATGTTAATTAGTAGTTGTATTATTACAAAAAAAATAGAATAATAAGACTTTGTAAAAAACTATAGAACTTAGGGTTGTATATAGCTGTACAACCTAGAAAAGTATAAATAGATATACCATGAAGCCTAAATAGTGTCAAATATTGCTACTCTATATAACTCTTTTTTTAATCTTAACCTAATCTCTTTATGGTGAATTTGATTGGATGCTGACAAGAAAAATAGCGTATATTTAAAATTCATTCGCCATTTTATAAATGTAAATGCAGCGAGGTAATAATCTTTTACTTTTAGTGTAGCTAAAAGAAACATTTGTTCAAAGTTTAAATTTGACATTGAATTAAGCGCGCTTCGAAAGGAGGTGTCAAAGTTAGTCCGCGCCGTGTTCTCCCAGAAAGATTTTAATTAACCTTTAAAGATACGTGTGTGGTGTTGAGAGACTCACTCAATGCAAACTAGTTGCGAATTCCATAGTAATTATGTGATTAATTCAAATGTTTTTAACAGTGTAACGTTTATGGCTTTTGCACTACTAATGGGCATTTCATTAGACAAATATATCATTAGAAGTTGTTTTTAAATGCCGACGGCACATACACTGTTAAAAATTTTGCAGCATTCTGGCAGGTCATTCGACCGTTTTTTGAAAAAAACGGTTTCATAACCATAATTTAACTATATTCTGACCATAAAATGGCCAATAATATGGTCGGAATAGTGTTAAATTCATGGTTGCGTAACGGTTTTCGGAAAAAACGGTCAAATGACCTGCCAGAATGCTGCAAATTTTTAACAGTGTAGAGTACGACGCCCGTGTCTTCATGTATGTCCAAACTTCCCCTGTCTTAAAGGGTTAATATGTTGGATAATTTTCGATATTTTTTTTTAAACATCATGAACAATTCTTTTATATTTCATTGACGATAGGTACATCCTGCGATCCTGAACGTCCGCAAATCGAAATTTGCGTGTAACGGAAAAAAGGCTTTTTTTCTCAAAAATATGTTACCTAGGGCAATCGCTATAGTTTACGTGCAAGGTTTAAATTAACGTCTACTATCCCTATTTTCTGATAATTTTAGTTTAAGTAGATTTGGAAATAGAGAGGGTGGGCGGACACATTTTTGATTTACATTTTCGAAGATATCTCTGAAAATATAATATCTAAAATTTAATATATATATATATATGTATTTTTGAGTGCTGCGTTACACTATAAAAAAACCACTGTAGATTTGCCAGAACAAACTCGATCACAGTGAATGTGCTGTATCTTTGTTTGGTTTCCTGACTATATTAACATGGAAAATACAGTAGTTGCGTAAAATTAACAGCACAATAGCCTGGCAATTTGGACGCATTTTTATACAGCACAAATTGCTGGCGTCCAAATTGCCAGCACATTGTGCTGTTAATTTTACACAACTAATGTATTTTCCATGTTAATATAGTCAGGAAACCAAAGAAAGATACAGAACATTCACTGTGATCGAGTTTGTGCGCGCGATGAACAGTACTTTGTACTGTAAAAATGTCGTTTTTATTTACAGTGTACGAAACATTTCACACGATACCAAATATGGTATACAAAGAAAGGTTTTTTCCCAAGTAACATGCTTAGCACATATACATTTTCCCTAACTGTCTTCGCGAATGGTTAATAATCTGTAAATATGTGTGTCAATAGCTCTTATTACGTCAGCCGATTTGAACGTTCCCCGTTCAACAGTTTATGCGTAAAATGGCCGGACAGACAGACACAGGAATGATTTTATATATGGGTACGTTTTTACTATAAAAATCAGTCACCCTAAAAATAATAAAACTTGATAAAAATGTGTAACTTTAAGTTTCAAACACCAATGCAACACATTTCATAGGATACGTGATAAGAATTTTCTGAATTTTATTTTCTTGAAATAGAAGTAAAATTATATTTGGAGGAAATGAAAATGTAACACAAATTTCTACTTTCACATAACATTAACTATACAATTTCAATAATTTTTTGAGAATATACATTTTTAAATCAATGACAACAAATAATTAAACGGAGGAAAAACATTTGAATCTCATAAAAACTATACATTTTTACTATCGATAGAAAATATTTTACATGCATAAATTAAAATCCTCGCCAAAAAATGCTATTCATCTGAATCACGACTTATTCTAGGAAATATGGAGATAGTCTACAAAGAAATTGAACAATATGTACATATATTTATTTTAATTAATAATATAATATTTAGATAAATCGTGGTTTTAGATGGCTAAAATTTTAAAATATATACTTTATAATTTTGAACGTATTTTACATAAATATATTGGTATACATAAAAAACGCTAAATATTAAACATTTCATTCCTGTATTCCGCTACAAAAATCTTTTTTCAAGAATCCAAACTTTACATTTCCGTATATATATATATATATATATTACTTTTTTACTTAACAACATTCCTTAGAAAATTACAGAGAAAAATATAAAAATAAAAACTTTTTGAAGCTATAATAATTTAACTAATCTAAAATATTAGTATTCAACAAAAGAAATAGTTGCAGAAATGATATTGAAGTTTTCACAAAATGACTTCATTAAATTTATTAATAACCTATAAAGCCATTTTAAGATCATTTGGAAACGAAAAAAGGCTATTTATGATGTATATTTTTCATTGTGCTGGAGAACAAGTTTAGCTTAATATAATCAATACAACTAATGAAGTTGAAAACTAGTGCAGCAATGAAATATTTTATAACTAAATATCGAAGCAAAAAATACCATTTTGTGAATGATATATTTTTTTTTATCTTTAATGTATTTGTTTGACGTATCATTATATTTTATTTTAAATTTAATTTTTAGTTGTAAAGTTTTAAAATAAAGCTCCTTCGAAGGAAGGATTTTTTGAATGTATTTGTAAAAAAATAAATCAATCGAATTTATTTTTTTCTTTCGTTTACATATAAAATATATTGTGAATATTCTTACATATCTTCAGAGGATATTCAGAGTATTATATAATTTTTTTATTAATATAAGGTTTCGAATTTCATTTACGCGCTGTTTACAAACAGCGTACAATGTGTACTACGGAAACTCCATTATCTACATTTCCGTTTTTCTACACGAAATTTTAAACAAACGTTCGTTCGTTTTTCTATCGAAGAATTTTTTATCCGCTATTCAAGCAAGCTTTAGGTTCTGTTAGGTGCATTCATAAGTACATAAATACATAGTACCTATTGTCGTCGTCTGGTCTGTTCATAAGTCCGCATATAACAGCGCAAAAACTACCCAACCGAATGAGTTTAAATTTAATATATACGAGTTGGAACCCGTCGAAATTCGACGAATTAAAATGTTTAGAATGGAGCTGTTAGATCGAATTTATAATAAACCTACCAAAATAATTACAGTAAAAAATTCATCTTGCATTGGTTGTCTAACTCTTAAAACAAATAATGTTTTTAACCTAAAATTACCAAAATATTATTTCCACTTCAACTGCTTATAATTGAAAGATTAAACTGTATTAGAATACGTAATCAAGATGAGTAATTAAGTTGAAGTTATCGATTGAAGCTTTTACGTTTGTTTTTATGGGATGAAAAATCAGTAAAAAGGATTTCGCTTTCTTACATCATAAAATTTTCTCCCATAAAATCTAAACTGTACGTTATTTTCACATTCTCAAAATTTACATACGCACCACTCAAATTCACAATTTAAAAGTATTTTAACGCGCAATAGATTATTAATGAGTATTTTTAAACTTAAAGTCACGTTTGTCCGATACAACTTTTCATGTGAACATTCGCACAAACTTTAAGTTCTAATCTCAGCACCCGCGAAAATTTGCCATTCAGAAATTTCCCTTTAGTTGCCATAGTATTGGCCGTTTAGTATATGTCAAATATTTAGTTTATCAAAGAAAATGATCATTTTATTTTGAATATGACATCATTTTTACTCACTGAATCATTTTGCCGAGCGTCTCATACTCAGTATCAGCGTAATGTAAAAATATTGAAATATCTTCTTTAATTTTTTTGATTTATGAGGAATGCGTGTTTTTTTTTTAATGGCTGACGTAATTTTCTGTTCAAAAATTAGAAAAAAGTTACTTTTATTTGTAATGTGAAAATGGCATCAATAAGGATATAAGCAATAAAAATAAATAAACCATGACTATTTTTTCTTTACTTTTAATAGAAATGGAGTACTTCAGTTGCCACAATTACAAAATTGGCACTAAAAACTATAAAAAAATTAATATCTCAAAAATAAATTGAGATAGAGCTTTCAAACAAATTGCATTTAAAAGTAAATTTTTTCCCCTGTATGACGGTGTAAAAATTAAAAATGTGCGATGTTTAGAAGTTAAAAAATTTGCAGTAGCGAAAATTGCAAAACCTAAATTTCGTTTCAAATTTCAAAGTGTTGTCATTCGCAGAATGACGTATGCGTTACGCACAGATATGTTTGTCCTTTATAATATAGATAGTACACTGCTCAAAAAATTAGGGCAGCACATGGTTTTAACGAAATTACGCAAATATTTACACCGATAAGTAACGTAAAATAAAACATCCACAATTTAAAGTGCTGTAGAAAACAGATAAAGAAAACTTATCACGTAAATTAAAGTTTATGACGTCAAAAACTGGAAAAAGGTGATAAGTGCAGAAATCGGGATTTTGCAGAAACGTCTGTTTCACTGACTCAGTTGTAAAATTCAATTGTTTCAGCAATTAGTGATTTTTTCCCTTGCATGATAACTTCATACAGTTCGTCTTGCGGAAAGCATGCTTGAAACTAAAACAATACAGCGTATGAAATGAAAAGCATGTTCTCCTGACCTAAATCCGATCGAGCATGTTTGGGACATACTCAGATGACGCATTGCTGCAATACCGAGGCCTCGTTTTGCTGTCCGGGACTTGGAGATTGCCTTTCTTGAGCAGTGGAACAGTATTCCCTAATGTCTTATCGATAACCTCATCGCATCCATAGAAAACAGGTGTGCAGCAGTCTTAGCTGTTCGATGAGACCACACAACATATAAACAATCTTGCATCATTTCAAAACAATACTTTTCTTATGATTTACATGAAACCAAATTGTAACCCTAAACCCTCTTTTCATGTTCTTTTCATCTTTACAAAAAAATAAAAGCTCCCTTACCATTTTTTGCGTCTTTTTTTATGTATTGCGCATTGCTACATGTGTACTATCCATTTTATGCGCATACATTGATGTTTTGCACTGTTCTCTTTACTTTTTTGCTTGCTCCCTAATTTTTTTGAGCAGTGTATATATACGTTGCATAATTCAATCGAATCAAATTTTAAGAAAATTGAGTCAAAACTTAAGAAGATATTAATAAAAGATTTTTTCATTCGATTAAATCCTATCATACGTAATTAATTCAATGATATAGCATGATAGGTGATGATTCTCAGTTACCACGGTGATAACGTCTTACTTAATCTGGAGTCATATTATTTCCGTATTACTAAATTTAATATATATATAATACATTTAATATATACATTTAATTTAATGTAATTGTTTAATGTAATACATTTTGTATTCATCCATTTTTTGTATAAGATTTCAACAGCTAATGCACCAAGATCTGAATATTTATAAAACTAGTTATTGTACGAACTAGCAAAATCTAATTATTAAAATTCATTAATAAATAAAATACTAGCAAAATACACCTCATTTTCCACGTTTGGCGTACAATTTCCGATCTGTTTTTAACAAGAATTTAGGAAATTTATATAAAATTTTACAGAAATGTGGGCTTCGCATTTCCTGGAAATGATATGTTTAGTAAAGTTTCCGAACAATATTATTAATTATATTAAGTATTTACAATTTACCCATTGTAAATTTTACCTTTGGGTTATAAAAAATAATCAATCACTTTTTTCTTATTCGATTAGGTTTTGTATGCATCACTTTCAAATTCTGCATTATTTTTAACACCACAAACGCTCTCTGCTATAGACAACGCTTTGTATTTGATATGAGTAAATATGTATAATATTTAAAAATCTTCTTGAATCATGATGCCAATTTTAAGAAAAAATGAGTTGAAAATCTGGCTCGATAGAAGCACCATTAATATACAGTGTTTTTCGTTTATAACGGGACTCTTTTATTACATATTTATTTTTTTCATATTTGTATCGAATATGCATATTTTTAATGCTAGGTTTACAATCAAAAGGAAATAGATATGAAGATTCCATAAGAAATATATATTTCATTATATATGATTTCATAAATAATGGACATGCTTTTAAAGCATTATAACTGTAAATGCGATTTATTTTAAAAGATATAATGGCATGTTTAATACCAATGTAAAGTATGAGAAGAAATGATTTAAGTTCCCTAAGTCTATATTTATACAAATGGTGTATATCAAAGGTCATTTTTGAAAGTGTTTGTTTTCATATTTTAAATTTAAGCTGTTACCGAACAGAAATTCATACCTATCGACACGGTTTATAAGAAACTATTAGATCTGTTAAAATAGTTGTTACGTTAATTAGTACATTGTAAAAAAATCTCCTAAGTTACCAAGACATTTCTAGGAAACTGGGATGCCTAGACCTTTTAATGTAAAGGCAAAAACAAAAAATCATGTAACAGGTACACATTTGCACTGTAAATAGAAAAAATCTGTAAGGCTACGGGATTTTTTGTAGGGAAATAGGATGCCTAAAATTTTTCTGTGGAACTGCATCCCGGGTTACAGGTAAAACCTTAGTAAGATTACTGTAATTTTAGTTGATTCTTTCGTAAAGCTATAGATTTTGGTAGCTTTACAAAAATAAGATTTGTAGATTTACAACTTTTATTGTGCAGCATATAGATTAAAATGTTGTAATTATACAGATTTCTGTAACATTACATCTGTAGAATTATAGTGTATTGGCGTTTTCTTGCATGGCATTCTACGTAAATAAAATACCATTAGATTATTTTTAAGTGTAAAAAACGCACAAAAGAAAATTTCTGTTATATATAGAGAGGAAATGTTAAATCTAATCAATGGCAAAATTAATAACCTATTTTTTTTTTTTTATTTAATACTATTTTTACCATTTATTTTATATACATATATCCTGGAATAAAGCTTTTATTCTTTCCCACGATACATTTTTTGTAGAACACATGAAAAATATTCAAAAGAGAATAATTCTTAAAAATATATTTTACTGCATGATTAAATTTTATGTTGCTGTCGGATTTTGCATTTAGCATTTTGTTAAGAAACATTTTGCTATTTCTTTAATGTTACATAAAAGGAAATCCCTTTGTAGATCCTGATAAATACGCATATTTTTTATGAAAGTCTTCCGATGGATGTAAACAAAAATTTAGTTATGTAAAAAATATTTGAAAAAAAGTAATAAAAGAAATTCAAGTATCATTTAATATTTTCGTTTGTAAGATCTGTTAGATCACTATCCAAAATTATCTTGGTACAGAGTAGAAATTTTGTTATAAATTCTGTTAATGTGCAAAAAATATTTTTTTAATGTAATTCATTATACCATTTATTTATGAGGTGCATAGTAAAAGTCTAGATATACAAAGAAAATTTTTTATTATCCAAAGAAACTCGTGTTTCATATCATATTTTCTATCTGTATGCATATATTATGTTTATATACAGTTTTTAGGTTTTTATAAATACAATTTAAATTAAGTTACTAATAACACATTCATAAATCTTTCACATCGCTTTGAAATATAAGTTAATACTGAAAATTGCATAAATTAACTAACAATTTTCCATTTTTAATAGTTTCTTTTTGAGTGTAATATACAAATATCCTGATTTAATTTCAATTAGATTACCACTTATTAACTACATTATACAATAGTCTGAGCAGTAAATGTAAATATTTGATAATTGATTACTTTCTGTTTTCTTAAGTAAACATTACCTTTTACCATACTGAAAAAGAAGAAAAAAGAAGTCCTTTTATGTAAAGGAAAATTTAAAAATTTTTATATACATTTTTTTTATAAGACTAATGAGTAAAGTTTTATAGTTTTCTGATATTATAGAAACGATTTTTCTGCAAAATCACTTTTTTTTTTTTAAATACGCCACGGAAATTGATCTAACGTTCGATAAAACTGCCAAAATGTTCCCTTAAAACGTTCTTATAAACAATCTTGCAAGACCAATTAATAATACTATACAGAAAACTTTTCTCGTGGAGAATCATATATTATTAAGCTAATGAAAGTACAAACTCTTGAAAATGCTGATAAATTGTTTTAAATACAGAGTTCGACATTCCATAATTAGTCAAACATAAATTAACAGTAATTTCCATACGCTAAATTTAAATAATTTCTTTTATTTTCAAGAAAAGGGTATTTTTAAAAATAAATCATGTAAACAAATGTACTTTGTGAGAAAATGATTTAAGATATATCCATATATGCTTAGTTTTTTTTTTTTTTTTTTTTCTATTTCTACTTTTTCTTAGGATTATGTGCAAAGTATGATGTTTCGAAAAAGGATAGGGGAAACATGGGATGTTTGAATATAGGGTTGGCTTACTCACCTTAATTTTTCATATTTAAAATAATTTCAGAGTTTTGACAACAGTGTTTACCAAAGCTACAGGAATGCTCAAAAATCAGCCTTTGTTTCACGCAGATAATTGTAACAGGTGTGGAAAGAATCAATTGTGAAAAGTTTACAACTAAAAGTATGTGTTTTTTAGAAATACTTTGTAAGGTTTTTCTCATATAAAATATATCATTTAATTTTAAAAAAGCAGGATTTTAGTAATGCAGAAATATTTTGCTTTAATTCCAGGCACACGGGTTGTACAGCAAATTAGGCTTAACAAAGCTATGCGGTGTTATTTACAAAATTTCTAAATGTTGACCCAGTAAATGTGAGGGAGAGTTGGCCAGATAATTAAGGCTCTCTTAATTAATCCCTTAACTTTGGAAATATTTATATTATGTACAGTACAGTATCGAAGCTTGATGGTTATTTTTAAATAAAATGTAAATTTATTCTGTAAAGCTACAGTAAAATGGAGTATAGAATGGTAAAATTTAAAATTTATTGAATGAGGATGCGAAAAATTTCGATAGTATAAACCGCAATTAAACATTTAAATGTAAATGGTAAAATTGAACGGATTTATTTTTTCAATGAAATATTACCCACAACTGGTTAGTAGAAATAATGGAAAAGACTGGGAATTACCAGAAGAATGAATACAGCAGTCTTAGTACTTGTT
The DNA here is from genome assembly GCA_963932465.1 of Maratus speciosus. Lineage (NCBI taxonomy): Eukaryota > Metazoa > Arthropoda > Arachnida > Araneae > Salticidae > Maratus > Maratus speciosus. The sequence goes on along the minus strand of OZ010795.1, from coordinate 77,350,328 downwards.
AATGATAAATTAAGTGTTCATGAGGCTGCAAAAGAACATATTATCAAAGATTGAAAATCGTTAGATATGCATGTAGAAAATTTTTACCAAGATGAAAACAATGAAATGAAGCCAATCTATATGACAACTAGTGTTTCCAGGTTGAGTGTCAAGTAAAGTTAAACAAAAAGACTGAAATAATGGGCAGCTGATTCTAAATTCAGACCAAAATAAATACATTAAACCTCATGTAAATGGAGTATGTGTATAATGACATACTGCTTTATATTTTATTTTCATTCTCACTACAATACAATGACACTTGCTCAGACAAAAAACTATTTAAAACGACATTTTTCTCCTGTACCTTACAAATCTGTCTAAACTGGTTTGTTTAAGCATCATATTTTCACGAATACTTTTTATAATAATTAAATCATGTAGCTAAAGTTATTTTGTATTTTTTATTTCTTTAAAAATATATTTCAATTTAAATTGTTAATTCTAATAGTTATTTCTTTTGATTTATCTACATATAAATGAGAAGTGTGATTTCAATCATTGAAGAGGTTGTTTAATATTTAACTTTAATGGTTTGCAAACGATAGAGATTTGATATATTTTTTATCTAAAACCTGATTATGGAACAAACTGTATCATCAGCATCAGTTTAAATGGTCAGTTAAGAAGTTCAAATTCTTCAAAGAATAAAATTCATTTTGTTGAAAAGTTCAGAACAATTGTTTTAGTTATAGCGAAAGATGCATTCATCTAATATAAAATTATAATTCAATCTACAGACAGTGTAACATGGATATTGTTTCTGGTTAAGTATTTAACAAAGCTAGCCGCCAAAAAATCGCATTTCTAGCCACCATCGTAATTTTGTGATAAAAGGAAAATTACTTATTTTATGTAGTTATTTTTCGGTAAATATTTACAAGAATCCGATTTGTGTCCTAGTAAAAAACAGGTATGTCAAATATTCTCAGCATTTATTCGAAAATTCAAAAAATAATTTCCGAAAAAATTTCACAGCGTTTATATACTTTGTTTAGAAAACAGAAAACGTAATTGATATTTCAATCTAAGATATCCACTAAGTATATTAATGTGAAATATTGTGGAATTATCCTTATATTTTATTCTGAGCACATTAACGGATATTTTCTCTTTTAACAGCTAATTTATAACTAATGACCGGAAAATATATTATGCCATTTTTATCTGCAATGCATTATGGGCAGCTGTTACCGATTTTCATCGCATTGCAAGAGAAATCTCCTCTAATGAAACGAACCATTAAGTTAAAATAATTTATAAGAATGCAATTTAAAGTACAGACGCAGTTACAGCCTCAGAAAAATTTCTGTGGTTTTGCGAAAGTCATTATTTATTTATTTATTTACTATTTTAAGCTAATATTAGAATACGAAAAGTAAAGCTTATCGATCGTAGCACCTATCAAGTGTTTAGTATATACATATATTTATCTAGTAGGTTTAAAATTATACAGGGTGCTGACGCATTTATGCGTAATTTATAAAACTATCATTAATAATCGTTAAGAAATATATTCCTACATATTTTCATAAGACATAAGAATACATAAACAATTTAACATGGCTTTTGTGTTTGGTTAAGTATGTAACATAGCCAGCTGCAAAAAAAAAAAAAAAAAAATAATAATAATAATAATAAGTAATAATATAGGTAATAATAATTATAACATTCTAGTCTTTATCACTATTTTAAGATATAATCAAAATTAGTAAATTTACTTAGTTTTATTTCCATAAATATTTACGAGAATAAGATATGTGCACTAGTAAGAAGATATATATATGATTTCTGGAAAAATTTTACAACGTTCATACACTTGCTATAGAAAAGAAGAAATTTTGAAAAATAATTCTATCTACGATATCTACCAAGTGAATTAATTTGAAATATTATGAAATTATCCTATATTTTATTCTGAACACATTAACGGATATTTTCTATTTTAACTTCTAACCTATAAATAATGACAGGAAAATATATTATGTTCTTTTTATCTGGAATGCATTATGCACAACTGTTACCTCTTTTTATCGCACTGCAAAAGAATTCTTTTCTAACGAAAAGAACCATTAAGCAAGTTAAAATAATTTATAAGACTACAGATTAAAGTACAGACTCAATTTCAACCTCGGAAAATTTTCTGTGGTTTCGCGACAGTCATTATGTTTTATGTATTTACTATTTTCAAGAAATATTAAGATGCGAAAAGGAAAGGTTTTCGATATTAGCTCCTAAGAAAGAAATTATACATACGTATATTCACCTTGTAGTTTTAGAATTATACAGGCCGCAGACGCATTTGTGAGTCACTTATAAAACTATGGTTAACAAATTCTAAATTCTCCACGGAAAGTATGAATAGTTATTTTTGGTTATATAGAGCTAGCTAATTCCTGAATAAAATAAAGGAAAATTAATAATATAAATTTTATGTGTGAGTTTCAAATTTCTAATTAAAAAAAAAAAAACCTCCAAGTTTTCAAACATTATTTGCCGCCTGTGCAGTGTTAATATTGAGATTGCTTTAAGAAATATTTTTGCATAAAATGCTATATTAACCACAATATATATATAAACATTTCCAAAGAATTTTATTTGGAATTACTTAATAAAATCACCATTACCTGAACAAGTAATAGACAAATAAGTTATTAATGAATAACAAACGTTTTGCATGCATACGTTTGCAATAATGTTGTAAACATCTGGAAATATATTTATTAATTTGCTTTCGATGACTCTGAACTTTTAATATTACGTAAAAGAAATCCTGTAAAAATTTACCAAATTAAATGTTTTAAAAGTATTTTTAAATAGATAACAAACAGTTCAATCCTTGTTAATAAATTCTTTAGAACTCTCTAAAGCGTAAGAAAATTTCCGAAATACAATATTACGCCTTTTTTTGTTTTGTTTGTTTTAATTAGTATGAATTTCCTGTCGCACGAACAGATCATAATATATTTTTTTTAAGGTTTTGAAACATATTTGTCTCTAAAAAATATTATGTACCGATGAGAATATACTACATACACACTGTAAAAAAAAAAGAAAAAAAAAAGAAAAAAAAGAAAAAAAAAAAAAAACGACATTTTTACAGTACAAAGTGCTGTTCATCTCGCGCACAAACTCGATCACAGTGAATGTGCTGTATCTTTCTTTGGTTTCCTAACTATATTAATGTGGAAAATACAGTAGTTGCGTAAAATTAACAGCACAATGTGCGGCAAGTTGGAAGCCAGCAGTTTGTGCTGTAAAAAAAAATGAGTCCAAATTGCCAGTACATTGTGCTGTTAATTTTACGCAACTACTGTATTTTCCATGTTAATATAGTTAGGAAACCAAAGAAAGATACAGCACATTCACTGTGATCTAGTTTGTTCTGGCAAATCTACATCGGATTTTTTACAGTGCTATACAGGACTGTATCAAATTTTGTTTTTGTGGTTTATAAATTTCGGTGCAGGGTCATTAATAAAATATGGGCAAAACTTTAAGAAGTGATAGTATACATCCGATCAAACAATTTTCATGGAAAAAATGTGATAGAGGTCACCGGAGTTAGTGTTGTTATACGAGGTAAAAACATACAAAGAAAGATTAAGTGACAAAAGTAAGGAGGGAAACCGCTCCCGTACAATCTTTGAGCCCTTGTATCATTTCAATTTGTATTTCCGTCTATAAAATGGAAATCTGCCGTTACCCTATTAGTACGGGCAATATTTTCCGATACGTTCCTACCGTGATTGACAGTTGCACATTCGGATCAGCGGATGCGAAATGTTGCATACACGTTGTTCTTCTTCCCCCTATCACATTTGTATGTTACTACTGTTTTACTTCTCCCGATAACTCGCAATAGGAATGCAGCTTTAACGTTTGCATGGACAAAGTTTCCAAATGCGCCAGAACATTTGCGTTTTATTTCCGAACATGAATTCTTTGATGACAGTTGTTTGATTGAATGTGTACTATCACGTCTTAAAGTTATGTCCATCTTTTATGAAAGAATCTGTATGTGAATGTTTCTAAATTAGAAAACAGAAGAATTCAATTATCATTTTAAATATTTCTATCTATATTAAGTGAGGGATTACCCCCCCCCCCCCCCACGCACACACACACACACACAAACACACACCTGTTTCACATCATTATACTTAACAAATGAGCCTCCAAATATCGTCTTGAAGCAAATCAAAAGAAAAACTCATTTACATAAATTAAGGGGGCATTAGCACCGTTACTTTCTTTTTACTTAACCAATGAGCCTCCAGATCTCATCAGGGAAGCGCCTTATTATAATAAACCGGTAACCCAATTTAAAGAAAATCGGATAAGTGAACCCATTTATCTAAATTAAGGGCTTATTATTCCCTTCGCTCCCGAAACCCCCTTTATACTTAAACAAAGAACCTCCAAATCTAATCAGAGAAGCACTTTATTAGAATTAAGCGGTATACCAAAATCGAAGCAAATCTGATAATTCTGCATGAAAAACACATTTATCTAAGTTAAGGGGGATTAGCACCCCGTACTCCCGTTTATACTTAACTAATGAACCGCCGAGACTAATCAGGGAAGCGTATTATGAGAATGAACCTAGAAAAAATTGAAGCAAACCGGACATTTCTATCAAGAGTTATCGCGTTACGTACGTACATACATACATACAGAACCAGCAGGCCCATTAACTCTCAGGTTTTGAAAGCATGTGAGCTAAATTTTGTCTCACTGTAAAAAATAAAATAAAATAAAATAAAATAAAATAAAATAAAATAAAATAAAAATATTGTAGTTTTTCAGATGTAAAGTTACATGCTTACTAAACTTATATCTATAACTGTACAAAAAAAGCTGTAAATTTACAAAACTAGTCTTTGTAAAGCTACAGAAATCTGTAGCTTTATAAATGAATCTGCTAAAATTACAGAAATCTTACTAAATTTTTATCTGTAACCATTGTTGCTGTTACATGAAAAGTTCTAGCCATCCCTGTTTCCTAAAAAATTCTTAGTAACGTTACAGATTTTTTGATTTTCGGTGCAAAATCGTATCTGTCACATGAATTTTTGTTGTTGCCGTTACATAAAAAGTTCTAGAAATCCAAGTTTCCTAGAAAAACTTTAGTAACATTACAGATTTTTTTACAGTGTACTTGGGAATAAGATTCACAACAGCGGTTTTGAAAAGTATTGAGTTTAGAAAAGCATGCTATATTTTATGTTTGCATCGAGTTCTAGATAGTTTCACGGAGAGGTACATGTAATGCATGGATTATTTTCTATTTTAATACACCTTCAAGCATATGTTCCTCTTATTTTTAAAATGTAAATTCTTTTTTTAATTATTTAATGTAAAGTAATTTTCTAATATGTATTTATAAAATAGCAATTAGTACAAAATAAATCTTAAGTATTTTATGCATGCATTTAACTCTGCTTATGCTGCATCAAGTGATGGAATATGTAAACAAACGTGCTAGCAGATCTACTTTTATTCCATGTGATTCCACTTTTGACGTCACATGAATATTGTCCGTAAGAAATTCGTTTTAAAAATATCGTTTTATTATATGTTGTAACTTTTACTATTAAATGTATTTCACGTGTAATTATTTTATTATTTTAGGAATGATTAGTATTTTTCAATACTTAAGGGTAAATATATTTACTATACGTAACTTTCCCCATTATCTGCTTTTAAAAAGTTATCATTTAATTATTATTTCAATTACCATTTTGTTTTTAATACTCCCTGTAGCTTGTGCTGTTTTACAATTTGACAAAATTTAAAAACAAATGAGCTCTTCTAAATAATTCTGAAATAAATTCTGAAATAAATCTCTAACATAATATTGATTATTTGAATAAAAGTTGAAAAAAAGTGATTCTGAAATAAATCTTTAATATAATATTGATTATTTGAATAAAAGTTGTATCAAAACCCTCAAAAAAGTAGTCTATTTTCCAAAAAAAATAGTTACATTTTCCTAATTGCACTCTGCACATCGGGAGCATATATATATATATATATAAAACTTTTCTTTAACAAAACTAATTTGCCTGACTTCAGCATTATAATAGTTGTTATTATCAACTCTTAAAATAATCCCTCGGTTTAAAAACTGCCTGCATCAGCGTTTTTATCGAACAGTTCGCTATAAAATTACCAATTTCGATATTTAGCAGTTTTCTGAGCATAATACGAGAAACACATGCGGTTAAAAAAATGGCGCTGACAGTTACTTTTTGTTAGATTGGACAGTAATTTTAAGTCAATTATACATTTTTTTAAAGCTAATAGTTTAGAAACTATGAAAATTTATTCAAAATGTATTCAAACGCAAAACCTATGTTTGTAATAGTCAGCAACAATGAAGAAACTGCATGATATATTTTCTTTATTACTGGAATTATTTCAATATCAAGTACGAAATATCGTATTTAAAAACAAAATACCATTAAATTGATTCTTTTATCCTAACTAAAAACTATGTAAAAATATAATAAAGTTTTAATAAGCTGTTTTGTGAAAAAATCGATTAATGGTATCATAACTATTTATACTTTTAATACTTTCTTGTTGATCCTATTATTAAAAAATGTATATAAGTCAGAATAAAATCCATTACTTTAAAAAAATATATATTATCAATTATTGTTTTTAAAATTATATTGTAGAATATTTATTTATTTATTTATTTATTTTTATTTATTTTTATTTATTTTTTATTTATTTATTTATTTATTTTTTATTATTATTATTTTTTTTTTACAGCAATACCGCGATATTTCAAAAATGTGTAATATTTAATAGCTGCTGCGTGGTAATTCTCTATGAAATTTCTCTTAACAAAAGGATTTCATTTATTTCCTTAAATAAAAGTACTTTACATAGTTTTTTTCTTTTCTTTTTGAAATAAAAGACGAGCATAACATGCAACATCTTGTTTATTGGCATTAAAATGCAATTTTGAAAAAAAAAAAAAGTTTGATGAAACTTTTAATGTTTCTAAAGAATAAAAGTATGAGTTCAAATGAAGGCACTTTTCTTTTTCAACTGAAAGATTTCCCTCTGAATATTGTTTTAATGATTAAAAAGATAAAATAAATTCAATCGCGTAATAATAATAATAAAAAAATTGCAATTTAACAAATTACAACGAGCATTTGGAAAATGATTTTTTCAAAAACTAAAATTTAAGACATAAAAAATAGCACGGAGTTGATCATACATTACGTACGCCATGAATTAAACATTAATAGTGTTATGACACGTAAAAATTGCAAGTAACAAAAATCGCCTGCGACTCGTACGTATTATCCACTTGAAACTTACGTATTATCCAAGCATTTCATTGGCTGTTGGGGAAAAGGGTTTTCCATAGTCAGATTTCCAAGAAATCTGACGACTCATTTTAAATGAAATCTCATTCTTAAACTTCTAAACGTCCTACAATATTACTTTTTACACCGTCGTATAGAGAAAAAAAAAGTACTTGTAAATGCAATTTGTTTGAAAGCTGTAACTCAATTTGTTTCTGAGTTATTATTTTTTTTTGGAGTTTTTATTACTTTTTTGTCATAGTGGAAACAGAAATATCCATCTCTGTTGAAAGTAAAGGTTAGTGTATAGGCCAATCAGAAAACGAATAAAATGCAGATTCAACCAATAAAAAGCTTCATATATGCTTTTGATTTCCTACCCTGACAAGGACAATAACTATTTTTTCAAATGGTTAAAAAATAATATTAATATTTTTCATTGAGCAAATTTTTAAATTTTAAAATTTTAAAATAACTCATTTAGTGCTACTGAAATAAAGTTTTGAAAATTGATACAAAAATTTAAAGAAAAAAAAATAAAAACTAATACTTTAAATGTTGTTCTATGCCAGTTTATGCGTTCATTGTTATGTATTGTTACGTCGCATTTATTTATAATCAGATGAGGTGTTCAGAAGAAAATCCAACTAACTCCATTTTAAGTAGCGTTTTTTTAAACAGTGGAACATTGAAAATTCTCTCTATATTTATACAGTGATAAATAGTTACACTTGATTAAAAGAAAATTAATGAGTTCAATCAAAATATCCCGAGAAAAAACATTATATAGATACAATATTTTTATATTTACAATAATTTTAACTGTTTATACTGAACATTTTCATTTGATGGAGTTAATCGATTTGTGCACTTAACGGTTCATATAATATTACATAATATAATTCTTTATGTAATAAAATATAATTATAAATAATGTTTTCTTACAATTGTCACAGCAGCACACCTCTTTAAATCAGCAACAAAAAACTACTCCATTTACAATGTGGAATTTTTGAAATAAATTTTAAAAGTTTTTATTCACTTTATTGGAGCGGTATTTACTGAAAAGTGACTTTCTTGAACTACAAATGAAATTGCGTTTTTTTTATAAATTGAATAACATTTATAATCGAAATTTAGTAATTTATATATTAATTCAAAGTCAACAGCTTTAGAAATTTCACAACAAATCACTAGTTTCGACAATAACTCATTTCAATAAAACTCAAGGATCTGTTCATTTTCAACATTGTAAAACATGGAAATACAAAATCAATGTATTAATTTATAAAAAGAAGGACATTTCAGATATAATTTTGTATGTAAAATGCAGACAAAAACTTGAAAAATTAAATTTAACGATATGAAATTGTACTTGTTTTTATTATTGATTTCCATATTTTAGAAACATACAACCACTCTACTGACTACTCTAATATTGTCTACTATTACTAATTAATTTATTTTAAATTATTATTAATTTTAATCCATGTAATTAATTTTCATACTTTCTTTAGCAATTAAAGAAAAAATATTTAATTACAGAGTATGTAAATTTCTCCATTGCTATAATCAATGCTCATGAACATTAAATTCTAAATGGATAATTTAATTAGTTTCGGAAAATCAAAATTTAATATTTCATCTTTTTGCATTCAGTAATACTTCGAATCCATCTATAAATCCATAAAATAGTTTTAAATAAAATATTATCTGGTTCTGAGGTTATGGAAGTTATCGTAAAACATTTTCAATTATCTAGTTTATTTAATTTAGTAGTATTGATATAAGCTATTCAAAATAAAGCATTTAACTATCCCTATAGTATCTGGTATTTTTATGGAAATTTGAAAAACTTCTTCACCTTAAGAATTTAAAAAAAAATAATATGACATTTTTATGCATTGTATAAAGCTAGTTATTCTATTAACTCGACCATTCAGCTACTATTACACAAGCCAAATTTTCAAGTATCGCTTTTTATTTTGTTCACATAGGTAAAACATACTTCTGTGTAATATTATATTCATACAGATATTTCTACGTAATTTTATAACACATAAACATGTGTAATATTCTGTTTTTGCACATTTATGTGTGTAAAACTTGCACACATACTTCTGTGTAACATTCTGTTCCTACGCATATATCTAAGTAATATTCTTTCACAAATTTTGGTTTATTATAAGCAACTAGAACACATGTATGTGTAATATGCAGAATTTGTAAATTACATTAACACACCAATTTGGTTATATCCATAACATTTTCTACCATTTACACACTTGTTTGAGATTTTGCAGGGATAACTAATTACACACTTCCATTAAGGCGGTTAACATACATAAATAGAGGTAAAAAATAACAAGAGTGTAAATATTATGACAAAGGTGTAATTTTGTAAATTTACACATATATGTAAGTAAAAGCGACTAATTTACACATTTATTTTTTTTAGAACGTAAGCAAATTTTATATTTGGATATCAAACCTGAATTCATTAGGTGAAGTAGTTCAGGATTTACAAAGTTAAAATTAGCTTTAAAGTATATTTATCTTACAAGGTTAAATTTATTTTTAACAGCTCAAAAATGATGCGGAAGGTTTTTTAAGCATATCAAAAACCTGCTTGTGGGAATGATCTTTAATTTTAGACTGCATACTCAAATCTTCTAAAACTTGTTTCTTGTTCAAATATTTTTTTATGTTATAATTCATATTCTTTTCAAAAATTAATTAATAATTATTATTTTGGAAATAAATTTTCAATTATTGCATCTGTTTTCTAACGATTTCAAAGTAATTTAATTTGTTTTTTTCCAAACTTGAAACTTTCATTATTCCGAAATTATTTGATTGAATGACATCTCGTATAGTGTCGTTAGAGAAATTGTACGGATAAATCTGAATATAAGGTGATATCTGGTCTTTCATATTAAAATATTAAAATTTTTCATACATTAAAAATGTTTTGGAGCACAATAAACAGATTTTACGCGAAATGATTTTCTTCAAACTTGATAGGACCGGAACGTAAAAAGTATTAAACCTATTTACTATTTTTTTTTATTAAAGTTAATATGATTTATTGGATCATTGAACATTGCTATTTAGTTGCACAAAAAATAATCATATTTAGAAGCACGACAAGGAAAGGTAAATCAGGTCTGAGATAGAAATTTTTTTTTCGAATGACTGCCATTTTGTTCATTTTTATTCTTCAAATGATAATAAATAACATGCAAAAGACCCGGCCCTTTTTCATTCTTATTCCTGATAAAATAATGCGATCCCTTTCTTTCGCACCACTATTTTCGTCCTTCTACATGCAACTCCCCCTTAATATATTTGAAACATAGGGGTATATAAATATATACAATTCATCATAATTTTAATTAGCAACCAGTTTCTCAAATCTCCCCTTAACGATCTTTAAAAATAGTTAGCTTCAAGCACGTGTTTGGTTGAACAGGTGGAGGTGATATATTGAACATTTATGCATGATATTCATTTTCTGAATTTTTGTTTTTATTCATTCACATGATATTCATCTTGTATAGAACGTCTGTTCTTTCGATAATAATAAAATAACACTGATAAAACGCTTAGTAGTAAGCAAAATTTAGAAACATTTTCTTCAAATTAAATAAATATAAAAATAAAATAATTAAAAAAACGAAAAAGCAATAAAATAAAATTATGCGTTAAAATCACTAATTTCATTACTTTTGTGTGTGTTTGTTCCTTTTTTTGCTGTATTTAGCATAATGTGTGATGTATGCTTTATACTATATTGTAATATATATATATTGTACATTTTTATTAAGTATGTAAAATATTGATACAAAATGGGGAAAAAGTCATTGTGAAACGGTGTTAATCGATAAATACATATTTGGATTATAGTATATTTAAGAATACTTCATTCTGTAATCGTCATTATAAAATTTAATATAATACATCACATATTATGTGTTAAAAAATATCGGCTACATTACTGCTCAATCTTAACCGTAAATATAGAACATAAAAATTTAAATATATTCCAAAGTAATTTCAATAAAATTTTCTAAATTGAGAAAATCTTTTTTTAGCTTTGACAACAAATAGTGCCTTTATAACCGTAAATTGCTTTCGAAATGACTTCAAATGATGGTATATTATGAATAATTTATAAGGCTGAGCATTTATTTTGCATAAAACAGAGTATTTAATGCTGCATTTTTATTCTGAAATTTATCAAGTCAGTATATTTTCTGCATTGAAAATAAATTCAGCGTCAGTAATTGTATAAGATTTAAAAAAAATCTATAAGGCAGTAGAGGATTTTTTATCAGGGCCTACTGTTTATTCCGAAATGCAGGTCAAGTTTCTAGAAGACGTATAGTTCTTCATTTGGTAATGTAGTTTATTATGTTATTCTTTTAGCTTATTTAGAAAATATGTATGTACTTTTTAGGAATATCTAAGTATATATACATACATATATACGTGTATATTAATGGTAATATTAAAAAAATGTTTACTTTTATCAAATGACACTAAACATGTTATTAAGAAATATAGCTATATTACAAACTTCAACGATAGTTAAAAAGTAGCTTTTACTAAAATAGCTAAAATTGACAAACCCATCGTATCATCACATGGAATATTCTTTTATATAATTATTAGATGTAAGAATCTGTCTCTAATGTAGTAATTTCGGATATAAAAATTGTTTTCTTGTCAAGGTACCACTGTAATTTTTAGATTGACAATTTAAATTTACGCAATTGAATAATTTTATTGAATTATTTAATCCTGACTCCTTTTAAAACAGATAACGTATCAAACGTATGTCCTTTTTTTTGTATTTTGTACAAAGAATGATATTACTGAACACAAAATAAAAACAAAAAATTCGTCGTAGTTTTCTTTTTTTACTTTCTTCTATCTTTACACGAAGAAACTTCGATTTCGTGAAAAATTTCGACTTCCAGTTTTCAAAGGGGTTATACTTTTTAGAAGGTCCTGAATACGATTTGACGGTTTTTTTTAATGTATGCGTGTAAGTATGTGGTTCTTGAGTCTGTCTATATGTGACAAAAAATTGTGGGAACTCTATATCAAGAAATAATGCTCGGAATTTAATAAAAATTTAGATTCAGTTAGACTTTGATATTTTGGTGCGGATTTGTTTTTTGTGTACATAGCCCAACTGGCAGCGTTGCTATCCTGCATTTTTCACCATTTTCGTGACAGCTTTATCTCAAAAACTAACGTACTACAGAATTTAATGAAACTTCTTTTAATCGAACTTTTATATCAAATGAATAATAAGTTGCACTTTCACATAAATACATAATTTAGAATCCTCATGATAAACATAAATTTCCATTTAATTTTGGCACTGTGCTGGTGAAATTTGAAATATTAACGTGTATGATATAGAAGAAAATTTTGAGATTGGCATGAATAAGTATTAATTATATCGCATGAATTAGTATTAACGTTTTTTTTTTTTTGTTTTGTTTTGTTTTCAATGTAAATAAAATCGCATTCGATTCTTTTTAAGTATAAAAATCGTATCTGATTACGCAAGCCGGCAAAATTTGGGTTGTGTCATATTGCTTTGCTTTTGATAATTGATTCTTACGTATTTTGTAGCATTTTTCACTATCACGTCAGGATGTTTTGTATTTTTTTTTTACTTTTTAACTTTGAAATTTACGATTTGCGAAAAATTCTAACGCCAGGATTAAAAATGAAGGCCATTTTCCGATTTAGTGCTAAAAAGTACATAAAAATCAACTATTTAAATTTAATAAACACAATCATCACATCTATTTCATAGTATCAGAATTTTGCTATTTTTTTTTCTCTGAAATTTACGATTTGATAAAAATCCTGACTTGATGGTTGCAAATGAAGGTCACTTTCGAATTCAACGCTTAAAAATATATAAAAATCAGTTATCACAAGCTAAGAAACGAAACCATTTCCTGTATCTTTCAGTATCAGATGTTCTCTATTTTTTTATTTTAACATTTAAAATTTACGATTTACAAAAACTCCTGACGTCATGGTTAAAAATGATTGTCATTTTCGGATTCAGCGCTACAAAATACATAAAAATTAATTATCAAAAGTTAAACAACAAAACCATCGAAGGCTTGTGTTATCCTTGAACAAATACTTTTCATTCTGTTCTTAACAGCAATCATTACATAAGAAGAAAATAAAAATTTCAAGATATAGGGTCATCGAAAAAGGTGTCCTTGGTTAGGAATTAAAATAACTAAAACCTTAATGAAGATAAACAATTTATTTTTACATTGTTAGATTGAAAAATCTGTGAGTTCTTTGTTTTATTTTTACAATACATAGAATACTTCAATATGTTCTCCTTTTCCATGACCAGGCCAATCTCAAAATTTATTAAAGTTCACATTTTCGCCTTTTTTGAAGTGTTTAAACCAACGGATAATAGTTCTGTTTGTAGCAGGATCTTCTCCAAACGTGCGGCAAAAGTGATGTTGTAGCACAATAGCAGATTTAATCTCGTCATACCACAACACGCACTGTTCTTTCTGTTGCACAGGCACCATGCTTCCTGTGAACTGACTGATGTAGAACTCATATAACAGTATATGATGTTCTATAATATCGGGTTTTTAATACGAGGTCTATCAATAAGTTTTTCCCTCACATAGAAACAACTGGGTGAAACTTATAAAATTTCTACATTGTATTAGTCCTTTTCTATATAGTCACCGTGCACAGTAACACACTTCTGGAAACAGTATACCGAAGAGATAGGGGGGTGTATTCCAGGCGGTAGTAGGCCCAAAGTGAGTCATTTTTCTAACTTTTGCCGACCCCCACATGTGACATATTGCTGGAAAGTTCTGTGATCACGTGTTCATGCTATGCACGTCCCGGGACCCTCTCCCCAAATTTGCCCTCCAGGGTACATGAAAGATGTCCGCAACATTTAGAAAAGTCCACCCCGCAACTGAAATTCGGGGGGAGGGGGGAGAGAGGTTCATAGCATGAATAAGTTGTCACAGGCCTTTCCAACAATGTGCCAGATGTGGGTGTCGGTTAAAGTTAGAAAAATGCCCCCTTTGGGTCTACAATCGCGCCTCCTGGAATAAATCACCCGCCTCTCTTTGAAATACCGGTTGCAAAAATATGATACTGTACACACTGACTATATAGAAAAGGACTCATAAAATGTAGCAATTTCACTGAATTATTTCTATGTGAGGGCAAAAATTAATTGATACACCCTCGTATACATGTCTCCTATAACAGGATATAATATATATCCTATTATATTACTCTTAGACTGATGAGTGAAATGACATCGCGTCCCTAAGTGACGTCAGCTCATGCGCACAGTCATGACAAGAAAAAACGCAATCCCTATTACAAAAACTCCTTCAGATAATCTACAATTTCGCATTGGTTTCGTACAGGTTGATTGAATATTTCTCGTGCAATATATTTTTTTAGCTATATAAATTATTTTTTTCTTTTCGATGGCCCTGTATCTAAAATCGATATATACGAAAATTGCTGTCATATACATCTACCCTATATATATAAAATCCTAATGAAACGAATTTATGAAACGGATGTAATGAAACGACTAAACTGAAACGAATTTATGTAAGGGTTGTATGAAATGACTGATTAAACTACTGATATTGCTTCACGGCGATTTCTCCTAAAATATGGAATACTTTGCGATTAAATTAAAACCAAAAATCAGTATTGATCCACAGATCTCAAAACTGGTATTAGAATTTTTAAATTCGAATTAGTTTTCAAAATATTATTATTATTTTTAAAATTATATAAATATTTTTCTCTAATGATGGTAACTCAAATTTTAGTCATAACAGATTTTTTTTTCATATTTTAGAAAATGTTATTATTTTTAACTAATTTGGCGACCAGTTTGGCCTCCCTTATATGTATGCTAAGAAATGTATCACGTCACTTTTATTCATAATGCAATTTACTTGAACAATCTTTCTCCAAATCGAAAGATTCTGATAGAGAAATTCAGAACGCGGTATATTTATGTTAGCGAGACGCACATGATAAATCGCCAAACATTTTCCCGTCGCATTTTTTTTTATATTTCATTAATTTCATTTAAAATGTAATCATTTCATTCATTTAATTTAAAATACAAAACTTTCATATAAAACTAAAACATTTAAAATTGATGGCTGTCGCTTCTTTCTTTTTTTTTTAACGAAACAAAACGAAAATTATTAGGCACAAATGTCATATACGCACCGGGGTACCTAATTGGCGCCAAAATGGCATTATTTTGATTGACATGGCAACCCGGCTATTGCTGTTTATTTAATAATAAATGTTTATTTACTTTTATTTCTTTTTTTAAGTTATATAAATTATTTTTTCTATAGTTATCAATTTTTTTTGTTATTTCCTTTTGAAAATAATAGAACAAAATTAAAAAATACGGTACTACTTAGTTATTCCTTCCACCAATTTCGCCAGATTATATAAATCGCCAAACCACTCGCCAAATAACACAAATTGGCATAATTTTTATTTTAAATAACGAAAGAACAAATAAATTAGTATAACATTAACAAATATACTAAAAAAACGTCGAAATAAAAATCACTTGATGACGTAAATACGTGTAACTTGCTTAAAGTCAAGTGAATGTGACATTTACGATCAACCATTATTGGCATTTAATCTTATAGTTTGGCGATAGATTTTTGGTTGACGGTATTACTAAGTAGTACCAAAAATACATATGTCATTGGTATTCGAAAACGAGGTTTCCGCCAAATTTTCGTAAAAAAAAAAGAAAAAAAAATCACGCCAAACCTGCGGTGCGCATATGACATCTGCCCAAATATTAAACTATGCTACAAACCATGACATTTAATTTCAACTTCAAATCAATGTTTTAATTTACAACTCGAAAAATAAAAAAAATGCTAACTGGCGAGTTGAAAAAAATCAATTGACGAAATTTGCACCCGGCTAGAGTTACATTACAAGAATTCTTTGCGACCATGGCAACTTTTATGTAGTTTTATTCGAAAAAAATTGATTTTTTATTAAAAATGGAAAACTTTCGACACAGATGTCATATACGGCCCCATATTGGCGCGATTTTTTTCTGACGCCAATGTCATATACGCAACGGGTATTTAACTGGCGCCAAAATATCGTTATTTTTCTTGATATGGTAAGCCGGATGTTGTTGTTTATGCTGTTAATGCTTCCCCGAAATTGGCGTCCGAAAAAATCGCGTTAATATTGAGCGTATATGACATCTGTGCCAAACATTCATATGAAAGGCGAAAGGATCAAACCTTATTTGTTTATGGCAGTTGATGACGTGAGCTATTATAATATAGATGAAATGATGACGAAAGAATAGTATTTGGCGACTGATCACCTGTGCCTTCCTAACATTAAAGTACCAAAATGGCACGTAGAGTATAAAAAGCGAAGTCGTCCTCCCGGAACTGTTGATGATAGTCACATGACTAAGGCTATTGTTATAGAGATTGTTTTACAATACCGGGAAACAAAGGCTCTGTATACTTTTTATTTTAGCCTCTTTTCAAATGTTTAACTGGTCCTCTTTAATCAAAAACAAAACAAAAAAAACCCATTGGATGTCTTAACAGCAACTCATTCGGTCTTAATTTTTTGCAATAAAAGGGAATTGAATGGAAACCCGGGATCTGCACAGCGAAGTCTGCACAGCTGTTTTCAGTATAATTCAATCTTCACTAATATTTTTAAAACTCATTAGATTAGCATGTTTTTAGATTCTGCGGTGTCTGAACGGAGGTTGGCGAGCGTAGCTTGCAGAGGGCAGACCCCCCTAGTATATATATAAATATTAAATCTGTTTCCGAAGAAAATTAATAACCCTGTTTTTTTTTTTTATTATTTCATTACCATTTGTTAACATTTATAATATATACAAATATCCTATAAAAAATAATATATTCTTCCCTGTAATACACAAGTTTGTAGATCATATCAAAAATATTCAAAAGAGAACCATCCTTGGTAATATATTTTACAACATGATTCAATTTTATAGTGCTTGGCTTTAGGATAGTGCTATAGTGCTTTAGCACTATAGTGCTAGATGCTATAGTGCTTGGCTATAGGATTTGGCTTTTAGCATTTCCTTATGCAACAATTTGATTTTATTATATGTTACATAAAATGAAATCCCGTTGTAGATTCAAGTAAATATGCATATCTTTTAATAACGTCTTATGATGAATGTAAAAAAAATAGTTATCTGTAAAAAAAATAATAAAATTTAAACATTTAAACGTTCTTCAAGAAAAATCTAATGTTTTAATTTCTTTGATCGGTTCGATCTCTATCGAAAATTATCTTGGTCTACAGTAAAAATGTTCTGGTATTTTTTGTTTTTTTTTTTATGTGATAATATATATATATATTTTTTAAATCTAATTCATTATGATTTATTTATGAAGTGTATACAATAAAAAAAAAGTCAAGATATAGAAGGTACATTTTTATTATACAATGGAAATCATGTGAAATATCATATTTCTATCTCTATATATAAAGTTATATTCAAATTTATGGTTTCTGTTTATACAATTTTAATTACTTTACTTAAAATACATTCATAATTCATTCTCCTCGATTTCAAATATATGTAAGATAATATAACAATAACTATATATA
Source organism: Maratus speciosus (assembly GCA_963932465.1). NCBI lineage: Eukaryota > Metazoa > Arthropoda > Arachnida > Araneae > Salticidae > Maratus > Maratus speciosus. The sequence goes on along the minus strand of OZ010795.1, from coordinate 77,332,227 downwards.
AGTTCAATAACAAAAAATGTATACATTAAATGAAAAATTTCCCATTTTTATTAGTTTGTTTTTCTGTGTAATATCCAAATATGAAGAATTATTTTCAATTAGCTTTCAATTTGCGAACTACATTCAACAATATTTTGACCAGTAAATCCGAAGAGTTTATTATTTTCTGTTTTTTAAGTACACTTTACTTTTTACCTTATTGAAAAAGAAGAAACTTTATGTAAAGTAAACTTTAAAAAAATTATATAATGTTTTTTTTAAGAGTAATCGGAAAACTTCTAAAGTTTTCTGATGTTATGGAAATATTTTTTCAGCAAAACCACTTTTTAAAAATACACTAAGGAAAAATTGATGGAACGTTCGATAAAACTGCCAAAATATTTCCTTAAATCGCTCTAAGAAATCTTGCAACAGAGTAATTAATAATTTTAAATAGAATCTTTTAGAGTGTATAGCAACATACTCTTAAGCAAATGAAAGCATAAACTTTTGAAAATTCTGATAAATTGTCTTAAATATAGATGCCAACATTTCATAATTAGTCAAACATAAATTAATCTTTATTTTCATAAGCTAAATTAAATGTGTTTCATTATTTTTGAAGAAAAAGATTATTTTTGAAATAAATCATGTAACAAAAGCACTTGGTGTGAAAATGATTCGAAATATATATATATATATATATATATATATATATATATATATATATATATATATATTTGTTGTCTAAGACTGCTGTCCGCATATGCTGTTCTTTTTAAATCGAACACCCACTCCCATATTTACTGCGTCAAAATGTAAATGCTACGGGTCAAACATAAAAAATAACAATAAAACAACAGTAAAATATTTGTTTATACTTTGTAATTATTACATTTCTTGTTAGAGAAAATTTCCCGAAGCAGTTAAATTTCAGCTGGCATAACAACTTTTACACTTGCTTGTAAAGAAATTCAAATAATAAAAATCCGATATATTTCAGCTCCATCAATATGCATGCCGCTAATTCTATATCTGTGTAATTCAGGACTAGAAAGTTACCATTTACTAAACAATATCTAATAAATTTGAAATATATAATTAATGTAATTAATTTGCCGTAAAATATAACTAAAATATAATTTTACAAATGACAAAAAATGAATAAGATATAAATTTATATACTTATATGCTAAAAAACGCTGTAATGTTCTTATTATTTATTCTTTTATGCATTTTATGTATTTAAAGGTCGAATAAAAGAAATAGAGTGTTTTTTAATGGCTTTTTAAAAGTCCAGTAAACATACGTAGACAAAATATAATGATTTTATTGCTTAAAGATATGACTTTATATTTTATTCATTTTTTAAAAACTTTAGTTATATTAGCGTATTTTGAGCAATAAACTATTTTTTAACTCGTTATATTAATTACTATTTTTTTCATAGTTATTTTTTTAAATAAAGAGATGAAACTTTTCTCGTTCTTTTTGAAAAAAAAAAAGTCAAAATTATCAATTTCTCTATGGAATACAATAAAAACATTCAATTATCATATGAGGCGATTAAATCCATTAGCTTTAAAACGTTATGAAAATAATATTATGTATTGATGCAAGATGTAGATTATTATTGTAAATTAAAGTGAAAGTTATAATATTAATTAATTAATATCTCAATGATGTAAATCATTTATTTTTTCTGAAGTTGTATCAATTCTAATTTTATAATAAAAGAAACTTTACATTTGAAACAACAAAATGCTTTACAAACAGTAATTTTTTACGCAATTAAATTTTTTTTTAATGTAGATATTCAGTAAATAAAAGATTTAGTAATATTCTTATAAAAAGACGTGATTTTTTTTCAAGTATTAGAAAGTGTTTCTCATTATCAAATTGAACAAGGTTTTTGTTCTATTCAATTTTTAAAATATTTAATAATATAATATTTCTCAAAAAGTATTTTAGAAAAAAAAGCATTTCTCACTTTATATATTTATTTTTTTATCTGCGTTTTAACAATACGTATAGTGTTCACAATATTAACATATGGTTGGGCATTCAAAATCAGATTTGAAAATTAAGATTTAAACACAATTCGCTTTCACAAAACAACCACTGTCACAATTTCACAAAATACTTTGAATTTAAACGCAAACGACATCTAAATTTTGCATATTTGTATTGTTTATATATATGTCGTTTAGTTCAATTTATAACGTTAAACAAAACAATTATTGCTTTCTTCTTCAATTTTCTGCACAAAATTTCTGCGTAAATTGTTCATTTAATTCAATACGAAATTCAACAATGTATCAAAACTTAAATAGGCTACCAATGGTGATATACTTATAAAATGTGACTATATAAATCAAAGCATTTGAACAAAATGGTTTGACATTGAACGAAAACAGGTACATTTTGTCGTATTTAGTACAAAAACAAGATTTTGTGTTCCAAAGCAGTATAATATATGCAGGACGGTTCAGAGATGAATATAATTATAGTAATCGAAGTTATGGAGACGACCAAGTAAATTTAACTCTTTATCTACTGAGGGTACTTCATCGTAAACATTCGTTTCGTTGTATTATAATGCAACTGCGCAGGAACACTGTTTTAACTCCATTTTCTCAGGATCGATGGCAGTAGTGGTTCTAGTACCGATTGCCGTGCTCGTTTTTTTTACTGCTGTAAACATAGTGAAGGACTCAATGTAAGTGTTGGATTTTTTTTATATTTTCATTATGGTCATAGAATACAGTTTTACTAGCTATTTTAACTTAATGGCGTATGTAATTGATTTAACAGTTGAATTACTCGGCGATAAATTTAAGTACAACCAGTACACTGGGTGTTGGGGAAAAACATCTTGTCGTACGTCTTCATCTTTACTTTTCGTCTGTGTAGTTCTCTATCGTTATTATCTGTTTTATAACGTAATTAGTAAACTGTAGTTTCGTCGTGATTTTCTGTATTTCTTTTCTGTTTCTTTGTAATTTTTTATAGGAAATCGGAAAAATGGAGGCAACATATATTTTTTGCTATGCTAGAAATGGTTTACGTAAACTCATATATTGCATATGTGGAGGTGCGAGAAATCGTGTCGTCACTATAATATAGGCCTTATATAACCAAATGACTGCTAACAAAATTAAAACCTTTTTTTTTTTTTTTTTTTTTTTTTTTTTTTTTTTTTTTTTTTTGCTAATAACATAAAATTTGAATTTTTTCTTGTCTCCCATGTGCAAAAAATTATATATGTCTACTTAATAGTTTTTTATTGTTAACTTATGAGTACGTTCTGATTATTTTTAATTTTAAAGAACACTTTATTTGAAATATTATGTGAGTTTTTCTATTACGAAAATATTTGAAGCATAGTGTATTGACAGTTCTTTAACGTGCCACTTTAATTAATTAGCTCTAACGTATTAATTTACTTACCGGTGAGTATTTTTTATGTGTATACTTCAATTTACATTGTACTAACAAAAAAAAAAATATATACCGAATAAATTTCTTTATATCATAATGCAGTAGATAAAGGGTTAACTACTTTCTAGGATTACTTTCAGTGGTAATTGTCCATCACTATTTCTACTTGGAATGTTTTTTTGAATACACAAATAAACGCATTGACTCAAAAACCTAGTTAGTAGGATTTCAAGATTTGAAGCACTTACAGATAATTACAAATATTTATTTATTTTGTCAAGCTGTTTCCATTTTAGTTTTTATTTTTACTCTTTTTTATATTATATATAGTTTATATATATAGTTTATATATATAGTTTATATATATAGTTTATATTATTTCTAACGAAAGTATGATTCAATAAATATTTTAAAGTACAGTCGTGGCCATAAGTTTAGGACCACCACTGAAATTTAAGATCCAGACAATAAATTGCATCTGCGACATTTATTACTCAAAGTTCAAAAGGAAAGCGAATACAGTAACTCCACTGTCAGACGGAATGATTCCATCTGACGAAAATCGATTTGATTTATGACGTTATCAGTGGTTTCAATTTTAAAAACGCTAGTTTCTGAACCGTGGTCCTAAACTTTTGGCCACGACTGTAGATACTGTATATGATTTTTCTTAATCGACTGCGTGACAAATCGGTCTCTTGAAACATTAATAAATTAAAACTTATGGTGAGTATTCACTGGAACTTTAAAATTCTGATTAGATTTTCGATGATTTTAAAGTTACTAGCAATGATTTCGATGTAAATTCTAATACAAAAGAAAAAGCTTAATGGGCTATAGAAACACACCGTAAATGGATGGGCTTAAAGTGGACAACTGAATTGTTGAACGTGTCCCCGATGAACAAAATAAAACATGAAACCACACACACATTTAATTGCATGTTATTTTTACTGAATCGATATCAAAACAAGGCAATATTTATGTGTTTCCATTTATACTTTGGGTGATTTTATCGGACATTAAAATTATATATTGATATTTTTTAACCTGAATATTTAATGAATATTTTATCATTTTATTTCTTTTGAAACTTTAGAATTATATTTCAGCCTAACTGAAGACGAACACATGGAATTAATAATGTAAACTTAGGTGATGTAGATTTATGTAAATTTAGTGTAAAAATTTTGTAGAAATATGATTCCAGTTTTTATCCCCATTATAATATTAAATAGTATTTTCTTCTGCATCTGTTTGTTTGTTATCTGATTATTTTAATACTAACCTGTGAATACCTCTTTCGCCCAACAGTATGCGAATTTGATGAACACTAATATTATATATGTAGACTGGGTAATTACAATCAATGGAGTAACTTGAGCAACAAAGTTTTGCTTATGTATGTATAGATATTGTACATGTGCATGTGCAGCTGTACCTGTATGTTCATTTTCATACAGGTTTGTACCTGTATGTACATAGTTATATTTTATGATTTATCTGCATATACAAAAGGAGGGTGTTTGGCATCAAGTTTGTGTTGGAGATTTAATCTTTTATTTTCTTTTATATTCGTTTAATCTTTAATTTTAATTATTTGCAAGTGATAGAGATTTTATTTTAACAAGAGTTTTATGTAAACTGTCCATGGAACGATCTGTATTATCAACATCAGCTGAAATGGTTATTTAAAAAGTTCAAATTCATCGAATACTATAATACATTTTGAGTCATTTTATGTCAGTTCAGGCAGGCATGTAACCCACCATAACAGATTTTGATGAAACTGCGTGCGTTTGTTCTTATTATTAAGATATGATCGCCAGTGTTTGTTTTTTTTTTTTAGTGAAATAGTTTCTGAGAAAAAAAAAGTCAAAATTTTGAAAAACTCCCGTCAGTTGTCATTCTCGACTGCTCGGTTATCAAATGTAGCATGTAATAAACATAATCATATTTCAATATCTAATCAACAAATCGTCTTCGAATAATTTATGCATGATAAATAGGGTACGCAGCATTCTAAAAAAAATACTGTTACGCTTATAACATTTGAAGTGTGTCTAAAAAGTTTTTAATCTTTGAAAAGGAGATTTTTTTATGAAAAATAATGCATTAACGAAAAAAACATTATCAACAAAAGGCGGAGATTTTATTAAATTTATTTTTTGTGGGGGATGTACTTAAAGGTGTTCTTTACCAGATTATAAAATAAAATAGTAGGATTTTGGGTGTTTTTATGACATTTCCTATTTAAAAATATTTTGAGGGGCATCCCAAATAAAATCAAGCAGAGTCATTGCATGTCAGTTCCCCTAAGTCATTTAATTCACTGTCACAAATTTCAATGAAACTGAGTATGATTTTAAGACGTAATCACCATTAGTTTCCTTGATCCTGAGGAAAATATTTTTTAAGATAAAAAAATATTAAAATTTTGGAAAATTGTTTAAATTTTTTAATGACTGTTCTAGATTCAAAGACTGCCTTAAAAAAAGTCATCTCAAGATGAAACCACTTAATAAGTTTCAACTAATGTATACGTGAAAAATAATGTATGCAGATTATTATTTTTTGTTTTTTCTTATGTTTAAACATTAAAAATGTCTTTAATCTTGTGAATTTTTTAAATCATAAATTTTGTGAAAATCAATGTGTTAATGGAAAATGTATTAGTAACCTAAGCAGGATGCTATTGCTTTTTTTAATTGTACGTAAAAATATTTTAAAATGGTTATTAAAATAAAAATAGAAGCAATATGAGCAATTGTAACAAAATGTTGATATAATGAAATTTTTAATCATAAATAATGAATCTTTTCATGATAAGGTATACTATAATGGTTAAGATATAGTTTAATACCACTCTTTCCTAAATATACTATATACAATAATAAAATAACAAATATTATTTACAGCAATAAAAATTAAATTAAATGATATTCAAAAGGCTTATCCTTTGTTACAGAAAAAATAATAAATGTACGAAAATTCACTTTCTAAACAAGCCAATTTAAATTGCTTATGGGCAGAAATAATTTTCTTTCCTTTAAACTAATACATTCATCGGTTTTTTTTTTTTTTTTTTTTTTTTTTTTTTGTAGCTTTAGTAATGGCTAACACAAGAAATAAATTGTGATAAAGATGTATGTAGTGCATCTTCTTTCTTTTCTGGGGATCAGTAAAATAATCTCGCTGATTTTGTGGATGCATAAATTTTACTTATTTTTACACTTCTACATCTTTTGGAATTACCATTCCTCAATGAAGTTGTTGTCATACGAACACTTGACATAGGAATTAGTTTTCCATTCATAAGTACCAGTAAAATACGAATTTTTTAACCATTAAAATTTAAAAACACCACACCTTAGAGACATAGTATATTTCTCAATAGGTGCAATGGATTCTATTGTACTTATTTTCACCTCTCGTGTACAGCAACATTTGTGAGACATAGTCCCAATCCCAACACCACACTGCTAAACATAAGACTTAAAATCAATAGCGCACTCATATTGCAAAATTGTTTGTTGTTCAAATAATAAATAAACTACATTTAAAAATCTTAATACCAGCTTATTATCTTAAGATGATAATAATAACTAAGCAACATAATGGATTTATAAATCAGCTTTCAACTGAAAATACCCAGAATGGTCACTTTGAATGTGGTTTTTCATCGAATCAAAAAAATAAAAATAAATAAATTAGTGAACCTAATATGCCGACAGCTATGACACTTCTAAGAATACTAATGAATTCATGACCATCTGCTACCGAACCCGAAAGGTCAAAAATAAGTTATCAGCTGTAGTGTGAATGTGATATACTCAGATGTTGTTGAGATAAGGATGTCTTTGTGAAATTTTCAACTGTACTTCAATAAAATGTAAACATGTACGTTTTTTTTTTCATTCATTCAAAAATTAAATAAAACAAATATAAAATTTTGTTGTCATTACAGCAGCTGTTAAATTTTCTGTACGTACTGTTAGATAATTACTTCACTTTTAGATCTTATTGACATAATATCATAAAGTTTACCATATGTATTCTCTATAAGTGTATAGTTTAAAATAAGGTAAAGAAATATTTTAAACGCGATTTGGGTCCATAAAAACATTTCTTAAAAAATTACGAAATTAAAATTTTTATACGGTCCCCCGGTCCTAAAAGTTATACGTAGTAAAATTTTCATTTTAACAGACAAGTAAGACAAAAAAAAAAGTCCCGTTATTCTACGATTAAAATTGACCGAGTAACAGCTGTTTAAATTTGGAGCATATTTTTTGTTGCAAATTAGGGTTCATTCTCAAATTTAGTCAAAATATAATTTCGTCAAATATACTAAAAATGGTTGAGAGTAAAATTAACATTACAATATAAATTTGAAATCTTTAATCATTCTGACATATTAATGCAAAATATACAATTTGTAATAAACATTTAAGAAGAAAGAAAAACAGAATTTTTCTTAAATAAAATGATGCTAAATGAACAGCCTCAATTCTTTTCAAAATGATACGTAATTAAAAATATTATTAAATTACACTAGCCTGCAAAAGTTGGGTTACGTCATGTTTTTTAGCTTTTGATAATTGATTCTACCGTTGAATCTGAAATTGACCTTCATTTTTAACGATCACATCAGGAGTTTTCGCACATTTCAAAGTTAAAAATCCAAAGTTAAAATTGAATCTCCTCCCTCATCTCATCGGACCACTCAGCTACTTAGCTGTAAGAATCCCAGGACAAGCAAAAAATATCGAATAAATTATTGAATAAAATAAAACAAAAAAAGTTTTACATTTGTTTTGTAGTATGAGATTTTCGTGATATTTTAACTTTCACACTTACGGTTTGTAAAAAAATTCTAACATGATAGTTAAAAATGAAGGTCATTTTCAGATTAAGTGCTAAAAAGTACGTAAAAATCAACTATAAAAAGTTAAAAAACACAACCATCTCCTCTACTTTATAGTATCCGATTTTTGGTTATTCTTTAAATGTGACAATTTATGATTTGCGAAATATTCTGACATGAGGGTTAAAAATTATTGTAATTTTCGGATTCAGCGCTAAAAAATACATAAAAGTAAAAAAAAAAAAAACATCGTAATCTTGTATTATCTAATTTAAAACTTTTTCTTAAACTTCTTGGTGGTAATCTATCTGATATTTTTTGTGTTATCTTGTAAAATAAGCATAAATGGTAACCACCGAAAATCATAATAATATTAGATTGTTATCGGATTTGCGCTAGCATGTAAAATCTAATCTCGATCGGATATTTAAAAGTGAGTTAAATTTCGAGTACAGGAAAAAGCAGGAAAAGCATACATACGATCGTTGAAGAGTCATAAAATCTTATAAAAATAACATAATTTTTGTTAAAAGAAATCATAAAAGAAACAGTCTCAAATCCTGACGAAATAAAACATATATTATTTTAGCCAATCTGAAACTTAATAAATGTTAACTTAATCCTAATACTTGTACGATTTTTTTCAAAGCGCAGATACACATGAAATAAGAATTTCGAATACTTTAAGCACTTGGTATGTGACCCCTCAAAGCCAAGCTGAACTCATTTGTTTTCAGAGCAGAAAAGTAGCATATGTCATGCATTTTTAAAGTTTCATAACTCGCTCAATTTTAGTGTTATATGAATGGGACTTTTTTTTTTTTTTTTTTTTTTACTTGTAAGTATAATAGGAAAATTTTACAAAATATAACTTATAGGACCGGGGAAGAGTACAATTTAAATTTTGTAATTTTTTAAGAAATGTTTTTATTGACACAAATTGCTTTTAAATTATTTATTTATCTGATTTAAAACATTTTTGTAATTCGAACTATGTGCCTATGACTAGCGGTTTAGGAATTAACCATTGGATACCGTTGAGACAGGACACACTGTATATGCTTTATTAAGTATAAACGAATATGTTTGAAATATTTTGTTTGGGAACATGGTTATATATAAATATATATATATATATATATGGGACATTCTCACAATCTTTTGACTTTTAGTCCCTGAATAATATTTTTTTTTTATTTAGTACATATTCTTGTGTTTTTTTTTTTCTTATTCTGGGGAACATCACACACCTTGCGTGATTGCATAACAATATTAACGAGATAAACAACTTTTGGGACGGTGTTGGTGGTCCATATTCCAGGAAAACGTCTAAACCGTCCCGTGTCTCTGATGCTGATTTTTAAGTTATGAGCTCTGTCCCTGGGTTTTAGATTCCTTACCATCCCTCCTCTAAAAGTATACAGTAAATCTCTTCGGATGCAGAGACAGAATTTTTTCAAGTTTTTTCTCATGCAGAAATATGCTAGAGAAAGAATGTGTAAAATTCTTTGACAGGAAATTTGCTGCAGAAATTAAATCATGATTTAAATATCAATTTTAGCATATTTTCATTAAAGAATATTCAAGCATCGTGACTTTATTGATAGTATCACCGTTCCCAAGGTTTATTCCTGCACTTTTCGATACATATATATTTTTAATTTAACTAATGTAAATAACTGTTTTTAAAAATCAATGAGCATTGGGGCTATCACTTAGTCTTAACATGATTTGCCCCAAAATAGTGGTAATTTTCCTAACCGTCCCTTTTTTCCTATACCATCCCCTTTTTAGGGTTCCGTACTTAAAAAGTAAAAACGGAACCATTATAAGATCACTCCTGTGTCTGTCCGTCTGTCTGTCTGTCTGTCTGTCACTCACAGCCATTTTACTCGTAAACTATGGAACGTGGAAAAATCAAATTCGGGGAAGTAATAAAGACCATTGACCCACATATTTTCAGATTAATAAACATTCATAAATATATTTAGTAAAAATGTAGAGGGTCTAATTATGCTACTTGAAAAAAAATCTTTTCTTTCTATATCATGTGGGGTATCCTGAGAAAGCTTTCATAACGCTGAACTCAAAAATCCATTCCTTTTAATTTTCCAGCTAAATTAATCCAGCTAAAAGTAATTCAAATATGAGTTTATAGATTAGGAGTGTCATTTTGAAAGTTTCTGTTGGGCGGTGATGAACAAGTGATTTTTCTCTTTTTTGGAAAGTGATAATTGCTTTTCGCCCTAGAAAACATACATTGTTTTACTAAAAAAAAAAAAAAAAAAAAAAAATATTGTTTATTGTTTCCAATAAGAAACGAACATAAAATATAATTTGAAAAATAAAATATATGTATAAATAAAAAATATTTGCAGAGATGGTACTTTGAATAAAATTTACATATGAAAATATTGATAATTTTAAATATGATTTAAATACTACTAGAACCAGACAAAAACAAATTATTTTTATTTCATATCCAGTTATAATGTTGTATTATGTACAATTTAAAATTTAAAAAGAAAATAGTCAAAGAAACTCTGCCTTTGATTGATAAAGATATTTTAATAATTTCATTATTTTTTTTGTAAAATATTTTTGATTTCAAAGATTATACAATTTTTTAGACACATCTGATTTTTTTTTTTTTTTTTTTTTTTTTTTTTTAACATTACAGCATTATTTTATCCATAATCTACATACATTATGTACATGGACTAAATTATTTGAAGAAGATTTCCTTGTTAGATGTTGAAATATGATTTTATAAATAAAATGAAGCCTTTTAAAATTGGACAATCAATAATGCCAACACATGGCAATTTTCCAAAACTTTGATAATTTTTTTTTCTCAAAAACTATTTCACCAAGGAGTAAAACAAAAATACTGTTTATTATATCTTAATAGTAAGAATAAACACACGCAGTTTTATTAAAATCGGTGATAGTGTGTTATACATTGATATTTTACTGCCTGATTTCATGTGGAATGCCCCTTTATTCAGTGTAAATGCAGAATTTTAGTTATATATAAAACAGCTTATGTCTAATATAACATAATAATTAAATCCATAGACAATTTAACATTGCTGTTATGTATGTAACAAAAACAGTCGCAAATAATAAGAAGAATATTTAGTAATATAGGTAATAATAATAATAATAATAATAATAATAATAATAATAATAATAATAATAATAATAATAATAATAATAATAAGGTACTAGTCATGATCAAAATTTTATGATATAATTAAATTTGTTAATTTTACTTAGTTATATCTCCATAAATATTTACGAGAATAAGATTTGTGACCTATTAAGAAAAAAAAATGTATATAATCGTTTCAATTCCAAAAATTACAGATATAATTTTTGCCAAAATTTTACAACGTTCATACCCTTGCTTTAGAAAAGAGAAAATATTAAAAATATTTCTATCTATGATATCAACCAAGTGAATTAATATGAAATATTATGGAATAATTCTGTATTTTATTCTGAACACATTAACGGCATTTTTCTCTTTTAACAGCTAACTTATAACTAATGACCGGAAAATATATTATTCACTTTTTATCTAGAACGCATTCTTGACAGCTGTTACCTCTTTTCATCGTATTGCAAGATAATTCTCCTATAATGAAACGAACCATTAAGTAAGTGAAAATATTTTATAAGACTGCAAATTAAAGTACAGTTTCAGTTTCAGCCTGAGAAAATTTTCTGTGGTTTTGCGTAAGTCATTATTTTTTAACTATTTACTATTTTCAGCTACCATTATGATACGAAAAGGATAGCTTATTGATCGTAGCACCTATCACGTGTTTAATATATACGTATATTCATCTAGTAGTTTTAAGATTATACAGGGCTTTGGCGTATTTATGAGTCATTTATAAAACTATCATTAACAATCGTTAAGAAATACATTTCTACAGTTTTCTCATAGACGGATGTAATACTTTCTTTAAGATTTTAAGGAGTTGAAAATATTTCTTTATTTCGTAAGATAATTGTAATTTCAATGAAAACTTCCTTTAAAATTATACCGAATGTCTGTTGTTTTCTGACACACAGGTCATCATAGATCTTCCGTGACATTCTATATATTTTTCTAGTAAATAGATAAAATATAAACTTTTACATATGCTAGGAATTCGATATTCAGATTAATCCTCTCTTTAGAGTATCTGTATATTTTAATTTAAAATTATGCTTTAAAATTTAAATTTATTTTTTAAACTAAAAAAATCTTTTAAATAGCTATATTAATAATATTTATATATTTATATAATGTTTTTGGTTACTATTTAAAATTTCACCTTGACAGCTTCATTTTGAATTACTTCTATTAATGTTTATTTATATTGTTTATTGTGTTCCGTCATGAGTTTTAAAAGTTACATTGAGTTCAAGTAAACATGATTAATATTATATTGATTGATACCTTTGCTTTTGGTAAAAGAGGACCAGTGTGCAGTTTGTCTTTTTGAGGAAAAGGAGATTAAGAATTTCTCATTGATTTATTATACAGAAACTATTTTCCATGCAAAATTAATTAAACGATTTTCTTTGGCAATTATTACAGTTGTACTAATATTTAGTATGATGAGACTGGTGAACATAGGGATTGTTAATGGTGCTGTTTCTTATTAGAATTGCGATTATTATGTTCAAAATGCAAAACATTGAGCATTAATTATGTTATACATAAGAATATTAAGAAGTGATGTGTAGACACAAATAAAAAATTTAAATTTTGTAGAATAGCATTTTTTCTAAAATGATAATCAATTTTTATCCTTGTGCTTTATCAAATAAAAACTTCCTATATTTTAACAATGCATATTTTTTAATATATATCGTGCCATCCTTATAATTTTCGATTTCCTTAGTTATAAACATTATAAAATTTACATAGGATACTTAAAGAGGCAAAATGATAAAATTGCATATTTATCAATGATTTATGTCTGATAAGACTGGTAAATTTGCTATAAAATCACTGATCAATTAGTTTTTTTTTTTTTTTTTTTTTTTTTTTTTTTTTTTTTTTTTTTTTTTTTTTTTTTAACAGGTAGCCATTCTTTTGTATGAAAAGTACCGTGATGGGAAAGTTATCCTGGATAATTCATTAATATATTACAGGACTTCTGGCTAGATATTCACATGGAAATTTGCACCAACATAGGTATGTAAAAATTTTGCCAGTGTCGTGTGAAAATCGATGAAAATTATATGGCCAGGAAATTATAGAGAAAAGGCATTAATATAAATATTTATTATCATTTTAGTTCCATTGAACATATTTTTTTAATCCCAAATTTTAATCATAGCGTCAGTTCAATGCACATATATATAAACAAAAAAAAAGTAAAGATATTGAAAAACTGGAAGGGTAGGACGACCACTGTGACTTTATTATCGCCCTTTCTCAAACTGATAAAAAATTATGTATACTACCTTATGAAAAACCTTAAATGCATATAAAAAGGAAAGAAAAGTATGAATTAAAAGGTTTTAAAATGAAACTTTTCTAGAACAATATAAAACTCAGACTTAAAAATAAGAAAAGGGTGTGACGAATCCAAGGTTTAAAAAATATATATAGTAAAGTTTTCATTTCTCTATAAATAAATACCAAATTTCATATTTCTATGCACAATAGTTTAAAAAAATAATCCGAGAAAGACCTAGAGTAATTTTAATTCAATTAATTGTACATAATTTTTTAAAGACAATGTTTCAGAAATAGCGACTATTCATTGCATCCAAGCAAAACCCCCAAATTTCTGAAATATTTTCCTTTTATTTCAAACATTTTGAAGGAAAGGCCATTTCTTTTGCGCTATTGTATTTTGAAGTTTTATTTTTCTATTTGCATAAATAGGGGCTATTCCCTCGCAAATACTTGTTCAGAATTCTTAGCCTCTAAAAAACATAGAAATGTGCTCTTCTTTTAAAGTATTATCAGGTTGCGGGTGCTTGAATAATATTATCACAAACGACGATTATTTTCACCAATCGAGATCCAGCAAACGCATACCTTTAGGCTTACGATCGGACCGCAGACGGAAGTGTCGGTAAAGTGTCGGCATGGGCACAGTGGTTTCGGTGAAGTATCGCAAGCATGTCGGCAACTGAAACTCAACAATCTGCTTTTTCGACTGTCGGTTACCGTAATCGGTCCCCTTATGGTTATATATCGGCAAGCGACTTACACCGGCAAGTGACGCAGGACCGACATGTAATTTATGACAGTGGCCCGATTAGATTTGCCATCATTGGTCCGAATTCGGAATTTTTAAACGTAGCCGATATATTTTTTTTTTCTTTTTCTTAATTTTGTTTGAGTTTGAGATTTGATAAGATATGTATATTTCATGTATTTCATACAAAATTCTAACAGAGATAAACAAAAAAAAAAAAAAAAAAAAAAAAAAAAAAAAAAAAAAAAAAAGGTCAAAAATAGCCTATATTTATTTTTTTTAAAAGTTGTTATTGAGTTCATTTTAAAAAGGACTTACAATTATTAGAATCATCAAAAGAGTTTTTTTTAAATCGCTCCTTAAAATTATTATTCATTATAAACTTAATTGTAGAAAAAAAAAGCTATGTTTCTTATTTTATTTAAAAATTAAATTATTAAAAAGTGTTTAAAATTATTTTACAAGCTATATATATATATATAAAAAAATACCCAACTTTTTAGCATTATCCTTCTATATATAAAAAAAAGTTTTGATTTGGAAATGGACCAATGACAATCTGCGTAGATATTCCGCGTAGATCCACATCCAATTTGAATGCTTAAGCATGGTCTTTCATCGTTAATATTAAAAACACTGTGGCATACAAAAATATGAAAATCGGTGGTATTATAGAAAAATGTTTGATAAACACGCTGATGTAGACAGTTTTCAAATCGAAGAATTATTTTAAGAGATATTTAATGCTAAAGTTGGACAAAAGTGTTCCATTAAAAAAGTTTTATTGGAGCAAAAACTATACATGAGAATTTAATCTTCTTTAGATCATTTTATACGTTATAAGTTCCCGGTGTGCAGATTGTATTTATTTTTCTTATTTGACTCATTTTTTTGAGGTTTTATTTCAATTTTAAATTCAAATTTTCAGCATTTCGAGAGATATTTTTTACAAATTTTAGAAAATGTTATTAATATAAACTGTTGCTAGTTGTATAAACAGCGCAAACAATAAAGTTTACTTCAAATTAAAAATTTATTTTACACATGACTATTATAAACAGAAAATATAAAAAGCGGGAACTCATTGAAAATTACGTCATAAAAAATATAATTACACGTGAATTTTAAAAGAGACAGAATATTGTAAAATAATAAATTCATAAACATGCGTTCGAAGTCTTAAATAGGAGAATTTACGTCACATTTACGTCACATTACACTTATTATATAAAATGAACAAAAAATAATATTGCTAAACAGTTTAAATTTAAAAATTGCTCGAGACATTTATTTAATATTTTAATATGATCATAATATTTCATTTCTAGCAAAAGTATTTTTACGTGAATATTAAAAAGAAAAAGAAAAGTTTTGTGAAAATTACGTCAGATTATATTTCTCAGATTCAAATTATAATTCAATCTTTTTAAAGCCGATCAAATTATCGTGCTGTTAGAGTCTGCGGTGTCTGAACGGGGGTTGACGAGCGTAGCTCGTAGGGGGCAGAGCCTCCTAGTAATTTAAAAGAAAGATTCAGAAATCTCCCACTTCTAAAAAATTATTTACAAAAAAAAAAAAAAAAAAAAAAAGATAAATTAATATTTTTATTTTATTTAATGTTTAAAATATGCTGATATGTAAAAGAATCATTATTGCTACATAATCATTAAAATATGCTCTACTTTAAATCATCCAATGGCAAAAATGGCCTCTTATTCTAATTAAAAGTGATTAATTATCAAATTATTGTTTTATTAAAATTACTTTTTCTATGTTACAAATGAATATTTCTTGAATAAACATATTTAATTACATTATAATTCCTAAAGAGAAAATTGTATTAACAGAAAAACCTCTGAAATTCCTTATTTTATTTAATAAGCATTCTTAAATTTATAAGAAAGATTCAGAAATATCCCCCATTTAAAAATTATCTTCCAAAAGAAAAAAAATGTAAATTAATACTTTTATTTTATTTTTAAATTAAAAATATTCATAAGTAACGAATTAATATTGCAACATACTCATTAAATATATGTTCTACTTGATATAAAAAAAAACGACATAAAATGAATTCTTGTTCTAATTTAAAGTTATTAATTACCATCTTTTTGTTTATTATTATAAATTTTTCCATGTTAAAAATATATATTTTATAAATTAACGCAACGCATGTAATTACGTTATAGATCCTAATAAGAAAATTTAATTAACTGAAAAAAATTTCTAAAAATAATATTTTATACTTAATAATTCTTAATTTTTTAAGGAAAACCAAATTCATTTGCAATACAAATTCTTTAAGATATTTATTTCATTCATTTAAATGCTAAATGAACTTTTAAATACACGCGCGTAAGACAATTACAAATAAATAATTAAAAAAATAAAATAAAAACACTTCAAAATTCTAATTTTCCCATCTACCTTGAACGACAATCCATTACTTTCAACGATCGATATGTCTTCCCCTTTTTACCTCATAGAATCCTCTCCTGATCAAGTATCAGTGGCCAAGTGGTCCAGGCGTCTACTACCTGTCCTTGGTTGCGTCTTATCAAACCCCACCTCTTCCATCGCCGAAACACGTTACTTTAAAACACATATTCCACGATGGCTCACAGATGGCACCATCAAAACAGATTTTTTTTTTCAATTTATGCTGGTGTCGGTCTGCAACCGGCATTCGCATAAATAGCTATCGGTGTGCTGTCGGCATAGTGCTCTGCCGATACCGGACCGACTGCGTGCCTCATGAATCCTGCCGCATTCACGCGGCGTATAAAAAAAGATACGGAACCGGTAGCGGCACCCAGTATCGTGTCAATACCGCCGTAAGTGGCAAGAGGCTATTAGTCGATTGCTTACCGATAGCTCTCTGTTTGCTGGGCTACCATATTTTTCCGTTTGAATGGAGCATTTTTCGCTTACCAAAGCCTAATACGTCGCTGTCGCGACAGCTGACGGCTGTTTCAGGGATTGATAATTACGATAAATTCCACATTTTTTTTTTCTTTGTATAAAATGGTTAGGTTAGAAATGACCTGACACTAAACCTTTCTAATTCGTCCATTTTGACCAAATTTAACACTAAGTAACTCATCAAATAATTCTCCGATATAAAAATTGCGTGTTTCAGCGCGTTTATAAATAATTTCTCTATAATACAACCAATTTTCATATATTTTTTATGCAGTATTTTTATTTTTATTTTTTTTTTGTGTGTGCAAGAGCCACCCCCCCCTCCCCCCTGATCAAAAGAAAATTGTTTTACGACGGTTACAGCAGGTACAGAGTTAGTTATTTTATTTAATAAAGAGAAACAAATGTTAAATTAATATTGGCAATACATTTTACTATTCAAAATTAAATAATAGTCAGGAACAATAAAATTGCTTTTTTTTTTTTTTTTTTTTTTTTTTTTTCATTTTTACTGGTAAATTTTACCCCACCTAGTAAAAAAAAAAAAAAAAAAAAAAAAAAAAAAAAAAATAGCATTTTTTTTTTCAATTAACATTAGTTTATTACTTTATCGTAAACAGAAGCTCTGTAAAAAAGTATTAAGTGATATTAAGCTGTTTTGGTAGAGAAAAAAAATCACTTAATGCTAACAAAGTTTTTTATACTGTTAATTTTTTTTATTCCAATGACTATATGGATAAATAATTTATATGTCTGAATAATGTAAAATATCCATTACCTTTTTAAAAATAAAATCATTTATTATATTTTCAAATTAGATTCGAGAATATTTGCATTTTTTATACATTAATAGCTTGATAATTCATAAATATGTAATATTTTATTTCGGTTGCTCGGTAATTTTCTATGAAATTCCTGTTTGTAAAATGGTTTCAGTTACTTTCTTAAAAAAAAAGCTTTTTTTTTTTTTTTAAATCTTGCTTTTTATATTCGAAATAAAATTTGGCAAAACAATAAATAGATCGTAACATCTTGTTAATCTGCATTAAAGTGCAATTTTGAAACAAAAAATGTTTGCTGAACATTTAATGGTTCTAAAGAATAAAAATACGATCAGTTAAAATTAATGAACATTTTTTAACTAAAACATTTCTCTCTAAATGCGGTTTTAACGATTAAGAAAAAAAAAGTGAGTCGCGTATTAAAAAAATGATACTAAGAATTATTTATTGAGCTTTTCCTTTGTAACTTTTGAAATAATGAAAAATTTAAAATAAATCTATAAGTACTAATAAAATAAAAGCGTTGAAATAATTTGTATAAAAATTTTAAGGGAAATAACACTTTAAATTTTCTTCTATGCCAGTTTTTATGTTTCTTTCCACGTACGGTTATGTGTTATTTATTTATAACTATATCATATACATAACGCAATGTAATAGAGATGCTGTTATCTTAGAATTGTCTTTCAGCATAATTCTGAAAAACAAAACAAAATAACAACAACAACAAAATTTACAATTTACTGTGTGGAATTTTTTTTTTTTTTTTAAGTTTTAAAATTTATTTTCACTATATTTTAGCGTAGTTTACTGAAAAGGGAGATGCTTAAACTATAAATAAAATTGCGTTTTTCATTAAATTTATAAAATTTTTAATTGGTGTTTAGTAATTTAAATACTAACTCATATAATCAACAGTTATGGAAAATAAACGTGAACACTAGGCTCGTCTTTTTACATTAAGCGATTTTCATTTTTAATATTCCTAATACCTTAACAGAATCCTGTATTAAAGTAAATAAACTAAAAGATAATTAACCTCTTGAGACCCAAGCTCGCATTTTTTGCGCAAATTTTACCATTTTTAGGATTAAGGCTCTTTATGAGGTTAGAAAACTTTATATATATTCTTTCAGTTTTAAAACTAAAAAATATATAGAGTTTTATCATGTCCAATATAATGGACATTGGGTCTTAGTCCTGCAAAAACCATCTTATTGATTTAAGTGATTCTGAATGAAAAACTCTTAATTGCAAATTTTTCTTTATTTATAAATGTGTTTTTTTCATTCATACATCACCTTTAAACATTGCACAATTTTAATTTTTGCATTATCAAAGATAAAAAGTATTTTTGGATGAAATTTATTTGAAAAATATAAATCAATTTAGTGACTTTTTAAATAGTTTCTTTTTTAAAGGAATAAAAAAAATCTTCTACATCAATAAAAGTTTTTTCTAAAAAATATATAAATAGTTATTGGCACGGTTATCACAATTGACATTTGCATGCCAAACGGAAATTAAAAAGAAATAAAACGCAGTTTATTTATAATCTTAAATTGTTATCTTCAGTTATATTTTCTTTAAATTTTTATCTCTGATTAAAAATTGTCTTTCATTATAAATATGATTTTATCGCTCATACATCACCTGTATATACCGCACAATTTAATTTTTTTTCATTATCAAAGGAAAAAGTATTTTTGGATGAAATTCATTTGAAAAGTATAAATCAATTTAGTGACTTTTTAAACAGTTTTTTAAAAAGGAATTTAAAAAAAATCTATCACATCAATAAAAGTTTTTTCTAAAAAAAATGTATAAATAGTTAGTGGCACGGTTATTACAATTGACATTTGGGTACCAAAAGGAAATTAAAGAGAAATAAAATGCAGTTAATTTATGATCTGAAATTATCGTGAGTTATATTTTCTTTAAATTTTTATTTCAGTTTAAATTCGATTAAATGAATTAATTTAATAAACAACATATGAACAGTAAAATAATATAAAAAGCTTGCAATTATTTTTTTTATAGTTAAACGAATATAAAAATAAAAGTTGAATTTCAGGCACACAACCTTATTTTATTTTATAATTATCAAGTAAGATAAGATCGCTACATAGGCTTCAGAAAACAGATTTTTAGCATCAAGTCCCTATTTCTTTGACTACAAACTTTGCTGACATCAGAAGTGTGTTTTTATTGCTCATACGTCAATTCCAAATGTCACATAAATTCAATTTTTAAATTATCAAATAGAAAAAGTGTACTTTAACTAAGAAACGTGTTGACCAATTTAGTAATTTTCAAACAAAATTTAATAATATTTTGTTTTGTTTTTTAAGTCTTCTCAACACCAGTCATTTGTTTCTTAGAAAAATGATAATAATTAGTGGCACAGCTACCACAATTGACAAGTAAATGCCAAGAAGAAATTTAAAAAGAAATCAAAATTTAGAATCTTATACTGTTATCTATAATTATATTTTCTTGCTAATTAAATATGATTAAATTTATATTTTCAATATTAAATAGCCTACTAACAGAAAAATAATACGAAAAATAGTTACAATGAATAAGAATAAAACATAATAAACGCTTAATTATCTTATTTATCAAATGTTGCATATATATATATATATATATATATATATATATATTACATCATTTCAAAATGCCTAAACACCATAACTCCAAAAGGAAGGTGTATATCTGCAGAAAAATTTTTCAATTATAAAATACATAAAAGAACAAGAAAGACAGGTAATAAAACAAAAACAGTCTGTTCTTCATCAGTGGGAGGACAGACATAAACTAACTCCACCCCCACATTTAAAATTTGCAGGTTTCTGAACACACGCCCACCCTGCATTCAATATTGAAAACTATTGTCATTTTATTAACCAAATTCCATAAAAAACTAAAATAACTCAAAATTAAAACTAACAAACTTAATGTTAACAATACAAAAATTATCATACAAAAACAAAAAAGCTTTAATAAAAAGTTTATTATAGAAATACTTAAAAAATTGCCATTAAAATAAAAATAAAAGAAATTAACATGCATGAATTCAGAATAAACGTGCCCCCCCCCCCCCCAACCCCGCAAAATAAAATTTCTCAAAACATGAAAAACAGTAATACCTGTATAATGTTTCTCACCCGTCAACAAAAAACAAATAATTTTTCTTCCAAAGCCATTGTCAAAAACCAGAATTGCAGGTCTGCAACTTTCTTTCGTTTCAATTCATCAATACACACCCGTTCTTTTAACAAGACTTTAGGATGCCTATTTCATACGGAAAGTTCCAGAAAGCTGCCATCACATGTTCACGCCGCTAGTCCACATCGTTTCCATTCACTTTTTAGAACTGTCTTTAAATAATATTTCAAAAACTTTATAGGATAAAAATTATTGTAAAATAAATTAGCCAAAAACTTAAAGATCTGTTTATAAAAATTATTGTCTCTGCCACAAATTTTATTGAAACGTATTAATTGATTAATGATAATATTTATGTATTTTTTTTTTATGTAAATTTGAAAACCAATATTTCATGCTTCTAGTAAAAAATTTAAAACTATTTCTCTTATCGTACAAATCCAATATCAATTTATTATCAATAATTTTAGATAAAATATCCAAAAATTCTGCATTATAATCATCATTGTTTGCTCTATTCAATTTTAAACAATTTGGATATATAATATTATATTCATTAGAAAAATCAAAATTAAAAATCCAAATATCATCAATATACCTAAAGATCTTTAAAGACCTGTTATATTTTATAGTATACTTATATTCATAATAAAACAAAAATAAATTTGCTGCTGTACTAGAATAGTTTGTCCCCATCCCTATACCACATATCTGATTAAAGGTATTATTCTTAAAAAATACATAATTATTATAAAAACAGAAATGACATAAGCTTAAAAATAAATCTCTATTTATATTTAATTCATCATTTATATTAAATTCATCAAAAATATTCATAAAAACATCACAAAGTGAATCAATAGGTATATTGGTGAACAGATTTTCAAAGTCGAATACCTGCATTTTCAGAGGAGTCAAGTGCAATTTGTCCAGAATTTCAACAGTATTATCAATTGACCAGAAATAACTATATTTCTTAAATTTATACTTTAAAAAATCATAAATCTTTTTTAGTAAATTCTGTAAACCAATATTAAATTTTTTATTAACGCTTTTAGAAGTACTACAAATAAATCTAAACTTAATGGGTTCTTTGTGAAATTTAGGCGTTAAGAAAATAAATGGCAAACAGTGATGACTAGAAACATCAAAATTATAAGAAAACATACTTTTAACTTTCTTTTTATATGCAAAAATTTTTTTAACAACAGGATTTCTGTCAATATTAACTTTTGAATAAAAAATTTTATTACCTAATTCACCCTCTATTTTATCAATATAAAACTTCTTTCATATTGTCGCGTAATTATTAGCTGCTTTGTCCACCGGGACTGTAACAAAATTATTTTGTAAATTTTCAATAAATTTTACATCTTCATCTTTAAAACTTCGATATTCATACTTATCATAATTTAAATAATCTTTTAAAAAACTACTGAAATGCCCCAAAATTTGAGACCTCCATTCAAAAAATGCCTCTAAATGCATACTAAATTTATAACTATATTTGTTTTATAAAATTATTGACATTATCCTTAAAAATCTTTAGTACCTTATTGCTGCTAATTTTACTATTAATTCTAAATTTTGTACCAAAATTCATTAAATATTATACATTTTTATTCTTGATTATATCAAGATTACCTGTAATTATATGACCATGATAATTATCTATAAAATCTTTAAATTCCATATTATTACAACAACAAGTTAAAACTGTATTAACATTTGAAAAAGCTATTTGTCTGTAATTGAAAATCTTATTACTTAAAGGTTTATGATAATTATATGCAACTGAAATAGTACATTCTTTAAGAGGAAAAAGGACGTAAATATGTTTGAATATTGCATTTAAATTCAAATTATCAAAAGATTTTTGTTGAAATTTTATATTAAAATAAATTACTTCTTTATTAACTTCATCTCTATTTAATAACTTAAAATTAATTAAATCATATAATAAATCTTTAAACTGTAAATTTTTAAATTTGAAAACATCCAAACATTTTTTTTATTTTCTTAAGCACATTAATCTTTAATTTAAAAACCTTCGTTTTAACATTTTTAACACTATAATTTTTATCAAAAACAAATTCCAAAACCTTAATCCATATATTAGGAATTACATTATTAGTAACTTTATTATATTTACGAGACCCCCTCTTTCCTCTTTTTATAACAACTTTATCATTAAAATTATAAAATAAATCATATACATTTCTAACCTTCAATAAATTAACTTTATTAACCCGAGAGTAGTCGCGACATTTTTTAGAACGTTAGTAGTCGCGTTCGGTCCATTTGCCGCCGTTACCAGCAGGCCGAAAACGAAGGGGAAACTTGCCAGTGTTATCAGATGATCGAAAACGGATAACGTAGGGTGAAAATAGTGACTGAACTTTAAAAGATTACAGCAATTATTCATTTTACAAACTTTTACAGCAATTATTTATTTCGCTTAAGTATATATTCAGTTGGCATCTAGATAAATGTTTTTAATAACTCTTTCTTCGTTTTGCATAAATATTTAAAAGTAAATATTAAATGATTTGATTGAATTTCTGATGTTACTATGAATCAATAATTAGTAGGAAAACTTTTACTAATATGAATCTAAATTCATGATAGGGGTATTTTTATTTATTTATTTATTTATTTATTTTGGAAGGACAGAATCAGAGTCAGGTAGATTTTTTTGATACTCCGGCACTCTATATCCATTTAATAAAATAAAATTAACAAATTTAGCATCAATATATTACACTGACATTAAATTGAACAATTAAACTGAAAATAAAAATGGAACCTATGACATGCAACAGAAAATCAAATACAATACCACTAATTCACCAGCATATTGCGGACGATTAATTCATTTAAAACATATGAAAAACCATCAAATTTGATGCCATAAACAATTAAAAACAATATATATATATATATATATATATATATATATATATATATATATATATATATATATATATATATATATATATATATATGTATATATATATATAAACTTTCTGTACAATAATACCATTGAAAAATAAGGAAAATGACCAATAATTATGAAATCACAAATACCACATAAACCAAATATTATTAAAAATGTATAATTATATATATACATACATATATATATATATATATATATATAATAAAGAAAAAGGTAAAAAATACTTAACTTCGAAATTATAAATGTAAATGTTGTAACTACGTTTTATTTATTTATTTATTTTGTGGGGTGTCTGTGTGTGTATGAGGGGGGGCTCTCGGGATTTTGTGATTAAATCCATTTTTCAAATGAAAATGCACGATTTGTAGTTTTTCTATTTATTTCAGGGTGGGAGCAGCGCCCTTGAATAAAAACTCTGGATACGAATTTCGCTCATATAAAGTAAATAATAAATAAGTTATTGAAATTATATATTTAATTTAAATACATTTGCAATTGTAAATTTAAATCCTAAGATGGATAAATTATTTTAATTAATAGAATCACTGAAAGGTTCATCTTAATAGGGATGTATTTTACAGAACCTATTTAATTAAAATGAATATTCAATTGTACATTTCGTAATAAGGTATTAATGTTATAATTTATTGTTTTATAATAACGTTCATCAAATTAATGAAAACAATAAAAAAAAAATTTCCGAAATTATAAATATGCAGAAATAATTTAATTTAAATGAATTTTCTCTCATATTCTGGAAAACATTATTCTGAAAAATAGTTTAAACAATTGATGAAGGACAACAAATTTTAATTTGTTAGATACTGTCCCCAAGCCTCTATTGGATTTCAATAATAATTTCTGCGGCATTGTTAAAAAAAAAATGTGTTTTTACTTACAGTATGAAAATTTAAAAATAGATAAATTTTATAAAAATACTTAAAATATTTTTTTAAAATCATAGTATAAACATTCACTGAATTATCCAAAAGAATTTTTTATTTGCGTAATTTCTAACCTACTTTATAAAATTCTCATTATTTTTCTTATCGTACAAATAAATTATATGTATGTTCTTTGCAAATATACACACTACATTTCTGAGACGATTGTTTTATCTTTCGAATTTGTTTTATTGTACAAAAACGATACTTTTCACATTTTGGATATACGGCAATTTTTTTTACTGATTCCCACAAAATTCTCTTATCTCTTTTTTTTAATGGTTTTGCAGTGTTATTGTCTATTTTCTTTCATTTATATGTTCGGGTAATAAATGGAAAGCAAGTTCTTTCAAATAATGATGATGAATTTCCCTTTTTTTCCATATTTAAATAATTATCGATTTGAGAATTTATTCCCACAATATTTGACAATGAAAAAAATGTTGACCATCCATCATTTTTTTGTGCGAACTGACTACACAACTAATATAATAAAACAATTTTAAGTCACATTCTAAAAGTAAAAAAAGTACTCTTTGAACGAATAAAATAGCAGAAAGGAAAGAAAGACGAAATAACAACAGACAGAGAGTGCGTGCTTCGAAGAAACCTTCCCCACAGATTTCGCGGAAATGGGAAAGGCTGAAAACGAGGGGGAAAAATTCAACTAACGTAAGTGGTCGCAACGCGGTCATTTAGACCGATTGAAATTTAAGAATGCGATAAAATGCTAAGAAATAGCAGGAATGACTTGCCATTTTACTACACAAGAGTGTGAACACTCAAGGTCAGCTACACGGAATTTGGCTATCGTAACTTTAACGGGAAATGAGTTACAGGAAGATAACGAATTTCGGGCGGGGAAAAGACCAACGCGCGACTATTAACGGGTTAACCATTGTATTCAATCCAAATGGATATATAGTTTTAAACTGCAACATATAATCATTCTCTTTATCTAATCTATTATTTTTAGCTTCAACATGATCCAAAATTTGAATATTAATATTACTAAAACTGTGAATTCTAAAATGCAAAATCTCAAACGTGAGGCATTTCTTATTATCATTATTTACATCCGATCTATGCTGATTAATTCGAACATGTAATTCACCTTCCGTCTGCCCTACATAACCCTGCTGTCAGGTTAAACAATCAGTTTTATAAATTACGTTATTATATTTGCAAAAAGGAATATAATCATTTACTTGAGGTGGACTATCAGCATGGGCAACTACACAAGTTTTACATCTCTTATCTTTTCATTTATAATATCTCATATTTTTATCTAGATATATATCGTAACATATTTATTCAAAAAAAATTTGTAAGCACTTAGGCTTAATATGCCAATAAACAAAGATATACACCAACTTTCGAAGCCGTAAAGATATTGAATAAATATATATGCCAGAAGCGCAATAATGCATCTTATCTGAGTCACACATAGCAATATTTTATTTCAAAATTAATGACAAATTACCGCATGAATGGCGCTACAGCAGCACATATCAAATGCAATAAAACATATTACATCATTTCAAAATGTCTAAACACCATAACTCCAAAAAGGAAGGTGTATATCTGCAGAATTTTTTTAAATTATAAAATACATAAAAGAACAAGAAAGACAGGTAATACAACAAAAACAGTCTGTTCTTTATCAGTGGGAGGACAGACATAAACTAACCCCACCCCCGCTTTTAAAATTTGCAGGTTTCTGAACTCAAAATTTAAAAATTTACAGTTTAAAGATTTATTATATGATTTAATTAATTTTAAGTTATTAAATAAAAATGAAGTTAATAAAGAAGTAATTTATTTTAATATAAAATTTCAACAATAATCTTTTGATAATTTGAATTTAAATGCAATATGCAAACATATTTACGACCTTCTTCCTCTTAAAGAATGTACTATTTCAGTTGCATATAATTATCATAAACCTTTAAGTAATAAGATTTTCAATTACAGACAAATAGCTTTTTCAAATGTTAATACAGTTTTAACTTGTTGTTGTAATAATATGGAATTTAAGGATTTTATAGATAATTATCATGGTCATATAATTACATGTAATCTTGATATAATCAAGAATAAAAATGTAAAATATTAAATGAATTTTGGGTACAAAATTTAGAATTATTAGTAAAATTAGCAGCAATAAGGTACTAAAGATTTTTAAGGATAATGTCAATAATTTTATAAAAAAATATAGTTATAAGTTTAGTATGCTTTTAGACGCATTTTTTGAATGGAGGTCTCAAATTTTGGGGCATTTCAGTAGTTTTTTAAAAGATTATTTAAATTCGGATAAATATGAATATCAAAGTTTTAAAGATGAAGATGTAAAAATTGAAAGTTTACAAAATAATTTTGTTATAGTCCCGGTGGACAAAGCAGCTAATAATTATGCGACAATATGAAAGAAGTTTTATATTGATAAAATAAAGGGTGAATTAGGTAATAATTTTTTTTATTCAAAAGTTAATATTGACAGAAATCCTGTTGTTAAAAAAATTTTTGCATATAAAAAGAAAGTTAAAAGCATGTTTTCTTATAATTTTGATGTTTCTAATCATCACTGTTTGCCATTTATTTTCTTAACGCCTAAATTTCATAAAGATCCAATTAAGTTTAGATTTATTTGTAGTACTTCTAAAAGCGTTAATAAAAATTTTAATATTGGTTTACAGAATTTACTAAAAAAGATTTCTGATTTTTTAAAGTATAAATTTAAGAAGTATAGTTATTTCTGGTCAATTGATAATAGTGTTGAAATTCTGGACAAATTGCCTTTGACTCCTCTGAAAATGCAGGTATTCGACTTTGAAAATCTGTTCACCAATATACCTATTGATTCACTTTATGATGTTTTAATGAATATTTTTGATGAATTTAATATAAATGATGAATTAAATATAAATAGAGATTTATTTTTAAGCTTATGTCATTTCTGTTTTTATTTATGTATTTTTTAACAATAATACCTTTAATCAGATATGTGGTATAGGGATGCGGACAAACTATTCTAGTACAGCAGCAAATTTATTTTTGTTTTATTATGAATATAAGTATACTATAAAATATAACAGGTCTTTAAAGATCTTTAGGTATATTGATGATATTTTGATTTTTAATTTTGATTTTTCTAATGAATATAATATTATATATCCAAATTGTTTAAAATTGAATAGAGCAAACAGTGATGATTATAATGCAGAATTTTTGGGTATTTTATTTAAAATTATTGATAATAAATTGATATTGGATTTGTACGATAAGAGAAATAGTTTTCAATTTTTTACTAGAAGCATGCCACATTGGTTTTCAAATTTACATTTAAAAAAAAAAAAAATACATAAATATTATCATTAATCAATTAATACGTTTCAATAAAATTTGTGGCAGAGACAATAATTTTTATAAACAGATCTTTAAGTTTTTGGCTAATTTATTTTACAATAATTTTTATCCTATAAAGTTTTTGAAATATTATTTAAAGACAGTTCTAAAAAGTGAATGGCAAGGATGTGGACTAGCGGCGTGAACATGTGATGGCAGCTTTCTGGAACTTTCCGTATGAAATAGGCATCCTACAGTCTTGTTAAAAGAACGGGTGTGTACTGATCAGTTGAAACGAAAGAAAGTTGCAGACCTGGAATTCTGGTTTTTGACAATGGCTTTGGAAGAAAAATTATTTGTTTTTCGTTGACGGGTGAGAAACATTATACAGGTATTACTGTTTTTCATGTTTTGAGAAATTTTATTTTGCGGGTTTTGGGGGGGGGGGGGGGGCGCACGTTTATTCTGCATTCATGCATGTTGATTTCTTTTATTTTTATTTTAATGGCAATTTTTTAAGTATTTCTATAATAAACTTTTTATTAAAGCTTTTTTGTTTTTGTATGATAATTTTTGTATTGTTAACATTAAGTTTGTTAGTTTTAATTTTGAGTTATTTTAGTTTTTTATGGAATTTGGTTAATAAAATGACAATAGTTTTCAATATTGAATGCAGGGTGGGCGTGTGTTCAGAAACCTGCAAATTTTAAAAGTGGGGCTGGAGTAAGTTTATGTCTGTCCTCCCACTGATGAAGAACAGACTGTTTTTGTTTTATTACCTGTCTTTCTTGTTCTTTTATGTATTTTATAATTGAAAAATTTTTCTGCAGATATACACCTTCCTTTTGGAGTTATGGTGTTTAGGCATTTTGAAATGATGTAATATGTTTTATTGCATTTGATATGTGCTGCTGTAGCGCCATTCATGCGGTAATTTGTCACTAATTTTCAAATAATATATATATATATATATATATATATATATATATATATATATATATATTTCACTGAAATAAAAAAAAATAAAAATGTACTGATTTTGAACAAGCTTTTTATCAGTAAAATTATACAGTTTTAGGATAATATTTAAAACTTTTATTATTTATTTAAGAATATATATATTATCTACTTCTGTATCTATTATTTGTTTCAATACTGTGTTGATTTTTAAGTAAAAACTAATGTCTCTCTTCAGTATACAAAAAGAGTCTAATAAGAATAAAAACAACTGATCAAGACCCAACGTTCAATAGAATGGACATTAAAATAAAAATCCTTTATTCTCTAAAATCTACATTAGATTACTTAAATTGCGATGTCATTTCATTGATACAACATTTAAAATTAGATGTCTGTAGCATTAATATCAAAATACTTTAAAAATATATATAAAATTAGCATTAAAACTGCCTGCTTACCTTCAACAGTCCTTCTCTTGTTTCCCGCTACATTTAAATCATTAAAGTACATATTTAAGTGCAATTTTTTTATTATTTCGGCATACAGATAGCAGCACTAGACTATCTAGTATAATGGACATCAAGTATTTACAAGTTCCAACTGAAATTAAGCATTTTACGTAAAAAATAAAAATGTCCAATAATGGTACAAATGTCAGGAGGTTAAGTAATTTTTTGTCTCTAAATTTAAGTCTAGTTTTCAACAGAATTTTTACTCCAATGGCCAACCATTATGCAAGTTGAATAAAAATTTCAACAATTAAAAAATTAAAATGAATATTAATTTTTGATTTTGATTTTTTGATCACACACTTCTTCAAAAAATGCTCAGTACTTATCAGAAAGCCCAATATATTACGTTTTTATTTTTTTTTCCTTATGAAGAAGTAATTAAATATATGCTTTTAGATACAAAAAATAGCAATATTAAGTGTCAAGTAGTAAAATCTGAAACAATAAGTGATTTATTATTTCTATAGAGCAAAAATTCATTAGCTTTAAAATTGCATATGGAATAGTACACTCGTGTTTGTAAACATTGCAACACCATGAGGGAATCATCGTAATTGATTGAAATTTAATACACAAACGACAGTTATTGGTAAAATCAAATGATTACATTTCCAAAGCAAAAAAAAAAGGTATTAAGTGTCCGAAATCAGTATTTGGTGTAGCTACCAAGTGCTGCAATGAGTGCTGCTATACCACGTGATATGGACATGTACATATTTTTATTGTGTACTTGAGGAAGAGCATTATTTATTGTTTGTCTGAGTACCAAAAGTTCATATGTAGACGTAGTTAGAAGTAGTTAGATGTAGGACGAGGATCATGAGCAAGACGCCGATCAACGACATTTCACACATTTTCTATAGGCAACATATCCGCCGAACATGCAGGCCACGAAAGAAGCTGTATGTTTACTGCTGACAAGAAGACTTGAGCATTCCTTGCAATATCTGGGCGTGCATTAGACTATTGAAAGATAGCTCCAGGAATGCCTTGAAGGAATGGAACGACTTCGGGCCCAGCACTTCAAGGATTCACCTGTTGCTGTTCAGAATATCTAAAATCCGTAACAGGTGGGATAGTCTATGATATTCAATTTCTACCCAGACCACAACTGCGGGTGTTTGTCCTCTATGAAATTCGATAATACGTACTGGAATATAGCGTTCACTGGCGTCTAACACGAATACGGCCGTCATGGTATCAAAAATTAAAGCGGGATTCATCAGAAAAACCACTTGTTGCCAATCTGCACGCCAGTCTCTATGTAGCCAATTGAAGCCGCAAGCGTTGTTGGTTTTACCTACTAAACAAACTAAAACACATCCAAAAACATCTTTTTGAAATTTCAATACTAAATACGTAGCCTGGTCATGCAACAGTTACAGCTGCTCCTTGTCGACAGGCAATTTTGTCGCACATTCATCCGCCCCTTGTCGCTTAGGGTATCTGTTCCCCGGCGGAACGAATCTTCTTTTGTAATTGTTTTCGCCTTCCTTCTCTTACCTGCCCCCTGTCGCGTTAGGGTTTTTTTTCACCTGGCAGGTGCGGCCCAGACATGGGATTTTATATACATATCTTCCACTGTCGCTATTCTGACGGCTTCAGCTCTGGCTAAAAACTGTATTTTTTAAAGACCTAAATAAAGGTGACCGAGAGGGACACTATGCTCTACAGACTGGGCTTCTTTGACTGAGCTGTCCCTCTTAGGTAATGAAAAGTAAGGGGGTCCTGTATAAATTTGTTCTTGCACGCAGTCGATGGTGCAGCAGACGTCGACGAATTGACGAAGCAGACACTGATACAGCTGTAGCTGTTGGACAATGTGATGTCAACTGTCTATATGAGGTTGTACGTTCCATCAGCGCTAGTCCGACCGAGTGTCTGTCATCGGGCACCGACGTCGATGTTCGGTGCCCACTCCGATATTCCCGAGATGTCCGATCCCCATCGGTCCACTGCTTCGAAACTCAGATAACTCGACTTTTGTTACGCTGCACAAGAGCTGATATTACACGATTGGAAAATCCTCCTTCACGAAGGCCGATGATTCGTCGCCGTTCAAACTCCGCCAGTTGTTGAAATGTAGCCTTCTTTCGTCGAAGAGGTATAGTTACGTCTCATCTAATCTTTACCACAAGCAGATAACCATAGACAAAATACAATATCCCGCTACAGCCCTATTTATACTGTTTCAGCGTCAGTCTAGAGGGCTCTGCCCACCCCGCGCATACTAGGTGACTCTGAAATTGAAATAATTTGCATAGCATACAATACTTGACATTCTCTAAAATTTTCCACTCAATCGTGTGATCCCTGAATGCAGTTGCAATTTTCACAAACATGAGTGTATATTTCTAATCAAAATGTACCAACATGCAGTGTGATTCACTCATATTTAAAATTTAGTCTATATTCAATTTCTATACAAAATGTATTAGTGCAGTAAACGGTTCAGAGGATGTTTATAATTTATTAAACTGTTTAATACTCATTAATATCAACTATCCATTTAAAATTACAATGTTTGAAAAACGATTAGTGAAATTCTTTTCATATAAATGTATGATTATTCAATTAGGCGGATTTGTAATTTTTTATAAACAAAGCAGTTCAGTGTTATATAGTACCTGAGTATTGATATGCTATTTAAGAAAATAAATTCTATGACATTCACAGTAAGAGATTTTAACTTATTATTAATTTTGAATCTTAGAAAATTAAATCTGTTAATTAACTAAATTAAAAAAGCTGGATGCTTTTTATGGACAAACTGTAAAATCAATCAATGCAGTTTAGTGTTATTTCGTACCGGAGCACTGATATGCTATTTAAGAAAATATATTCTATGACATTCACAATAAGAGATTTTAACTTATTATTAATTTTGAATCTTAGAAAATTAAATCTGTTAATTAAGTAAATTGAGAAAGCTACATGATTTCGACAGAAAAACTGTAAAATGAATTAGAAAGATCACTCCGATCTTAGAAATATACGATATATTTTCTAAGTTCTTTTTCTCGACACCCTGGTTGTTGAGACATTTCCGTCTCCATATCTAGTCCCACTAGTGCAAAAAGTTTTGGCCGAATTTGAAGTCCTTTCATAGTTATTTAGTGTTTTAGTTTTTAAGACATCCGTGGCCTAAAAATTTTGGAGCACAAATAAATGCATTTACGCAAACTGACTTCCAAACTGGGCGGGATCAGGACACTAAGAGTATGAAACCGATCGTGATATCTTTGTACAAAACGTCTTGTTCTTTCGTAAATAATGGATAACATTCATAAAACTTTCAGTAGAAAACAGAATTTAGAAACATTTTCATGAGATGAAATCAATGGAAAAAAATAGTAATTAGTAATAGTAATCAAATTGTAAAACTTGATTAGTCGCCATATATATTTTTGGATTATCGTAGAGTTAAAATTAATTTATTCAAGTGCATTATTACTCAGTTTTAAATATTTTAAATATAGAAAATAAAATTAAATATATTCCAAAGTAATTTCAATAAAATTTTCTAAATTGAAAAAATCTTTTTTTAGCTTTCACAACAAATAGACTTTTATAACAATAAATTCCTTTTGAAATGACTTCAAATGATGGTATATTATAAGGCTGGGCATTTATTTTGCATAAAATAATGTATTTAAAGCTGCATTTTTATTCTTAAGTTCATCAAATCAGTATATTTTTCTACATTGAGAAGAAACTCAACGTCAGTAATTGTATAAGGTTATAATATATATATATATATATATATATATATATATATATATATATATATATATATATCTCGAAATGAAGAGATGATTTTTTTATGTTACTGTTTATTCCGAAATCCAGGTCATTATAAAAGGAGTATAGTTCTTTATTTCTTCATTTGGCACTTTGGTTTATTATGTTATGCTTTTGCTTATTTATATAATATGAATAGATTTTTAAGAAATATATATATGAATATATAAATTAATGCAATATTTTTTTTTATGTATTTTTTAAATGACGCTAAACATTTTATCAAGAAATACAGTTATGTTACAAACTTTAACGAACAAAGAAAGTAACACACTTTAACTAAAAGTAATTTGTACTCGAATAGTGAAAATTTATAAACTCATCGCATCATCGCATACAAAATTCTTTAATTTCATTACTATATGTAATTTTTTTTTCTTAAATTATTAGATGTAGCATTTTTTCATCTATTTCGGCTTAAATTATCTTTTTGTCATCATAATACTGCAATTTTCAAATGAATTATTTAAATTTACGTAAAGGCATATATTTATTAAATTATTAAAAACTATCTCAGATTAAATAATATAACATTTCTAATTTATCTCATTTTATCTGTATTTTGTACACAGAATGATATTACTGTACAAAAAATAAAAACGAAAACTACGTTGTGGT
Source organism: Maratus speciosus (assembly GCA_963932465.1). NCBI lineage: Eukaryota > Metazoa > Arthropoda > Arachnida > Araneae > Salticidae > Maratus > Maratus speciosus. Next base: position 77,297,711 of record OZ010795.1, on the reverse strand, counting down.
TTCCCTTTTTCAGACAATAAAACACTTTTATAATGTTTTTAATAAGTAAAAATCCATAAATAAGGTATATTGTTGCGGAATACATTATTTCATCAATTACGACTAACACAGTTTTTTGGTTTCATTTTTCCCCATAACAAAACGCATGCTTAAAAAAAAAAAAAAAAAAACATGTTTGCGTAAATAATTTCTGAAGAGAAAAGAGACTTAGCAAGATTTATGAATGACAAAATATAATATGAAATGAATTAAATAAGGTAGGGGAGAGTGGGGATTAAAGGGGCATTCAAAGTTCTTAGGAAGAAAATACACTGGTTATCAAAAATTAAGGAAAAGTCACAAAATGCTAATTTTTAAATACACGAATACTCAAAAGGAAATAATATAATTCGAGTAATTACTATCTCTACACACAGCTAGCCCATATAGCATCTCATTCATGTCATACATGGTCACAAGTGTCACATTCACTACGGTGAAGCAAAAAAATAGGAAATTCCATACATCTCATTATGAGTTTCAAATGATTACTATATGTGACTCCACTCACCAATGTGACTGCTGCTTTGTGACGAGTCACCAGGTGACTTTACAATGTAGTTAAATTTTGACTATCATGTGACTGTCATTTTTAGACTCAGTTTCATAGTCATCATGAACGTTGCATTATGATAAGTCACCAAATAATATCATATTATAGTCACATGGATACTTTTCCCAAAAAAGCACAATGGTGGCTTCACAGTAGTCTCTCTGTCACCTGGAAGTCATCATGTGACTTTAATGTGACATTATTTTGAAATTTATCACTATGCAGCTTTCACGATGACTTTGAAATTGAGTCTACAAATGACAGTCACATGAGAGTCACAATGTAACTACATCTTAAAGTCATATGGTGACTCGTCACAAAGCAGCAGTCACAGTGACATCTCAGTGGAGTCACATATAGTGATCATTTGAGACTCATAATAAGATGTATGGAATTTCCTTTTTTTTGCTTCACCGAAGTGACTGTTACACTTGTGACCATGTGTGACATGAATGAGATGTTATATGGACTAGCTGAGTTGTAGAAATAGTAATTACTCGAATTATATTATTTCCTTTTGAGTGTTCGCGTATTTGAAAATTAGCATTTTCTGATTTTTCCTTAATTTTTGCATACCAGTGTTGTATGTAGAAAGTATCAATATAGATACAATTGATGGGAATATTGCTTCTACCATAATAATCATTATAACTAGCATCAACCATTTTATATTTGAAGATTATGAAAGCAAAATCTGTTTTTGATATAAAAAAGTAAGTTTTAGTGATTTTTTTTCTTTTTTTTTCCCTTAAAATAAAACTGTGATTACCATTATAACATTTACCTTATTTAGAACTGTAACCACTGTACGCTATTTATGGGAATAGCAGTACGTGTAGTTCTCAAAAATACTGTGATGAATAAATATAATTTTAATTTCGTTAAGTTGATATGGCGTTGAATGGGACGGTAACTGACGAATTGAAAGGGACAGTAACTGTGGTGTTGAAAGGATAATTATTCTAACAAAATATTATTTACTTTCCTTAAAACGTAAGTTAAGATGCTTACTTTTTATGTGGAAAGTATGTATGCATTATTATGTAGAACAAAAGTATACAAATATTTAAATAACATATACCTGCAATTTAAGCATATTTACCTTTTCCGGAAATCATCGAAAAGTCAATATGCTTCGAACGTATAAAAGTAAAAGTGAGAAAAATCGAACTACTGAAGAAGAAATGATAAAAAATGATGGATGCCCTAACTCGTTCTAAAATTTAAGAATGGACAATCAGATGCATTTCACAATGATTTATTCATAGGTAATAGAAAAGTTTTTAGTGAAGCTCAAGGAAAAATAAAGTTACTTCCACGTTTGCTTCAAGCATCTAATATGATCGATGGTTTGGCAGCTGAGCAAATGAGAAAGTTGGCATATGAGTATTCAATTGTTTGAAATCTACAAATATGCACGTTAGGGCGGAGCGTAATCTTTTTTCCAAATTATTTTCCCGCTAGCGTGAAAAAGTTGTGGAATGGTCTTAGGCGCACAAAGTTTCAAAATAATCTATAAATAGCTTCCAGTTTCGCATTAGTTTCTAAATATGCATATTTAACCGAAAATACTATATAATTTCACATTTCAGTAATATTTCTAAACTCTGATTTTTTTTTCTCCACGCTAGCGCGGAAAAGTTGAAACAATATATAAGGAACATAAGTGCAAAATTTTAGAGTAATTATTAAATATCTTTCGGTACCATTATTGGGGTCTAAATATGAGAAATTACGCAAATGTGTAGAAAATTTAGGGGTCGAAGTATTGAAAGGAATGGAAAACTTTTGCATAAAAATTCATTTGAGCTTTAAAAATTGCATTTACCGAAATTATATATTCGAAATAATAATAATAAACATTAAACAATAAATCTTATTATTCGCGAAATATCACAGACTTTGTACAACTGAGTATGTTTGGAGTTCCAGAATAAATGTTTCAAATGCCCATTAAGCGTATTGCATTCAATTGTTTCCATATTTCTCCCTCTGTACTGTTTTTCGGTTCCAAATGATCGCATGACATGCGTTGACTCCAATCTGAATCACCTATTTAGGCTTAAATTATATTCTTGTCATCAGATCACTGCAAATTTCAAATGAATGATTTAAATTTACGCAAATCCATATATTTATTAAATTATTTAAACCTCTCTCAGATTAAATAAAAAACTTTTCAAATTTATCTCATTTTATTTGTATTTTGTATAATATCGTGCAAACAAGCGTGATATAACCATCGTGAAGAAGCGTGATGCAACCATCGTGAAGAAGCGTGATGCAACCATCACGCTTGTTCTCTCCGATGACTTCAAAGTAAGCTTAGGTTGTCAGTATTTCTTATCTTTATGCACATTGAGTGGAGCACTGGAGATTTATTTTTCCCTATGCTGACACTGGATATTCACCAATCTCTGTCAGTTGCATTGTGTCTTCGTTGGACAAGCGATTGGTAATGGGAGGTTGAATTAGTTGGCAATTCTGCTAGTTTGTGAGATCCACGTAAGATTTAACTTTAAAGTTAAGTGAAGGAGTTTGGAACACGTGAACTCCTGCTTCCGTTTGTTCCTTGCTTTCAAAATCCTCCGTAGTACAATTTCTCGCACGTTCTGGTTTGGGTCAACAAGAATTATTGCTTCTGGATGGCCAATATAACCATTACTTTGGATGACACCATAGCTTCACCAATAGCTTCAGATTTTCTGTAAGGTAGCAAGAAGCTTGAAGTGTTTTCCAAAGATTTCGTGCTTCTTCTGTACAGTTGCCATGTGAATTGATTGTTAACGACGCAGGAGGTTAAACCTTTATAATAAACTCAGTCAAAGATTGTGGTTCATTGGAAGGATCGTGTGCACCAATATAAACACGCAATATTCGGTAAGACGTTGTTGACCAGCGGCCACGGGGAATTTTTCCAAGATTTTTGTGTGACAAATTCTCAGGAAAAAAGAACATTTGTCGCTGCAGTGCAGATATCGTGCATGTATCTCTGATATGTGCGCATATCAGATTTGTCTACACAAAGAACTGTGGTTTTAATTTTCCACAACAAGTAAAAGTTCACATTTCTCAAACTGTTTTCCAGTTAGATAACAGTACGTTTTAGTGCCGGTTGTATCGCCATCCAAGTGCTGCGTTAGATGCCTTAGCAGTAGCTCATTATCATGAAGCTGGCACAGGATTTTTTACAAAAGAGTTCTATACAGCGGAAAGCACCATACTTATTTCCCGTGTTTTTTTTCATTCCCCTCACCTCCTAATGCTAACAGTGTAGATATAACAAAATGACTTTCTGTGCAAAATTTCGTTATACATTCAGTAATGTCTTTAGCAGAAGGGGTTATCGGTGACACTTTCCCGATGTAATTGCTGCCAGGTTCTTCTATTAGTGTCACATGTTCTTCAAGCCCTCTTTGATGATGTTCCCTCGATGCTCATATGGGCCGTTTAAGTCCTTTAAGTTATTTGTGGCAATGAAACTGAAATTTTGAATTTGGCTATATTTCTATCTTTCTCTTCTTATCTTATGCCTGTCTATAACATTGAAAATGTCGTCATATGTCACAACTGCTAAGTTTTCTAGACGTGCACTACCTACTCATGCCACAGCTCTGTTGGCCACTCCCATTCTATCGCCCGCTGTAGCTAGGGATTGAAGATACAGCAAGAAGATATTTATTGATTGCTTTAAATTTTAACACTTATGTTTCACCTACATTCACCCAACTTTTCCGTGCCATTGGGAAGAGGAAAACGGAAATAAACAAAAACACTGAAATGTGAAAATTTACATAATTTTTCACTATTTGGTCATTTTTATATTCCCAAAGTGGAACCGGAAGATATTTATGGATTATTCGAAAATTGTACGCTTATGATTCTTGTATTTTCTTCCCACTTTTCCGTTCTAGCGGGAAACGGAAATCGGAAATTAAAAAAAAAACCCGCTAAAATGTGAAAATTTACATCCTTTCGATTAATTTTTTCATAGTTAGACCCTAAAGTGCAACCGGAAGAAATTTATTAATTGTTCTAAAATTTTGCTCTGGTGCTCCTTTTATATTCTTACAACTTTTTCATGCTAGCGGGAGGAAAAAATCGGAAATTTAAAATATTACTTAAATGTGAAAATTTACACCATTTTCGGCTAAAATTGCATATTTAGACCCTAAAGTGGAAGTGGAAGATATTTATTAACTATTTTTAAAAAATTGCGTATATTTCTGAGACCATTCCGCAAGCTTTCCGCGAAAGCGGAAAAAGGATTTCGAAAAAAACAAAAAAAAATTACTCTCCGCCCTTATGCACGTATCTAAGCAAACAAACGAGCAAGCTGAAATTAATTTATTCCAAGGTTTTTATGCAACAAAATTCAACAGTTTCCGTCAGGAAAACTGATGTCAATAGTTTACTGAAGTACAAGCTTCAACAAAGCTAATGTTCATATATAATTTTTAAACAATCACTCAGTTAGGGATCGCAATAAATTTCCATAAATAGAGTATAAAACTGCGATAAACAGTTAATGAACTTGCAGAAGCCACCTAATATGCAAAAAAAAAGTTTCATTAAAGAAGACAAGACCAATGACAGTTACGAAACAAATGGTATTTTTAGATTTCCTATGTAGTATTAGTAGTCCAAATAGTGATTTAACAGACGGTGATATTGGTCCAACCTCTTATAATTTAAACGTTGATGATTTCGTGCAGTTTAAGGGAAAATGATTAGAACTAATGTATCATGGGGAAATTACGAAAAAAAAATCACTTGTAATGAATCACTCTTAATATCTTGAGGGAAGAAAGCAAAATAAATCTACTTTCTTTTCCTCATAATATTGAGATGAGTGACGTGGATGTTAATGCGTTTCTTCTGAAGTTTACTGAACCTGTAACTGTTAGGCTGGCATGTACAGCTAATTATGTCTTAATACTTTTGACTAATTTATATTTGTTTTATTTCAAGTAGGCTAAACATGTTATTTTTCTTGTTTTTGTTTTGTCATATGTTGCAATATTTTTTATTTTTATTTGGGAATTATTATAATTTTCTATTTGAATAATGTAATCTAAAAAAAAATGTTCGAAAGTGTTTTAATTATGTTGTGTTCCTTTTAACCATACACAGTGTCCCTCCCATCTCCTCCAATGGGAATAAAAGGGACATTTATGCCAATTTATAAAAAAATTGTATATACTTATAATTATTGTACTTGAGAAGAAAATATTATTACTAGCATCAAAGCAAATCTCTAGACGAGAGTTTGGCGCAAAATCGAAAGTGATACGCTTTAGTGTTTTTATTTTATGTGCTTTACAGACAAAATATTCCTTCCATCCCCAATCTCTCCTATAGAAATACATGAAGGTATAATTCATTCAACACTTTATGTTTTATTTACAAATATCTTCTAAGAATTATTTGAGTAGAAAATCAATCTAAAAACTACTTTAAAAATAGAACTTGTCAGCAGAATAAAAGTCTGTTTTGTTTACAGAAGTACGAACATATTTATAAATCCTTCATTGGCCAACAACCGATCATTTTAGACAAATGCTTGTTGAAGTCTCACCTTCTGAAGACGTTGACTAAGCGTAACTGATAATACATCAGATAAAGGAGATAAAAGCATATTTAATATTCCCCGAACCAGGTGCAAATTTCGTCAGTTATTGCCCCTCGGCGGATAATTTGTAAAATGCTTCAGAGAGTTGTATCATGAATCTCTGTGAACTTCAGCTGCGTTCCGGCGGTGGGTTGAGCAGCGGTAGCTTGCCACGCACGTAAAAAAGAAAAAAATAGTCATTTCCTCCCGGTTGAAAATTTGTCAAATTATAGCTAACCCAATATCTTGAAGGAAAAAAAAGCCAGCTGATTATAAAGTGGTGGTTAATACGTCAGCTGGTCACACGAACATGAAAAATATATACAGGGTGCAAAGGAAAGTCCCTTTAACCTGAAAATACTTGCGAATGGAGAGAGCTACAGCTATGGAAGTTAGGTAACGGTATAGTAAAGCGACTACGCTCGCCCTAATGCAAACGACAGCAGCGCTCCATAGTGGAGAGCGCTCGTGAAATCGTAATGAAAATCGTAAACGAAAAGAGATTGAGATAAATTTCCAATTAGAAAATTTTAGAGCATCAATTAATTAGTACGAAACGACATTTGGTTGACACGGATAAGATAAATCATCGCATGTATACCCAAAAATGTCCGAAATCGATGAGCGACGATTCTACTTTGCAAATTCACATTCCGTAAATGTAGCAGTGCGCAATTTCAGATTGTGACGTTGTGCTGTGCTGTAACGTATGTAAAAATTTAATTTCCAATGCATTTAAAATTTTAGATTAACCCTTTCAGGGGCCGAAGAGCGACTCAATTTCGTTCGTAAACTGGGGATATAATTTCCTGACACCAGAATAGTCAAACGAATTTCTTAGAAAATAAAAACCCGCTAATTTTCACTTTCATTACAAAAGAAAAATTATTAAAATATTCTTGCTGCCATTTGTCAGTTTTGGAATTAAAATTAGGTGGCTAGACTGTCTAGCCACCGTCCTTTAAAGGGTTAAATCTATGTCGTCGTATTGAAGAGGCTAGCAATAGACATTCCATGCTGAGAAATGTGGCATGTAGAATTACTCTCACGAATACAAATTTGTATCGTGAGCAATGGCGAACTTTTCGAACATACTGAATATTAACTTTTTATCACGGTGAAACAGTTTGTCTTTTTTGTTTTTTTTGTGTTATTTTATCAAAATGTATTGAGATAAGCACGTATTTATACCATAAATTGTGCGTGTTTCTTCATACTTCTGGAGATTCCTTTCAAACTTTTACACAAAAGAGAGTGCATCGATTTCGGACATTTTTGTGTGTACGGGCGAACATTTATCTTATCCATGTAAACCGAATGTCGTTTTTCACTAATTAATTGATGTTCTAAAACTTACTAACTGGAAATTTTGCACTATCTCTTTTCGTTTTCGAATTGCAATGGGTATCTTCCAAATTTCGCCACGAGGGGCGCTGCCGTCGTTTGCATTAAATCGGGCGTAGTCACTTTACTATACCGTTACCTCACTTCCATAGCTGTAGCTCTCTCCGTTTGCAAGTATTTTCAGGTTAAACGGACTTTCCTTTGCACCCTGTATATTTTTTTCATGTTCGTGTGACCAGCTGACGTATTACCCACCATTTTATAATCAGCTGGCTTTTTTTTTTCTTCAAGATATTGGGTTAGCTATAATTTCACAAATTTTCAACCGGGAAGAAATGACTGATTTTTTTTTTTTTTCTTTACGTGTGTAGGAGGCAACCGCTGCTCAACCCACTCACGGAATCGCAGCTGAAGTTCACAGAGCTTCATGATACAACTCATTGAAGCATTTTCCAAATTATTGGCCGAGAGGAACTTGGTCATCAAAATCTGTTGCTGGCTCGCGGACTATAATTTCCTGCCAAATTAAAAGACTTTTATAACACTTATTCTACCATTTATGGAGTGGTTTTTATCTTTATTCTGTTTAAAAGTGGTCGACTTGTTTAAAGTCATAAGAAAATAAAGTTAAAGCTCTGTATGACTCAGTAAGACGTCAAGTGTTCGTATAATTTAATTTATGAACACTATTATTTTTCATCTTTCCTTGTTTTCTATAGACAGTATATCTAACAGAAATAATAAATAAATTGATTTTAAACATTCACGTTTTCATAAATCACAAGAATGATATTTTAAAGTAATTATGATATATAAGAAGCAAATCTAACATGTTCTATATGTTTGTCGGTCACTTGATTATATATTTATATAAAAACATATTCAATTTCATACATTTTTTTTTTTTTTTTTTTTTTAAATTCAGAATCGTAATTGATGAACATCCTCCATTAGAAATTGAGGTGTCCATATTTTCATTACGGGAAACTGAAAAAATAAGAGATAATTACTTTTACATTTTTTTTTCATAAGTTTTACGTGTATAGTAAAGTGGGGACAGACGCCGCGGTGAGACAGATGACGCAGAGATTGTATAGCCGAAACTAGCGTTCCCTATACCAATTTTAGAAGTTCGTAGTGTTCCTCTGTGCTGTGTGATGTGTTGTATGAGTTTCTACCACTTAATTGTCTGTATTTACATATTTATGGCAGTTTTTAGGGCTCGAACCTGCGTGGTAAGTTGCTACAATTATTTTAATGAAGTTTTATTACATATTTTAAGAAAAATAAACAGAGATTTCATCCCAAAATCGATTGAAACTATAGACTAGATCCTCGTAGAATAGAGACATGTGCTTGCCTTTCTCTCGCGTCGCTCACATGACACAAAATGGCGGCGCGGCATCTTACCCGCCACTATGGGACAGATGCCGCACGGAGGTTGAGGTACTGATGTCGCAAAATATATTTTTGTTTTTCGGTTCAATAAATTCATCAGTGCGATTTAAGTAGAACTTACATTTAAATGAATGTATATTAGCGCATTTTGCTACTTATCAAAATATTATAAGCTACATTGTTGGTTCACCATGTGTGAATAAGGAAAACGTAGTCCGTTTACAATTCTCACTATATAAACTGTTAAACAGAATATCTCCTACCCCAATGGTCAAAAGACCTATACAGCCAAGTAAGAGAAAGTAAAAGTATGCAAATATTACAATCACAGAGTTTATGAAAAATAAAAAAGAAGAAGGAAATGGAAAACAAAAGAAACTAGAAGGCGTCAAAGAACGACAACTTGGTGGAAGTAAAATGTGTAAAAAAAGCAAGGGAAAGATCAACTTGAAAACGCCTTACTTGAGGAAAAAACTAAAATATGAGTCATCTTCCGACAAAGGGTAAATTATTCCTCTTATGGATTCTGATGGCAGACCTGGATTGGAATCTGATGACTTTGCATATGTTGGGTGGCTGGAGTTTTATCAAGGAGCAAAGTCTAAAGCTGGCAGGATTCAGCACATCAAATTCAATCGATAGCTGCATGAAAAACGCTTACTTTACTTTTGCAACGGGTAGTGTGGTTCGATTGTGAACGAATGGAAATACAAAATCAAAGAATGACAAGAAAGGCCAAAAATAAACAGACTAGGGCCTAAATACAATAGAACTAATACTTATATTAAGAGCAAACTGCAATGTTCGCCTGGATGTAAACCAGTGATTTACATATTTTTTTGGAATTATGCTGTCTATTGTTTCCAGTAATTATGCTATCCATTCATGTAAATTCGAATGATTTTCTTTTCATTTTAAATTTTTGTCTTAAGTTTTGTTTATAGAGATTACACTTTTACATTTTCGTTAAACTTTTCACATTTTAGTGATATATATAATTTTTGTAAGTTTACTGTTATTTATTATCGTTTTAAGTAGTTTGAGAAAATAGTAATGTGATTTGCTTGAAAAAAATAAATAGCCTAGAATTTTTCTCCATGCGGCTTCAGTCCCACACCCCATGCGGCATGTTATCCAGCACATAAAAAAATGACGTTAAAAAAGGACCTGTGGGAAAATAATTGTGCCTACTTTATTAAGAGGGTTTTAACTTGTATAACATAGAAATTAGATTCTAAAAGGTTTAATCAATGACTTCTGGTATTTAGTTTTTTTTTTTTTTTTTTTTTTTTGCTTTTTGCTTTATTGTACATTTTACAAGAAGAAAAGAAAAACTGCGTCATCTGTCCCCACTTTACTTTACTTAAAAATATTTTAAGTATACTTAAAATATTTTTGTTTTGGAGTAAATTGGTTTATGGGAGATGGGAATTACAAAAGAATTGAATGAAATATTATATATAATATTTGCGCATCTAAAGAATATTAATATATATATATATATATATATGTATATTATATCTATATGTATATATATATATATATATATATATATATATATATATATATATATATATATATATGTATATATATATTCCAATTGTAATAAACTTGTTTTTTTGTGTATTGTTAAGATTAAAATTGTATACAATTACATATTTGTGTAAATCATTTATTTAATTAAAGAGTAAATGAAAAAAAAAATGTATATCTAAAAGTTACACGTATTACAGAAGTAAAAATGAATAATGGAATTAATTATATTAGTAATAATAGATGATAAAAATAGTTGATTAAATAACATATTTTTACCTTTTTGTTTTGAGGCATCATCAGTTGAGTTTTTCGATAAGTACTCAATTGAAGATTTTTGGTATTACTGCTTAAAATTCAATAAGTATTGCCATCTGTTGACTTTATATATTTTGAATTATGACTTTATTATTGCTTAAAAATGAATCTATATCATTTATTTAATTTATACTCATCATAATCTAAAATTTATTAAAACAATACTTTTTCCATTCAAAAATTCATGATAATAGACAGGCAGTAAAGATTGACAAAGTAAGTCTGTATATGAAATAATTCATTATCTGGCAAAAAATAGCTATATCTCAACAGTGTCTTATCTGCGATGTTTGAAGAAGCATCGTAGTATTCAACTTGTGTTATACATTGAAATATGATACACAAAAAAGGTTTTTTCATATCTTATTTAAAAGAATACGCCAGTTTGTATATAATGTTGTATTTTTGTAATTAAAGACAAAATAACACATATTTATAGTTATTTACTACCTTTCTCAGAAAAAGCAATGTATAACATTTAGAAATAAAGAAATTACGCGATGTGATATCGCAGTTTCAACGTGGCGATAACGTTATATTTTTGAGGAGAGTAAGCGAAAATGGTTCAACTGTAATTGGATAAAATTGGATTAAAAAGTGTATGATTAAGAAGTTAAATTATGCTTTTCATGATTTACAAGTTAATTAAAAATCGCGCATGTATTTAATCGTCGTACTTTTAGCTGTATTTTGTAAATAAACAACGAACTAAACTTAGGTCGCGATCCCGATAGATATTTCGCTGTTAGCGGGACAAGATTGACCAATCAGAAGCCGGAATATGTACTAATTTTTCGCTGCTTGAAGTAAACAGCGTAAAACACAGGCTTCTGATTGGTAAATCTCATTTTGCGAACAGCAAAAAAATCCATCTGGATTCCGACCAAATATTTTGTAAAATGTTGTTGCTACCTTCGTATTCATATAATTATTATTACGTTTATGCGTAAGAGTATCGTAAAAATATTTACGTTGTTAAGTGTACAAGAAAAATAGTTTAAAGAAATATTTAATTTTCTGCATGGACATATTGTTTTTATAACCCTACTTTCTTTTGAGAAAGGTTCAAAGACAGACGATGTTATGTAAAACCTAAACATATAGAATTCAACACAAGTTACCTAGAAAATTTGAAAACTGTCAAGCTTTTATTGAATTCAAGTACAGCATTGATTATGTACACATTACAATAAGACTGCATGAAAAAACTAACTGCAAAACACAAATTCCCGATGTAGAGTCTAACTTGTTAAAATTATAGAGTTACTGGGTATACATTCCGCTTTCATGCACACATGCTACGGGACAAAAATCTCGCAATCAAAAACTCCCATTATACGTGAGTAGCTTGCTGAGTGAGTAAGACTACTAAGAAGGAAGATAATGCATATATTTTATATATATATATATATAAATCATATATTTTATATAAAAAAAAAAATCACCTTAGACACTTTTAGTTGGCTCTTTTTTATTATGCGTAACTTTTTAAAAAATATAAAGAAATTAGTTAATAGGAGAACACGATTTGTTTGTTTTTTAGGGATATCAATCAGAATTTCCGTCATATATATATTTTTAATTGTATAGGTCGAAAGAAGCAAAAAATATATATTTGCAATAAATGTATAACATTCATATATTTTAAGTTATATATATATATATATATATATATATATAAAGAGAGAGAGAGAGAGATTGATAGATAGATATATAGATAGATGGATAGATAGATCAGGTTTTATGCTTTATCTGTTAATTGGATTTACCTTCTGAAGATTGTATATTAATAAGCGTTAAACTTCAAATAAAAGATTTGAATACAAATTTAACCCACATCTTACTATTACAAAAGTGCTCTTTTAAAAGCATAAATGTTAAAATTATTGGTTAAAGATTGTCACTATAAATTGTAAGGTTATTATACTACTGTATTTATCTACTATCTACAATTTAAAATAAACATATAGTCGCATTAAATATACGTAAACATCTTAAACGCTATTGTTTCCGAAACAGGTGTCCATAAATAACACAAAATAATCTCAATAATCTCAACTTTAAATGGAAATAGCGTGATAAAAAAAATGATTCAACGGACAAAAGTCTGGAATTAATAAATTTAACTATGATTCTACAAATAAAACAATCCACATAGACTTTTCATTTTTACAGGAATGCAATTTAATTCAATTTATTTCATAAATATATTCTCCCCCTTTTATTACAATCAATAAATTTAAACGTTAAACAGTAAAAGCTATTAAATTACATTCGAAGAATTTTATAATTATTTAGACACTGCAATTCATAAGAATATTTCGATTCAAAATGACGTGGGATGAATATGGCTGGAACATACGCAAACGTAATTAATTCAAAGTAAACGTGCATTACAGGTTTCTAACCGTTAAAATGATAAGATGATTAAATTTAGGGGTATATTTTGAAATTTAAATTAATTCTCATGTACAACTATCGTAAAAAAACTATATGTTAATTAAATTACGGACATTTATTTTATTTTTAAAATGCCGGCGCATCGTACTATAAAATGAATATATGTGAATAGAAACTGTGCAGATTATGTTATGCACTATATGTTAAATTAAGATATTTTTATAGTTGGATATAAATAAAAATATTTATATAACAGTTATATCACACAATGAGCATTTTATGTGTGATGTCATATTTTAGACAGTTTATTAATTTACTGCGTGTATTCAAGTGATCAGAAAGAATAAACCTAAATAATGAGAAAGAATGGACCAAAAATACTTCTATTTTTATTTTTTATTAAATTTTTAACTGCGATATTTAATTTTAAATTTAAAACAGAAAAACACATTTATATCTCAATGTATATTAAAAATAGTTTAATACTTAAAAAATCTGTAGTAAATAGATCAGAATAATGTTATCAGAATCATCTGCAGATGAAATGTTTTAATAAAGTCAACGATATATATAAAAATTCTAATCCTAAAATGTTTAAAATTTTATTGTAGTTGAAATGTTTTATTTAGTCTTTAAGTTTTACATTTTATTCTACTGCGTAATGATATATAAATGTTATATATATATATTATGTTTAAATGTAAATAAATAAAACAAAAACACGTTTCAAAAGTGCATTATAGTCACAAAAATTATACATGTTCAAGTTCGCCATTGTAAAGGAGCATAAATGCTATAATGGAGCCTGAATTTCTGATTCGTGGATTCGTACTGTTAACCCTTAACCGGAAACGTGAAAATCCCATGCACAAACAGAATACTTAATAATTTACCAAATAGTGACCTTAAACATTTAGTCTTTAATGATAATGCATTAACAGGACCAATTTTTTTATACAACAGCATAAAAGTAAGTCTTGAATGTAGGAGAGAGAAAATATTAAAGGCAGATATATAGACGCAATCATCTCACAGACTACATTTCCGGTTAAGGGTTAATGAAAATGATGGAAATTGATGAAATAAAAATATATGAAAAGCAGAAATTCTTGCATAATGTATAGATTTTGCAATGATTTCGACCAATGACAAAAATATATTAGGAAATTACATTTTTTCCAGAATGACATTAAATACCAAATGCGAAATTTAAAATGAAACAAAACTTAGTAAACATTCGAATTGCTCTCCATATCGGGTAATGTCTAAGAAGTCTTCGTGTATACCTGTAAACGATCTACAATACTTACACACACACGATAGTGCACTCAGATTTATACCAGTTTAAAAATTCCGCAGTGAAACACATATCCAGAAATTATTTAACTCAGTCAGTGCTTTAACGGAATTCTTTAGTGTATCTCTCTAAATGAACGATAAATAATATACACCTGATAACATATAAAAATAATGTAGAGAACTTTGGTGAGTTTGCTACGTTTGAATCATCATAAAAATCATTAAATTGCACCACAAACGATTTTCCTCATAGATCATAATGTAATGAAAACATTCTAAACATTTCTGTAAACGAACTATTAAGGTTGGGTGCTTTATACTCTTGAGAATTCATGTTGTAATCCATCTCAATGATATCATCAATATCATTACATTTGAAATACCGTAACACCAATAAAATCCGCTGCAAGCAATTTTTGTCCGTAGACTATAGTAAACTAGCGACTCGTTTATAAAGGTTATTTAGTGTTTTGAGAGTGAAAATGATATAAAAAAATTTACCAATGTTCCGCAACAGTATACTATACTACAACAACTATACTATATTTTACTCTAATTTCGAGAGGTGTGATTGGTGCTTTTGAGATCTACGGTTGCCTGTTTTCGATGCAGTTTTATACAATTTGTGTTACGGCGTTCAATCTGCAGCGTATAAATAGTGAAGAGAAAGTGTACTCTATGTGTGCTGTAGCATTGAATTAGACCTTGCCGAAAAAGTATCATAGAGGATGTATCCTCCACGTGCAGTAAGAGTGAAGACAGATTTAGAAGCGCTTGCCTTTGTTAAGAAGTTTTTACAATCTCGTTTGAGTAATTGAATGTTACTTGACAGCCACTGGTTGTCAATGTTATTGCGCTAAAAAATTAAAGAACGCCTTGCAGCTGAAAGTAACTAATTAGTTTGAGACAGTTGCTGCCGATGTAAAGCATCGAAGCCTTTCATGTAATTTGAAGTTCGGATAATTCGTAGTCGTTCAAATAGTGATTTACCTTGTTTGCCCTCCACATAATTTGGACTTAATTTGGAAGTTACTCTATCAAACGTTGTCCAATTAATTTATTTAAAGGTGTTTTAACCTTTAGATCTGAATATGACTGAGTTACTAGGCGGTGTCCTTGCCGCGGTCCCTACAAGACTGTAATTCAAGAGAAATATTTTGTATGTACCTGAAAAAGAACCAGAAATTTTACACACTTCATTTTGAATACCAACAAGTGTGTGATAAACCTCAATAAGGTAAAAAAAAAATAATAGTAATTCAAATTTATTTAAGAGAGAAAACAAACCAAATTAATAGACAATTTCAAACTTATTTGAAAGTGTTAAATAGTACTAGTGTAATGCCCAAATAAGATTCCAACGAAAAAAATCCCTGCCGGCCCGGCCTACAGGCAGAGGTAGATTTCGAAGTTAAGTATACTAATTTCACCAACAAAAACTAAGTCATTATTAGATATAAATCCACTTTAACAGTTTTATCTGTCTGGTTTTGACGAGTTTTTATTTCCTTTTTATAAAATAGCTGGTTTTATCAGAATCATGTTAAGGCGATATTAAAAAAAAAAAAAAATCCATGATCAACTACTCGAAATTTTCTGGCACATCTTCAGATTCATTTTTAATTTTAAAAAAATATGAAATAAGCGACCTGTGTTTTTATTTTTCTTTCAATTAATAAAAACTTGATTAGTAAACAATTATTTTCTCAGTAGGGCAATATTTTTCGTTTCTAACACAATCGCTTCGGGAAATTCTGTTCAAAATGTCCACTTTGACATCATTTTTTGAAATATATTCTGCCTCTATCAAAAAAATCGATCATTACTGTACATTATATAGTTTCTGAATAAGAGAATCTAGCAATTGGATGCGTTTGAGAGCAAAAATGAATTTAAAAATGAGTAAGAAAATAGACAGTTTGGATTTGAATGCACCCTTAATAAGATGATTTTTTTCTTCAACCGCTATGTATTTTTAATTTGTTTTTGCTGTAAGAATTTCCCCTATGAAAAACTTGTCTATATAAATGTTGAAGACAATATTAAGAAGATATATGATAAATTCATGGAGATTTTATAGCTTGTGGATTGACGGAGTTCTGAAAATATTTCTTCTTCAACCCCCTTTTTTGTTTTCGTGTTTCATTTTTTTTCTTTTTTTTTTGCGGTACGAATTCGTCCTATCAAAAACTTGTGAATATAAAGGTTGTAAATAATATTAAGGAGATGTATAATAAAATTAATTGGGTTTGATATCTTGAGAATTGACGAAGTAAGGAATTTTTTCTCCCAAAAACCCTATTTGTTGCGCCCTTTGAGCCTATTTTTAATTTTATCAAAAATCTGCAATGCATGAATTTTTGGCATTATTTTTGGAAGTAATAAAAACATTAAACTGATTTGATATGTACAAAAATTAAGAAGTTATGGGGTTTTCTTTTCGGTTTTCACAAAACCCCTCCCTATTTACATCCCCTTTGTCCGCTTTTGCCCATTAACGAACTTGACCGAGATTTTATGACCCTTGATTCTATGTATCAGTTTGGAAGAGATTTGTGCAGAATTGCGGAAGTTATCGTGTCCAGAAGAAAGTGATAACACAATTGCTTCGGGAAATTCCGTTCAAAATGCCCACTTTGACATATTTTTTTTTTTAAATATATTCTGCCTCTATCAAAAAATCGATCATTGCGGTACATTATAGTTTCTGAATAAGCGAATCTACCACTTAAATGCGTTTGAGAGCAAAAATGAATTTAAAAATTAGTCAGAAAATAAGCAGTTTGGATTTGAGTGCATCCTTAATTCAATGATTTTTCCAACACAATCCGCATCGGGAAATTCGGTTCAAAATGCCCACTTTAACAGCATTTTTTTAAATATATTCTGCCTCTATCAAGAAATTGACCATTACGGTACATTATATAGTTTCTGAGTAAGAAAACGTACCAATCGGAAGCCTTTGAGAGTAAAAATGAATTGAAAAATGAGTCAGAAAATAAGCAGTTTGGATTTGAATACATCCTTACTTAGATGATTTTTTTCTTCAACCGCTATGTATTTTTAATTTGTTTTTGCTGTAGGAATTGGTCCTATCCAAAACTTGTCTATATAGCTGTTGTAGGCATTATTAACCCTTTAACCGTCTGGCCCGGATTTTTCCGTTCCTAGAAATCATGTTAAAATGGCTGTAGACCAAAATATTTTAAACAGAATTTTATTTTTAACCTTATATAGAAAGTAGTGATATTAAAGATATTATAGCATCAAACTGAGATTTAAAAATATATATAACCTGGGATTTACAAGCATTCTTATAAAATTACTGCAAAACCCTCGGACGGTGAAAGGGTTAAGAAGATATATGATAAATTCATGGGGATTTTATATCTTTTGAATTGACGGAGTTAAGGATTTTTAACTTCTTCAAACCCCCTTTTTGTTTTCGTTTTTATTTTTTTTATTTTTATTTTTTTTTTGCGGTACGAATTGGTCCTATCAAAAACTTGTGAATATAAAAGTTGTAGATAATATTAAGGATATTTATAATAAAATTAATTGGAATTGATATCATCGAATTGACGAAGTTATGAATTTTTTTCTTCCCAAAACCCTATTTTTTGCGCCCCTTGAGGCCATTTTTAACTTTATCAAAAATCTGTGATACATAAAATTTTAGCCCTATTTTTAGAAGTAATAAAAACTTTAAACTGATTTGATATGTACAAAAATTAAGAACTTATGGGGGTTTTCGGTTTTCACAAAACCCCTCCCTATTTCCATCCCCTTGGTCTGATTTTGCCCATTAACGAACTTGACCGAGATTTTATGCCCATTGATTTTATGTATTAGTTTGTAAGAGATTGGTGCAGAATTACGAAAGTTATCGTGTCCAGAAGAAAGTGATATATATAGACAGATAGATAGATAGAGATAGATAGATAGATAGATAGATAAAGTTTTTTACTGAGGGTGGTTTTGGGTTCTAGGGGTCATGATCGGTGTAGATCTGCAAAAACGTTTTTGAAATTCCAACATAGGAACGATCCCAATAGGTAGTATTTCATACGAAATCTACCTAAAAACATAAAAATGTTCCTTGTATAACAATGGTCTGCAAATTTGAATGTAGTGCGTACTGTCACTGACGCCAAGTTTGACATATTTTAGGAATAATGTTTTGTAAGACCACATTTCATTTATAAAAAAGGATAAGGAATAAGCATTAGATTCCCTGAAATTATAGATTGAAAACTTCCTGTTCTATTCAAAATAGGTGTAATAAGTTACAATTGATCAGTTACTATTGCTGTCTATGAAAACTTCTAATGTAGGATATGAATTCCATTCCTAAAGAAACTTAAGAAAAAATATATATATTACGTTATATTAAGCACACGGTTTATAAGAGTTTAATGTATCTCACAGTTTCAAAGTACACTCTTAAAAATATGCAGCAAACTGTTGAAACATTGAACCGTTTTTATGCATAACAATTTTTTTTTATCATGCTTGCGTTATGATGTTTTCTCATTGCTCAGAATAATGAAAAAATGCGATTATGTAATCGTTTTCTATAAACACGGTGAATGACAGTTTTCTTCAGGTATTTAACAGCATATTGTCTTGATAAATACAACAATGATTTCCTACAAACTCTGTCACAAACCATCATATAAAAATTTAGTATTTACCTTTCGATTAGTTATAAAATCTGCTAAATAATATTATACTTAAATTCTACTTTCTTGTACGCATAACAATTTATAAACATTTTATTTTTTTTTTCTGAAAATTAATGTTAACATCATATTTGGCTTTGTTTATGTTACATTCGAATACAAAACCGGAAATCAGTAGGTGAAGCAGGCAATGTTGCGTGGATATTTAAATTTTTGAACTCTTAAAGCTAAATTAATTTTTAGTCATTGAAAGCGATTGGAATTTTGTTATTCTTTAAGATAAAGATTAACTGAAAAAACTGTTTCGTGGCACTAGCTGTAATATTAGTTTAAAAGGTTTGAAGCTTTTATATATTGATATCTTTTAAAACATTCATAGGTTTCGATCCCTATTAATTTGTAACATAAAGATTTTCTAAACCACAGATTTTCGAAAAAAGTTTGGGAAAATAAATATTTCTACAGGCATTATCATAAATCTTTCATTTTACTTTGATATTTATTATGAAAACTTTTCTCCCAAAGCATTTCAGGAAAAAAGAAACACATAATTGATGGTAATTTCGATGCGAGTGACTTTTTAAAAATAATATTCATGGCTAGCTCCAAATTTGATTAGTGTAATAAATAATTCTAGAACAGAAAATTTTGGTACGCTTAAATCATATATTATTAAGATAATTCAGATATAGTTGTTAAAAATATTGATTAATGATTCAAAAATGTTAAGCAATTAGTTTTAGTTATAATCCAATATATATTTACTAAACTGAAAAACTACTTCGTGGAATGAACTGAAATTTTGGCTTAACCCATAAGGTACTCAATAATTAATTCATGAAAATTTTAGCTTCTAAAGCATTTTTCGTGAATTTTTGAAACTACATTAGAAGATTTACATAATCATTTAATAAATTTTAGAAGGGTTTTAGAAGGATTAATTGAACTTGAACTTATGGGGATTTTGTGCAATATTTATAACCCCATTCAAATCTTTTATTTTAAATATCTTTCTTAATATTTTGTAGAATTAGGAAATGCATATATATAATGTTCTTGAATGAATTGAAAATCCCCTCTACCCCAACGCCAAGAATGCTGAAAAAAAGCAAAGGCAATAGAAATAATTCTTTTATTTATTTATTTATTTATTTATTTATTTATTTTTTTTTATTATTATTTTTTTTTTTTTTTTTTTTTTTTGCGCAACCAATACTGCTTTTGGAACAAGATGAAGTAATACATCTATAACTCATTCTAAACTGCATTAGTACTAATCGTTGTATAAAATGAATTCTATAACATGTTATTTTAATGGAACTTATATGACCGTTAGTAGATAACGGGTTAAAATATTTTAAGCTTATATTAATTGATATTTCCTAAAACATTCATAATTTTCGATTCATATTTCTATTTTAGAAGAATAAATATTTTATAAAATATATATTTTAGAAAAATATATATGAATTATAACAGTTGAAGGATTTCACAAAAATAAATTTCTAGAAGCTTCAAATCTGTCAATCGAAATATCAGCTCTTTACCGAGTTTGTTTTGAGTCATGATTAAAAAACCTCCCACGTTTCAATCTGCTATGTATGAATATAAAATGAATTTAACATTAAGCGTTCCTTATTTCATCCAGCAAATTCCTGAATGACTGAATCACATTTCGCTTACTATATGATCGTTCACTTTTCGAAAAATCAAACTATGATGGAAATTTTAGGTGTTACTACTTTAAATTTAAGAATGTATTACAATTTCTATATGTATATGTCTCGTGAAAAAAATTAAATTTTAGCGTTTACCAGTACACTTTTCGTTATTCGATATGTTACAAGCATGCTTAAGCTTATATAGGATTATTTGCGTAAGGTCTAGTAGGGAGTCATTTTTTTTTCCCACCAAGACTGTATAATACACAAGACTACTTTTAAGGGAACGGTGGACGTTTAAAAAAATTTCTTTTAATTTTCATAATAGAGATTTGAATTTTTGTGCAACTATACATTTCATCATAAGTATATAGAATTCCTTAAAAGAAATTTCCAATCTTATTATAATTTTAAGATCTTTTAAAAAATTTAAAATTTTAAAAAGAAATTTAAAAATGCTCTTTGCGTCTTAATTTTTTAAATATTTCCTCGATTTTGGGTTTTAATCACGCAAAACTCTATTACAAACAAATCTGTGTTTCGATTTTTTAGTCCCTTAAGTAGTTAAGTTTTTAGAGATATTTTTTTCTGAATTCCATATAAATTTTCATCAAAATTCTACCTTATAATAAGTTAAAAATCAAGTTTAATTTTCTTACTGAAGTCAAATTTTAAAATGCATATACGGTTTCTTTTTAAACAAAATTGGGATTCTTCCTTATCAGTTTCAAAAAATTTGATAAAAAATTAAGCATTTCAAAAATAAAAAAAAGCTGAAACATCAGTATTGTGAAAAGCAGATTTAAAGCATATTAAAATGACAAAAAAAAGTTTGTGAACAAAATCAAAACACTTGTAACTGTGCGTAAAATAATCGCATATGCATGCAGTTTTCCACGAATGACGTAGTACAAATTGGAGAATACACACAAAAAGAAATATCGATTTTGAGGTCGATGTTTTTTTCAAATAAAGGTCCATGGTCCCCTTAATCCCTGATGACATTTCATTTTCTAGCATGATACAAATGTAGATGAAAACTGGAAAAGGAAAAAAAAAAGTGACACGAATGAAATTGTTAGGAAGAAAGTGACATTTAAAATCATAATTCTTGCTTTCATACTGAGCATTTATTCTTTAAAAAGTCAAATCATTAATTGCAATAAGTAAATAAAAGAACAAATATGCTTATGGTTATATAATTTCTTATACCAGTTACTTTCATTGCAAAAAATGAGACTAATTCAGAACCAATAAAATATGATATAAGTCTTAACTGCTACATGAAATGAATATGATTTAAAAAATAATAATTATATGAAATATTAAAAGCAAATTAAAAATTTATTGTGTTTCAATTTCAATTTCAATTATAATTAATATTTTTCTATATAAAAATATTATGCATATAATGCAATTAATATTAATTAATTTTTAAGTAACATGATAATTCTGCCTAGGTAAAAACGAGGAAAAATAAATGAATTCCAAGACTTAGATTGGGGAAATAAATCTATTCACAAGCATTATCGTAAAACTTTCCTTTTACTAAGATATTTATTATCCAAACTTTTCTCCCAGTGCAATTCTGAAAAAAAAAAAAAAAGAAACATATAATTGATGGTATGCTCGATGAAAGTGTCAAGCCTTTAAAAAACCAAAATTAAAGGTTACCTGCACATTTGATTTAGTATAATAAATAACTCTACAAGAGAAAAGTTAGAAAAGTTTAAACATTATATTTTTTAAGATAATTAAGATAAAGATGATAAAAATATTGGTTGATGATTCAAAAATGTTATCCATTAATTTTTAGTTTGGCTTCTATGTATATTTACTAAAATAGCAAAAGTGAATACAATTCATTTATTCGTTTCTCTCTACTCTAATGAAAAAAAAAAAAAAAAAAAAAAGAAAGAAAGAAAGAAACTTACTCTGTCACCGCCGCCGGTTTTGAATTTTTTGTGACCGGAGGTCTTTCTCCGTTAATATTAAGAAAAATACTGCATGCAAAAATATGAAAATCGGCGGTGTTATAGAAAAATGTTTGATAAACACGCTGATGCAGACAGTTTTCAAATCGAATAATTATTTAAGAGATATTTAATGCTAAATTTGGAAAAAAAATTGTTCAATTAAAAAAGTTTTATAGGAGCAAAAACTATATATGGGAATTAATTCATTTTTAGATCATTTTATACGTTAGAATTTACCGGTGTGCAGACTGTATTGAATTTTTTTATTTGACTCATTTTTTGAGGTTTTATTTCTATTTTAAATTCAAATTTTCAGCATTTCGAGAGATATTTTTTACTTATTTTAGAAATTGGTATTAATTTAAACTGTTGCCAACTGTATAAACAGCGCAAATAATAATGTTCGCTTCAAATTAAAAAGTATTTTACAAGTGACTATTATTAACAGAAAAAAAAACATTCAAATTAGGATTAGATAATTACGTATGAAAAGCAGGAACTTATTGAAAATACTACATAAAAACTATACTTACACTTGATTTTTAAAAGAAAAAAAGATATTGTAAAATAATAAATTGATTAACATGCGTTAAAAGTCTTAAATAGGGGGAATTACGTCACATTTACGTCACTTTGTACTTATTACGTAAAATGTACAAAAAGTAATATTGCAAAACAGTTTGAATTTAAAAATTGCGCGAGACATTATTTTGATATTTTGAGATTATATTAATAAGATTAATTTAATAAGATTAATATTAATTTATTGAACGCGTTTAGACTGCTTTCGAGCGACTATTTAGTAATTTAATAAAAATATAAAAGATTACAAGCTGAAAATGAAGTGCCATCGACAAAAAATATGATATGAAATAGAAAAATCTGTGAAGCAGAAAATAAAGAAATTGCTTAAATGGTTTAGCTAAGATTCGTTAACCTTCTGTGTCTTTTCCGTCAAAAGAAGGCATTGGTATTTGTGAAATATATTTGCATTTTTATGCAGACTTGCTTATTATATTAGCTTATTTTGAAATGTTTAACTGATTTTATTTAATCAAAGGCGAAAACAGCCATTGTATCTTTTAACAGCAGCTGATTTTTCTTTAAAATTCCCAAATCGAACAGAAATGAATAGAAACGCGTTTATAGGGAGATCGCCACTGTTTTTTAAATTATAATTCAATCTTTCAAAATCTGTTTAAAGATGATCAAATTAGCGTGCTTTTAGAGACTGCGGTGTCTGAACGGGGGTTGGCGAGCGTAGCTCGTAAAGGGCCGAGCCCCCTAGTTAATATTAAAAAGGTCAGACCGCTCTAAAACAATCCGTAGGTATTTTTCTTGCAGCATTTTTTTTTTTTTTTTTTTTTTTTTTTTTTTTATAATGGTGGTTATGTGAATAAACAGCTAATCAGTAAAAGTTTTATATTGAAAAATGCTAATGTTTGTATTTCCCTTCTTTAAAATTTACAAATTTTGAAAATTATTGTAAAATTTCTATTGAACGCTAAAGCATAGAAAAATAATTAAATCAAGCACCGATATTTTCGTAAGCCGTCAATGTGCATTATATGAAATAAATATACTTTTTGAAATAATCTGCATTTTTATGTAATCTGTTATTTTGACTTTTAAGAAATATCTATAAATAATTATATTTTTAATATACAAACCATTTATTATAAATTTCACTTGAATTATTTCTGTGAGAGATCAGATTAAAGTTATAAACGTTATTTAAATAAAAAGACTCGCGATGAAAAAATAAATGCGGTTGACTCCATGTGGTTTTTGGAACACGTTTTTTTCTTTCTATCAAGAAAGAAAAAAAAAATACATGTACACAATTAAACAAGTATTTTGATAAATACGATGAATGATATCCATGAAATTTCTAGAGATCTTAAATGAAGAGAATACAGGGTGAGTACAAATTGTGTACCCGATAAAAAAAAAAAAAAAAAAAAAAAAAAAAAAAAAAAAAAAACATATTTGCGTAACTACTGCACATATTACAATAAATGATACATGGCTGTAAAGAGAAATAGGTTTTTTTCTGTTACAAATGTTTGACGTGTGACCCTCTTGTTACATGGCATACGTCCAATCTGTAATCCAGTTCCTTCCAAACATTTTGCAGCATCACTCTGTCAATAGTTCTGAATTCTGCACAAATGCCTTCTTTAAGTTCTGTCACTATTTGTGGCATTGGTGGTACATAAACAATATATTTTACAATGCCAGAACTTAAAGAACGCATTTGTGCAGTATTCAGAACCATTGACAGAGTGATGCTGCAAAATATTTGGAACGAACTGGATTACAGATTGGACGTATGCCGTGTAACAAGAGGGTCACACATCGAATATTTGTATCTGAAAGAAACTTGGTACATTTCTCTATAAATTCACGTATCACTTATTGTAATATGCGCAATAGCTTCGAAAATATGATTTCATTTAATCCTGTCCATGATTCGTACTCATACTGTATAATACGGAAATTTCTATTATGTGTATTTTACTTTATTTTAGTAATTTGTATGTTATTTATTTTCGTATTTATTTCATTTCTATTATAATATATATTTAAACCTCGTTATTTTAATTGTTACATTTTTTCACAGCCCGCCGTTTTCTCTTTAGTATTATATTAGGCCCCTATTTTCCAAAATTTAAGTACAAATACTAATTATTAAAGGATGAAGTTAATCGTGAAGTACTGTACACAAGTTAAATTTTAATAATGTGTTGAAAATAGGTACTATTACTAAAGAACATACAATCAATGTGGCATATTTTTGATTTCGCAAATAGTCTCAAGTGTGACAGTTGCTACTGTGAATAAAAATGTTATATATTTCATTCGTTTCATTATTACGCTGAAGTGACAATTTTTTGGCAACTTTAAGAGATGTAATGGAGGCTATTGCTTCCATAAGAGACACTGGGTAACTTTAAAATGAAGTTACATTTGATTATCATGTGGCCATCTTTGGGAGATTTCATTGATCGCGTTAATATGAGCTTTGCAATTCGTTTAGTCAACATATAGTGGCATATTGAAGTACATGGTAACTCATTGGGACCGACAATTGAAGACATTTCAGCGAAGTCACGAACGTGCCCCTTTGTTATAAGCAACAAAATCCTTTTATTTTTCTGTCAATTAAGGTCGCAACAAACAAATATTATGGAGACTTTACACTAAAGTGCCAAAATACCAAATGAAGGTGACACGAATGTAGTAATTATATTGAATAAAAATAACGGTACTTGTTAGTTATCCCGTCGACCAAATTACTGTCGCCAAATTGTAAGATTAAATGTCAATAATGGCTGATCGTAAATGTCACATTCACTTGACGACACGTGTTTACGTCATCAAGTGATTTTTATTTCGATTTTTTATTTGTATTTTTATTAATGTTATACTAATTTATTTGTTCTTTCGTTATTTAAATTAAAAATTATGCCAATTTGTGTAATTTGGCGAGTGGTTTGGCGATTTACACAATTTGGTGAAATTGGATGACGGGATAACTAACAAGTACCAAAATAACACATTTCAATTTACTGTAATGAGTGTTACTAACGTTGCCATTATTTACAACAGAAAGCTTTTATTGACTGGTTTTGCGGTTAGTATATTACATATTTTATACAGGTGCCTTTTATATAATTTTCTTTTGGGTACTAACAACTAACTTTTTGTTAAACTATTAGACTTTTGAATTCGAATAGCTATCTTTTAGGTCAAATATTAGACTTTGAGTTCGAGTAACTAACTTTTAGGTCAAATATTAGACTTTTTTGTACTAACAATTAACTATTTGTGCAAAAATTAGATTTTTGTGTTCTTGCTTAAATCTTTCAAATCAGTGTTTTATATAAATTTCTTTTATTTTTATTTAAAAATGGACTAATATATATTTTTTAAATATTTCCCCTTGTACCGAAACCGATATACGTAATCTACTCAATGAAGCATGTGTAAAAACAATGAGATTTAATCTGTTTAATTATCTTTCAGTTACATTGATATTTGTTTCTTCTTAAATATATATTTTTTAATTATTAATTTTATTCCGCCATATTTTTGCCAATTTTCAAGGAATTCAAATACTTAAATTTTTTATTCCTATTTGCTTGTGGAAATTGCAAATAAATAAATAAATAAAATAAATAAATAAACGCTATAAATGTGAAATGATAACTTTTAATGTAATATGAGGTTACAAAAAATATTTGCATGTCTTAAAATATGCTAAAAATATATCAAGCAATTAAAAGATTATCTGGAAACGAAAAAACTTAGTTGAGGTAATTTATGTTTTGTTGAATATGTTTTCGACTTTATATTATCAGTAAAACTAATGGACTTTTATTATTCACTTGCTAAAAGACAAATTAAAGACAAAGCTAAAATTTCAAAGGGAAAAATCAACTGATGTGGTCATTGCAAATGCTACACATGTTCAGTATTTAAGATTTTCAAGTTATATAAAGAAGCATACCGCGAAATAATTATGCCTTCATTTTATATATATATATATATATATATATATATATATATATATATATATATATATATTCTAGAAAGTACTGCAAATTTCCCAAGGAGAATCTTTTGAAAACTATATTAAAAAGCATGATTAAATTTTCTACTGCTGATGGATTGTACCTCTAGTCTTTTGTTACGTAGAATTTTTTAATTTTCTGATATGTTACACAAAAGGAAATTCCATGGTAGATTCTTAGAAATATGCATGTATTTTTCCTGAGGCCAGATAAAGAATTTAAAAGTATTTTAATATTTAAATATTTAAAATTTTTATATAGTTAAATGTAAATTTAAATAAACACATTACTAATCAATGTACTAATTTGATTACAGCAATCATCATAATAATTTATGATTTTTTATGAAGCATATATGTTATTAAAATTATAATAAGATGAAATATTGTTATTATTTTATGGGCGTAAAATGATATTTTCTATTCCTTTTCTTTATCCAGTTTAAGTAATTTGTATTAATTTGTTACTTATCGTATTTTAGTTAATCACATTTCATTACCTTCTTCTATCGTTACAAGAAGAAAGCATTGGATTGTGAACATTTTCGACGGGTTTACTCTGTCAGGGGTCACATTAACCGAAAAACATTTTTTTTACAAAATGTCTGTGTGTGAGCCTACTTGACTGTATGTGACACAGTTTTGTGGGCGCTCTACATCAAGAACTAATGGACAGAATTTAATAAAAATTATATTTTGCTTGTCCTTGATATAAACAGGAGATGATTAGATTCGGGTTTAAATAGACGAGGAGGTGGCGCTACATTCCTGCATTTTTTATGATTTCCTTTGTAGCTGTATCTGAAGAACTAATTCGCGGATTTTAATCAAACTTCTGATTCAGTTATTGCTTGATATGAATTGGTGTTCATTACATATTGATGTAAATAGCCCAACAGATGGCGCTACTATGCTGATTTTTTCAAAACTGTTAACTTCAAATGGATTAAATGACACGTGGGATTCCAAAGGCTATGAAAAAGCAGACACTTCGGCCAAGTCCGTAATTGAAGAGAACATATTTGATAAATTTCTGGACATTTCAATCCGCTGTCCTATGTAAAGGTGCTATCCAAAAATCAGATTATGAGAGAATGGCAGGAATCCTGGTGTCTTAGTGAAAAAGGTCGCGAAACCTATGCAGTGATCAAGGAAGTTAATACTGATTTCTTATGCTTTTCTCAGGTGTCAGCCTACTTTATATCTGGTCACGGGGCTGTTCCTCCATACCTTTCTATAAACTGATAAAAAAGTAGTAACATATGTCTTTGTGGTGAATTAAAAGAACCTAAACCATACTTATCAGGCAACTGTCCATATATACCAGGTTCCTCGAGTTTATTCTTTCAAAAACCCTTTCTTGGAATTTCAAGAACAACTTGTTATCGACCCCCAACTATATAGAACTCAAATATGTATACTATCTATACAATGAACTGAAAAAACGTTTTTCAATTTTCATGTACAGATTCTAACCATTCATATAATCAGTTTTAGTTTAAGTTTTATATTTTGTTATCAACTAAGTTCAAAATCACTATTTCTGTTTATTCTACGTCTCTTAAATTGACAAGTTCTGGTGATGCTCGTGTGCATAACTGTGATGATGCTATCTTTTTGTTCTCACCAATTCCTGGTTTCTTCAACAAGTATTCTAGGCTTTTATACTTGTTAAATCCTGACATTTCAGGGATTCTTTAAGTGAACTCATATGGTGGGTCTTTTTACATGTGAACTATCAAAATACAATACACTGACTTTCAAAACTTTTCACATTCATTTCTTGACTTTCAGAACTTTTGAAACTTTGAACTATTGTACATTGATCTAGTAGTTTTGAGATTAATTTTTATAATTTATTTATTATTTCCTGAGCTGTGTGTTCTTGGGTTTTCTCACACATTTAAGTAAATGTCTATAATTTTATATCAAGTTTTACAGACAAATGTGCAGATGTCTTAAAACCTGTCAAGTTTTTCTTTTAGACATGTGTAGCTGTTTCTGAATCTGATAAACTTTTATTAACTTACGGTTGACAGGTCAGCTACTGATTTTTCTTTTGTAATTTTTTTTTAATTAATGCTCTTTGTTTTTCCGGGTCAGTTGCCGTGGCTTGGGCTTTATTATAGTGAAAGGAATTTTTCACTTAGGGATTTTTGCATATGCTATATTTGGTTGGTGCCCAGGTGGATTGTCCAAGCGATCAACTATCTATTATTACCTTTGTATTCAAAAGTAACATGCTCCAAAATCTGAAATCCCTTAAAAAAAACAGCAGTATAAGGCTGAACAGAGCTGAACAGTAGAGCAGCGCTGAGGGGTTTCCTAGCTGTTAACAGCTTAACACCCAGACTGAAGATATTATGTCTTACAAATTAACGAGTCATTGGGTAATAGGAAAAGTGTAGTTATTAAAGACTACATAAAAAATGAGAAATAATATTAAGCTAAGAATCTAAATTTAAGAACTATTTATAAGAGATAAAAAAAATTATGTTAAGTCTAATAACACAGAAAAATATATTAGAAATATGTTAAATATAGGTTTAACTGCAGTTGCTAGAACTACTATAGAGATGATAAAAATTGTGAAAAAGGAATAAAAGTTAGCACTTGTTCAGAAGTAGCACTCGCCAAGCATGGGCAGGAAAATCGGTAAGGGATGCAGCAAGATCACTAATTTAACAAAAAAGGCACTAATCAGGCGATATATATATATATTTTTTTCTTTTTTCCTATATATATATATAAATATATATATATAAGGTATTTTATTATATATATCTTATATAAAAAGTAAAATGGATGAGAAGGTGCGGTCCCATTAAGGGATACTTCATTTTCATCGTAAATTACCATTACCAAAGCTAACTGAAAATTATTTGTGTCAATAATAGCAGCAGAATGAGGACTTTATCAAAGCGGTTGTGAACACAGCTCAACAGAATGGATGAAAAAATTAGTAAGCCATTTTGGCTTTTAAAATTGCATGCCATTAAAAATAGCAGCCACATAATAAAGTATTACAAAAAATCTTTATTTACTACTATTTTGTTGTAATACCTGCAAAATATATGTTAATAAAAGTTAAATCATAAATTTAAAAAGTATGGTGTTATTTGAAACACACACTTCTAATAAGGTCACTTTAAAGTGTATTTTTCAACTCTCCAGGTCCCAATTAAACATCTACAGGAATATGCATGATATAATATTGTGAAAATATGTATATGTGGCAGCTTTCTCTGCAACATATCAATTTCCGACCCCCCTTTACTCAAAATCTAATTTGAACAAGTAAAGTTATTAAATTAATTATTTTTCTTAAAACAATACATAGTTCTATCTTCATGTATATATTTTCATCTTTCTCTCTTCTTTTCTTAACGAACTCAACACGTAGAAAGATTTATGACTTCGTTTTTCACTTAATCAAAATCCCATTCTCGCATATTTAATTTTTATTTCTTAACGGTCAATAATTAAAAGTAATCAAGGACACATAAACTTAAGTGCAGCTGTCTTATTAAAATTACATTTTCTTTTATCGTATTTCATCTCCGTTATAAATAAGTCTCTCTTAATTGCTGTCAAAATTTGACGGGTAAAAAGGAAATAAAAAAATAATAAAGTATTTTATGGGAATTGCGGTTTCACATATATTTAATTTATTTTAGCACATATGTTTTTTTTCTCTGGATTTTCATACATTCGTTAAAGATTTTACAATCACAATTAAACTCGATTTGTTGTTGTTAACCCGTTAATAGTCGCGCGTTGGTCTTTTCCCCGCCCGAAATTCGTTATCTTCCTGTAACTCATTTCCCGTTAAAGTTACGATAGCCAAATTCCGTTTAGCTGACCTTGAGTGCTCACACTCTTGTGTAGTAAAATTGCAAGTCATTCCTGCTATTTCTTAGCATTTTATCGCACTCTTAATTTTCAATCGGTCTAAATGACCGCGTTGCGACCACTTGCGTTAGTTGAATTTTTCCCCCTCGTGTTCATCCTTTCCCATTTCCGCGAAATCTGTGGGGGAGAGTTTCTTCGAAGTACGGACTCTCTGCCTGTTGTTATTTTGTCTTTCTTTCTTTCAGCTATTTTACCCGTTCATAGAGTACTTTTCTACTTTTAGAATGTGACTTAAAATTGTATTATTATATTAGTTGTGAAGTCAGTTCACACAAAAAACTGATGGATGGTCACTTACATCTTTTTTTCATTGTCGAACATTGCGGGAATAAATTCTTAAATTGATAATCGTTTAAATATGGGAAAAAAGGGAAATTCATCATTATAATTTGAAAGAAGTTGCTTTCCATTTATTACTGGAACATATAAATGAAAGAAAACAGACAATAACACTACCAAACCATTAAAAAAGAGAGAAGAGAATTTTGTGGGAATCAGTAAAAAAATTGCCGTATCTCCAAAATCTGAAAAGTATCGTTTTTGTACAATAAAACAAATTCGAAAGATAAAACAATTTTCTCAGAAATGTAGTATGTATATCTGCGAAGAACATGCATATAATTTATTTATACAATAAGAAAAATAATGAGAATTTTATAATGTAGATTAGAAATTACGCAAATAAAAATCTCTTTTGGATAATTCAGTGAATGTTTATACTATGATTTAAAAAAATATTTTAAGTATTTTTCTAAAATTTATCTATTTTTAAATTTTCATACTGTAAGTAAAAACACATTTTTTTTAACAATGCCGCAGAAAATGTTTTTTTTCATTATTATTGAAATCCAATAGAGGCTTGGGGGCGGTTACTAACAAATTTAAATTTGTTGTCCTTCATCAATTGTTCAAACTATTTTTCAGAATAATGTTTTCCAGAATACGAAAGAAAATTCATTTAAATAAAATTATTGCTGCATATTTATAATTTCGGAGAAAATTTTCTTATTGTTTTTATTATTCTAATGAATGTTATTATAAAACAATAAATTATAACATTAATACCTTATTATAAAATGTACAATTGAATACTTATTTTAATTAAATAGTTGCTGTAAAATACATCCCTATTAAGATGACCCTATCTGTGATTCTATTAATTAAAATAATTTATCCATCTTAGGATTTAAATCTACAATTGCAAATGTATTTAAATTAAATATATAATTTCAATAACTTATTATTTACTTTATATAAGGGAAGTTCGTATCTAGAGTTTTTATTCAAGGGCACTGCTCCCACCTTGAAATAAGTAGAAAAACTACAAATCGTGCATTTTCATTTGAAAAATGGATTTAATCATAAAATCTCGATAGCCCCCCCCCCCTACTCTCCCCCGTCATACACACACAGACACCCCACAAAATAATTAAATAAAACGTAGTTACAATATTTACATTTATAATTTCGAATTAAGTATTTTTTTACCTTTTTCTTTATTATTATTATATATATATATATATATATATATAATATGCTTTTGAATTAGTGGTATTGTATTTGATTTTCTGTTGCTTGTCATAGGTTCCATTTTTATTTTCAGTTTAATTGTTTAATTTAATGTCCGTGTAATATATTGATAATAAATTTATTTATTTTATTTTATTAAATGGATATAGAGTGCCGGAGTATGATAAAAATCTACCTGACTCTGATTCTGTTCTTCCCCCCCCCCCAAAAAAAAACAACAAAAAAACAAAACAATAATACCCCTATCACGAATTTAGATTCATATTCGTAAATGTTTTCCTACTAATTATTGATTCATAGTAACATCAGAAATTCAATCAAATCATTTACTATTTACTTTTAAGTATTTATGCAAAACGAAGAAAGAGTTATTAAAAATATTTATCTAGATACCAACTGAATATATACTTAAGCGAAATAAATAATTTGCTGTAAAAAGTTGTAAAATGAATAATTGCTGTAATCTTTTAAAGTTCAGTCAATATTTTCACCCTACGTTATCCGTTTTCGATCATCTGATAACACCGGCAAGTTTCCCCTTCGTTTTCGGCCTGCTGGTAACGGCGGCAAATAGACCGAACGCGACTACTAACGTTCTAAAAAATGTCGCGACTACTCTCGGGTTAAAGTAAACAAATCCCGACTTCATGGCGCAATTCCATGAAATAAAGTAAGGATGTTGTGCGGGAGACTAGGGAGGGTTGACCCACTTTTTACAAAATATTTTTAATTTTTTAAATAAGGATTGCAGAATAAAGTTTTATATATCATTTTGTTCGTTATACAAGCAGTTATCAAAATAAAATTTCTACATATGTGTAATATGTAAGAAATTTGAAAAATGATCGATTTTAACCATGAGCAAATAATGGGTCAAGGCTCCCCACATATGGGAGGGTTGACCCACTATATGGGAGGCTTGACCCACTTTGTTTTATATTGAAATGTTTGTGAAGAGAAATAAAGTCTGTTTAAAAAAAGGCAATAAAACGTTATGCTACATTCTTTAGTTATTATAAAAGACATTTTTGAAAATATGATGCTTAAACAAACCCGTCTTGACGCAATTGCAAATCAGAGGAGAAAAATTTTGTTTTAAGTAGAATTTCGTCTGTGCAGGTATAATTGCACAGCAGGGAAAATGAAATTTCAACATTTAAGACAGTATTCCTTTAGAGACAGGTTCCGTTTTCATGGATTATTATACCCGGAATTTATAGCCATTGTCCCGCTCTTTTTTGTCTCATTTTCCTACTTTTTGTGACACGACTTGACAACTCTAATTGTCACATAGTTTGGCTTCATCTCACTGTATTCATGCTGGTGAAATTTGTCTACATACCTTCCAAAAGTTTTTCCATCAATTCTAGGTTCTTTTATCGCCGTATGTGTAATTAACAGATCATTATCTTCTTTATCCCTTTCAGTGGCAAAGCACTTTCAGTACTAAAATGTTGAAATAAATGACTGGCACGGCAATTTACGAAGACATTTATTTGGAAATAAGAAAAAGGGTATATTTCACATACATATTAAATGGAAAAAACTTTAGCAAATTTCTGGTGTCAATGTGGTGTTTGGGAATTAAAATTAAGGGGTTTGAGAAGCATGCCACTGCCCCTGAAAATGTCAAGACTGCTGCTTTCATATTTTCTAGTCTTTTACACTGTTTCTATTTACCTATTTTAAGTAATAATTAAATGGAAAAAGTTCCTATCAACTTTCCCATCTATATCTCATTAAATATTTTCTTGCAGTGGATACTGTAGCGATTTTTCACAGCTTTCTTTAATCTAAACATTTTCTTTTCCATCACCCTAGTTTACCGTGGTTTTGTAGAATAAATTTTTATAAACATTTTTTTTTTTTATATAACCATTAATCTTTCATTATGATAGTGTGTAATAAAAAGATTTCATCGGGTCAACCCTCCCTCACATTGACTGGGTCAAGCCTCCCCAATTAGCCTTTTTCTAAAGAATAGCACATTGTTATGTTAAGCCTAAGTTACTCTACAATCTTTATGCCTGGAATGAAAGCTCGATATTTCTGCATTATTTAAAACCTACTTACTTAAATTTCTATGATATATTTTATCTGAAAAAAGCTTACAAATTATTTCTAAAAAACACAATTTTTAGGTTAAAATCCCTCACAAGTGATTTTTTCCACACCTATTTTGATTATCTGTATGAAACAAAGACTGTTGTTTGAGCATTTCAGTGGCTTTTGTTGACACCTAATGATAAAACTCTGAAATTCTTTTAAAT
This sequence comes from Maratus speciosus, assembly GCA_963932465.1. NCBI lineage: Eukaryota > Metazoa > Arthropoda > Arachnida > Araneae > Salticidae > Maratus > Maratus speciosus. The sequence goes on along the minus strand of OZ010795.1, from coordinate 77,262,609 downwards.
CTGAAAACTGATGGGTGGGTCAAGCTTCCCGTATGGTCAACCGTCCCTAGTCTCCCCTACATCCTGTGTGTGTGCTGAATACAATATTTTCTGCTATATCTGCTGCCAATGCTTTGTCTCTGTTATTCCGGCGTCAAAAACTTTGTAATTGGTGATAATGAAATACGCCAATTCATGTGATTGAATGCGCAAAATGTTCAGTTGACTCCCTACTGTGCTGTAAGGTCCGAAAATGGTCCGATGATTTTTCTCCTTTTGACGTTACGGAGCACTTCTCCTCATACATATGTACAATTGGATTTAAACTGTGTTCTGCATTATGTGTGTTTTTTCGCTTCTATCTAAATAAAAAAAAAACATCCATGTTGGCATGAATTACTGGAGTTTTTTCCCCTTTTATTTACGAACCTGGAACTACCGTTTTATGGCGAACCAATACCCTTTGCATGGGAAATCGCCTTAACAGTATAAGTATTACTTCTAAAAACGTTTAAAACATTAATTCTGATATAACATAGTTTATTGTGATTTGAAACTTGAGCGTGGTCACTATTGATATATATTTATAAATTTGGAGTAAAGCGGCAATTAAAAATTTCACTAATTTTCTTATTTCATCTATACTTGTATTTTTATTTCTAATTGCTATTTATATAACACTACATATATTTATCTTATTTTTGTGTATATGAATATGCATCTAAATTTAATTAAAGTAAATACGAAATAATTGACTTTCTTCATGTTATTTATTGCACTTGTTATCATATAAATATATAGATTTAATTACAATCACAGCTGTCTTTGCAATCTTTACCATTTCTACTTTTTCTACCACTATTTAAAACTATAATTTTTGTGTTTCATTCCTTTAACACATGCAATAGTTATATACCACAAAAAATTTTGTTTGGAGATAGTGGTAGCAAAATTAAAAATGTTTGCGAACGATACGAGTTCTTCAATCATAATAATACTTACGAACTCTACAGGGTGATTATAAAAAAACGTTTACAAAATGACATGGCAAATCAGTCATACAACAAGTATGAAAAATCACACAGTAACATAGGGTCACAAACCTCTTACTTAGTCATAAATACAGAGTGTTTTCATCCTAACCCAATTTAGGTTTACGGTAATAACCTGACTAACTTCAAAATTAAAGTATATTATAATAAAACATTTAACAGACATTTTCTCCTTTGTTGTAAATGAGATAACACCAAGCAAGTGGTAGATGTTTGCATCATACGCCCCAGTACTATGAACTTGACGCCACACATTTTGGAGTGTGATTATCAATCCATACGGTATCATCGATTGCTTGAGCAACATGCTTTTCCAGATATTTTCGTGATGTTATCACATTTCATACAAAATAAGGTGCATATCGTTCCATATTCATTACAATGTTTATATTTTTCTCAAAATTAATACAATGAACTCGGGTTTAGCTGATTTCCCAAGTCATTTTATAAACTTTTTTTTTTTTTTTTTTTTTTTTTTTTTTTTTTTTTTTTTTTTTTTAATCACCCTGTATAGTGCAATATTTTATGTGTAAATGCATAAAGCTTACAATTTATTAAAATTAAGATTATTTTTCAGATTACTGCAAAATGACGGAATAAATCTTATGTACTGAAAAAATAACAAAAGCTATAAAAATAATTCGAAAATGCAAAAATAATCAGAAAAATCTCTTCTTTTTTTACATTCATTAAGTAATATTTCTGCAAAAAATCCCTTTATAAGCTATCGTGCAAAATAGCTGATAGAACGTTCGATAAAATTACCAAGTGCTTTTGCCGAAAATGTTCTTCATGTAGAATTTATACATAACTCTAAAAAGGAATTTTTAACGTAAGATATCCATATATTATTGTATTAATTAAGATGCTGATAGTTGAAAAAGCTGATAAATGGTTTAAGGTACAACTTTCGACATTTCGTAATTAGTTAGAAATAAATTAACGTTTTCTTTTTCAAGAAGTAACTGTAAAGTATTTTCCTCCTGCAAAGAAAAAAACAAAACATTGTTTAATAAACAAATGGAAAAATACAATTATACTGCATGTGAAAATTAATTTCATTACCTTTATACATTTTTTTAACAGAAAAGATATTAATAATTGCACAGTATAAAGATTTATAAAAAAATCTAATATAAAAATGAGCAATTTAAATCAATAATTAGGTTAAAATGAATTCCAAAGTTTTTTATTGAATATTTATTGAATGCTTAAACGTATTTTCTCATTGCCCAAAATAATAAATTAAAACTGTAGATGGAGATACATAAAAAAGAAAATATTTTATCTAGTAAAATGCAATTTGTATTTGTTGGTGCTATATTTTTAATTTTCTACAAAAATTAATGCTACATAAAAAGACGAACTGTATGAATATTTAATATATATAATTAATTTTATCACTGGATTTAAGTGTTTAAATAATTCTTTATAATATATTTTATACAATTGCATGACTTGCGTTTGGTTGCGCATAGTGTACGTGTATAATGTTAGTTATAGTGGACCTGTTTCATTATTCATGTAGATTATACATTATTCATGTATGAATTTTAAAAGTGTAAGTGTACAGCAGGTACAGTCGTGAGAAAAAAAGTAAACACCCCTACTAACTCCTCAACAAATTATCATAGAAGAAAATTACTGGTACCGAACGATTGGAAATAAAGTCTACTCTTAAATGATTTATATGAAATTTGCTTAGGGAGCCATCTTTATATTAAAACAACCCAAACATCATTTTTTTTTCAATCGCAATACCCAATTTTAACAAGATATTTCCAATCGTCGGTTCAAATTATGCCTAGACACCAAATTGCAAGTCATTTGAATGATAACTTTTTGAATTACATGTATAAACATTCAAAATTTAGTGCTTCTAATGTTAATTAACATTTTCATATTTTCATTAATATCTCCTGAAATTATACTCCTAACGTGCTACGTGTATAATGTTAATTATAGTGGACCTGTTTCATTATTCATGTATATTACGCATTATTCATGTATGAGTTTTAAAAGGTTAAGTGTACAGCAGGTACATTCGTTAGAAAAAAAGTAAACACTCCTACTAACTCCTCAACAAATTATAGTAGAAGAAAATTACTGGTACCGAACGATTGGAAATAAAGTCTACTCTTAAATGATTTATATAAAATTTGCTTAGGGGGCCATCTTTATATTAAAACAACCCAAACATCATTTTTTTTTTCATTCGCAATACCCAATTTTAACAAGATATTTCAAATCTTCGGTACAAAGTATGCCTAGACACAAAATTTCAAATCATTTGAATGATAAGTTTTTGAATTATAAACATTCAAAATTTAGTGCTTCAAATGTTAAATAATATTTTCATATTTTCATTAATATCTCCTGAAATTATACTCCTATGGTGCTAATTTTTTTGTGCGCGATAATACAAAAATACCCAAACATAAATACGTTGAATTTGCAATTTTTATTATTTTATGATATGACTTTTGAATCATGAATTTAATATTCGAAAAAAAAATATGAATTACAACCGACATTTTTTATGGATTTAGTTTTATTAAGTCCTGCTTTATGGAAATCCAAAATTTCACATTTTACTTCCAAAAAATTCTCAAATTTTGCTTAAAAAACGTCAAAAGATGTTTTAAGGAGTCGTCTATGATAGAAGTGACTTGATATTTTGAAATTTCTTATGCTATCCAGTAATCTATCGGTCTTCAATGGCTGCTTCAGGTGCGTTTAAGATACATTGATCAAGAAGGGGGCTCTCTCGGTCAACAATCGTGTATCGAGCAACAATTTGGATACAGCCCATAAAATACGCTCGTTTTAAAATAATTAATTTCTCAGAAACTTATCGGAGGAATTGCATAAAAAATTGTTTTTAGGCTAATTGAAGGTGCAGTGCGTTAGAATTGTGTTCTTGTATTGAAAAAAAAAATATAGATCATTTAATATGTTGATGGCCTCCTAAGTAAATTTTATATACATTATTTAAAAGTAAACATATTTAACAATCGTGTGGTACCAGTGTTTTTCTTCTACGATAATTTTCTGCAGAGTTAGTAAGGGGTGTTTACTTTTTTTCCACGACTGTAAACTCTAGCCTCCTGTTATTTGTACGACCTGCAATTTCATTACACATCGAACCGATGGATATTTTAATAAATATGAATTTATAGCATATTAAGACAATTCTTGCGACTGCACACCCCTAACCGCTTCGATAGGTTTAGGATGGCTAGTGATTATAAGCTTTGTTTTTAAGAAATTAGAAATGTGGCAAATTGTAACAATATTGTTATGAAATCAAACTAACGTACATCTACAAAATGGGAATGACCCCTCCCCTTTCCCCCCCCCCCCAAAAAAAATATATATATATATAATCAGGCATACTCTAAGGACGTCTCTTTTAAATATTTTTTTTTTCTTCTGTCAGCAGTGGTCATGGAAAAAAGCAGCTCACATTTCATGTTTCTACGTACAACACAATCTGTACTTTTACCGTGAAGTTAATAAGTTTTCTTTTAATGACTGGAGTACTCAAATGTTATCATATTAATTTAGTATATGTTCAACATATATTTTAAAAGCAGAGCTGATAATATGTCCAACATGTAAAGTGTACTTTGTTTCCTATGAATGTACGAATTTATTTGTGTAAAGGCATTCGAATGATTTATTAATCTACGGTAGGTAAAGACTATTTCTATTATTCTCTTTCTAATTAACTAATGTATTTAATATGGTTGGAAGTGGTGGAGCAAGAAATTTTGTTCATAAAAGTCTCCATTTACAAATGTCATTTTCAGATTTAGACGTATTCTATCTATTTAAATAATAATCTAAAATGTATGAACTTCAAATATTTACGTGCTGATTTGATCTATGGACCTTTAAGTAAAGTGGCAAAAATGGACTTCAACATTCCATAAATCATACTTGGTGAAATTTGTAGCAGGTAAATGACATTTTTTTCAGAACTTGCATGCAGTTTTTAAAAAGAAAGTTTAATCAGAGACAAATGGCACCTTTGGTATGATTTTTTTAATACGATTTGAAAACAAATGTAGATGCATTTATATTGTTTATCACATATTGTATATTTTACTTCTGTTTAGTGTTAAAATGTTGAAAAATATGGAAATATTAAATATAAGAGGGTCAATCCATTTCAAGTGGTCCAGAAAATGTCATATTCGTTGCTCGACCATTTTTAAAAAATCTGAATTTTTTTGTACAACAACCCTAACATGATGGAAGTTCAAAATGACTATCTATATTATAAAGGACAAACATATCTGTGCGTAACGCATACGTCATTTTGCTAATGGCAACACTTTGAAATTTGAAATAAAATTTTGTTTTTGCAATTTTCTCTTTTGGAAATTTTTAAACTTCTAAACATCGCACATTTTAAAATTTTACACTGTCGTATAAGGAAAAAAATGCTCTTTTAAATGCAATTTGTTTGAAAGCTGTATCTCAATTTATTTTTGAGATATTAATTTTTTTGTAGTTTTTAATACCATTTTTCCAATTGTGGCAACAAAAGTACCCCATTTCTATTGAAAGTCATTGAAAGTTTGAAAGTAAACGGAAAATAGTCGAAAGTCGAAAATAGGAGATTACTGTATCTTTTTGTTGCCATTTACTCAAAAAGTTGAAATTAAAATACGGGCTATGTCAAAAATATTGTCTGTTATTCCGCGATAATGATGTCATATGCATACTTTTCTATAGACAATGTTTAAGATTGGATTGTAAAAGGATTGCTTTAGCGGATACAAATGACGTCATTTTATAAAACAGCGTGTGTTTTCATTCTTGAAACTGAATTATGTTTTGTAGAAGTGCGTCATTTTCACAGCCCAGCTGCTTTCAAATTCTTCACAAGTGAAAATGCTTCACTTTTGAAAATAATGTAATCGAAATCACACACTGATAAAACGTAATGTTTTACAAAAATTTAGAGTGTCTTTATAAAAGAGAGGTGACGTGCAAATGATAGTGATTTATATTACAGAAATTGACGATTCTCGCCTGGATGGATTTGCTTCGCCGAGTTAGACGAGCAAACAAATAACTCGAGGTTTAAAATAATATCATGTTTCTGAAGTTATTGTCCAAAATATGCTCGAATAATAAAACTTTAATGATATTCTTTAGGATATTCTACTATAATCTTTTATCAAAATAACATAATTTGCTTAATTTAATTTTTCACAATTTTATATAATCTATGTATTTAAAACGCAAGTGTGTTTTTTAGTCATCTTCCCTGATCTTTCTGCTGAACCAATTTTACTAATATTTTTTTTTCAACTCAAAGCTGTTCATTTGTAGATGTGATCGCACTATCTCTTTTTTTAATATCCCTAGTTTTATATTTTAATTTTAAAAGTATTTTATGAAATTTCTCCAAAATGATGAAAATTAAATAGCTTTCATTATTGCAGACAAGAGAGAAAAAAAATGAGGTATTTTTATCTTTATTGATGCCATTTTCTGACAAAAATTCAAAATTGTTTATAAAAATTGTTGTATAGGGTTTAGTGGCGAAAACTCCCATTAGGAGCATAATATTATATTAGGGGAATAATAACGGAAAATGACATACTGCTTTTGAATAGTACACGCATTTTTCCTCATAAATTTTCTATACTGTTTTTCCTTCAGCATGTGTACTGATACTAAGTTTCAGACGCTAGGCGAAATGCTTATTTAAGTGAAAATGAAGTCATATTTAAAAGAAAACGATCATTTTCTTAGATAAAACTAAACATTTTAACACAAATTCGTCTAAAAAATTCGTCTAAAATTACGGAAATTTTTACTCTCCGGAATTGAGATTAGAATCTCAAGTAAAGAGTGCGTCTATTCACATAAAAGATGTTGCTGACAATGGTGACTTCAAGTTTTGAGTTAAAATGATTTTAAAATGATTAAACAAAATACATATTTTTTTAAATGATGAATATGGATATGAGAAGTACGTATGCAAATTTTGAGAAGGTGAAAATTGCTGTTTTTCATTCCGGAATACCAAGCATAAGAGCTTCAATTGATAACTGCATCCTAATAACTGATCTTTATTATATTTTACTGATTACATATCTATATTATGAAGAACAAACATATCTGTGCGTAACGCTGACGTCATTTTGCGAATGGCAAAACTTCACGATCAAATTTCGGTGCTGAAATTTTCGCTACTACATTTTTTTAATCTTCTGACCATCGTACATTTTCAATTTTCTTCGCATAGGGAAAAAATTTACTTTCAAATGCAATTTGTTTAAAAACTGTATCTTAATTGCCTGATGTATTATGTTTTAAAAATGATTTTTAAGCATGCGATTTTTTTAAAGTTTATCTTATCCCGTGCCGGTTTCAATACATAATAATAATAAACATTTTGCACATAAAGGAACAAACATTCTTTGGCATTTGTTTCTGACTATTTTTGCATAACGAAATTAATACTTCCTTTATAAACAAATAAAAGAATAACATTAAAAAAACCCAAACACATTTGTGAAAGACAAATTAACGAAATTAATACTTCTTTTATAAACAAATAAAAGAATAATATAAAAAAACCCACAAGTCTAACATATTTGTAATCATACAATTTAAATTTTAGATCATCAAATAGGATTTTTTTTCAAATGGAATTTGCAAAGTTCATCTCGGGTTTCTGATTGGCTGTGGTTTTAAAAACGATTTTAATTCCTGAAATATTTTTTAATTTATCTATATCGCGCGGAGCTCGATTACGAAAGATTAATGCGATTGTCCTTAACACAAAATAAAGAGTTCATTTTCTTACGGCTAATATCCATTAAAAAAAAACTTCCCTATGAATAAATAAATAAAATAATATAAATAAAACACAAATTTAACAGACATATATAAGCTAGCTCTAAAATTATCAGAATATAAAAGGATGCCGTAAGTAGTAAAATCTTGGTCAAATAACTCTTAGCATGCGGCTAATAAGAATATATCGCTTTTGATAAATTTCAAAAAATTATTTGATTTTATAATTCGTATTTTTCATATGAAAAATGTTTTTTTAATGTAAGTGGACAATCGAAAAAATTTATTGCACATAAAAAAATTATTAGTTTTCAATTAAAAAAAAAAAGTTTTCACCTATATTCTGTAACCCGTGAAGCCCGGGTACGATCACCTAGTTATTTTAATTTTATTAATTTTTGTTTGTGCATGGCGGTCATCTTTGTTTCATCGTCTGCAGCAATTTTCTCACAAGAAGGGTTTACGGAATTGTAAATAATTCATCGTTTATTTATCCAATTCAAGTGCGGATTAAATCAATTTGTACAGAATACTTTGGGCTAAAAATATGGTAATGGAGTAGTTTCCGAAACTAACTGCTTATTGGGAAAATTTAAGCATAATTTTTCAGTTTTTTTCCAAAATTTGTCCGTTTACAAGAGGAAATTTTTCTAGCAAGGGAAACTGTCAACATGACATATATATATATATATATTTTTTTTTTTTTTTTTTTTACAAATAGGCCGAAAGTACTTGTACTCACATGCCGAGTTCCAGATCAGGGACTTGCTTTCTTTTCGCCAAAAAAAAACCCCAAATTTTTCAAAAATGACAAAAATCGCACTTTTCAGGCTTTGATATTTCTGGTGGGGCACGAGATAAAAATCTGAATTTTTTTTAAATAAGAGTATTGTATGGTAGTGTTATGCACAAGAAGTTTCAGGATGGAAATTTGACTACAAGCTGAGATATGGCAATGGCAACATGTCAAATCAATGCTGCCAAACTATTGTTTTGTTGTAGTCACAGCTTAGTATTTATCTCAGAGTATCATTTAAATTTATTTTTTAGATTATCTTTAAATAATAGTAACAAATAATAAATCTTTTGCAATTAATTTAAAAAATAATTATGCGTAAGGCTTACATTTTGTACGGTTTCAGTAATTTTTGTTGTAATTTTAGTAACTAAAAGAAACCTCAGCACTTTTACATATATACATATATATAAGACCTGAGACAAAAACAGAATAGGGAAAGAGAAAAGCTGTTAATGTTTGCATACTTGTTGACACATGATCAAACGTGTCAAAACACATTCCTGCTTGTCGGTTTAAAAACCACAATTTTAATGCTGCTTGGTAGTCCCTGAAACGTGTTCCTACCATAAGTATGTTCCAGTAAATGAAACATTATGCGATGTTACCATGCATCAGCCTCAAGTAATTTTCAGAATGCAAAGATACCCAAACCCTTTTCAAAATTTATACTGCAGAAAAATCACATTTTTTCATAAGAGGTAAGCTAGGAATTATTAATGAATTGAGAATTGAACATAGTGATTTCAAAGTATATTTCTATGAGCCAGCAGGGCCAAGATCTTCAATCAAGTTATCAAGAGATGACAAGACTTGGTTCCTACAAATAAAATTTTGAGAAAGATCAAAATTGTGGTTTTTGAACCAAACAGCAAGAATGTGTTTTGCCACGTTTGATCATGTCTCAACAGGTATAACAACATTAACAGCTTTTCTTTTTCCCTATGTTGTTTTTGTCTCAGGTCTTGTATAAAAATATTTTTTTTTCTTTATGTAAAAGTGTTGAGGTTTCTTTTAGTTACTAAAATTACTTACAACAAAAATTACTGAAACCATACAAAATGTATGGCCTTAGGCATAATTATGTTTTTTAATTAATTGCTAAGCTTTGCAAAGGTCTTTATTTTCTGTTACTATTATTTAAAGATAATAAAAAACATAAATTTAAATGACACTCTGAGTTAAATACTTAGCTATGGCTGCAACAAAACAATAGTTTGGCAGTATTGTTTTGACATGTTGCCCTTGCCATATCTCAGCTTGTAGTCAAATCTCCATCTTGAAATTTCTTGTGCATAACACTACCATACAGTACTCTTACAAAAAAAAATTTCAGATTTTTATCTCGTGCCTCACCAGAAATATTAAAGCCTGAAAAGTGCGATTTTTGTCATTTTTGAAAAATTTGGGATTTTTTTTTTAGCGAAGAGAAAGCTTGTCCCAGATCTGGAACTCGGCGTGTGAGTACAAGTACTTTCGCCTATTTGTAAAAAAAAAAATTATGCCATGTTGACAGTATTCCTTGCTAGAAAATTTTCCTCTTGTAAACGGACAAATTTTGGAAAAAAATGGAAACTTTATGCTTAAATTTTCCCAATAAGCAGTTAGTTTCGGAAACTACTCCATTACCAAATTTTTAGCCCAATGTATTCTGTACAAATTGCTTTAATCCGCACTTGAATTGGATAAATAAACGATGAATTATTTACAATTCCGTAAACCCTTCTTGTGAGAAAATTGCTGCAGACGATGAATCAAAGATGGTCGCCATGCACAAACAAAAATTAATAAAATTAAAATAATAGTCATTTTGAACTTCCATCATGTTAGGGTTGTTGTACAAAAAATTTCAGATTTTTTTAAAAATGGTCGAGCAACCAGTGCTGGACCCCTTGAAATGGATTGACCCAAGATCATTTACAGTGAATTATTGCTATTTTATATATATGTATAGATATAGATATAGATACAGATATATATATATATAAAGATAGATATAGATATATTTCATAAATTAATAAAAATGAAAATACACCATAACTTTGGAAATAAGGTGTAGAGCAACAATGATTAAAAAAATGTGGAAATATTAAATATAAGATCATTTACAGTACATTATTGCTATTATATATATATATATATATATATATCTATATTTCATAAAGTAATAAAATGAAAGTACAACATAACTTTGAAAAGATGGTGTATATAAAAAATAATTAACTATAAAAATCCCAAAACTTCAAATTTAAATTACACAGGTAAAAAACAAACTCAGGGAAAAGCTGTCTGTTCTTCCTAAATGGCTGGACAGACAGACCTAACTTCACCCCCATTGTTAAAAGCTTGCAGGTTTCTGAACACACGCTCATTCTGCACTCAATACAGAAAAAATCAAACTATTGTGATTTTACGTATAAAATTCAAAAAGGTAAATAAACCAAACTTAAACAAAAAATTAATATAAACAAAGCATAATTAAATTACAAAACAAAAAGTCTTTTGAAAAGTTATTTTAAAATTGCGACTTAAATGTTATTAAAAGATAAACAAATAAAATTATCTTAACATGAATGAATGCAAACGTGCACCCACCCAAACGTACAAGAAAAATACATAAACATGAAACAGAAATTTCATATATATATATAGTATATATATTACAAGGTGGTCTGCGTTGTCTAAATAATAAGCAATGGTTAATAAAAAAAACGGTGAAGTGCGAGTATTACTCGCGCTCTGTGGGTTCCGTACAATAAATATGTGAAATATTTACTGTATTATTAAAAAAATCGTTTCAAAAGAATGATAAGATTTTGTAAAAAAATTATACAACGTAGGGTTGGGTATAGTTGTAAATATCATACAAGTTCAAAGAGATAAGATGAAGCGCAAAGAATATCAAATATTGCTATTCTGTATAACTTATAATTAATTCTGTATAACTGTTATCCTAAACTGTTTATGATAAACGTAATTTGGTATTGACAATAAAAGAATTGCCTATTTAAACTTCATTTGGCAATTCATAAAACTAAATTAAGCATAGTAATAATCTTTTCTTTTTAAAGTGTATCTAAAACAAAACTCTTGTTGAAAGTTTAAGCTCGGTAATGTGCTAAGAGCGCTTCGAAAGCAGGTCTCAATGTTGCAACGCCGCATGTGCCCGTGCCGCTTTTTTTCAGATAGGATTTTAATTGACTTTTAAAGACACAGGAGGTTATAGAAATAGCCACACAATCAAACTGGGCGTGAATCCCATAGTATTTATGCGATTATTTATAATTAAATTAATCTGTTTTTAACAATTTGACGTATCTTGCTTTTATACTGCTTTTGGGCATTGCATAACAAAAATATATCAGTAAAAGTTGTTATCTACGCTTTAAAAGCCAATGGCACATACAGTACGCCGCTTCTGACATTATGTATGTCCAAGCCGTCTGTGTCTTTAAGGGTTAATATCTCGGCTAATTACCGACGATTTTTTTCAAAAATAATTTTCAACAAAACTTTTATACTTCTGCTACGAAAGGTAGCATCAGCGCTCCCCAACACATTTGCTGAATGCCTACAAATCGAAATTTGTGTGTAACAAAAAACTGCGGTTTTCCCCAAAACTATGTGACCTAGGTTAATCGCTATAATTTTCCTGCAAGTTTTAAGTTAACGTCTACCACCTCCAATTTTTTTCATTATTTTAGTTTGAGTACATTCAGTAATAGATGGGGGGAGAACATACTTTTGCACTTTATTTTCGCCGATATATCTCTAACTATAATACATAAAATAAAAAGAAACGATTTTTTGAGTTCAGCGTTTCAAAAGCTTTCACGCGATACCCCACACAACATACACAGATTTTTTATATTTTTTTTAAGTAGCTTAATTAGCCCCTCTAGATTTTTCCTAAATATATTTGTGACTGTTTAATAATTTGTAAATAAGTGGGACAATAGTCTTTATTACTTCCCCAAATTTGAACTTTCCACGTTCCATAATTTACGAGTAAAATGGCTGTGACAGACTGACAGACAGACGCAGGAGTGATCTTATAATGGTTCTGTTTTTAATTTTTAAGTACCTAACCCTAAAAGGGAGGTGTATCTGATAAATACTGTATTACAATACATTTTATAATGGATGTGGAATTGGCACACATGTATGAATAATTGCATAGTTATCTACCCTATAAATGTAAAATCCTAATGAAATGAATTTATGAAACGGAAGTATGAATCGACTTATTAAACAACTGATTATGTTTCACGGCAATTTCTCCTAAAATATGGAATACTTTGCGATGAAATTAACACCAAAAATCAATATTGATCCGCAGATTTCAAAACTGGTATTTGAATTTTTAAATTCGAATTAGTTTTCGAAATATTAATTTTTTTCTAATTTTATATACATTTTTCTAATGATGGCAACTCAAATTTTAATCAAACAGATATATATATATATATATATTTAATTTTAGAAAAGGTTGACATGGTAACCCGGCCATTGTTGTTTATTTGATAATAAATGTTTATTTACTTTTATTTCTTTTTACAAATTATGTAAATTATTTTGTTCTATGATTATTAATTATTTTTTTGATATTTCCTTTAGAAAATAATAGAAAATAATTAAGAGATACAGTACTACTTAGTTATTCCGTTGCCCAATTTCTACAAATTGTATAAATCGCCAAAACACTCGCCAAATTATACAAATTGACATAATTTTTATTTTAATAACGAAAGATCAAATAAATTAGTATAACATTAATAAATATACGAATAAAACGGCGAAATAAAAATCACTTGATGACGTAAACACGTGTAACTTGCTTAAAGTCAAGTGAATGTGACATTTACCGTCAACCATTATTGGCATTTAATCTTATAGTTTGGCGATAGATTTTTGGTCTTCGGGATATCTAAAGAATACCAAAAATGCATATGTAACTAGTATTTGAAAACGAGGTTTTCGCAAAATTTTCGTAAAAACTAAAAATCACGCCAAACCTGTATATCTGTAACCTGTATAACCGTATCTGGCCAAATATTACCACTCGAAAAAAAATGCTAACTGGCGAGTTAAAAAAAAAGCTATTGGTGAGATTTGCATCCTGCTAGCGTAGCAGTACCTAGAATTCTTTGCGACCATGGCAACTTTTATGTAGTTTTATTCGAAAAAAAATTTTGATTTTTTAATCAAAGTGGAAAACTTACGGTCCCATATTGGCGCGATTTTTTTTCTAACGCCAATGTCATATACGGAACGGGTACATAACTGGCGCCAAAGTATCGTTATTTTGCTTCATAGTGTTACCTTCATATGGTTAGGAAAAATCGAACCCGTAGGTTCGATACCCCGATATGGGTTCGAACCCATAGGTTCGATTTTTCCTCAGCCACCATTATCCAAAAATGTTCTTCTGACCTTGATCTTGATTTTTGGGAAGCTTACTGCATCATTGAAAATTCTCACTCTTTAGTCAATGACTTATCTAGTACTCCTTATTTTCCAAATATTTGGTAAGCTTTAATTTAATTTCCCCTTTTTTGGTTTCTTTTTCTCTCATTCTCCGGTAGATGTCGCTACTTGTCCACCCAGTCGTTTCCACTGCTTCTCCCTCATTGGTTGTTTCTGGCGCTTTCGCTACCCGCAGAGGGAATATAAGCCAGCGCGTCTCTGTCTATCATTTTGCTCAGCCTTGCTTTTTGTTGCACGCAGTTCCCTTTTTTCCCTATCTTGCACTGAAGCAGAATCTCTCTGTAGATTGGAAACAGCTGTTTGCTGCTTATCACGCATTATTTGTGCATTTTAAACGTTGGATTACTGCTTTTTAATACATTGACTATATTTTTAATATTTGTGATAATATTTCTATAAAAGTTTTACAATTGCATTTTTTTTGCGGTATGAATATATTTGGGGCAATGAACAACCATACTTCAAAACACTTGTACGAACTCAAAAATAAGATAGCCATGAGTTGGGAGAGTTCATGAAAAGTGTGACTACATAATAACAGCCCATTGTCGCGTTGGAGCCTATGTCGAGCTCTGGCAGACCTAGCGCCTCTTATCACGAAGGAGCAGGCCTCCGGTTCGCATACCACTGTGGCGATGTGGTCCTGAGTCATGATCCTCATTTTTTTTTTCTTTTAGCAATTGACTTCTTCAGCATGAACTCACCGCTGTCTGTCGCGAAGGCTTTTTGTGCTCTAGCGGCTTGTTTATTATGTGGTAATGCAATATATATATATATATTCAAGGGAACATCCCGGGTGGAGAAAATTGGGTTTACACCGGATCGTATCGATCAGGTGATCTTGCTCCACTTAGGCATAAATAAATAAAAGTTTTGCTTTTCGTCACGTGATAAGTTTATGTATCTACCCAAAATGTCAGTGGTATATAACGTCATTTAGAGGGAAGTTTGGTAGATGAGAATAGAAGCACGGAAGCATTAGGTTATATAAATAATATTGAAAGCAATCATAGCTGTGTCTTTCAGCAACGACCGTATAAAAAAGTTTTTGGACGCAACAAATGCACCCCACACTTTTCTTAACATTAAACGAATTAAAAAAAAAATTAACACGTTCTATCACTTAAACTTTTTTCAAAGTAGTTTTTTATATAATTATTAACAATATTATAAGTACATCCATATTCCCTGTATGAAAATATTTGAACCAATGATCAATAATATATTGTGTGATAAAATTTAAAAATACCAGTAGGTAATAAAATAAAGAATTTTATTCAGTGCAAATTATAGCCTAATCATCATAATATTTAAGGAAAATATAACTTGAAAATAACTATATCAAATTACCCTGTGGGAGAAAATCATATTTTTCCAAAACATCATCTAATGTAGATAACACGTTGATTCCGGTGCAGGCCAGTTTATTCAGTTCAACAAAAAAGAGAGTGAACTCTCTTTCTTGTTGTGATGTTCTGTTTACGAGGAGGCGTATATCTTCTTTCGGGCAATGATAAAAGTTCATGAAAACTTGTGTGTTAAATTTTACATAAGTGAGATAATTTTCCAGAATCCTTTATGATACCTTTTTCTATATCAAAGAAGTTGCTCAAATGTGATCTAAATCAAATTTAGCATAATCATATGCATAATGATTTAGCATAATGATTAGCATAATAATAAATATGAATTTAGCATAAAAATTTCAATAAATCATAATCGATAAAGTGAAATATATGCATTTAGCGAAAATACATTCCAAATAAATTATTTTACATGTATCTAATTACTGTGTAAAATGCAAATTTACGATATCGCAATCTAAACAAACTCTTTCAAGTTCAATTTAAATATACCTGTGCAATTCCGCCCCGTAAAAGAGTATCAATTACGCTTTAAAATGTGCAGCTTTTTATAAAATGTATCAGATAATAATGAAATATAAACTATAATCTAAAGTACATCTGTGAATTTAGTTAATACTTCATATGCTATAATTTTCAAAAGATATAAATTCATTATTGTATCTTTTCTTTTATACCTTTATAACTTATCACAGGCTTTATTATTATTCATTCTATTGGAATTTTATCTAAATTATTATTTTTTTAAAGTACAGCCATAAAATTATTCTCGTTTTCTTTGTTGAAATAGTAAAGATAAATGTTAAATAAAAATTATCAAATTCTCTAGAGAAAGAAAAGGAAAATTTTAATTATCATATGCGCTGAATAAAAATCGAACTATCTGACTTTGTTAAAACAATGCTTTTAGCTGATGAATAGTGTAATGGATTTTTAATTATAAACTTTAATTATGTATGTAAGGGTTCAATAAATCCATTAATATTTGAAACTATTTTTATTGTATAAAATTTAATTGAATGAAGAATGGAAGAGCATATTTAAAAAAATATATATAACAAAAGATTAAAACATTTACATATTTTCACTATCATCTTCTTTCTTTTAACCTCTATTTTACAATTTTTACTTATTTATTTGCAAATCTATTGAATTTACATATTCAGTAAATTAAATAATAAATAATATATTTAAGCAAAAACTTATAAATGTATCGGTATGCATATCAAGTGGATTTATTTAGAACATAACATATGCCTTTTTATATCAAAACTATTTTTGAATAGGGTAATTCCGGGATTTATGCCGCACATTTTTTTTTAATTTGCGTATGAAGTCCCATGGGGAACATAAAATAAAAATGCTGTTAAATGCATTAAATGCTGTGCTATTTAATGTTCTATATACAAAGTGTGTAGAGCGGCAAAAAAATTCAAAACAAATAATTAATATTTTTTAACAATATTTTTCTAAAACTTTACACTGCGACGTGTCACTGGTACATTCAGCCGCACTTGTGCGGTAGTTATGCCGCGCTTTTAATAAGAACAGAATCAAATTATAAATAAAAATATAAAAAAAAATATTCACATCTGGACTATAATTAACGATGTAATAACAAAAGGAAACTAAATGAGTATAATGAAACATATTAGTCGATTCAAATTAATAATTGTTTGCCTACTTTCACTATTAAAATTATCGACTTAATGTTTACATAAAATTTTATTTGTTTTTTCAGCAACAACGTAACATCAATGTATTACAGAGAGAAAAGTAAAAAAGTAAAATTGTGTTTACATAATTTACTTGTTAACCCTTTCGGGACCAGTGGCTTTTACACAAATTTTATTCGGCTGTCACCACTTTTTTCAAAGAAGTCAACTTTAATTAGAAGTCATGAAAATTTTCTAATTAAAGAAAGCAAATATTACATTTCTTTTTTGATGGTGCCAGAAATAATTTTTGTATGCTCTTTATGAAGGTGCTTATATGTATTTATGGATCAGAATGGGTTAAGAGGCCTGTTTTTTCGACTACAATCTACATGAAAAAGTGTCGAAAAAGTACAGTCTTTTCTTAACTACATTTGACACATGATGAAACGATGCCAATTACACTTCCCCTTCTTTGAGTAGTTTTCTAAACATTCCTTGCAAAAAACATCTACGTAACGCGTAATCCAATTTTTATTATTATCATCTTGACTTGCATCTTTCTTCCCCTTCTAACATTTTATTTTTCCCTTTTTAAGGTTCCATACTTAAAAAGTGAAAACGGAACCATTATAAGATCACTCCTGCGTCTGTCTGTCTGTCACAGTCAATTTACTGGCAAACTACGGAACGTGGAAAGTTCAAATTCGGGTAAGTAATAAAGACCATTAACCCACATATTTTCAGATTAATAAACATTCATAAATATATTTAGTAAAAATGTAGAGAGCTAGTTATGGTACTTGAAAAAAAAAACTCTTTTCTTTGTATATCGTGTGGGGTATCTTGTGAAAACATTCGTAACGCTAAACTCAAAAATACATTCCGTTTAATTTTAGATATTATATTTTCAAAGATACTGTCGAAAATGTAGCGCAAGCATATGTTACCCCATCTAACTCCGATTCTACTGAAACTAAAATTATGAAAAAATTAGAGGTAGTAGACGTTAATTTAAACCTTGCCAGAAAATTATAGCGATCACCATACGTCACATAGTTTTTGAGAAAATCGCATTTTCCTGTTACACACAAATTTCGATTTACGGGCATTCAGAAAAATTGTTGAGCATCGCTGTATGTACATATCATAGCAGAGGTATAAAAGCATTGTTCATAATGAATTTCGAAAAAAATCATCGGTAATTACCCGAGATATTAACCCTTAATTTAAAACCTTAATACAAACCCTTAACTTATACGGCTAGTTTGGACATACACAATGACAGGGGCGGCGTACTCTATGCCATGTTAACAATTTTTAATGATATAGTGTAATGTAATGTCCAGTAACTGTATAAAAACAATAAATGTCAAATTGTTAAAAACATACTAATTTCAGTGGTGTGTCAAGACCTAAAATTTGGAAAAAAAAAAAGAGCATTTTCAAAATTTAATGTCTTAAAATGTATATCATTTTAATTGTGATGAAAGATATAAGTATGTTCTGTCATTTCACGTGTTTAAAAAATTGCAAGATGCAGAATTAGTATTTATAGGGGGCTCGAAACTGTTAGACATTTATTGAACAGAAAATTGGCATAACAGTAAATATTGCAATGAGAAAGAAAATGTCAGTGCTCACTTATACTTCAGATTGTAATGATTACCCTGAAATTAAATCAATTTGTATTTAAAGCATTGTTGCATTTAGCTAATACAAAATTTTGAAAATTTCAACAGTATAATCTCCTAAAAAAATATTTTTTGAACAATAAAAAGGAAATTTTCGGTTCAGTTTATGTACACTAACATGAAATATATGTTTTGAAAATTTCATGAAAAAATATTCAGAAGTTTTTGAGGTTTCCTGCGCGTTATGTCCAAAACACGACATTTGGAGAAAAATGACTTCAAAGTTTCGGAAACGCCGCTTCAGCTATTGAGCGAGTATAATTCTAAAAGCCATAACTTCTTTTCAAAAGGGAATTTCAAGGAAACAGTTATATCAAAATATTCAGGAAAGATTGGAGTTTAACATCTAAAAAAAAATAAAAATTCTAAAATTTTGAAGATTTAAGAGTCCTGCGACCACTTAACCCTTTCCAGCGCGGAGTAATTCTGTTTACAAACTTATGAAATAATGGAATGACACCAGAAATTATAAACGAATTTATTAGAAGATACGAACTTGCTTATTTTCACGTAGATGATAAAAGGAAAATTTTAATTAAATATTCTTGGTGCCGCTTGTCTGTTTTGGAATTAAAATTAAGTGTCCTTTTTTTAAGGACATCGCCCTCGAAAGGTTTAATTAGAATGAATCACATAAATACTGTGGGATTCGCACCTAGTTTGCATTGAGTGTATCCCTCAATACGCCTCGAGTGACTTTAAAAGTTAATTAAAAACCTATCTGGAAAAACGCGGCACTGACCAAAGCGGCGTTGCAACTTTGCGACCTCCTTTCGAAGCGCGCTTAGCACAATGCCAAATTTAAACTTTGAACAAAGGTTTTGTTTTAGTTATACTGTAGAAATAAAGGTTATTTCTAGGCTGAATTCAGTATTATGAAATCCCAAATGAAGTTAAAATATGCACTGCGTTTATTGTCAGTACCGAAGTAAGTTCATCATAAACTGATTAGGATAATATTAAAAAATGAGTTATACAGAATAGCTATATTTGATATTATGTAGGTTCCATATTTCTTTAAACTTTCATGATATATCCATTTATACTTTTCTAATATATACTGTTATACACAACCCTACGTTGTATAGTTATTTAGAAAGTCTTAGTATTCTTTTAGCAACGGATTTTTTTAAATACAATTACAAATTCATGTATTTATTCCACGGAACCCTCTGTGCGCGAGTAATACTCGCACTTGATCTTTTATTCTCCTTTGGTTTTAGTAAACTTGATGACATGCCTAACATGGTTAGTTTGTGCAAAAAGAAAAGTAAAAATTAATAACACTTAACCATCCCGTACAAAAGAAACTGCGGCATACATACCGGAATTTTAGTGCGGCATGTATCCCATTTTGCATTGTGTAGACGTCGGCCATCACAGTTACCTGCATTCGCTAAGGGGATTGGCGTAGCCATGCACACAGTACTCTATATAAACGCTACACTTAGTTTTTGACTTCGTTATTATGCATGCATTTAGTAATTAGTGTGTGAAAAGTATTTAAACATAGCGTGTTTAAAAGTTTGGACAGTGAAATCAGGCACTTAGGTCAAAATAAGGATTGTACTTCTACAAGTAAACATCAAAATTAAATTCACGCTATACACTGGTTAAAATAATCTCACTGCGTAGCTATACTGTGCGTTTGACGAGCATCTATCCATAATTTCAAGAAATACAAGGAGTGCGGCATCTATCCCCGTATCCGGCGACTCTCCCGGTGTTACCCTACTATGGCATCTATAACATTTGTACACAACAAAATTTGAAAAGTTTAACAATCTTACTATCTTTTTTTTTATTAACAATTATTTCAAACTCCCTGACATTGTATAATAGCTGCTGAAATTATATCTGAAAACAAAATTTCAATTGCAAATGTATTTCAGATTTAGAGTACCTAAATAGTTTAAGAATTATGTATTCAATTGTTTTCTTTCAATTATTTTATTTATATGAAGTATTCTTATTAGAATACTAGATCATGGATTTTTTCGAAAATTATATAATATTTTTTTTGCTTTTATTGCTAAAGATGCAAAACGTTGAAAACGTTTTCCTTGCTTTTTTATGCTAACCGTATTTTTTACTACTAACTCAGAATTTACGTATTTCCTGTCTAAGCTGCAAAAGTGTCAGCATGGTGATTACTAACTTTTCTATTACATAAACTTGGGTTTTCAAAAAAAAAAGTTTTACATTCGGGAAAAACACTTTATATGAACTTAGAACTTGCTAGTGGTAATTAGTTAACTGCAATTTAAAGTGAATAGTGCAAAATGTGGAAAAAAAATTATATAAAAATTATATAAACTTAATCATGATTGTATTATGTAGTTAATACTTTTAAATTAAAAAAAAAATAATTTCCTGATCCGATTGTCTATTTTTGATATTTCGGATTTTATTTTTCTACTTATAATGTATCAAAAAAAAAAAAAAAAAAAAAAAAAAAAAAACAGCGACATATGTTTGCTCTGGAAATCTATTTAAACTTTAATAATTTAAAAACAATAATTTCCCAACGTTGAAATTGTGATCAATGTTAAGCGCTTTTTTGTGATATCACCACACTGAGCGTTTATCTATCTTACAGTTTGACAGTCTGGCCCTTCAGCCGTATTCTATATCACATAAATATACTTGGAATGACATGCAAGATTTATGCGTTAATTGGGTTCACTATTTAGTCACACAGTATTTAGTATTTGCAGTTCGTTTAGATGAACAAATCGAGAAACTCGCTACATTACAGTACATCGAAAAAACCGCTCATTTTTATTAAATTGCTTATTATTTAAATTGCATTTTATTTAAATTGCTTATTTCAGCCTACAAGGGGCAGCCAAAAAGTTCTCGGAATTTTGTTATAATACCACAATATAATTAAGTTATTTGTTTACTACCACTATGTTTTTTACTACCGGAAATCATAAATGCAGTGTGACCGCAGTATAGCTGTCGGTAGTCGGAGTGTGTGGTGATCAGTTGGTGCGTCGTTGAAGTTCTAGCAAACGGACGAACATAAAGTTCATGTGCACACTGAGAAAATCTTCTTCAGAGACTTTGTCAGCCTTCTCAACAATTTAGAGTGTCGATTCTTTAAAGAAAAATAAGTACCTATATTCTGGTAATAAACAGATTCAATAAAATTACGGGAGATTTTGATCTGCCTCATTTCACTGTATGAAATTATGTCATCTCCCAATCATATTCTGTTCTTTCTGGAACGTATTTCGTGTTCTATGTCTGATGCAAAAAATTTCGTAACGTATGGATAGGCGAACAGAAAATAGTTTTAAGAATATTTTCATATACAATTTTGCAAGACGACTTTTAAAAATCTTTGTGCGTATTTTTTACTTTTTTTTTTTTTTTTTTTTTTTTTTTTTTTTTTTGTAAATAGGTGAACAAAGAGAAATTACACAAAACCCCGGCAATACATCTTTCTACTTTCAAGAATATATTTAGTGTTTACCAAAATATTACGAAATTGTAGTAAACATACGTTAAAAAACTGCGTTGTCGAAAGTTTGGAATATTTCAATAAAATGAATTTTACAAAAACAATCATAAAGTATACTACATTCATTTTTCAATATTGTTCTAAAAATTCTAATTCTTTTTATGACATTTATACAAGATTAGTACATGTTTTCTATACATGTATTCTTTAAAAACATAAAAGATATTTCACTTCTTCTTAAGAATACTATTAAAATACTGAAAACGTATAACTTCCAACGAAATTTAATTTCCAAGCAATTGCGTCAACCTAAATACCTTAAGTGCACTTTATTATGTTTGTTATATGAAATACAAATATCCCAACGCATGATTAATTCATAATTCTTTTCATAGTTTGGTGGCTTGAAAACATCCTAAACGCCACATAAATGATATTTATTATATATTTCATTTTTTTTTTCACATTTGCATGACAAACGACAGATATTTTAATGAAGTTTAAAAAATGTCTAGTTTAATACAAGTATGGATAATCGGAAAACGTAATATTTTTCTTTTCTCCTAGAAGAAATAATAAGAACATGTTAAGAAAACAATTGACAAGCAGACAATGAACATTTATATATAGGGTTATTTGTTTCGTTAAATATTCATTTATTTATGCAAAGTTTGTTTTTTTATGTAATAATGATACGCATAAAATTATTTAATTCCCTTCAACCACTCAGGTAATGTTTTATATTTCAATAACTAAATAAACAAATTATATTTCAGCATCACTTAGATTTATTTTCGATAATTGAATATCAGATTATTACGGTACAAGTTCGACAGTTCATTTCCGTTATATTTTTTACAGAATAAATATACTCCAAGAAGAGTGAATTATAGTGTAGTTATCCAAATGAGATATATCTATTACGAGATTATTTACACTTTTGATAGCGATATTTTGTATTAACATTAAAGCTAAACTTCTGATGTTAAGAAAATTTCGACATTTATCTAAAATGTGTAAATGACATATTTATAACTACTTGAAGATTAAAAATGAAATTTAAATGTTTTTCATAATAATATAAAAAAGTACAATTTGTTATTACTATCACAGTTACATTTGAAGAAAAGAACATCATACAACACAAATCATAAAAAGGAAGAGTGCTATATTCCAAAATCTCATATATAAGATGCAACGACAGCTATGTTTGGATACATTACAATATTACAATCATAGTAATCTCTATCGGCCAATTCCATGACGCTCCTCAGTTAAAAGATTCAAAAAATAGTAAACAGTTATCATAAATAAATATCAATCAGTCACAAATACCAAAATTTCTCGCATCTTTTATTGATTTGCAAATTTTATTGATCACAGTTCCTTCAGGCGTATTCATGACTGTATATTAAAAATTTTACTCAAATAAAAATTAACCCAAACTCTTTATTATGACACAATTATTTAACAAATACAAATATAAATAGGACAACTTCATTAAAAAATTAATATCATGAAAGATTATCACTTCCGAATATCTAGCTTTAGTAAACATCAAAATCAGTAATAAAAGTTTAAATTTGAAGTCTGAAAACACAATTTTACTTCAAGATGCTGAATTTTGATTCAAGATGTAGCGATTACGTAGAAAATTAATAGATTATTGCTTTTACAAAACACATTATAAAATAAGAGACAGTGAATTTCCATTGAAGAATAATATAATTATAAAATTAAACTATATTCTGAATAACTTAATCAAATAAAACCCCGTCGGTTTTTTATAACTACTTCTATGTGAAGCCCGAGTTGTCACCCAGCTTAAGTTAAAATTATCCTGAATTGTATTGTTTATTACGGGCATCATAGCTGTTTTCAAAGAATCGTCCGTATTATGGGTCGTTGTTAGACATTTTTTTATATAATACGCTACTTATATAGTAATCCAATGGATTATGGACTGCATAATTAGCCGCAAATTGTTAAGTTATCGGTGTTTGCTATCATTTAAAACTAGCCATTGCGTTATTTTTGTATTCCTTGTTGGTTAATTGTTGATACATCAAACGCCTTCACTTTTATACACAGGCTTAATAAATCTTACAAAACTGCTGTAAATCCATGTGGAAAGACGGAAAAACTCATCACGTAATTTGCAGTGCTAATAGTACCCAAAACAATGACTATTTTAAGTATTTTTGTGAGAAAGGTCTTTAAGAATGGTTGTAAAATGTACTTTAGTCTGACAGCTCGTTGATTATGTTCGAATCCGAAAGAATAAAACGCTTATCTCCTTCTGCTATATTTTGCAGATTGCTTTAAGTTCCTTATAAAATTTTATTAAGCAAATGTCTAAGCCGCTTTAAGACATGTCATTTCATCATCTCATATCTTACAGGGTAATTCCGGGATTTATGCCGCACATTATCTTGAAGCTGTGTATAAAGCCCCATGGTGGGCATAAAATAAAACAAATCATGCTGTGCTATTTAATGTTAAATACAACGCATGTACAGCGAAAAAAAAATTCAAAACAAATTACTAATATTTTTTAACATTTTTTTCTAAAACATTACACTGCGGCGCGTCATCCGTACATTCAGGCTGAGACACCGCACTTGTGCGGTAGTTATGCCGCCCTTGTAATAAGAACAGAATGAAATTATAAATACAAACATTAAAAAAAAATTATTTCTGAACTATAATTAGCGATGTAATAACAAAATGAAACTAAATGAGTACAATGAAACGTATTAGTAGATTCAAATTGATAATTCTCGCCTATTTTCACTATTAAAATTATCGACTTAATTTTTACATAAAATTTTATTTGTTATTTCAGCAACAACGTAACATCAATGTATTACAGAGGGAAAAGAAAAAAAGTAAAATTGTGTTTACATAATTTATTTGTTAACCCTTTCAGGGCGGATGACTTTTACAAAATTTTATTCAGTTGTCACCACTTTTTTCAAAGAAGTTAACCTTACTTAAATAATCACGAAAATTTTTTAATTAAAGAAAGCAAATATTACTTTTATTTTTTACTGGTGCCAGAAACAAATTTTGTATGCTCTTTATGAAGGTGCTTATATGCACCTATGGTGCCGAATGGGTTAATAGACCTGTTTTTTCAACTACAATCTACAGAAAAAGTGTCGAAAAAGTACAGTCTTTACTTGACTGCATTTGACACATGATGCGACGAAGCAAATTACACTTCCGCTTTTTTGGAGTAGTTTTCTAAATATTCCTTGCAAAGAACGTCTACGTTACGCGTAATCCAATTTTTAATTATTATCATCTTGACTTGCATCTTTCTCGCCCTTCTAACTTTTTATTTTTAGCTTTTCAGGGTTCCGCAATTTAAAAGTAAAAACGGAACCATTATAAGATCACTCCTGCGTCTGTCTGTCTGTCTGTCACAGCCAATTTACTCGTAAACTATGGAATGTGGAAAGTTCAAATTCGGGTAATTAATAAAGACCATTAACGCACATATTTCCAGATTAGTAAACATTCATAAATATATTTAGTAAAAATGTAGAGGGTCTAATTATGCTACTTGAAAAAAAAAAAAAAACTATTTTCTTTGTATATAGTGTGGGGTATCGTGTGAAAGGATTCGTAACGCTGAACTGAAAATCGCATTTTCCTGTTACACACAAATTTCGATTTACGGCCATTCAGAAAAATTGTTGAGCATCGTTGTATGTGCCTATCGTAGCAGACGTATAAAAGCATTGTTGATAATGAATTTCGAAAAAAAAATCAACGATAATTAGCTTAGGTATTAACCCTTAAATATACGGCAAGTTTGGGCATGCAAAATGACAGGGGAGGCGTACTCCACGCCAAGATAACAATTTTTAATGATATATAAGTGTAATGTGATGTCCAGTAAATGTATAAAAGCAATAAATCTCAAATAGTTAAAAACATGCTAATTTCAGGGTCTGTCAAGACTATAAAAATTGGAAAAAAAAGACCAATTTGAACATTTAATGTCTTAAAATGTATATGATTTTAAAACACAATTTTAATTGTGATGAAAGATATAAGTATGTTCTTTTATTTCATGTATTTAAAAAATTGCAAGAATGCAGAATTATTATCTATAAGGAGCTCGAAACTGTTAGACATTTATCGAACAGAAAATTGGCATAACAATAAATATTGCAACTAAAAAGGAAATTTTAGTGCTTACTTATACTTCAGATTGTAATAATAACCCTGAACTTAAATCAATTTGTATTTAAAGCATTGTCGCATTTAGCTAATACAAAATTTTGAAAATTTCAACAGTATAAGCTCCTAAAAATATTTTTTTGAACAATAAAAAGGAAATTTTCCGTTCAGTTTATATAGACTAACATGAAATATACGTTTTGAAAATTTCATGAAAAAATATTCAGATGTTTTTTAGGTATCCTGCGCGTTATGCCCAAAAAACGACATTTGGAGAAAAATGACTTCACAGTTTCAGAAACGCCGCTTCAGCTATTGAGCGAGTATAATTCTAAAAGCCATAACTTCTGTTCTAATGGGAATTTCAAGGAAACCATTATATCAAAATGTTCAGGAAAGATAGAAGTTTAACATTTAAAAAAATTAAAATTTCTAACATTTTGAAGCTTTAAGAGTCCTGCGACCATTTAACCCTTTCCAGCGCGGAGTAATTCTGTTTATAAACTTATGAAATAATGGAATGACACCAGAATTTATAAACGGATTTATTAGAATATGCGAACTTGCTTATTTTCACGTAGATGATAAAAGGAAAATTTTAATTAAATATTCTTGGTGCCGCGATGTAATAACAATGTAGTAACAATGGTGATGCAACTTGGTGTTGTAATAACAAAATGAAACTAAATGAGTACAATGAAACGTATTAGTAGATTCAAATTAATAATTTTTTGCCTACTTTTTTATTACAAATTAAGGACAAATTAAGGATTGTACTTCTACAAGTAAACATCGAAATTGCATTCACGCTATACACTGGTTAAAATATTCGCATTGAGCATATGTACTGTGCGTTTGTCGACCACCTATCTATAATTACAAGACATACAAGGGATGTCTTCCCGTCATCTATCCCGTAAGCGGCGACTCTCCTGGAGTTACCCTAGCTGAAATCTTCATGAACAACAGTTATTTTTGTTCTTCGATATATAATAATTTGCATGGGACCATTAATTTTCAGTGATTGACATCAATTGTTTCTTGAGCTTCATGAATACATCCATATATTCTGATTATGTCAGAATGTTTCGGGTACATTCTACGCTTTATTACTGGTGCAATGCTCCAAATTGTGTCATCAACGTCTTAAAAATATGCATAAAACTTTTGGTGGCTTTTAAAAATTAAGATATATATATATAAATCATTATTATTAAAATTAAGTCACTATTATTAAAATTAAAATCATCACTATTATTTCATTTAAGATATTTATAAATCGCATAGAAAGCCACATTTAGAGCATGTATTATTCTTTCTTTAAAAACTAAGAGGTCTTTCATTATTACTGCAAACACCGACATAAAAATTTGATGTGATCAAATATAATAAGCGACAGATATATAAGGTAAAGCGAGGAGAGTCTGCGCACATTTCAAAAGAATAATAATAAAAAATCTAAATATTAATATTTTGCTAAACTAAGTATGAATAATTTTGACTTTATTTGGTTTTTATGCATTTCCATTGTTATTTTGTTGTTATACTTCAATTTAATAGAACAGCAGTAATAAAATCATGAAAACTATTTTGCGCAATCTCTCCTTACAGGGTAAGACAGAATGCGCACATGGGTAGGAGAGATTGCGCATATAGGTAGAAGCGATTGTTATTAATAATAACTACAATTAAATTGTTAACAATAATAATTACACTTAATCGACATTGTTCAAAGGTTTTTGTGAATAAATATTATTGTAAGGAGTGAATATTTCAACCAAATGTTTAAATAATAAATAAAAGAAAGAATTTTAACAACAGTTATAAATTTTAATATAAGAATATTAAAATGCCAGAAAAAGCAGGCTCTACTAAGATTACCAAATAACATTAATCTAGTTCATAACATGTTTAACTTGAAAATTACTTCATTTCCATATCCACATTTTCATTGTATTTTGTTTACTAAACGAAGTTGTCGTCGTTCACAATCGATGCACGTATTGTGGTAAATCGTGCATCTTTCGTGCAATCACCTGCAACAAGCAATACATTGAATCCAGTCAGTTGTCGAAGTTGTGTCCTGGTACAGTACCAGACATTCACTGCACTCATCCTCACTGACCTTCGTTTTTTTTCCCTTTAGTTTTTTTATCCCACTTTTTGTGCAAACACTTTATCTTCAGCAGTTTTTTTTTTCTTTTTTGTAGCGGCATCCTTCTTAAGTCTTTTTTCATGTATATTTTGTGGATCAGTAAAATTAGTTGAACTTTGTTTTCTTTTGATTTCGATGGCATGACACTACTTGGGATGGGTGAAATCTTTTCCAAAACATTGTATTAGAATTTTTTTTTTTTAGTTAACAAAATTCATTTATTAGCAAATTAATTGTCCATAAATTAAAAAAATTATATAAATATTTAATTAAATTATTAACAAGCATATTATTAATTTATTAACAAAAATGATGACATAAAATTAATTTAATAACAACTGTATTATTAATTTATTAATAAAATTTTTATCTGCAAAAGTATATTTTTGCAAATTAATTTGTTGCCAAATTTAGTTTTGATAATTATGTGTTTTTCCGAAGTTATTTCAAAATTCATTCATTCATACGTTTTACACGTAATTTGCAATTCATACAAATTTATCAATAAGCTGTGTAATCTCTCCTAGCACTTAAACTTAAGGGAAAATGCGCCATCTCACCTAAGTGGCAGATGCGTAAACTCTCCTATTTTGGTAGGAGAGATTTCGCGGCCTTTTATTTAAATATGACCACTTCTATAATGAATTGTTGGTATTCGCATACTTAGTCCAGGTTAGTAGTTTATAAGAAATTCTTTAAGTTCAAAATATTTTGTATTACTGATGTTCTATAAAAATTCTAACGAACAGTTATGAAAATTCAAGCACTTACTTTAGAAAAACAAAACAAAATAGCACTGCTTTATGCAAGACGCTTGGAACAATCAATATGTACATTCATGTAGACACTGCACTAATGCTGCTGTACAACTACCTGGAGTCGCTGCGCGCGCACTCTAGTTCTTCCCGTCGAATCTCTTTCTGCGCAATTTCTCCTACCGCGCGAACTCTCCTCGCTTTACTATATACATGTTCTGAAATGTATATAAAACTTAATTGAAATATTTCAAAATTAATAAGACTCCATAATCTTACATATACATATATGATGTAACGAAGTTAATACAGTAAAACCGAAAACAATCACATTTAACGAGAATTATATGAAATGACGACACATTGGGTAATACAACTTCTTGTGACAGATAAAATTTGTAAATACACATACATCTCAACTGAATACTGGTGTTGTATTTTGTCTAAATAACTACCAGAGAATCAATCACATTATCGTAATTTAGAAACTACTGTAAAAATCTCAAATTCGGGCTGCTCATTTCAACGTCAGAAATATAATGATTTAAAATGACAAAAACGTTCAGTTACTCAAGAAGTATGAGCTAATGCAACCACACATTTGCGTTAAAAAAAGGATAGGGTAACTCCGGGAGAGTCGCCGCATACGGGATAGATGCCGCACCCCCCCTATTTCTTGTAATTATCGATAGATGGTCGTCAAACGCACAGTATAGTTGCATAATGAGATTATTTTAACCAGTGTATAGCGTGAATCCCATTTCGATGTTTACTTGTAGAAGTACAATCATTAATTTGCCATAAGTGCATGATTTCACTGTCCAAACTTTTAAACACGTTATGTTTAAATACTTTTCATACACTAATTACTAAATGCATGCATGATTTCGAAGGCAAAACTAAGTGTAGCGTTTGTATAAAGTACTGTGTGTGTGATTACGCCATTACCCTTAGTGATGGCAGATAACTGTGATGCCGACGTCTGCACCATGCAAAATGGGATACATGCTGCACTGCCATTCCAGTATACATGCCGCAGTTTCTTTTGTACGGGATGATTAAGTGTTATTAACTTTTCCTTTTCTTTTTGCACAGACTAACCATGTTAGGTATATTATCAAGTTTACTAAAACCAAAGGAGAATAAAGGGGAAAATAAAAAGTAAGAAGGGCAAGAAAGATGCAAGTCAAGATGATGATAATGAAAAATTGGCTTACGCGTAACGCAGACGTTCTTTGCAAATTACTCCAAAAAAGAGGAAGTGTAATTGGCTTCGTTGCATTATGTGTTTAAATGTAGTTACATAAAGACTGTACTTGTTCGACACTTTTTCTGTAGATTGAAATCTATCTGTTTACCCACTCAGGACCATAGGTACATATAAGTACCTTCATAAAGAGCTTACAAAATTTGTTTCTGGCACCAGTAAAAAAGAAAAATAATATTCGCTTGGTTTAATTAGAGCATCTTCATGATTATTTCAGCAAAGGTAACTTCTTTTAAAAAAGTGGTACAACCGAATAAAATTTGTGTAAAAGCCACCCGTCCCGAAGGGGTTAAGAAATAAATTATGTAAACGCAATTTTACTTTTTTTTCTTTTCTCTTTCTAACACATTGATGTTACGTTGTTGCTGAAATAATAATTAAAATTTAATGTAAAAAAAATAAGTCGATAATTTTAATAGTGAAAGTAGGCAACAGTTATTAATTTGAATCTACTAATACGTTTCATTGTACTCATTTAGTTTCATTTTGTTATTACATCCACAATTATAGTCCAGATATGAACATATTTTTTTTTAAATATTTTTATTTATAACTTCGTTCTGTTCTTATTACAAGCGCGGCATAACTACCGCACAAGTGCGGCGTCTCAGCCTGAATGTACGCGTGACGCGCCGCAGCTTAATGTTTTAGAAAAAAAAAATAAAAATATTAATAATTTTTTTTTGAATTTTTTTGTCGCAGTACACGCGTTGTATATTTAACAATAATCAGCACAGCATGATTTTTTTTATTTTATGTCCACCATGGATTTTTATACACAAATTCAAAAAAATGTGCGGCATAAATCCCGGAATTGCCCTATTTCAGGGAATTTCATAGTGAGAATTATGAAGTCTACATCATAGATAATTGCGTAGATTCTTATTTCTGATATTGATATATTCAAGTAAAATTTGCTATCATATTAACAAAAAAAAATGGTGCCTATAGATATTTAATGTAATACAAATAATGAATTTAAAAATGAATCACGGATAAAGTTTACTATTGAAAATAGTTTTTCCCTATTAGCATTACATTAGTGAAGGATTCTTTTTTTCCGAACATGAAAGAAACACGATAAAATATATTAGTCTAAATGATACGTAATTTTTTTACAAAAATTTAGTTATGAAAATTTAAATCGGTAAAAGGGTGTATTTTTTATATGAGAATTATGTAATATCATATTCAAATTATCTTTCAGCAGTAAAATTTAAATAATTCAATATAAATATTTCAATAAGAGATATTAAAATAATAGAATCTAAATAATATAATAAAAGAAATTTAAATAATAGGCTATAATTAATACAATCTAAATAGTATAATAAGAGAAATTTAAGTAATGGAGTATAAAAAAGACAATACGATAAAAATATATAAAAGATGAAGTGAAAGTTTTACTGAATTTCGCTCGCGAACGTAATACAAAAAAAAAAGTCACTTTTATGAAAGAAATCTCTTAAATGTAGTACAGTAGATGTATACTAATTTTAAAATAGATGAAATCTCATTTATTTTTGTGATTTGCAGGATACTTCATTATACGGCTAAATTTAAAAGAAAATGGTTTATACACATTATTAATATTACAAAATTTACAAAGACAAATTCCGGGAGATTTTGATCTGCCTCATTTCCCTGTATGAAACTATGTCATCTCCCAATCATATTCTGTTCCTGCTGGAACGTATATCGTATTCTATGTCTGATGCAAACATTTTCCTAACGTTTGTATAAGCGAACAGAAAATAGTTTTAAAAATATTTTCATATACAATTTTGCAAGACGACTTTTAAAAAATTTTGCATACATTTTTTTTTTTTTTGTAAATAACTGAACAAAGTAAAATTACACAAAGCCCCGGCAATACATCTTTCTACCTTTAATAATATATTTAGTGTTTACCAATATTGCGAAATTGTAGTAAACATACGTTTAAAAACTACACTGTCGAAAGTTTGGAATATTACATTAAAATGAATTTTACAAAAACAATCATAAAGTATAGTACATTTATTTTTCAATATTGCTCTAGAAATTCTAATACTTTTTATGACATTTATGCAAGATTAGTACATGTTTTCTTTACATGTATTCTTTAGAAACATAAAATATATTTCAATTCTTCTTAAGAATATTATTAAAATACTGAAAACGTATAACTTTCAACGAATTATAATTACCAAGCAATTACGTCAACGTAAATACCTTAAGTGCACTTTAATATGTTTGTTCTATGCAATACAAATATTACACCACATGAAAAATTCATAATTCTTTTCCTAGTTTGGTGGCTTCAAAACCTCCTAAATACCACACAAGTGCTGTTTATTCTAAATTTAATTTTTTTTCACATTTGCATGAAAAACAACAGATATTTTAATAAAGTTTAGAAGATATCGGAAAAGATGGATAATCGGAAAACTTTTCTCCTAGAAGAAATAATGAGAACATGTTAGAAAAATTTTGACAAGCAGACAATGAAAATTTTATATAGGGTCTTTTATTAAGTTAAATATCCATTTGCTTATGCAAAGTTTTTTTGTGTAATAATGATGCTCGTAAAATTATTTAATTTCCTTCAACCACTGAAGTAATGTTTTTTATTTCAATAATTAAATAGACAAACTATATTTCAGCATTACTTAGATTTTTTTCCCATAACTGGATAGCAGATTTTGACGGTACAATTTGACAATAACTTATAAGAAGTTCTGTATTATGGACTTCCGTTTCAAATTATTCTTCGATTTTATTTCCGTAAATTAGACATTCTGAATTCCTAAATATTAATTATCATGTATCTTGACAGGCAAATCACAGTCCATCACAGGAATGTTTAATGCAGGAAATACACCCGTTACTACATTATGAATTGTTAGAATGTTACGTGACAGCAACAAACGGGGATATTCTGATGAGGGATTTTCTATTGTTTTATGAAACTAGGCTTTGAACCTGCAAAGGAATATCTAATTTTTTCAATTTAGGAAAGCTTCTTTAAACAAAAAACGTATTGTCTTATTAAATGTCCCATAGAATTGATCAAATTATGTGACTTTTTTCAGGTTTAACTAACGTAGATTTAGCTGAAGAATGACCTCTTCTGAAATCTTCATCAACATAAAATTCTCCAAATCTGTAGAGTTATATTTTTTTCCGTTACAGTATCTAAAGTTAGCTAGTTCTCTACTTTTTCCTTTTCTTAATATTTCCATTTTCTTGCTGAAGCTTATGCTGGTTCAAAGACTTTTCTCCACCTTAGTAATATATTTTTGTTTTGTCTTTTTCTCACAACAAAATATTCAATTTCATTCTTATTTTTTCTCTACAATTTTTGGCGCTTAGCAGAATTTCTCCTGCTGTTTAAAACAATGCCGTGTATAAGAAGCAATATTAAGATCTTTCCTTTAAAATATACAAACAGAATCCTTTCCATAAGAGTTACTATAAGAAACTCTGTAGGTTATACAGCAGAATTTAGTAAACGAAGCTTTACAATGCCTATAAAATATCTAATCAAACACCATGTGCTTCAAAGTGAACGAAAGCACACAAAATTCACACGAGTTGAGTTGTTTTATTATATCTTTAATTACTTGTCATGATTATTTTATAATCATAAGTAATACCATAAATGAATAAGAATAAATCCACCAATTAAAAAACAATAATAAAGATAATTTATCTTACATAAATTTTACAAAATAACCTTAGTTATATCTAAAACAATTTCAAGAACTGCTCTAATAACAAATAAAAAACAACCAAAAACTTTAAGCATTCTGTTTGTTTTGGTTGTAAAGCAGTTTTATATCAAACTGTCGACAAAAGTATTATGTGTTACTCTTGTGACACAGACGTTTGTTACTCTTGTGACAACTCCCCAGAGCCTATTCCATGCATAGCATAAACAAAATATTTAATGTAAAATATGTCTTATGCCTCGAAATCAGAGAATTAGAAGTTTTGAGTAAAAAGATTAAGTAGTTTTTTTTTTTTATTATTATTAAAACTTTTGTATGTTTTCCGTTAATCTTGTGACATTTAAATATTAACGTTTAAATACAGCCAAAAACATATTAAAACCTTATGTAAAAGATTTTATCTATGTAGATATTAATTTCATAAGGGTAAGTGTTTACTGAAAATGAGCTGGATAGTAACAGTATAAAACTACATTTACATTTGAGCTTAAAATACAACTTATTGAAATTTATGATTTTTTTACTTTTTAGAATTCAATAAAATTACTATACGTTCAAATCAACAAACTATTATCATTTCTTTAAAACTTACAAATTCATATACTTCAACTCTTTAGCTTTAAATTGATGTATCACACTTATATTTCCGCTTAAAAAAATTTCAGCAAATTTTTTTTTCTGTCGGGGACGTTCCCATATCCATTACGAGATTATTTAAACTTTTTTATAGCGATATTTAGTATTAACATTAAAGCTAAATTTGTGAGGTTAAGTAAATGTCGACATTTATCTAAATCGTGTAAGTCACATATTTATAACTACATGAACATTAAAATTGTAATTTAAATGTTTTCATAATAATATAAAAAACGTACAATTTATTGATAATCACAGTTACATTTGAAGAAAAGAACATCATACAAGACAAATCATAAAAAGGAAGTCCTATAGTCCTAAATCTCATATATAAGATGCAAAAAAATCTATATTTGGATACATTACAATAGAGCAATCTAAGAAATCTCTATCTGTCAATTCCATGACGCTCCGAAATTCAAAGATTCATAAAATAGTAAACAGTTATTCATAAAATATATCAACCAGTCACTGATACCGAAATTTCTCGCATCTTGTATTGATTTATAAATTTTATTGATTGCAGTTCCTTAAGTACCATACCAACCAAAGTCCAAAACCATGCTGTTTATTAAAGAAATATTACGGGTATTTTATCATAGACTCATTTTAAATTTCCTGCAAAATTAGGTTAAATATAAAACTAGAACGTAGAATCATGCGTAAAGCATAGATTGCGAAACACTTACCAGCACTTTCAGAATACTATAACAAAACTTCACAGTTTAATAAAGTAAAAGTTTTCTAACTAAACGATTTTTAAAATGTATTATTCATTGCAGTCGCAATAACATCAGATTTTTTGTGCAACCCAGTATATGATCTATTGATTTATCATATAATTCATAGTATGCGAAATTTCAGTTCAATTAGGATACGCAGTTAAAATTCCCCTTCATCAATTTCCATCATAAAACGAAAATGTACTTTAGATATATTGTGAAGCCTTTATGTGATCTCTTGAAATTATACACTCTAAGTAATATTTAAAAAAAATTACATAACTCATCACATACTACAACGGAAAACGCATTTTCAGCAATTATTGTTCATACAGAGTATTGTAAACGCTTTATTTTGTACGTCCCTGTATATCAACGATTGATGCTATGCACATCACGCCATATTATATAGTAAGCATCTGGCAGTGTACCTAAGGGATATACATCTATTTCAATATATTTGAAACAGCGTAATACGAATAAAATATACCGCAAATGATTTTCGCCCGTCATGTTACGATACCGCCATGTAATGGAGTTCTTTTGATTGTCCCTGTAAATGTGACGACTAATATTATGACTAACATCCTCTATGGTAAGCATCTTGTAGTGCACTTCAGAGATATATGTAAATTTCAATGTGTTTGAAATTGCGAAACATTATTAAATACCATGTAAAAAGATATTTTTCCCATACGCCTTAATGTAACGAAATACTCTTCACTGTCCCTGTAAAAGAAGTATAAATACTACGCACTTCATTTTCAACACCGAACATACCATAGTAAATCTTAATAATATATTTCAGTTGTATGATAATCCGTCTATAGTTACGGGGGTTAGAACACGGAGAGTCTGCCAGACATACAGACAGACGGCCAGACAGATCCAATTCATAAACACGTTTCAACAATTTTGGAAATTGTTAAAAAGACTTAATTAAAAAATATATAATTAAATTTCTTAATATAATTGTCTTTTAATGCTTTCATATTACTATTATTTATTAACGGATTTTAATTAACGAAAAACTGTGTTAGTATTAATTAAACGTTCGATAAAACTGTCAAGTATGTTTTGAAAAACCTTCTTATCAGGAATATTGAAATATAGTAATAAATACTTCTCAATATATGTTTTCAATGTTCAATGCGGTTTTCATAATATAGGTTAATTAAAGTGCACATGTGAAAAAAATTGTGATAAAATAGCCATAGGAAATTTTCGTTTTCTGGTAAACAGCTCGATATAAGGGAAAAGGGAATTCTGCTGATAAAATGCAGATATTTTTGTTTTTCGAAATAAACATTTAATTATTTTAAAATAATAAATAAGGATTTAACTTTGTATAATCAAATATGAAAAGAAGACAATAAGTTATTATCCAACATACACTTTATTTCGAGATTTTAAACAAAGACGTAAAAATCAAAA
This sequence comes from Maratus speciosus, assembly GCA_963932465.1. Classification (NCBI taxonomy): domain Eukaryota; kingdom Metazoa; phylum Arthropoda; class Arachnida; order Araneae; family Salticidae; genus Maratus; species Maratus speciosus. Next base: position 77,225,418 of record OZ010795.1, on the reverse strand, counting down.
AATTGATTTCGACGTTTCAGTTTTTTCTTTTAAACCATCTTCAGCACTTAATTTTCTAAAATACAAACCGACCAAAATCTGTTTACATGTTACATTATTGAAGTCATATTGAGACAGATTTTATGTGTCGGAATGCACCGTGCGGAACTCGTACTTTTCATGTTTTGAGAGCAATATGTTATACGTAAAAAAATCAGGATCTAATAAGAAAAATTAACACGCAACATAGTTACAGAAACACCCATGAGATTTTACGAAAATGCAGATTTACATAGGAGTATTTTAGGCAATTTTTGTGTTAGATTGTTGAATTTTTAGTATTATTGGGGAAAGTAAGCAAATCAAAGCATAAAATATCCGTGGTTTGTTGAAAAAAATATACCCGGAGAAAAAAACATTTAATTCAAGGAAATTGTTCGAGAGTGTAAATTGATTTAACGCATACAACGTGATCCTCCAACTTCTTATAAGACACAAAATTTAAATATGAAACTTAAATTGAAATAAAAGAGTTTCAAGGAAAATGTAAGTTTAACGAAAACTATGCATTATTTTAGCATCAGTTAATTCAAAAAGCAAAAAGTCTTCCAGAGGTTTAAAAAACCAGTCTAAATTCGTGCTTATTTCGAATCAACCAACATATAACTAATTTATTAATTAATAACGTTCAAACTAATAATACAATCAAATTTAAATTTTCAAGTAATTTTATATTCCAATTTACAAAAAAATTTAAACTCTTTCTTATTACTATGTTTGAATATGTTACTTATGTGTTCGGGTCCCGTTACGCCTAACATGGATTTGACAAAATCCCGACAATAAACACGAATTGACGAAAAAGATCAACCATAACTTAAAAACGCTTAAAGGAAAATATCCTACAATGTAAATGTTTGCGGTCAAACATATGATGTTTGAACAGAACTGCACGCCTATTCAAAATATTAGGCATTCGATAACATCTGGCCGTTAATATGCATGAAAATGACTGAGATGTGGTTCAATTCTCTCATCTATCATTAAGGAATTAAGTTTTAATTTAGATTAAACTCGTGAAAATTTGACGTAATTTTGGTATGGTAAAAATGCGGTACATTTAGTTCCCATGTACGGGTTCCATGGGACGGGTATCTTAACTTCTAAGAATTGGTATGTCACATATAAATCGGGACGCGTGGAATATCCAGTTAGAAGTGATTATAGCCTCATGAAAGGAGCCCACATATAACTATTTTTTTTATTAAATATTATCATTCTAATAATACAATCAAATTTAAATTTTCAAGTAAATCGATATTATTATTAACTCAAATTTTTAAACTCTTGCTTATTACTATGTATATATATATTATATATGCGTCAGTATCACAAAATACGAAAATTACAGTCCGCACAATAAAATTTCTAAACTTTATAATATACATTTAACTAATTAAGAGGTGACAAAAACATATAAAACATATAAAAATATTATTTAATGTATCCCGAGATCTTTCGAACACACACGCGTTCATTTTCAAAGGGATAAAAGATGATTGACTGAATAGAAATGCATTTAAAAACAAAAACAAAAATAGTACGGATGCGCAAGCGGAGTTCAATCCATTTTTCTGCAGGGGGGTGAAAAGATCAGTTCATATTATCAGGAGGTCGTGAAATATTTAGGATATTGTACCAAATTCCTGGAATATTATGGTGAAGGACGTCGTTACAAACACTATCACTTCTCAGTAAAATTTCAATGGATTCACGGATTATTGATGAGTAGTGGTTAGACGTTGAAATGATAATTTTAGCTTTTTCGAAGTTTATCTTAATATTTTCTGTTTGATGCAATCTGGATAAAGCTGTAATGGGTTTGTTAAACTTGATATCAGAAATATGCTCTTTTACTCTTTCCTTAAATTTTCGACATGTCATGCCAATATAAAATAAATTCTTATGCTGTTCTGTGCTGAATGGGATGATGTAGACTCCCGCTTTTTCATAATCGGGAATAGGATCAATTTTACTGTGAATTATTTCTTTCAGTTTTGTTGTAGGTTTAGCTATTAAATTAATGTTATATTTTAGTAATGCATATCTTAATCTCTCATAAAGCTGTGGGATATAATCAAATGTGCAATAAATAGACTTGGTCAAACTTAATTCCTTCTTCTGTCTTGGTTGTTTTGCTTGATTAACTGATTTATTAACGCGTTGAGGAGGGAAACCATTCTCAATAGCAATTTGTTTTATTATACTAATCTCGTCTTCTAGGTATTTTTCTGTACAAACTTCGAAGGCACGTTTAACGTAAAACCTGTAGGCAGCAATTTTATATGAAAATGGTGAGTTACAATCAAAAGGAATAGTGTTGTTAGATCTGCATGTTTTTCTATAAATAGTACTCTCCAATTTATTTCCATAACTATTCTTTATTAATTTAATATCAAGGAAGGGTAAAATACCCTCTTTCTCAATTTCTAACGTAAACTTTATCTTTGTATCCAACTCATTAAGTTTTAACAGGAAATTATTTAAAGACCGCAAATCGTGATCCCAAATTATGAAAATGTCATCTACATATCTTATCCAAATTGGTGGCTTGATTTCAAAATCTTCCATAATCTTTGTTTCTAAGGGTCTAAGTTTTAATTCGGCTAAATATCCTGAAATGGGGGATCCCATGGGAGCACCATTTCGTTGTCTGCAATATTTACTGTTAAATATAAAAACGTTATTTTATGTAATCAGGTTAATTGCCGATTTTAACGTGGTACGAATATCTTGATTAAAATTTGGGTTATTGTCAATAAATGCTTCAATTATCTTAACAATTTCATTACTATTTATAGAAGGATAAAGAGAGACAATGTCCAGGCTGGCAAGAATGCTATTATGGTTAATTGAGATGTCTTTTATCCCCTTGATAAAAACAGTAGTGGAGTCAATAAAATATTCAGATGGTGGGAGAATAGTTTTTAAGTATGGAACAAATGCTTTTTCAATATAGTAGGTAGGAGCAGAATGTTTAGTTACAATGGGGCGGAGGGTAATCTCCATCCGCCCTGAATTACACTGAATTTGAGGTACTATAGAGGAAACCTGTTCCTCTAACATGTTTCACAAAAATTTAATAAAATATTAAACAAAATTAAAATGTTAGATCTAAAAATAAAAAGAAACAAGCATGTGAAAAATATTTTAGAATGAAATTATCACAATCCTGGTATACATATGCCAAGAAAATGACACATAATTATAATTACATAAAAATGAACTTAAGCTCCTCAAAATTTAACAATTTCACATATAAATTCCTTTATTCAGCTGTTAAACCAACATTTTAAAAAGAATAAGAAGCTTTGAAACGATTTATATTTAAAAGAGAAATTGTTCACCCGTATATGTTACGTATATGTTCGGGTCTCTATACGCTCGACATGAACTTGACAAAATCCCGACAATAAACACGAATTGATGAAAAAATCAAGAATAATTTAAAACAAAGGAAAATATCCCACAATGTTAATGTTTGCGGTCAACCAGTTGATCTTTGAACAGGAGTGCACACCTAGTCAAAATAATAGGTATTCGATAATATCTGGCCGTTGAGACGCATGACTGACATGTGGTACAATTCTCTCGTCTGACAATAAGGAATTAATTTACATTAAATTCCAGAAAATTTGACCTAATTTGGGAATGGTAAAAAAGCAGGACATTTAGTGTCTACATAACGGTTCCACGGGACGGATGTCTTAACCTCTGAAAATTGGTACGTCGCTCGTAAATCGGGACACGTGTCAAAACTAGTTAGGAGTGATCATCGCCTCATGAAAGCAGTTTTTTTTTTTTCATTTTAACCATATCTCGCCCAGAAGTCGTCTCAAAAAGACATCTTTGACAGGATTTTCTAAAAGATTTTGTATATTTACTGAAAAATGGGAAAAAAAATATTGTCCAATTGCATAGTTTTTAGGTGAGAGCATATGCAACTTCCATGCTTTTTCAAAAAACAAATCGTGCCAGTAATTAGCCTAATTTGATTTGAGAACATCTTTAGCACGTATTTAAAATTATATGCTTATGTTTTACACCAAAATTTATATTTAATACTTTTTTATTGAATTATTTAACTTGAGTTCGAAGGGGTCTTGCCGATGCGCCCGTGAGCAAATGTCACCCATCCTTCGAGCATAATAGTTTTAGGATATTAATTTCTAATGCAAGTGCTTCAAATATTATCAAAAAAGAGATAATTGGGTGATGGGGGATTATCTACTGAAAACTGGAAATTTGAGTTTATGGAAAAATAATATATATATATATATATATATATATATATATATATATATATATATATATATATATATATATATATTGAGATTCAGAATAAGAAAACAAAATTTAGATAGTTATGTAAAGAGCATGTATGAAAAAGATGCCGAAAATAACAAAATATACTGTGTCTTGGATTACATGGGGTCACATCTAAAAGGTGTTAACATTAATAATGTTTTAAATAAGTATAATAGACTGCTGCCGGATAAAAATATAGAGATTTTTAAGGCTTTTAAATATGTTAAACCGATGGGCAGACTCATATATAATTATAACGACTATGCAAAGGATTTGAAAAAAAGTATCGATAATAGTGTTTGCTATTGTCACGAAGTGAAATTCAACGAATATATAAATCCAACATACGGACACGTATTAACGGGTAGTTTGGATATTGTACATAATAAGAATTTGAATGAAATCATGAAATACGGAACGAGTTACAGGATTAAGAGAGTATTAACAAGAAATATGGCAAAAAAACGCTTGAATATGAACTTAGATATTTTTATTCAAAAATTAGTTTATAAATACAATTTGCCAGCTGGCGTTTTCGAGGAATGGAAGTATCATATTTTAAAAGATATCAGTAGAAATTTTGAGAGTAACTCTGAGGGGGTTTCGGTAAAGTATTATAAGGATTTGAGAGAATCTATAACAGAATTGCAGAATAAATTTATAATTACGTATATAGATAAAGCTAACAAAAATTACGCAATTATTTGTAAAACATTATATGGTAAATTACTCAGGGAGGCTTATGGTAATGAAATAAACTATGAAATTGTCAAATCAAATAAACAAGTTATTAGTAATAGAGTAAAAGCATATTATAAAAAAATTAAAATAAAGCAAAATAGTACTAGCTTTCCATATTTGGTAATGGTTCCAAAGTTTCATAAAGATCCGGTTGCTTTTAGAGCTATTACATGTGGTTTCGGTTCATATTTGGAAAATTGTAATAAAAAATTGTTGAATTTATTAAAAGAGATTTTTGATGAAGTATTGAAAGATAAACCGGCTTGTATAATAAAAAACAGCTTTGAGTTAATTAAACATTTAAATCTAATGAAAAACATTTCAAGTTTAACAGCGTATGATTTTGAAGATCTGTATAATAGTATAGATTTGGACAATCTTAAAATAAAAATTATGGAGTTTTTTAGTAAATATAATTCCTCAAATATCGGACAGGAATGGTTTACTAATTTGTTTAACTTTGTAGTGAGTGAGAACTACTTATATGACGGGAAAATTGTTTACAAACAAGTTAGAGGTATTCCAATGGGGGGAAGTTGTAGTTCGATTTTAGCCGATATCTACTTATATATGTATGAGGAACAAATTGATATAAATGAGGATATGAAGTGCTTTCGTTACATTGATGACGTTTTAATAGTCAGATGCAATGATGTGAAAAAAGAAAAATTTGATTGCTATCCTAGAGGTTTAAATTTGAAATTGCAGTCAAAAAGTAAAAACATGGTCAACTATTTAGACATTAATATCGAGATAAAAAATGGTGAGATAAAAACAGATATATATGATAAACGAAAAGGCTTTAATTTTGAAACTATGAAAATCTTAAATTTTGGATCAAATGTGCATATCTCAATATATAGAAATATTTTTATTAACGGGTTAAACCGTATAGATAGATTGACATCAAATACTGGGGAAAAAATTGAAGAACTTTACAATTGGTATATTCTGGCATTGCGCCATGGCTATCCTGAGAGATTTTTGAAGAGTCTGCTACGAAATTTCGTAAAGTGTAAGACTTATCGCAGAGATTTAGAGGTAATGTGGATGCGAAGAGAGGAGTAACCGTGGCTTTGACTGTTCAGGGTTTGCGTGCACGATTGTTTGGTGTTTCATGTTCAGTTGTTTGTTTTCGATGGGTCTTAGGCAGCTCATTCGATTTGTTAGTTTTTTTTTTTTTTTTTTTTCTTTTTGGTCTTGACAGGTTGTTTGGGGAGCGTTGTGCACATAAAAACTGGTTTTAACCCCGCAGTTGCATGTCGCAAGTGCATGCCGGCCTGTCTCCATGGTTTCAATTTCTTCTGGTTTTAGTTTGAATGTTTTTAAAGTTTGCTGTTTTTAAAGTATGTTGTTTTTAAAGTATGTTGTTTTTAAAGTTAGTTGTTTTTAGTTATTTTGTAGTTGTCATTTGGTTTAGTTTATTTATTGTTGGTTCAGTTCCGTGGTTTCGAATTTTTGGTTTGGTTTTGGATATATATATATATATATATATATATATATATAACCATAATATATAACAAATCGTCAGAGATTTCCAATAATTGAAATTAAATTATATATATATATATATATATATATAAAGAAAGTTTAAAATTTACAGATAGAAAAATGAATTCAATAAACATAAATTTTAATTTTATTATTAAGTTACTTAAAAGTAAATGTCCTTAAGAACAATTATTAAAGCCGTTGACAAGTAACCTCCACCAGCTGAAAATTCCCAGGATGAGCGGGAACGGTTCAGCCTTTAATAAAGTCATTTGCTGCATCATAACACGTTTAAAACGACTGATACAAAAGTATTTCAGTGTTGGCCTGGATATAAAATGCTAGGAAAAAATAAAAATTAGAAAATTTTAATAAAAAATAACAATTAGATATAAACTTAATTATTTCCTTAGTGGTATATATGTTACATACTGCTGGATGGTTACTAAAACCTAGTCAGTCATCGGTGAGTTTGCAAGTAAAATTTTTGTATAATAATATCCCCCCCCCCCCTCCCACCAAAAAAAAAAAGATGATGGAGAAGAAAATAATAAGAAAAAATGAAGAAAAAATGAAGTGGTAGATCTGTGACTTACAAGTTCACTAGGGAAGCATGAGTTCGGATTATAATGGAGTTACCAGATAGCCCAAAATTTTCTCCAATTCTGTCAATGCGAAATCAGTAATTTACTTCTTAAACGCGAAAATGTGGGAATTGGTTTTCAAATTACAAGTTCATATAAATAATTTTCTATAATTTTCTCTTACTTTACTAACAACTTATTATCCAATTTACTAACTTACTATGACCATTCCAGTGTAAAAAAAAACCACATATATGATATATTTTATGTATAAATATAGGACTTTTTACAATTTGGACGGATTACAATAGAGTTACCAGGTAGCCCAAAATTTTCCCCAATTCTGTCAAAGCGAAATCAGTAATTTACTTCTTAAACGCGAAAAGTTGGGAATTGGCTTTTAAATTACAAGTAGAATATAAATAATTTTCTAACATGGAGTATATTATGTTCAAAAGAATTTTCTCTTACTTTCCTAACAACTTATTATCCAATTTACTTACTTACTATGCCCATTCTAGTGTTAAAAAAAAAAAAAAAAAAAAAAAAAAAACAAACATATGTATGACATATTTTATGTATAAATACAGGACGTTTCGTGTAAAGAAAATTCTATTCCCAGTTAATAAAGGTTTTACAATAATTATATATATATATATATGTACCAATTTGTTTTAATAATTCATGCGTAATAATTATTATTAATTATTAGTGTATCTTTCACATTATATATTTCCTAGTTTACACGGGTTAATTCTTTTGACTAATAGTATTTTTGTTATTTTTTGTTATTATTGAAGCTATAAATAAATTCACGTCTTCGTTGAAAAAATTATGCATGAAGGAAAAGGTTAAAATTATCAATTTCTCTCGAAAAGGGAAAGTAAAATTTTAATTAGCCAGTGGAAAGCTTAAAATAATTAGGTTTAAACCGTTTAAAAAAATAATAGGACATGATATAAAATATAGGGAATTTTAATTATAGATTTACGTGACATAAAAGAAAACTCCTATATACTTTAATATCACGAAATTAATTATCATTTTCATTTTTAAATATCAAATTTACCTGAACAAACATAATAAAAAAATAAAAAATATATATATACCTCTGAAAGTTTATCCAATTTAGTTACTTTAAAATTAGCTTTATTAAAAATATACTTATTCAGAAATTTAAATAATGGACAATAAACGTTTACCCCCCCCCCTATCCCCCCCATAAATCTATGTTTTAATCATAGACGATGTTGAGTCATCGGCATTTTCCTTTCATTTTTTTCGCGTTTATCTACTTTATTCACATTATTTTCAATATAATAAAAATAGTCTTTAATAACATTAAATGCACACGAATAATACGAAACAGTTTTAAAATTTAAAAAATATATAAATTTAAATACATTAGTATATATCACCTACATGGTGTTTGTTTATTTTGTAAGGATGTTAGTGTTTCTCTTACTGTAGATAATTTATTATTTAAAATATATAAACAAAAAAAAATCGGTTGTATGATTAGTTTTATAACCTTTTAAATAAAAAAGACGTGGAATTTGTTCAAAATTCTTTATTTAAACGAAAAAAATAATATTGTAATTTATTATTTTCACATGACAATGAAATGGAAATTTTTAAATAGCGGATGAGCGCATAAAACAAACAAGAAATGAACATTATGCAAAAATATACAAGACACTCGATTTTAAATTATAAAATTATGCCAGAAGTGAAAAATTCGTTGATACTTCAAAATTTCAAAAAAAAAAAAAAAAATTCCTCGGAGAGTGTCAAACTGATTTAAATTAAACCTAAGAAAAATCATTTTTTAAAAATATAAATACTTAAAATATCGCAATATTGTCGCTTTCTTATTTTAGCAACATATAAAATAGCGTTTTTTGGTGTTTACGTCTAAGAAATAAATAAAATGTAAATATAAATACTTAAAATATCGCAATATTTTAATATTGTCGATATAGTGTATTTTAGTATTGTCGCTTTTCTATTTTAGCAACTAGGGGGCTCAGCCCCCTACGAGCTACGTTCGCCAACCCCCGTTCAGACACCGCAGACTCTAAATGCACGCTAATGTGATCGGCTTTAAAAAGGATTTCGAAAGATTGAATTATCTCTCTATTCTAAAAAAAAGTAACTACCGCTGTCGCCGCCGCCACCGGTTTTGATTTTTTTGTGATCGGAGGCCTTTCTTCGTTAATATTAACAAAAATAATGCATACAAAAATATGAAAATCAGTGGTTTTATACAGAAATGTTTGATAAACACGCTGATGCAGACAGTTTTAAAATCGAAGAATTATTTTAAGAGTTATTTAATGCTAAAGTTGGACAAAATCGTTCCACTAAAAAAGTTTTAAAGCAGCAAAAACTATACATGGCAGTGTAATCATTTTTAGATCATTTTATGCGTTAGAATTTGCCGGGGTGCAGATTGCATTAATTTTTTTTTTGACTCATTTTTTCAGGTTTTATTTCTATTTTAAATTCAAATTTCCAGCATTTCTAGAGATATTTTTTACAGATTTCAGAAAATTGTACTAATTTAAACTGTTGCCAACTGTACAAAAAGCGCAAGCAATAATGTTTGCTTCAAATTAAAAATTTATTTACACGTGACTATTATAAACAGGAAAAAAAACTTTCAAATTAGAATTAAATAATTACGTATAAAAAGCAGGAACTTATTAAAAATTACGTCATAAAAAGTATACACGTGAATTTTAAAAGAGAAAGGATATTGTAAAATAATAAATTCATTAACATGCGTTAGAAGTCTTAGGAGAAATTACGTCATATTTACGTCACATTATAGTTATTACATAAAATGAACACAAAATAATATTGCAAAAAAGTTTAAATTTAGAAATTGCGCTAGACATTTATTTGATATTTTGAGAATTAATTTAAAATGTCTCATTTAAAAGAACTTTCTTTTCGCTTTGCTAAAAAATACCAGGAGACAAAGACGCTCTTTACTTAATTTCTTTTATATTGGCTTATATTGAAATGTTGTTACACGTGTATACGTCATCAAGTTATTTTTATTTCGACGTTTTATTTGTGTTTTTATTAATGTTGTATGAATTTATTTGTTCTTTCGTTATTTAAAATAAAAATTATATCAATTTGTATAATTTGGCGAGTGGTTTGGCGATTTATATAATTTGGCGAAATTGGTCGACAGGATAATCAAGTAGTACCGCAGCGGATTTGGCGTTAAAATTCCCCAATCAAAGAGAAATGAATAGAAATTCGTTTATAGGGAGATCGCCACTGTTTTTTAAATTATAATTCAATCTTTCGAAATATTTTTAAAGCCGATCAAATTAGCGTGCATTTAGAGTCTGCGGTGTCTGGACGGGGGTTGGCGAGCTAAGCTCGTAGGGGGCCGAGCCCCCTAGTAATTTAAAAAACAGTAGCGATCTCCCTATAAACGGATTTCTATTCATTTCTCTTCGATTGGGGAAATTTTAACGCCAAATCCGCTGCGGTACTACTTGATTATCCCGTCGACTAATTTCGCCAAATTATATAAATCGCCAACCACTCGCCAAATTATACAAATTGACATAATTTTTATTTTAAATAACGAAAGAACAAATAAATTAGTACAACATTAATAAAAATACAAATAAAACGTCGAAATAAAAATAACTTGATGACGTAGACACGTGTAACAACATTTCAAAATAAGCTAATATAAAAGGAATTAAGTAAACAGAATCTTTGTCTCCCGGTATTTTTTAACAAAGCGAAAAGAAAGTTCTTTTAAATGAGACATTTTAAATTAATCGTTTTTAATCTGACGTAATTTTGACCAAACAATTCTTTCTCTGTTTAATATTCACGTGAAAATACTTGTGTTAAAAATGAAATATTATTTTCGCTTTCCTACGAAAAATAGTTGAAAATTATCCGCTCAAAATATCAAATAAATGTCTAGCGCAATTTTTAAATTTAAACCGTTTTGCAATATTATTTTGAGTTCGTTTTAATAATAGTCACGTGTAAAATACTTTTTAATTTGAAGCAAACATTATGATTTGCGCTGTTTATACTATTGGCAACAGTTTAAATTAATATCACTTTCTAAAATCTGTAAAAAATATCTCTAGAAATGCTGAAAATTTGAATTTAAAATAGAAATAAAACCTCAAAAAATAGCCAAATTAAAAAAAGAAATACAATCTGCACACCGGCAACTTCAAACATAAAATGATCTAAAAATTATTAAATTCCCTTGAATAGTTTTTGCTCCTATAAAACTTTTTTTGGTGGAACGATTTTGTCCAACTTTAGCATTAAATATTTCTTAATTTAATTCTTCGATTTGAAAAATGTCTGCATCAGCGTGTTTATCAAACATTTCTGTATAATACTACTGATTTTCATATTTTAGTATGCATTATTTATTAATATTAACGAAGAAAGACCTCCGGTCACAAAAAATTCAAAACCGGCGGCGGCGGCGGTGACAGCGGTAGTTACTTTTTTTTTTAGAATAGAGAGATATATAAAATAGCGTTGTTTGGTGTTTACGTCTAAGAAATAAATAAAATGTAAATATAATGTGTGAATAGAAAATATTAGAAAACACTTTAAAACTTGTTTTAAGGACACACATATTTCACGTTATCCACGATTTTGAAACGCATCAATTACCTTTTCAAACCAATATACTTTCGAAATTTAAAGTTTCCATTGTTGCCATTGATTTTTTGAAGCGTTTTAAAGTAGTTTTAAGTAATATAAATATTATTGCTGTTATTTTGTCTTGTTTCTCTGTGAAAGTTCTTTCAACAGTAAAGTGTTACAAACAAGTGATACCATCCGGAAAATATTTATTCCCGGGTTAAAAAAAAAAAAAAAATGCGATTAAGGCATAAAAAAGATTACTCGGAAACGTTTGCCATATTCAGTCAAAGGAAAATAAACTATTTTATATAAATTATTAATTGAATCGCAAACTTATAACAGTTTCTATTTTTTTTTTTTTTTTTTTTTTTTTTTTTTTAATACAGTAAATTCGGTCAGGCACACGGAACGACAAGTCCCGTGAATTCTGCTGCGGCCTCCATCCTACCGACCTCCAACAGCAACGAGATGAACAATGAGCTCGAAATCGCAACGGGCTTCTGCTGACTTCAGGGCCCAGAGCCCAACCATTCCCACTTTTGGATGTCTTTAATTTAATGAATTTTACTTTGAAATTTGTCAGCACAGACAAACCAAAGAACGATGACGAATTTTGGTAGTTCCCCATTACCCTATCGACGGCCTTTCCATTATATAAAAAAACGAAAAACTTTGTGCACAGCATAGATTATGAAGCCCTTTCCAACAAATCCAGAATACTATAATAAAACTTCACAATTTACTAAGGTGAAAGATTGCGTAAATGAAGAATTTGGTAACCGCAAAAGTCATTTAAAAAACCGATTTTTACTATTAGCATGAATAGTCCTTAAAATATACGATTTTGTTGTGGTAACCCTGTATATGATCTAAAGATATGTATTCATACTACATAATATCCGAAAAAATAGTTCAGTTAAACACATAGCACATTTGAAAATTTTCACACAGCAATTTCCGGCAATAAACAAACATACGTACAGAGACGGACAGAGAAACCGAATACATAAGCCCTTTTCAACTATGTTGGAAAGTGTTAAAAATATTGCCAAATTATTCGCTAAGTTGTAACGACCAATAAACAACTGAAAGAAAGTTTGTAGCTAATGAAATATAACAAAATAGAAGAAAATTGAAAAAAGCCTTACACAGTAAGGTGTCAACTATCACTTTAAACAATAAATTTTACGAAGACATACGGACAGAAAAACCGAATTTATAAGCCGTTTTCAACTATGTTGGAAAGTGTTAAAAATATTGCCAAATTATTCGCCTGGTTGCAACAACCAATAAACAACTGGAAGAAAGTTTGTAACAAATGGAGTATAACAAAATACAAGAAAATTGAAAAAGCCTTACACGGTAAAGTGTCAACTATGATTTTAAACAATAAATGTTACGTTATATTAATAAACACATAAAAATATATTCAGGAAAATATTATTTAAGTTATTTTTCTTAATTATTCCCATCAATTGGTGAATGTTTGTGACGTCAATTGATCATAAATAATATGATCTATGTTTCTTATCTGTGAATCGCAACATTTTTTTAAGATCATGCAGTGGCCATTTAAAAATGTAATTGATATTTTAATTAACGATATAATTACTATATCTGTGAAACACAATAAAAAATGTAGATAAACGTCGAATTAAAAGTCACTTGATGACATAACAAACACGTGTAACACATCTGATTTGACAAGCGAATGGGACGTCATGATCATGCTTTTTGGGCGTTAAATTCTATAGTTTGGTAGTAGTTTTATTCCTATGGAAAGTGTTCGACGGGATAATGGAGAAGTACCATAATTTTCAACTAAATTATAAAGAGGTAAAAATCTTTAAAAATAGTATTTGTTACTATTACGAAACTTAGCATATAGCTTATTAATTTAAATATTTATGTAATACATTTTTTAATTTTTTAATTTATTTTAATAAGAAAAATATAATTATTTATAAGAAAATATGAAAATTTCCGGATGCATATTGGCAAGTATACGAGAAAATTAATTTGGGACATATATTTTACATTTAAAGTCCCAAATAGAAATTTTTAATCTTTATATTATACAAATATATGTAGTATATATAGATAGATATTAAGAGAACTTTTATTTTATTAAATATGTTAAAAATATCCTTAAAAATTAAAAATAGATTTAAATTGTTTTACTTGAAATAAGTTTATTGAAATCATAACTTAAAACATTAGTATATTTCCTAAATATCTTTCACTATGAACGCTAAAATCTATAAAGCATACATACATTAAAATAAATATACTTTTGCAGATGAAAAATAGGATAACGACAGTAGTATTTGGAATAGTTGAATAAAGAATTTCTTCACGTTCTCTCAAAAAACTGATTTCCTGTAGCTTCTATAAATTATTATTGAACTGAAATGAAAATGGTTCCTTCTTCCGGAAGAAAATAGAAATTTTGAAGTAAATCTTCTGAAAAGTGTGTTATATAATCTTTTCTGTGTTGCACATAAAGGATAATTTATGTTTCTTGACACAATTTATGTCATTTTCTAGTAAATAAGTTGAAGGAAAATCGCATATTTTATCGTTTACGATGAAAATTTCGACATTTCAGTGAGTTTATTTGCTGAAAATATAGTGTACTGTGATTTTATACGCTTTGTTATTCATTTAATTTGAAATAAGTCAGGTATAAATACTAAATATGTATTTTTTAATTTATCTGAATATGTCAAAAATTTCCTGCTAAGGTATGTCTGGTATTGACGTTGAAATTAAGAACAAGGGATGCTGTCACCACATATGTATAAAAGTTACATTATTTGACATAATGCGTCGTATAGTATTACATGATATATTCAAAAATAATTTTGCTCATACTTGTACTTACTGAAACACAATTATTTGCGTAATTCTACAACAAGCCAACATAAATATAGAACCCAGAAAAGCTGTAAATATATATATATATATATATATATATGTGACATTTTGACTGACGGCAAATAGTTGGTATTGTCGAAAAAACATGAGGGTTTCCTTTCCTAAACAACACAGGTAGCAGCCGAATGGTTTTAAAATAATAAAGAAAAATGAAGAATTAACATAAGGCAGTCGCTTGGAACATTATTCACTTTATTTCCACACTCTCGATTAAATCTAGGGAAGATGCTCTCTCCTTCCATGGTAAAAAGAATAAAGTCTATTCTTCCTGTCACAATTAGTTTAAAAAACATTCCATCTCTTGACAGCCGTCTAGTCTTTAATCCGTTAATATCTAACATCTATCACCCATTACGATACCGTTGCTTCCTCATTCTACTCACATAATAAACAGTATTCATCCAACGTTATACTACCTCCATCGAGTAATCACATTAAATATCCAGTTTGCTACGACTGCAATCCACCACGTTCATCTCTACATACTAAAAACTAAAAAGCTTCTAAACTCACAGCTCCTCTACTATATGCTATATTGCTTTATGCCCTCTCTCTGATTCCCGCCATTCGTATTTATACTCTGCTGAAAAGATTGTTCTAGAAACTTCTTATATCCTCGCCCCACCTGTCTAAAGCATAAACAAATGTTAAAATCTGTAGTCGAGATTATGCAAAAATAACCCCTTTTTCCCTCTTCAGACGATAAAAGAAATGAATTTATGTCTGCGAAGTTTTAATCTTTGTAATATTTTAATTACACCTGGATATTTTAAATAAAAGAATAAATTGAAATAAATAGGTTTTTTCTTTAAGACAGAATAACATTTTAGCAGTTAAATAAAGATTTAAGGGGAATGTGATATACCGGGATTTAATAGCAGAATTTAATAGGAATTTAAATAATAAAAGTTTTATTAAAGAAAGATAAATAATTGAGCCATTTTTAGATTTACGCAATTTGGAATAAATATGAAATAAGATCTTAGAGATTAATAGACTAGAGTTTTAATTTAATAAGCCGGTGTAATATACGGACTATTACTGAAAAAGGAAAATTTACATAAAATACTTTAAACTTGGCGCAAAAATTTAAATTTTGTAATATTATCCCCCCTCCCCAAAAACTTTGTATGAAATTTGTGGTTAATTAACTACAATTTCAGACAACAGACTTGTAATAAATTTGGAAGTTGATTTTTGAATATTGAAAATTTTAGAGACGTCAGCGAAGAGATGGAAAAGTAAAATTTAGCAATGCAAGAGAAAAAAAAAATACTAAGAGCATTTAAATTTAGCTGAGAGCATTTCCCCTGTAAAAGAATACAAATAATGGTTACAACATCACTTACCATTTGTAAGTGCATAGGAAAATATAAACACACTAATAAATAAAGAATAAGTATAAATACAATAAGAAATAAATAATAAGAAATAATAAAACTATAGTAATAAATAACAACAACTTCTTTAATCTTATGGAAATTTAGTGTATTTCCATTTCTCTTATCACAAACATATTTCCAATCAATTAAGATTCAACACTTCATTTACTTCAAGTAGAATTTTAAGTTCTATTGGCTTAATCAGTTCGTAGGTCATAAAAGTCCTTTAGCAAAAATAGTGATACAGTCCTTAGGTAAAAAGTTCAGCTGCAATAAATATTTTTTACTAAATTTGTTTCGACTACTCTACCTATTAAACATCACAATAGTAGTTTTATTTTAATAAACAAATTCCTAGTAGTTATTCAACTACCTTTTAACGTTTGTTTATCGACTACTTTTTTGAGCTCCTTTTCCCATTCTAATTGGGACTCACCATCTTTTACAACTTCTCACTTGTTTTAGTAAATATCATAACTTTTCACTTATAAGTTATGTTCTCTTTTTAATAAATAATGAATCTTTCAATAAATAATATAATACTTTCAATTCATAATCATAATAATAAAATTCTCAAAAGTATACTTGAATAATAGCAATAATAATACTTAATAACAATATTATATTCTAAGAAAATATCACAGATTGTTTACTTATTGACACGGAAAATAATGGTTGAGGATAAAAATAATACATAGCAATTAATAATTTTCTTATTTTTTACTTATATAAGAAAGTATTTTTGCCAGTCGAAACATTAAAAAAAAAATAATAATAATAATAATTCCAAAGTCCAAATAAATTTAACTCTAAATATTTAGAAAGTGGGCTCTCAACCAGTATTTCTTTACAATAATCTATCTCTCTGATACTTTTGCTGAATAGACGTGCATTTGATAAACTTAGAATGGTAAAACAAATAAAATAAATAGGAATAAAAGATAATTTGTTTATGTACTAAATTTTCCATTGCTACACAATCACTACAAAATCTCATCACAATTATCAATTTTCTATGTTTATGTTATTATAATAATATTATCAATTCTTACTATTTTTGTAAACAAGTGGTAAAAAATGGAATAAAATAAATATAGTTTATTTTGATATAAACTGGATATAGAATTTAAAATATTTATTTTTATTTTTCAACATCAATCTGAAAACTCCCAAAATCAAATACACATCCTATGCCTGCATAGATTGTCTACTTAATCTCAAAAACTCCCAAAAACAAGTAATATCCTCGTGGCGCCCCCAAGTCATACTTGGCAATGTTGAAAACTATTGCTGAAAGAAAAATAAAAAATCTAAAGAATTAGAATTAAAAATATTGCGAAAACATTTTGGGGAATTACGAACTTTCCATAATCCGGTTGCACATTACAATCATTTCTATCATTCTCAAAAAAGTCCTGAGTAGTCATATAATTTTCACAACTAGATGGTAATTCGTTATTATTCTTACATAAATTCAAAGTTTCACTACTCTCATTAGCGGTTATTACATTATCATCATTATATAAATTCAAATTCTCATCATAATCAACTGTTACTAAATCATTCTCTTGTTGTACTTTATTCATATCTACAGTATGAAAATGAAGAGATTTCTCATTATGTATGGATATACTCTTATTTATAATTTTCCTTCCTTGTTTTACAGTACAATTTCTACAATCTATAGTTAAATTAAATTTAGAACATTCCCTTAAACCCAAAATAGCATACTCCAAATTAGTATTACACACTAAAAAGTTAACACATTTGGTAATTTTACCCACTTTTAGAGAAATTTTACATTTTTGATTTATTTTTAACACCCCTTTTGCCTGACCAATAATAACTGTAGGTATAGTTTCAATTTTAGCATTTAGTTCTTTAACAAATTTGAGGGGTAATATTGCCGTAGTGGATCCAGTGTCCACTATACATGGTAAATTATAACTATTGGTACATCCATACACAATTAGTTGTCAAATATTAGGAATAATAGGTGGTGAATTACTAGGAAGAGTATCAGAGGATGTTGCATCATTCCTAAATAAACACTCTTGTTCCCAATGATATGCATTATTTACACCTTTATTTGTACATATTCTACATGGTCTAGAAGGATATGGTTTCTGAAAGTAATTATTTTGAAAATTTCTAGACCCCTGATTTTGATACTGTCTTTGTGGAATCCAATTCCTATGTGCATTATTGGGCCTATTTGGCTGAAAATTAGGTCTACTTGGTTGAGTCCAAGGCCTAGGTGGTTGAAATTGTTGAAAATTTTGTCTAACTGGTTGTTGATTTACTGTTTGGCTTGAAATTTGAGGAGTGGAAACTTCAACAAATTGCTTAACAAGCCGGTACCATTCAGTGGTACTATTTGGAGGGTTTACATTAATATTATTTCTATACTCTGGGTTTAATCCATCTGTCAACCCTTGTATTAGAAGAGTCTCACAAAGATGGAGTTTCCTCCCAATTCCTACCTTTTTGTGAAAATAATTTTCTAAATTATCTAATTTATCTAATTTTAGAGTTGAGAAATCAGAAAAATTTGGAACATTTAGTTCAATGAATTTTTCTATCAAGATTTTTGAAATCTGTTCATAACTAGTACAATTAACACAATCATTGATATAGACTTTTAGTGCTTCACCCTTTAAATACTGTGGAATAGATTTAAATTTCCACTCTAAATCTTTATTTTCCCTAGTACTCATATCATCATAATAATTTAACCAAGCCTGGATTTCCATTCCAGTACTAGGATCAAAATTGACTAATTTTGGTTCAGCCATTATATCAGTATTCATTAAAATAAAAGAAGCACTTCTATTCTCTTTAATACAACCTGACCTTAACAACATTTAAACCAATAAAGTTCTATTTTTCATAATAGATTAAGTACTCTTTCAGACTTTAATAATAAATAAATAAATAATTCTCATGACTTCATAAAAAACTTTACTATAAATAAATAAATAAATAAATACTCTTCATGAAATAATAAATAAACCTCATAAATAAATAATAAATAAATCTCATAAATAAATAATTCTCATACTTAATAATAAATAAATCTCAATAAATAACAAACAATAGCAAAAATAATAACATAAGTGTAAAAATATTTTGAAAAGAACTCACTCCAGTCATCTTGTCTCACAATCACCAGCACTATACATTGCTATTCACAATAGCGATGTAACTTTTTAAATTTCCGGCACTGATCTTTAGTAACTCTCATAAGCTATCGTGTACCAGTAACACTACACATTCGTAATTTTGGAGACACACTCGTTTTTATTGCCGTCACTTCTAAATCCTGTCGGACTTTTCTTTTCTCTGTGACATTTTGACTGACGGCAAATAGTTGGTATTGTCGAAAAAACATGAGGGTTTCCTTTCCTAAACAACACAGGTAGCAGCCGAATGGTTTTAAAATAATAAAGAAAAATGAAGAATTAACATAAGGCAGTCGCTTGGAACATTATTCACTTTATTTCCACACTCTCGATTAAATCTAGGGAAGATGCTCTCTCCTTCCATGGTAAAAAGAATAAAGTCTATTCTTCCTGTCACAATTAGTTTAAAAAACATTCCATCTCTTGACAGCCGTCTAGTCTTTAATCCGTTAATATCTAACATCTATCACCCATTACGATACCGTTGCTTCCTCATTCTACTCACATAATAAACAGTATTCATCCAACGTTATACTACCTCCATCGAGTAATCACATTAAATATCCAGTTTGCTACGACTGCAATCCACCACGTTCATCTCTACATACTAAAAACTAAAAAGCTTCTAAACTCACAGCTCCTCTACTATATGCTATATTGCTTTATGCCCTCTCTCTGATTCCCGCCATTCGTATTTATACTCTGCTGAAAAGATTGTTCTAGAAACTTCTTATATCCTCGCCCCACCTGTCTAAAGCATAAACAAATGTTAAAATCTGTAGTCGAGATTATGCAAAAATAACCCCTTTTTCCCTCTTCAGACGATAAAAGAAATGAATTTATGTCTGCGAAGTTTTAATCTTTGTAATATTTTAATTACACCTGGATATTTTAAATAAAAGAATAAATTGAAATAAATAGGTTTTTTCTTTAAGACAGAATAACATTTTAGCAGTTAAATAAAGATTTAAGGGGAATGTGATATACCGGGATTTAATAGCAGAATTTAATAGGAATTTAAATAATAAAAGTTTTATTAAAGAAAGATAAATAATTGAGCCATTTTTAGATTTACGCAATTTGGAATAAATATGAAATAAGATCTTAGAGATTAATAGACTAGAGTTTTAATTTAATAAGCCGGTGTAATATACGGACTATTACTGAAAAAGGAAAATTTACATAAAATACTTTAAACTTGGCGCAAAAATTTAAATTTTGTAATATATATATATATATATATGCAACATATTTTAAGAATTTATTCCCTCTTAAAACATTTTATTTCTTATGCGATGCGTATCACACTTCTTATTCTTTTTATATTTCCCTATTCATAATTAGCATTTTATATAATAACAATAATAGTATTGTTAATTACTGTATACTTTTTATTGAATTAGTTTGATTTTAGACTATTTTTTCGGTTATAGGATTTTCTTTTC
This sequence comes from Maratus speciosus, assembly GCA_963932465.1. Classification (NCBI taxonomy): domain Eukaryota; kingdom Metazoa; phylum Arthropoda; class Arachnida; order Araneae; family Salticidae; genus Maratus; species Maratus speciosus. Next base: position 77,204,653 of record OZ010795.1, on the reverse strand, counting down.
GCCCAAAAAATTTGCCTTTTAAGAGTTACTTGATGCATTTGCCGTAACTTTCCAAATTAGATTTCTCATCAGATATTTGTTCTGACGTATTTCAAATTATTGTTTTATCGCGCACTTAGTAAAAACCATAGATCGGAGGTCAGATTTTTTTGTTGTTGTTTAATCCTCTGCTAAAAATGATCTCTGAAAATTAGCGTATAATTTATCTTAAAAAGTTTGAGGAATTTCTCTAATCAATTGTTTGAGAAATAACGGAAAACTTAAAATTTGTGTTACGCTGCGTACAGAAATATGCTGAATTTTTCTAGTTTTCAGAGCTGATAGATTATTATGGAATATCATGATAGTATAAAGGAGAGTTCTCTGTATATGTGTGAATGAGACTGCAGTAATAAGCGAAATCCGTTAAACACTTATTTGTTGTTTATTTTATTCTGGAAAAATTCCTTGGAATCGAGGAGTGAACTACAATGATATTAATATTGCATATATTAGGACAGACTTCAACACAATTTGTATTCATTATGTTATAAAAAAATAAATTCAGACTTTAATTAGTGTGAGCTTTAATGCAATGATATTGTTTTGGAACTTCTCGGAGTTTTGCATTATGAAGGTACAGGAGGGTAATGGATGTCTGCTTAATCTCCTAAGCCTGGACTAATTTTTATAGTTAATACTTTACACTTTAGGGCTTACAAGCGGATAGTGAATTTTACTTCCTTAATCTCTACTAATTGGGATGTTTTTCATAATTAACACTTTACTAATTAATCCTTACAGGCAAATAGTGAATTTTCCCTCCATAATTCCCAGTACTTGGGATTTTTAGGTGCGTTCGTAATTATATAAATACACACCACCTATAATCGTCGTTCGGTCAATCTGTCCGTCTGTCTCTCTGTCTACCCGTCCGTTCGTCCGCATATAACAGAGCAAAAACTACCCAGCCGAATGGTCTGAAATTTTAAATATATAATTGTTACAAAATTTTGTCGAGTAATTTCAAATTTTATGTAAATCGCATTCATAGTTTAATTACAGGGGCAGTCAAAATTTGTCCGTTATATTACAGCCAAAGGGAAAAAATTATTTCAAGTGCATTTTAATGATGTTACAGCCTCTTGATCAGAATGAAATTTATATGCACCTATGAAGTGCACCACAATATACATTCAGTACAATATGCGGTGCAAAATATATTTAAAAATCAAGTTATTGTGCGAACGCAACTCATTTGACACGTTTGACGTACAATTTCAAACTTGTTTTCTTAGTTGGGTCATTCCATTCAAAATGGGGAAATCAGCTGTGGCAGACATGTCACAGATTTTAATGAAAATCAGTCTATAAGTAGATCATATCTATTTATGAGTAAATGTAAAATAATAGAATTCAGGCTTGTTTATTTAAGTATTAAAATTTACATTAAAAGTGAATGCAAAATCGAGGTTTTATCTACATGCTTAAAATTTCAATTTTGGTTATTAGCCCTAGGAATGGAAAGACTATAATAAAATTATTTATAATTAGGAATGAATAATTATATATATATAATGGCGCAAAGTGTATAACGCTTCCGGAGTGAACTCATCCGGATCTTGATAATCTTTCGTTAAAATCATCCATTTTATTTCAGCCATGTTAGGCTTAAGGCTGTTCTCAAATCCAAAGGGTCAACTCTCTGACATAAGTTTTAATTCATTTTTGTTCGTAAACGCATGAAACTAGAAGGTGTTATTATTCAGAAACTACGTCATCGAACTGTTTTTTCCGTTTTCTTGTAAACGCAATATATCTTTCACAAAATACTGTCAAAGTTGGCATTTTGAGCTGAACTTCCGAACAAAAGAAGAAAATCCAGTCAGTAAGCGAAGAAAAATGCTATGTCACTTGATCAAAATCGCTTCTAACTCAATAGGTAATTGATAGATCCAAAAATGGAAAACACAGTTCGATTCCAAATCGCTTCCATGGTCAGGCTTTCCACTTTTATATCTTTCCGTTAAAAAATGAATTTGTAAATGTGTCAAAATGTTTTGCGCTTGTTGAGCAAAGCAGTTGAGAACAGCCTTAAGCATTCCGATGCCGTATTATAATTCGAACAACTGCCTTGTTTAATCTACGTTGTATAACATCTATCCTTCTTCCGTTTTTTAAAACCTTCAAAAACTATAAAATCATCATATATATTAAAACGCAAAGGTAAAAGTTTAAGTAGACCCATTTCTGCACATGCATCTGCACATGCATCAACTCTCAATTTCGAGGTATTGAGGACGATTTATCGGTGGCTGAGCGGTCTAAAGCAGCAGTTTAAAGTGCCGATATTTTGTAGTGTATAGCAGGGTTCGTACCCAGCGCCCGGCAAAATGATTTCTGTAATATCTTTCGCGATAAGTTACTTCAATAATGACGTTATTTTATTAGGAGGAGAAGTTATATGATTTTTTATTTTATTATTATTATTTGAATGCTTTATAATTAAATAAAATTTAACGCTGAACAATATTTAAAATAATAATAATAATAACTTTATATTTTAAATATTTAAGCTAAAATACTTTTAATGTAATTATCAAATAAATAAATTGAGCTGATCTACAATTTTTATTATATCTTCTGATCATTATCAAGAATATATGTGTGTGTGTCAGAAAGAAAAGTTTGCCTTTCTTTTCCTTAAAAAAAGAAAACGGACAGAAAGATATTCATATAAGAACTATTAAAAAAATTACCTTGATATCCACTGTTTAATATTTAAACAATGTATAAAAATGTAAAATAAAATTCAAGTAATAAAAATTATATGCTGCGCCAAGTTTCAAATTTGGTCTTTTAGAGAATGAGACTGATGACAGCTTTTAATGGTCATGTAGTTAAAAAATCATAATAAATAAATAAAAATAAATACTGTTATTTTTTCGAAAAAATGAGACCATAGTAAATAAAATAAATGCTCTACCCACTATTTTTCGTTAAATTTCTGTTAAAAGAAGCATTCTGGGTTGTAAATTATAAAGTTAAAATTATGTGACTTCATTGGATAGGTTTGGCTGACTGTACCCTCTATCGCTTTAAAGAAATAGGAATCACTGATATAGAAAATATAGAAAATTGTCAAAATTTCAATTTCAATTACTAATTTAAAAGCAATTCATTAAAAATTCAAGAATTTTTCTAATGAAACATTCAAGTTATTTACCGTCAAATCTTGACGGGTACCATCTAGTAATTAACAGATTGGCGTAAGTTAGTAATAGTATTTTTAATCCGTATTGATAAAAAAAGTATTTTTGAAAAATTTTGAGGCAAAAATGCAGTATTTCTATTGGCTCTTTACACATGAAGGGCAGCTCCGACAAGTTTAAAATTACTTAACCTTATAGCTAAAAGTATATATTTTAAATATCGAAAGTTTGATTCTTGCCTTTATGTTCGTTAATGAGAAAAAAAATAAATAGTAAAAAAATGTTGAGGGTAAAATTCAATATTTCTATCACTTCTTTTTAAGTGAAGGAAAGCTTTATTAAACCTATACATTATTTGATATTGTAAATAAAAGTGTATATTTTAAATATATAAACTTTTATTATTGCTTTCAGTTTATGTTTGCCTCAAGAGTATTTTAAATTAGAGTAGAAAGAAATGACTGAGCGGAACAAAAACTTATATATTAATTCTTAATCCAAATAAAAATATTAGATGGCAACACTAAATTTGTTTCCCATGAAATTGTGCGATATTTTAAGAAAAGCGCGCGAATTCAAAGAGGAATAGCGAATGGAATGTAACAAACATTACTATTTTGAACACATTTTTGTTGTGTTAGGAATCAAAAGGCGATCTTGAATTTTTTAGCATATAATATACTTATTAATCTGTATGTCTGTGCAATATTGTTAATGTCGGACCTGTCCTTTATTTATTTTTTGCTTATACAGAAGAGGAAAAATTATGATTTTGTATTTTTTTAAGTTTCTAAGCTTTTTTAAGATGAAGGAAATAAATGGCGACTTTTAAACATGAGGGATTCGATCTCCATATGTCATACTACATCAGGCATTAATCTCACAGAAATTTTTTAATTCCTTTGATTTTTATAACGTTTCTAACTTTCTCAAAATTCACAAATTTTCAATTTTTACAACCAATTTATAAATAATCATGGTGTTACTAGTTTATTATTACTCAATAAATAGGAAGATAATTTTCAGAGGTTACAAAATTAAAAAAAAAAAAAAAATCTTTCTGTTAAATAGTTTTCAAGATACACAACTTCAAACGTGCAACTTTGGACGATTGCGCAGATGACATTCTAAATCACAAGTTTTTGAAATGTCCAAAACTGCTAAAAAAAATTATTTTTTGTCAAGATACTTTGCAGAGCATTACTTGAATATGAATTGAACATCTGCATCGAATTTTATTAAAATTGGTTAGTATGTGGCCACAACTTTTTTATTTTTGCTCATTTTACGTGGAAAGACCCAGTTAACACTTTACACTTTAGGCATTAGAGGCATGTAGTCAATTTCACTTGCTTAATCTCCAATACTTGGGTTATTTCTCATAGTTAACATGTAACCCTTTTTGACTCAGCATCTCCAATTTAAAGACATATTTACTCAGGTGTTAAAATATATAATTCTAAGCATGTAAACTTCTTTTAAAAAATGATTGACTAAAAAATACTTTTTTTACATCTGCATTAAACAGAAAAGTACATGTTTCTGAAAAAAAAAAATGTCAACTTTCTAATACGAAGTTATAAAGTATAAGAACTTTTCTTTGTCAAAAATAATCTATCTTTGAACGTCTCCAGCAGATTTAATTTTACAAAATTTACGAAGCTCATTTCAGAAACAACGAAGAAAAACTTCTCAGATGTTAAAGAAATTTTTGGCATGAAAAATTCAGCATCTCCGTTTGTTGAGAATTGTACGAGCAATTTATATCAACTGCAGTGTATGGAGATAGCAGCAAGAAATAAAATCGTCTCTGAAAGCCCACTACATAAGTAACAATGGCTTTCGGGTATGTTGAGATATTGAACGCGGTGATACGAAGTTTTACGTCATTTTATTCGATTTTCCTTTAAATTTCTCAGTAGTAATTAGAAATATACTGACACACCTTAAATGCGGAATTTTTTTTTCCATCAATTGTGATCGTGTATCAAGTCAATTAAAAATATTTATTTAATATTCGTAATTAATCATAAATATTTTTTGATACAAGAAATACTCCTACAATCCACTGTATATGCATGTACTAAAAGCTCAGTCTTTCTAGTATATATGCAATTCATTGTTACGCAGGGTGTACCTAAACTACCTGGTACATACGTTAGGGGTGAAAGAACACAATTAGACAAGCAAAACTCATCATACGATCCATGGTCGGAACGCACGCCTATCGACCACAGGAAAAAATCTGTTCACCGTTCTGTCTTCGTTCGTTCTGTGGATCTTCGATGAGATAAATGCGTACTCAAATCAGGAGAAGGGCGAAATGCACTATATGTACGGAGCGGCAGACGACAATATAAAGGAACCCCAAAGGTTGTAACAATCAACTGGCCGGCCCGCTTACCCGATTTGTCATGTCTGCAATTTTTCTTGAGGACTCACGTGAAAAGCATCATCTAAGATGATGTTTCTATAGATTGCGTTGTAGAACTTGTTGCCCGGATATTCGTAGCTGCTGACACCATACGAGAGATGCGTGATGTTTTTGGCAATGTTCGGCGGTCACTCCATCGATGGTGTGAAGCCTGTGTTACTGGTGGCTGGCGCAAATTTGAGCAATAGACATTACCCACGTAGGTATATAGCGTCTGCTCAGTAGGTATCCACCGCCGTTGCCGCCGCCGCCGAACTGAAAATCGGCGTATATTTCGCCAATTCGTGCGTTTCGCCAATTCTGTCAACCCTGCTTCACGAAGCTTCTCCTTAAGCGAGAGGAGTAAAGCAAAGCATCCTAATCAAACCGTTTGATTTAGTTTTCTTCGTCACAATTGAGAGTAGTAGAATATAAGTGCCACATTGTTTGCTTTTTTTTGTAAAAATGCCACAATTTTGTTCAGCATTTGTCTGTGTTAATCGCAGTGACAAAGCTCATTGCAAAGAAAAAAATATCAGTTTTCACAAATTTCCACTGAAAGAAACTGATCGACTGAATCGGTGGCTGTCAAATGTAAAACGGGAAGATTTTACACCTACTGAACATTCCACACTATGTTCGGAACATTTTGAATCAGGTAATTTTGAAAATATTGCCCCGATTAACAAAAAAGAGTTCTGAAGAAGGACGCTATCCCTTCAAAATTTATTTTTTCAAAATGTGGAGGAGTTAAAAGAAAAAGAACTTCGTATCAATTTGGGTAAGCATGTTAATTTATGCATATTTTTGTCTTAATTGCATTTATTTCTCTAAGGCTATTATATCGCTGCTTTGCTTAGACAGCAACACAACTCTAAAAACCTAAATTTCACAGGAGAGTTTTTTTTTTTAATTAATTATTTTGAAAATAAATAAGAATCTTATGATGAACGAAACAATGTATGTCTTTGAAGATATTTAAAGGCAACAAATTTTGCATTCCATATTGACATCACACACAACTTGCCCTTTAATTTAACCATCCATTTTTAAATGTGACATTAATTTTTTTCACTGATAGAGTCATAACTCATAATTACCTCAATAATTCCATTTGTGACAGACGTGACATTGGACAGCTTTCCAGACCTTTAATTTTTTAAAAATTTGGCATACATGACTTAATTATGTCACAGTTAGTTTTTACCCTCAAGATAATAATGAAAATATGTGTAATATTTTTTATGTGTGTACTTATAGTTTAGATCCATATATATCAGCTCATGAAAAAAACTTTGTTGCTATAAAACAAAATTTAATATGAATTAAAGGTCTGGAAAGCTGTCCAGTGTCATGTCTGTCTCAAATGGAACAAGCGACCTCCTAGATTGATGTTAGCAATGAAAATGAAGTATATGTTTTCAATAGAAAACTGTCACAAATGTAGTTAACAAGTCCATCATAGCTTTTGATAGCTTTATATACATACATAGCTATATATATAATGTATGTGTACTATATTTTCATTGCTAATAAAAGCATTAATCTGATGTTTGTTCTACTGAGATAATTTTGAGTTATTTCACTATTAATGACAGCAGTGCATTGTTCGAAAAAATTTTATAACCTTTTACAGCTCGAATAAAGTAAAAAGGGAAAACATATTGAATGCATGCCTTATTAATGAAATAAATTAAACATGACTTTGAAGATATTCATGTTAAAGATTAAAGCTTTTGTATCTTTAAAAAGCCACCAAAAAAATCAATCAGTTGATGTCAACTATGAAATGTGTATAATTTAAATAAAATGTATAATAGTAATTTCAATATATTTCATGCAGTTATTTGATGTCTATTATGAAATGTATATAATCAAAATTTATAACAGTAATTTCAACATATTTCATGCAGTCATTTGATGTCTACTATGAAATGTGTATATAATCAAAATAAAATTTATAACAGTAATTTCAACATATTTCATGCAGTCATTTGATGTCTACTATGAAATGTGTATAATCAAAATAAAATTTGGTACTTTTCGGTTAGCCGGACGCAAGTGTTATATATACGTATGTTATGTAGTAACTACATATACAAATATGTAGATACACATGTATGTATATATATATATATGTATGTCATGTACTATATACATGTATATATAACACTGGCGCCTGGCTAAGCGAAAAGTACCTAAAATTTATAGTAGTAATTTCAATATATTTCATGCAGCCATTTGATGTCTACTATGAAATGTGTATAGTTAAAATAAAATTTATAAGAGTAATTTCAATATTATATTTAATGCAGTCATTTGATGTCTACTATGAAATGTGTATAATTAAAATAAAATTTATAACAGTAATTTCAATATATTTCTTGCAGTCATTTGATGTCAACTATGAAATGGGTATAATAAAAATAAAATTTATAACAGTAATTTGAATAATTTGCTAAATGAAATTTTATATGTTTAAAATAAAGTACACTAGGATAAACTGGAGGTAATTATTCATCACTGTCTTTTCAGGGCAATTAAGGGTTGCCTAGTTAGTTTATAATTCTATATTATATAACAAGAAAAATTCTAAAATAGTAGATAGGTTCTCATTTGTCTACTTAATTATATATGCTATTAAAAAAAAAAAAAAAAAAAAAAAAAAAAAATTCTAACTTAGTTACATAGCATGAATTCAGATATTTTATAACATGCTATAAAATCATTTTTCAAAAATTGCACATATTATTAAGGTTAATGCCACATTTACATAAGTATTTGTTTTTTTAAATACTGTTTTAAAATATAGATAGGGTCACCCGGGGTAATTCCTGGTCAAAAAACATCATCTAATTATTATAAAAACTATTTAAGGTATTGTTCCTAATTATTTTTTGTGGAATAAGCCCCCTCTGATGGCTATATTATAAAATGCTTACTTAAATATATATGCATTTATAATTAGAATAATTATAATTTTTAAATGACCAAGAATTACCCCGGAAATGGAGTAATTCTTGGTCACTTCTGGGGTAATTATCGGTCAGCATCCTTTTAATATAAATAAAGTAGTACAGTTAATTTTTTTATGACTGAGTAATAAAATAAGTAGAATCAATCTTCTAAAAGTTTTGTTCATCTCATAATTGTGAAATAATAAAGCATAGACTTTGTTTTGGGCATAAATACAAAGTTATTTGATGTGCAAAAGACTCTTGTACATTTTACAAAACATAAGCCAAAGAATTTTTATGCATTTTTACAACATTTATAAGCAGTATCTATTACTTCATTAGTATCCACTGTGAATGGATTTATTAATAACTTGCAAATTTATTGGTCCATATAAAATATAACTGAATGTTTGTTATCAATTTTATTTTGCTTAGGCCAACTGAAATTTTCGGCTCCCTTTTCAAGAAATTTTCAAACAGACCTTTAATATAATACACAGCATAATAATTAGGTTCCTCTATTGCAATGTACCATTTTAGCATTTTGCAATGGGATAGTATTTGTACTTAAATTGTTCAGTCATAAACTGTGTCTCATTCTCTAAGCACTTACTGTTTTCTTCTTTTAAAAGTGTTTAATATAGTGGAGGAAAATTTTATAATCTTTTTTAAAGACTGTGATATGTCATTAGTTGAAATAAAATAAGTAAAACTTCAAGAACTAAAATGATCTGTTGTAAAATGTGTAAAAATCAAGATCGATGTTTTGCAAAAATTCGAGTAGCAGTTTTGAATATAATTTTTTTTAAATATTTAATTTCAACTAAATGAATAATTAAGGCATATATTTCAAAGCAAAGGATTCAAAGTATCTTTGAGATTTTTTACAGTTTCATAAATTGTTATTTTTATAACAAAAGCGCAAACGATCAAGAATTACCTCAGAAACTCAGTGACCAGGAATTACCACAGGTGATTCTACTTTATTAAGAACTACAATTAACTAAAATGTGGTGAACAGTGTGGTTGCAGTTAATTCTCAAAGGGTTTGCGACAATTAAAATCACTAAATATGACAATAAAAAGGAATTGAAGGATGATAAAAACATTGACCAGGAATTACCCTACTGACCAAGATTTACCCCAGGTACATGGGGCAATATTTGACCAATTTCTATAAATTATTTAAAATAGTATAAAAATTTTCAAGACTATTTTTTTAATAGCTAAAGTAGTTGGTAATTGAACCAAAAAGAAAGAAAAGAAAAATATCTAAAATTTGAGTTGTGACAAAGATCTTTGTAAAAATGTATCATAACTGAAGCCAATGTTATTTTACAGAAATTTAACAAGCCATTTCAAAAAGATTTTTTTTTTTCAAAATCAATAAACTCATAATTAAGTAATAAATTCCAATGAGAATAGTTCAGAGTACCTCTATTTTTTTTTTTTTTTTTTTTTTTTTGTGAAGCGTTCTTGAAATAAAAAGGACTGTGACCAGGAATTATCCCAGAAACTTGCTGACCAGGAATTAAACCGGTGACCCTACTATGATTTTTTTAAATACATGTACTTTTTTCTTTTTTAATTTGAGCTATAAATGTATAGTACCCAATTATGTTTCAGGTAATATGGGTCTTTAGGTAACTATGATACGGGTAATATTGATAGTGATGCTATAAATATTGCTAATACTGGCTCTAGGCCGATTTAACAGCGTGCAGCACCCGGCCGCCCTTTGAATCCTTTTTATGCACCCAATAGCCTTTTTACCTGCTTTCAGGCCACCCTGTTGCCTTTATCAGTAATACAACACATTAATTTGCATGGGGGTGGCAAAATTGATCTAAAGTAAAAAAAAATATATATATATATATATATATATGCCCTTTTCTTCCACCCCTTTTCAAGAGGTAGACATGGTATATTATACGAATTTGAATATTTCCAACTGAGCGAAAAAATGCCCAGGCTGGGAATCGAACCCAGATCCTTGGCTTACAAGGCCAATGCTTTTCCGTTTAAGCTAAGTGGGCCGACAACCAGCCAGCATATTTCGCTCAGAAAACCTTATTGGTAGAACATCTGGTCTGTCATGTAGACAGCTCAACAGAATAAACCGCGGGTAAAGGAACTCCATATAAACGATGGATGGATTATATGGAGTTCCTTTACCTGCGGTTTATTCTGTTGAGCTGTCTACATGACAGACCAGATGTTCTACCAATAAGGTTTTCTGAGCGAAATATGCTGGCTGGTTGTTGGCCCAGTTAGCTTAAACGGAAAAGCATTGGCCTTGTAAGCCAAGGATCTGGGTTCGATTCCCAGCCTGGGCATTTTTTCGCTCAGTTGGAAATATTCAAATTCGTATGATAACTTTACCAATCAGTTTGATTGTGTTAAAATAATGGTATATTATCTCCATGTTGGGCTTTCTTCATCCAGTTTCCCCACTGGTAACCCTTTATATGTGCCTTTTAAGCACCTGATGAACTTTTCATATAATTTTTTCCATGTCGATCCTTTATGTGTGCCCTTTTTGAACACATATTGCTCCTCTCTTGCATTTTACACCCTGTCATCCCTTTACTCTTAGAGTCAGCACTAATTGTATACAAGGGTTATAAATGATTCTGTTAAAAATTATGATTATAAATTGACATAGCCAACCTCGAAGTAAGTTTTAGTATCTTAAAATTATTTTATTAAAAAAAAAAACAAACATATATATTTATAAACAGAATAACCTATAATTACCCCAGATGTGACCCACATCTTTCTCATTTCTAAGTAATTATAGGTCATTAAAAATTGGATAAAGCTAATGTTTTATGTAAAAACTATAGCACAAAGTTAATTCCATGCCAAATTTGATAAATATAGCTTTATTTTGTTAGACTTTGAGATCTTATTTTTTTTAATCCGTAATTACCCAAGGCTATATGCCAGTTTACAAACTAAATTTATTTTAAATTATAATTAAATGAAGTCTATGAAATCACTGATCAGATATCCATATCTTTCGCTTCTTTATTACCACAGAGTAGATACAGAGATGCTAAATACTTCCGTAGGACTCATAATGCACTTTTTACCAATGCATTTGTTATCCTTCATGTTCAGAAAACCATAATGCAAAGCAGAAACTGAAACTTAATTCATTTCATTTCAAAAATGTAAAAGATGAACTTTATGTTTAAAAAAATATTGCTTTCATTTTCTAATCTTAGTTATCAACAAATAATTATGCAGAAATAAATAAGTAAAAATTATGATGCAATAAAACACATTATTTCTTGCCATTTACGGAAGATTATCGCATGCTTTCTATATTCTGAATCAAATTTTTTGAATCAGTGAATCATTAAAATAATAAATATTACTTATATTTATTACATTATTTGTGAAATTAGTATTTTAATGCATTATGCACATATGTGCACTTTCATACATTATATAATATAGATATTTTGTATATATCTTAATACTACATATAAAGTGTTGTGAATTATGGAAAAACATCTTATCCAAAATGCCTCAGGTCCCAAGCATTCCCGATAACAGATCATATAAGACTGGGAGAGGTGGCTGCACAAACCATCACCTCATTGAGTTCATGGATGGAATTCTAGGATTAGTTAAAACTCATTGCGCATATTAAAACGCAACTGGTCTGCCAAGTCCTATTTTGGTGGGAAAACACCTTCAGACCCGATTTTAGTGGTTGACTCGTAGGTTTATCATTGTGTTTTCCTGCTCCCAGTCCTCCATGTTTTCTTTTTTCCATGTCTTTCCTCCATGTTTAATCTTTGGGTGAAGGAAAACACAATGAATAAACCTACGAGTCAACCACTAAAATCTGGTCTGAAGGTGTTTTCCCACCAAAATAGGACTTGGCAGACCAGTTGCGTTTTAATATGCGCAATGAGTTTTAACTAATTCTAGAATTCCATCCATGAACTCAATGAGGTGATGGTTTGTGCAGCCGCCTCCCAGTCTAATATAATATAGATAGATATACATATATAGTGTAATGAAACAGTGGCTGCATTGTATTCAACCCTCCAAACTTCTGCTGTGGTGTTGGCTCTTACATTGAGCCACGAAAAACTCAGCTTGGGGAAGAAACTGAAATGGTATTTAAATAGTAACTCACTTGATTTTTTTTTTTCATCATGGAGGTCACATTTCCATACTTAGGGACACAAGACCTACTTATTAAAAAATAAATAAATAAAATAAAATCATGTCAGTTGTTTGCATCTTCCTCTTGTAAAACAAATAATTCAGAAATTAGCTATTGGCCAGCAGTTAGAATGGACACACTTTATAAAAAGTAAAATATAAACATTAGCAGCTATGACAATTAAACCTTAATACATTTATTTTTGAAATAAATTAATAATTTTTCACAGTTCTTTAAAAAGTCATTTGTTACATTGTTTTGTAAAAAATACATTTTATTTTCAGGACTGGCTCAACTGATGTTCAAACAATAAGCCCTGTTGTATCAACATCAACTGCACGTGATGCCGAAACACAGACAGGAGGAGACTTGCGCATAGAAAATGAACGTCTAAAAGATGAAAATTGCAGATTAATTCAAAAACTGGAGATGTACTCATTAAATATAGATTTTATCACTGATTCTGACATGAAAACCTTAACAGGTTTTAATAAACACCAGTTTAGTGGCATTTGCAAATTTTTCCATATTGAAGAAAATGTAGGTGAACATTGTGGTCATTCAATGAAATTTAAATTATATGTATTTCTGGTCAGACTTAAAACAGGAATATCAGAAGAACTGCTGGCATTAATGTTCAAATATTCCCAAAGTTCCATTTCACGAACCATTATTATGATGACAGATATGACATATGCAAAAATTAAAGCAATTGATTTTTGGCCATCAAGAAAAAGTATTCAAATTTTTATGCCATATTTATTTCAAAACAATTTCCCAAATTGCAGAGTTATTAATACTGACTACTTACTACTGAATTCCCCATACAAAAACCATCAGATCCCAAAAATCAACAGCTAACTTTCAGCAATTATAAAAATAGAAATACAATCAAATGTTTAATAGGTATTGCACCCTCTGGTGGAATTTCATTTGTTTCTGATGCTTGGGGGGGGGCTCAATCTCTGACAAAGAGATTTTCCTTAATAGTAACGTGTTAAATTTATTTGAGAAAGGCGATGCTATATTAGCCGATAGAGGATTCTTAATCCGAAAAGAAATTGAAGCCAGAGGGTGTCAGCTTTATACGCCCCATTTCTTAAAAGATAAGATTCAATTTAATATACTAGAGAGGAAAAATAATAAAAAAGTATCACGACATAGGGTTCATGTCGAAAGGGCTATCCTTAGAATAAAATGTTTTAAATATTTTGCTAACACTATTCCCATTTTATCCCTCCCTTCATTTAATAAATTAATTTGAATTATTGCTTTTTTAACTAATTTTGGTAATCCTTTAATTAAATGTTAATTTTTGCATATATCATGTTTGAAATTATAATAATGTAAAACAATATTTCTTAAAATTAAAATTATTCATTAAATGTTTTAAATTTTCATCTTTAATTTTTTTGCTTATCCTATTACTTTGATATATATATCATTTTGCTTTAATTAATAATTGAAAAATGAAATTTAATTATCAATTATAAATTTAATTTCAATTAATTATCTTGAACTTTGAGAAACCTGAACATTATGGCAACAGTTCTAATGAATTATTCAATGTTTTTAACCCATTCTTTATTCCTGCCAATCTTAAAAGCTTTAAATGTATATAACAGCAAAGTGACATTTCTAATGAATATCTTTAAAATATCAAAAGCAACATTTCAAATGTTTTTAACAACACAAATGACAGTTTATATTAAAAAAAATGAAATTGCTAAAAGAAATATATATATGCTTTCTTTTATATGAAAAACAATGATAATTTTTTTAATATGTGCTTTCTTTTATATGAAAAAGAATGATAAATTAAATTATTTTTAAGTAAATAATAAAACTTTTGATCAAATGCATCCAATTGGTAGATTCTCTTATTCAGAAACTATATAATGTACCATAATCGATTTTTGGATAGAGGCAGAATATATTTCAAAAAATGATGTCAATGTGGGCATTTTGAACCAAATTTCCCGAAGCGAATGTGTTAGAAACGAAAAATATTGTCCTACTGAGAAAATAATTGTTTATAAATCAAGTTTTAATTAGTTGAACGAAAAATAAAAACACATGTCGCTTTTCAATCTCTTCAAAAATCACGTCAGCAAGTTTCATATTTTTTCTATTAAAAATGAATCTGAAAATGTGTCAGAAAATTTCGAGTTGTTGAGCATGGAAAAGTATTTTAACCCTTTATGTACTGAATTATGAATTCATGAAAATTTTATCTTAAGAAGCATTTTCTGGGAACCATTTATACTACATTAAAAGATTTACATGATCATTTAATAAATTTGAGAAGGATTGAAGTATTTAGAGGGATTAATTAAATTTGAATTTATAGGGATTTTGTGCACTATTTATAACCCCACCCAAATCTTTTATTTTAAATATTTTTCTTAGTATTTTGTAGAATTAGGAAATGCACAAAATATAATGTTCTTACAATAGAAATATTTCCGAATTGAACAATCCTCCCCCAATGCCAAGAAAGCTGAAAAAGGTGCAAAGGCAAAATAAATCATCCTTTTAAAAATATTTTTGTTTTGTGTAACCAATAATGCTTTTGGAACAAGGTAAAGTAATGTATATCTATAACTCATTCTAAACTGTATTATAACTAATCGATGTATTAAATGAATTTTGTAACAGGTTATTTTGATGGTACTTATAAGTACCATCAGTAGATAAAGGGTTAATGGGTTAAAAATGATTGTCTGATCAGAAATTTTAAATTTTATTTTTACACACTTATGGATTATATATTTTTTAAAATCTTTATTCTTATTTTAAATTTGTTTATTTGTATGAAATGTATGAATTTTATAAATAAGGTGGTTTAACATAAATTAAGGAATTCTTAAATATGGTAATTTTCTGTATGTTTTGTTAAATGCAAAGTATTGATGTAGGGATCTGTGCAGACTTTTCCCTCAGGGTCCTGTGTTTGTGAAAAAGCTAGTCTTAATTTTGTTAATTTGAAATGATCATTATACTCAGGTTCCTTTTTATATATTTTAAAATATTTTCTTTATGTGTAAAAGTGGTTGGTCACATTTTACTTTTAAATGATTAAATTTGTGAAAGGTTTAATTTAGAGCTGGAAAAATTTTGTAAAAGGCCTATTTTTAAGACAAAGAATTTATGAAGAGTCCCTTTTTAAGGTAAAAAGTTTTGTGAAGGGTCCTGTTTTGAGATGTAAATTTTGTGAAGGGTCCTATTTTTTCCCAAACAGATCCTTGTGATGTATAAAATTTTCTTTTACGTATTGGAATATTGTCCAAAAAATATAGCTTAATACTTGTATTGAAATGTGTTATGTATAAATGATTTTTTTCCTTTGAATAAATTGTGATTTAAACTAATATATAGGAATTGATATCTTAGTTACTTTATTTCTCGTACAGTAGAGTGCCTGTAATCCAAAATCAGTTATTGAATTTTTGAAAAATGCTTCAATGATGGCAAAATTGTGAATTTTTAAAACAAATTCCACCAATTTCAATATTTTACATGTTTAAATTAGTGCTTGCGATTATACTTATAAAACATATGTAGAGAGCCGCTTTTACCATATTATACCTATCCAAAATCCGAATCAGTATAATACATTTTATACGTATAATCGCGAGCTTATAGCCAGATCTGTGATACACAGAATTCTATAGAAAATATTCTCTAGGGAACACTGAAATTATCATTATAGACAAGTTTCACTGCATGTGTTGCACTTATATATTTTTTTAGATTATATCTTTCTGGAGTTCATCAATTTTTTGAAGTACATGTAGGATAATTTAGAAATTTGACTTTTAGCGCTTCATTTTTTCGCTCCCAACATTTTATAACGGGATCGAGAAGCCAAGGGGTGTAAGTCACAAAATTGAAAACCCTGAGATAAGAACACAGGAGATCTGGAATTAAGGCTATTTGTTAAAAAGGGAAAAAAAAAAGTATAAGGGATTTTCATTATTTTATATACCCCTTGGAAGCCAAGGGGTACAATGCGGAATGATTATTATTACTAATTATAAATGTAAAATATAATTTGTATTCTACTTTGTTTTCACAATAATTGAAATAAGAATTCAAAGATCACTATGAAAAAGTCCTTCCGGCCAGTGCCGGGAGGAAGAGGTAGCTTTCATATTCTTTATTTTAAAAAAGCCAACTTATATTATTCAAACACACGAAGCTCAATTAAGTGGAAACCGAATGTAGGAGATTCAATACTAATTTTTATCAATACTAAATCATTATGAATGAGAATTTCGCGAAATTAGTCAGCTTTATCCAAGCTGCTTTTAATTAAAGTAACTTATATTTGGCTGCCAAATTCGGCGATTTCTTAAAGTGCCTGCCCTTTTAAGACAACATGGTGGATGAGGCTAACCAGTGAGGTTGGTCGAGACCTTAGAAATTGCTGTGCACATGCTCACTCACATCGGAATCGGTTGATATATACGAGTGCTGTCGCAGGCAAAAAATCAGATTTTTCAAAATGTCACACACGTTAGGAATTGAAACTACTATATCTGAGCCATTTTTTAAGATAAAGGCAAACAAAAAATGCTCCTGAATCGTTATATCAAGGTCAAATACTTAAGAAAGAAACCTTTTTCAATTTCTAATTTTTTTGCACCTCACTTTAAATATAATTTTTTTTTTAATTTGATGGCCGCCATTTTGAAACAAGATGGTTGATGAAGCCGGCCAGCGAACTTGGTCGAGATATTGATGTATACTATCCACATGCCTTCTTCCATCAAAATAGGCGAATACGTATGGTATCGCATGATAAATACAAGATCGTTTCAAAGTGTTAGCCATGATAGAAATTCAAAGTGCTTTAATTCAACCACTTTTTAAGATATAAACAAAAGAACAAATTTTCAGAAACAAAAACTGCTCCGAATCTTTGTATCAAGGCCAAACACATAAAATAAATCTTTTTTATTTTCCAATTTTTTAATACCTCATTTTAAATTTTAAAATACATTTTTTAAAAAAATCGCAACCCTTTTGAAACAAGACGGCGAATGAAGCTGGCCAACGAACTCGGTCGAGACATTGGTATGCACTAGGTACAGACCAAGTAATATCCAAATCGGTTCATAAATACGCCTGTTATCGAAAGACAAAAATCAGGTCGTTTTAAAATGTCAGCGACAATAGAAATTCAAAATGTTATAACTCAGCCATTTTTTTAGATATAGACGAAACAAAACCTGTTCCGGAATCTTTGTATTAAGGTCAAACACATACGAAAATATCTTTTTCATTTTCCAATTTTTTGGCATCTCATTTTAAATTTAAATTTTTTTTAAATGGCCGCCATTTTGAAACAAGATGGCGGATGAAGCTGGCCAACGAACGCGGTTGAGTTATTTGTATGTACTATGTACACACCAAGGTACATCCAAATCGGTTCATAAATAGGTCTGTTATCACGTGGCAAAAATCAGGGCGTTTCAAAATGTCAGCCACGCTAGAAATTCAAAATGCTATAACTCAGCCATTTTTTAAGATATAAACGAAACAAAAACTGCTCCCGAATCTTTTTATCAAGGTCAAAGACATAAGAAAAAAATATTTTTTCAATTTTCAGGTACCACATTTCCAATTTAAATTTTTCTTAAAATTTTAAATGGCCGCCATTTTTAAACAAAATGGCGGATGAAGCTGGCCAACGAACTCGGTCGAGACATTGGTCTTTACTATGTATAAACGAAGTTACATCCAAATCGGTTCATAAATACGCCTTTTATCGCATGACAAAATTCAGGACGTTTCAAAACATCAGCTTCGCTACAAATTCAAAATGCTATAACTCAGCCAATTTTTAAGATATAGACGAAACAAAAACTGCTACGGAGTCTTTGTATAAAGGTCAAATACATAAGAAAAAAATATTTTTCCATTTTCAATTTTTTGGTACCACATTTCAAATTTTAATTTTTTAAAAAAATTTTAAATGGCCGCCATTTTGTTTCAAAATGGCGGATGAAGCTGGCCAACGAACTCGGTCGAGACATTGGTATGTACTATGTACACACCGAATTACATTCAAATCGGTTCATAAATACGAGAGTTACAGTATGACATAGGTCATATATATATATATATATATATTGATATATATATATATATATATATATATATATATATATATTGATATATATATATATATATATATATATATATATATATATATATATTGATATATATATATATATATATATATATATATATATTGATATATATATATATATATCAATTTTGAACGGAGGGTGGTTTCGGGGTCTGAGGGTCATGATCGATGAAAATATACCAAAATTTTTTGAAATCGCTTTCCTCCGAACGGCTGCAATAGGTAGCTTTTTGTAAAGAAAGCTACCTAATAAGCAAGTTTCATATTTAAATTCAGTAAATTATTATTGATGTTTGATTTTAAACTCCATTTATTCCAAATATCAAATTTGTTACTTATACCCCTTGGCTTCTGGAATCCTTAATTACACAGGGAAAAAACTTTAGAATGCTCCAGTGTGTCTTATCAAATCAGTTTGAACTGACTTGAATTAGGAAAATTCTAGTAAATTAAAGTCCTTCCGGCCAGTGCCGGGAGGAAGAGGTAGCTTTCATAATCCTTATTTTTAAAAGGCCGACTTATATCATGCAAACACACGAAGCTCAATTTAGTGGAAACCGAGTATAGGAGATTCAATACTAATTTTTATCAATATAATGAATGAGAATTTCGCGAAATTAGTCAGCTTTATCCAAGCTGCTTTTCTTTAAAGTAACTTATATTTGGCTGCCAAATTCGGCAATTTCTTAAAGTGCCTGTCATTTTAAGACAACATGGTGGATGAGGCTAAGCAGTGAACTTGGTCGAGACCTTAGTAATTGCTGTGCACATGCTCACTCACATCGGAATCGGTTAATATATAGGAGTGCTGTCGCATGCAAAAAATCAGATTTTTCAAAATGTCACCCACAATAGAAATTGAAACTGCTATATCTGAAACATTTTTTAAGGTAAAGACAAACAAAAAATGCTCCTGAATCCTTATATCAAGATCAAATACTTAAGAAAGAAACCTTTTTCAATTGCTAATTTTTTTGCACCTCACTTTAAATATATATATATATATTAATTTAATGGCCGCCATTTTGAAACAAGATGGCTGATGAATCTGGCCAGCGAACTTGGTCGAGATATTGATGTATACTATCCACATGCCTTCTTACATCGAAATAGGCGAATACGTGTGTTATCGCGTGACAAATACAAGATCGTTTCAAAATGTTAGCCATGCTAGAAATTCAAAGTGCTATAAATCAACAATTTTTTAAGATATCAACAAAAGAACAAATTTTCAGAAACAAAAACTGCTCCGGGATCTTTGTATCAAGGCCAAACACATAAAAAAATCTTTTTCATTTTCCAATTTTTTAATACCTCATTTTGAATTTTAAATTTAATTTTTTTAAATGGCAACCCTTTTGAAACAAGGTGGCGAATGAAGCTGGCCAACGAACTCGGTCGAGACATTGGTATGTACTATGTACAGACCAAGTTACATCCAAATAGGTTCATAAATACGCCTGTTATCGCGTGACAAAAATCAGGTCGTTTTAAAATGTCAGCCACAAGAGAAATTCAAAATGGTATTACTCAGCCATTTTTTTTTAGATATAGACGAAAGAAAAACTGTTCCGGAATCTTTGTATTAAGGTCAAACACATACAAAAAAAATATTTTTTCATTTTCCAATTTTTTGGTATCTCATTTAATTTTTTTTATTTTTTTAAATGTCCGCCATTTTGAAACAAGATGGCGGATGAAGCTGGCCAACGAACTCGGTCGAGACATTTTATGTACTATGTATAAACGAAGTTACATCCAAATCGGTTCTTAAATACGCCTTTAATTGCGTGACAAAATTCAGGACGTTTCAAAATGTCAGCCACGCTAGAAATTCAAAATGCTATAACTCAGCCATTTTTTTAAGATATAGACGAAACAAAAACTGCTCCGAAATCTTTGTATAAAGGTCAAATACATAAGAAAAAAATATTTTTCCATTTTCAATTTTTTGGTACCACATTTCAAATTTTAAATTTTTAAAAAAATTTTAAATGGCCGCCATTTTGAAACAAAATGGCGGATGAAGCTGGCCAACGAACTCGGTCGAGAGATTGGTATGTACTATGTACACACCGAATTACATCCAAATCGGTTCATAAATACGCCTTTTATCGCGTGACAAAATTCAGGACGTTTCAAAATGTCAGCCACACTAGAAATTCAAAATGCTATAACTCAGCCATTTTTTAAGATATAGACGAAACAAAAACTGCTCCAGAATCTTTGTATAAAGGTCAAATACATAAGAAAAAAATATTTTTCCATTTTTAATTTTTTGGTACCACATTTCAAGTTTAATTTTTTTTTTTAAATTTTAAATGACCGCCATTTTGAAACAAAACGGCGGATGAAGCTGGCTAACGAACTCGGTCGAGACATTGGTATGTACTATGTACACACCGAATTACATCGAAATCGGTTCATAATTACGGGAGTTACAGTGTGACATAGGTCAGATATATATATATATATATATATATATATATATATATCAATTTTGAACGGAGGGTGGTTTCGGGGTCTGGGGGTCATGATCGATGAAAATATACCAAATTTTTTTGAAATCGCTTTCCTCCGAACGGCTGCAATAGGTAGCTTTTTTGTAAAGAAAGCTACCTAAAAATGTATTTCAACAATACTTATAAACTGTCAAATTTGATATTTTATAATTTAGATAATTTGTAATCATATTTTCTATATGAATTAGAATAAATATAGAGCATGCTTAGAGTTAAGAATCAATAGAAAGAAAGTACTAGCAAGAATGGTTGTTTAAAACTATGCTCTTCAATTATGCTAATTGAATTTGACGTGCTTTGATTCCAACCAGTGTTGAACACACTCACAAAAAAACAAACTATTTCAAACTCTCATTCAATTTCTCAAAAATGAGTCAATTTCAAGCTCAAATTCAAAAATTTTCAAACGAAACTGTTCAGCTCAAACACATCTAAATGAAAGTGGGTTGGGTTGATTTTTGACGGCCAATTATCTACACGAGGGATATAGGCCCGGGGGGAGTGCCCTCCGTGGGGGTCTTTCTAAGGGAACCTAATCCGTATTAACGCATGGAAGATCCACGGCTCGAAGAAAACCACGAAAACTCCGAACGATTAGGCCGACGGACGCGATTGGGATCGAGCCCAGCACCTCCCGTCTACCAGCTTCGAGAGCAGAACCTCTCGGCCACTAACTAAATGGAAGTGAGTGAAGTTCACTAAAAAAAAGAAAAAAAAACTCGTATCCAAATTTACAAAATTTTGTGAGCTAGTCTTTTGGTTATTCGATGCAAGGGTCTTTGCATGCCCGCCCAATTTTCATTCCCGACACTCGGTCCGGGGATTACTTTTTTCAAGAGGGTCGGACTGAGATGGTTCGGGACTCAATTTATTTCCGGCTTAAGACTGTTCTCAAATCGAAAAGGGCAACTTTCTGACATAAGTTTTAATTTATTTTTGTTCGAAAATGCAAGAAACTAGCTGCTGTTGTTTAGAAACAATGTAATTGAGCTGGTTTTTTCCATTTTTTGCAAATGCAATAGATCTTTTAGAAAATAGTGTCAAAGTGGACGTTTTGAACCGAATTTTCGCACGAAGGAAGAAAGAGCACTCAAGAGCAGGCGAAAAACGTGTTTGTCACGTGATCAAAATGGCTTATAACTCAATAGGTAATTGATTGATCAAAAAGTGGAAAAAACAGTTCATTTCCAAATCGCTTCCATGGCCAGACTTATCAATTTTATACCTTTCCATTAAAAAATGAATTTGTAAATGTGTCAAAACTTTTTGTGCTTGTCGAGCAGAGCAGAGCAGTTAAGAAAAGTCTTAAGTCGGGACTGACTTGCATTCTTCTTGAGATCTGCACAGGCAGAAATTTTCAGTCCGATTTCCATCCTAGCTTATATGAAAATCATTTGGATTAGCAAGATCTCTGGTCTGTTCAGTAAAAATATCAGTAATTTCAGGCCCAACTTTTTTTTAATGTACGTATTTTAAAATCGCTATTATTCCACAATTAAAATTTATATATATGTATTATTTTTTGTAACTTTTTTAAGATGAGTAGATGCATTTTTAGGTAATAATATTAAAGTATGGTTAAACCTGAGAAAAATAACTTGTCTGTCAGAATCCAGTGTTTCACAAAAAAAATAAAAATATGTTGATCTATGTAAAATGAGGGTATTAGTACTTGTAAAAAGAATATAATGCATTTACAACAGACGATGAACCTTCTAATAAGGGAACCTGCCTATAATGGATTTTTATTCTTTTGCATAAAATTCTGTCTTAGAAGATTTTATTGTATAGAATTTTTTTAAATCTCCAAGCCATAAAATGTGGATTAACGATATTAATGATTGTATTGTAAACTATATTGATTTTTTAAATACTCTATTTGTATGTAAATACTGGAATAATTAGTAATACCATTAATTTTTTTTTTTACACAACTTGGAGACTTGAAAATCTGAATAATTTTATATAGAAGAATCTTCTTAAACGAAGTCACATAAGAGAGAATAAAACTTTGTTGTAGTTAGGTTCCTTTTTTTAGCAGGTCTGTCGTTTCTAGTAAATGTATTATATTTTTTTCAAACTGATTATTATATCCAATTTGCGCCAATTAAAAATAGAAATTCTGTTTAACCCGGGAGAACTCGCTGGTGAGAATGCCCAATTGCTTTTCTTTTACTTTACATTCATATAATATCAACTTTTTTTGGTTGGCTTAGTACTTTTATTCACAAAATAGGTAAAATAATTGAAAAACATTTTGAAATTTTAATTAAAATGAAAAATGATTTAAATAAGAGTCTTAAAAAAGTACGACTGTGAGAGAAAATCTCATGCAGCGAGTTCTCCCGGGTTAAAACAGGATTTCATCATACGCAGATTCTTCTGACAGGTTTTACAGTACTGTATCCCCATCCATATAAATGTATGTGCACTATTCTTTAAAGAGAAATTTAATTGCGTAATAATGCTAGCTTAAAAAAAATATATATAATAGGCCAAACTGGGACCGGCATTTCACCGAATTTTTGAAAATTCCAGATTTCTGAAAGAATATCAAAGTACTTCTGATGTTCTTAATGATGCATTTATTCATAATTCAAAGCCACGTGATATTTATGTGAGAGGGGGGGGGGGCAAAAAAAATTCACGCTAAATTGAATTGGCCTAGGATAAACTAGTTCGGAGCTTATCCTATGAACGTGGCCTAGGAAAAACTAGTTTTTCCTATGGGTGTTGGGATAAACTAGTTTATCCTATGCACGTTAGGATAAACTAGTTTGGCCTAAAATCGGGTTTGGCCGGTAACATTTACAAAGATGATGAAATGCTCATTATATAAATTATTTCATAATCAGAGTTTCCCCCAGGTTTAAAAAAGTGTAGGGTGCTGCTTGTGGGAAAAGGGCACTTTTAGATTATGAAGGGCATGTTTTGGATTCTTGGGGCATTTCTTGAAATTATTAAAGGCATTCCTTTGATTTTTAAAACTACTTTTTAATATTTAATAGACAGAACAATATTTTAAAGACAGCAATGAGTCAATTTTTACTATGCAAATAAATTTTTTAATAAACAAAGGAGTAAAGGCACTTTTTTCAGGTGGGGGCAACAAGGGAGCTAATTTTTTAAATGAGGTGCAAGAGGGGTGCTATTTTGTAAATCTAAGGACAGGCAGTGTGCAGCACTCTCCTGAAACTGCCTGGTGGAAACTCTGCATAATACAATTGTATGCATAAAATATTTTAATTTTTTGACTGATGAATTTTTTTCTGAATAAACAATATAAATAAGCAAGATCTCCCCTTCCACCCCCCCCCCATGCTCTTATTGTTATGTATTGACCATGCCATGAGAGGGCATCCGAGATTAACTTTAACTTGGACTAATACACTAGACATAAACTAAGTAAAGGACTACAACTTCCACTTTCATTCGGGTTCTGATGTATGTTGTTCCATGTAAAGTATCATTATGTGCCGTTTAATAAATAATCGTTAGTTATATTTCGGCTTCTGTCCGAAAGTCACAAGTTCATCACGTCTGCTCAAGCAGTGAATTCCCCTGAGAGTCGGCCATTTAAAAATAATTTTCACTCTGAATAAAGCAGGGCTGGGCGGTATTTACTGTCTGAGGGTTTAAACTGGTTTTTACAGTCTTTGGAAAAACATGTTTTTACCACCTATGAAAAAACTTAATAGTTTGACTGATTTTGTCACTTTTATCATAAAAATTTATCTACCAATTTTTCATTTTCCCAATTTTAAAGTTTCCCGGATATTTAATACCATAATTCTGTATAACAATGTTCACCTAATTTAGTTTCTGATTAGGCAAGTAAAAGAATAATATACAAAAATATTGGTTTTTAAGGAATATAAAAAGTTTGTATAACTTTCATCCGTGTTTTCCTCCTACAAGAATTCAAAATTTTAAAGATACAATTATCGTATACATATATCATTATTAAGCCTAAAAATTATTATAACTGTTATTATGAGAATGAACAATATTGATTATAATTATCTAAATAGAGACTAGTTTAATAATTTTTACTTAAAGGAAAAGAAAAATTATAAGTACACATTTTTCACACTTAAAAACCTTAATTTTAATAAAAACCAAAAGCTTACAAATATTGTCACATAATGTAGTTTCAACAAATGTTAGTAGGTGCATTTTACCAATATAGATATGTCTTTGTAGCCTCTTAGCACTAAACAAAATACAAGCTTTACAGCTTTCTGTACACCAAGTCTATTTTTTTATTTACTGTGGATATGTGAAAAGTTCGAAAAAAGGGGTGAAGTACAAGGTATGGAGTGAAGATTCACCATTAAATGTATGAATTTGGGATTTATTTTTTTTGTTATTTAACGCTTTTCACCAAACTTTGGCTTTTACATCTTTAGTTTTAAGGAAGCTCCTTGGAAATTATATGAGTACAAGTAGAATGGAAACCTGCTTTGTGAAAGAGATAGTAAACATCTGTTGTTCTATTTATAGATGGAGAATAGAAAATATGGTAAAATCTGCATGGTTAAAGTGACCGGTAAAAACAAGGTTTTTACCATGTCCTGGTAAAAGCCAGTTTTTACCGGTAAAAAGCCAACCCTGGAATAAAGCAGCATAAAATTTAACTTTTTAGAACATTCATAGAAGATTTCGTTGAGATTCGCCTAATCCAGCGAGAATTGATGTAAACAGGAAGAGATTCATTGTTTTGATTCAAAAAATTAATAAAAAACATGGATAAAGTAAATTTATTTTTAATTTATATTTGTAAAAGAAAAAAAGAAATTGACACACATATTACACAAGCAAAAATATTTATTACAACTCAGGCAGAAATATCTACAGAAAACATTGAATATAAAAGTTTCAACAGAATACTGGAGATACTTTTGTTACATAAATAGATAGTTGAGTGAAAATGGTAAAACATTCAAATACTGATCTAAAACATTTAAAGCTATGTAAAAGTACATGAGATCTAACCACAGATGCTATGATTTTCCAATATCATGCATAAAAAATTTAAGTTTTTTTCGAATTGAATTCTTTTTCTTGTCTTCACAAAAAGTGAGATTACTAATTAAATATGTACTATTAAAACCAGGGGTGCACTGGTGCTGGAACATCGTTCTGGTATTGTTCTTTCATATAAAATCATTATTTCTATCTTTTAATATGCTCTACTTTAACCTCTTCAGAGGACCTCCGTTTTGTCCCATTTTATTAAGGGTATTCAAACATGATTACAATTTCGATATCAGAATGATATGTTTCAATGTCTAAGATTCGAACTAATGCAAATAAAAATAAAAATCTTGCTCTGAAGTCAAATGGCAGAAGAAATAATTCAGTAATAATTAATAATACAGTACAAAGTCTAAAGTTCGGACACCCAAAGTTCAGACTTTCCAGCGGCAATATTCAAAGAGGGGGAGGGAAAAAACAAAATTGTGAAACAAACAAAAAAATTAGAAAATCACATCAGATATTGCTTTTTGTTTTATTTTTTTCCGTAGTTTTCGATGCTTCCTTCCGCACTTACGTCAAGCATTCAGTTTCTTCTTTCCGCGAGAAGCACATTTTAGCGGGATTATCTGCTAAGACACCGATGCACTTGTGTTCTTTTTTTCTCTCTCCTTCTTATTATTACGTGCTAAGAAATTGGTTTACAGGTTTCAGGTTTAAACAGATTTTGGAATTTTTTTCAGACAGTGATGTACCCATTGGCAATTCAAGAACGAAAAACTATTAGACCAGGAGGCAGCTGCACAGACCATCACCTCATCGAGTTGGCGGGTGAAATTCCACGATTAGTTAAAACTCTATTTGTATTTTTAAATGCAACTGGTCTGCCAAATCATATATAAATGGAAAACACCTGCAAACCCGATTTTAGTGGTTGGCTGGTAGGTTTACCACTGCGTTTTCCTGCTCCCAGTCCTCCATGTTTTCATACCTTTGAGTGCAGGAAAACACAATGGTAAACCTACTGATCAACCATTAAAATCGGGTCTGCAGGTGGTTTCCACCAAGATATGACTTGACAGATCAGTTGCATTTTAATATGCTAATCGAGTTTTGTCTAATCCTTGAATTTCAGCCGTCAAATTGATGAGGTGATGGTCTGTGCAGAAGAGTTGGCAGCTATGCTTTCTGTATATTAATGACTTGTTTATGCGTAGTTGTAATAGTTTCTCTATTTCTGGAATATTATACTGCATATTATCCATAATTTAAACTAAGCCTAAAAGCAGTTTTTTTGTTTATACAAGAAGTTTAACATAAAAGAAGGTAATGGGGAGGAATGGGACATGCTAGCAATGAGAGAAGTTTAATTCCTTCTTTTTAATAAGATGAATGTAAATTGCTAATATGCAAATATTTTTAGAGGATAATGTATTATAACATTCATAATATATTTATTTACTTAAAAATGTAAATAAATTGTGCTCATAATTTTTTAATGTCATGTGTGACTGACAATCTTGAATTTTCCTTCTCGTGATGAAGATACCGGAATTTGGTATTGTGGCACAGACATTATCAACCTACAATCTTTGTTAGACTATATATGCAGCCGACACTAGACTACTGGTGCCTTATACTTTGTTTTATAGTTGTCCCGTACCTCCTTGTTAGTGGGAAAGTATTTTTGAGTCAAACAAAATTGATTTTCTTATTCTTGTAAAAAGTGTCCCATTCCTCCCCACTCTCCCTACAATTCTTATAATATTCAAATTTCAATTTTCTGTATTTTTCCCCCCTACATACTTTTTCTGAATAAACAATACAAATAGGTAAGATATTTTCTGTGGAAAAATTAAAAATATCACATATGTTGAAATGCAAAATATAATATTCAGGCCGAAGAGCTGAATCAGCAAATTAAAAACCATGACATTTTATTTTTTACTAGTATAACAGAACGGAAATAACTGATTGGCCACCAATACATATAAATCTTGTTCTGCACCATCTTTTGAAAATTTAAGTGATAATATGTAAAATATTCAATAGAACAAACATAATGAAAATTTGAAGTAGTTATAACATCAAAAATGAAAAGGTAAAAAAATCAATAGAGAAACACAATCATTCAAAATTTTCTGAGGAAATTCAAATTTCACCAATCTAAATTGCGTATTTTCTGGGAATTTAGCATGAACAAAATTTTTATCGTCAAAAAATTATTTAGATTAAGAAAAAAACCTTTAAAAATACAGAATAAATTAGTTTAGAAGATTTAAAAAAATGAGATATGAAGCCACTTTCTAACTATAACAGCTAACATAATGTTTGCAGGAAATTTTTCAAAAATGAAAAGAAGCTGAACTTAAAAAAATATACTTAACAGTGTCCAATGCAAAAAGTAAAAAACATGAAATGAATGTGACATACATAAATTACAAATTATTTATTTGCTATAAATTAGTAAGGTTAAATTATAGACAATTTAGAAATCGTCAAAAGTGATTCACATGAATGATTCATGCATTTCACTGTGTCATGTATCTCTTTATTAAAGAGGATGAGTGAAAACCGGAATTGTTACTGCACTTGCCTTTATATTATACATTAGATTAAGAACTTGAAATTAACAATTGAAAATGATAGCAGATAAATACCATATTTAACTAAGAAAGACTGATATAACACACTTTGAAAACTACGTTAAAAGCAAATATAAAATTTATTTCTGACAGTAACACTTCTTATAACTGCATTATACAGTATATTCCCTCAAATCCGCACAGCTTGGGACCAGAGGTTGTGCGGAATTTAGAATTTTGCAGATTTCTAGTCATTCTTTGTTTACATTTTTAAAACAGTAATTTGAATGTCATAATACAATCAAAATTATAATAAATGCTTGCAATATAGTAATATTAAAATAAGTCATAAACTAAAATGATAAAAAGTAAGATAATTTTAAAATTGATTAAATTCTTAAAAGTAAAAGTCAAGTAAATAATTAATAATGTATAATTAAATGTACATAATAAAGATGAGATGCATTTTTCTTAAATTATTCAATGAAACTTTCCTCAATACAATAAACTACAATAACCACAAACTTTCCTCAAAAGCAACCTATTCATTCAAATCAAAATCATAAAGTAAGGAAGTTTTATTTCAGGTTTAGCCAGTCTTAATAATAACAACAACAAAAAAAAAAAAAGCTTGATTAATACATAAATATATTCGGTAAAAAGCTTGTGATTGCCAGTGATATCAGTAATATCTTGATTTTTTCACAAATTTACACTTCCTTCATGAAAAACCACGAGTTCAGTCATATTGAGAATTATATATTAAAATACTACAGAATGATATAAAACTAAAAAAATCTTTAATTTTGTACGTAAAACTGAAATGAAAGTCTCATTGTTTACTTGTGATGATGTGTGGATTTTAGACGCTTGGAGATTTGAGGGAGTCTACTGTACTATGAAATGTTCTCTCTCTATATATAACTGAACATTTTTTCAAGAAAAACAAAAAGTGAACATGTAGAATCCAAGCAGAGATAGCTTGAATACGGTAGATGTGCTAGTAATGGACACCCTTAAGGAATTTCTTTTAAAATTATTTTTTTTATTAAGAGTTATAATTATTACATTCCAGTTTTTTTCAATATTATATTAACCTATCAACAATATTTAACCATTCCTATAGTCTCATTTCCCAATATGAATCGAAGTTTAATTTTAAATAACAGAAATATATCAAAACACCCAAAAGCACAGTAATAAACACTCTCTGGCCCAGTTGTTCCAGTAATGGACACTCCATAAAAAATAACAAATATAATTGTATTTATGAATGTATTTAGAACCAAAATTTAATGAATAGATACTCATGAAACAAAATAGTTATTTTCAAATAAATTTAACAATTAGGATAGCAGTAATTAATAACATATTTGTGATAATCATTTACTGTTTGCATTAATTACTGTAATTATCAGAAGATCGATGTTTTAATTATTTTAGACGGATAGTTTAAAATACTAAATATCAGGAAATTACAGCTATAAAATTATTGAAACAGCAGGGGATTTAAAAGGTAATTTTAAATAAAAGTTTATAATATTAGTGTTTAGTTTTGTCTCACTATTTTTAACAATTAATCTTCCAGAGAATACTTGATATATCATTTATAATAATTAATATTACAAATATGAAAGAAATGATATTGTAAGTTGAATATTTTAAAATACTAAATAAAATAATTTCAAAATAAAAATGTAGAACTGATATTTGAAGTCACTGATCTGCAGATTTACTAGTTTCATGAATATTACCTATAACTTTCATTAATATTAACTTTTTTTTTTGGGGGGGGGGGCGGTCAGAGGTGAATAAGGAAACATTTAAGACAGAAAATAGATTTAATAGCTTCTGTAACTTAATTGTTTTTATTTAAACGAAGAGGGATTAAGCCCCTGAGCCCCTCTTTGACTGTGCTCTTAAACAATATTTTCTTCTTCCTGGCTGGTTTGATGGCCAGATTATAAAATATGCAAGGTACATTTATATAAAAAAAGGAATAAAATATTGAAATTTTATTAATGACATAAAATTGCTTAAAAGCAGCTATTTATAAAAGTTTTGGTGTTATTACATTTTGATAAGTATAATTTAAAAATTAAATTTGATTATTTAGGTTTGCAGTTAGTCAAAATATTTTATGCACTATAAACATTGCTGAAATTGCATTTTTAGCAATGTCTACATGGGGTGTCCATTACTGGAAAATGACTAATTAACCATTCCAGTAATGGACACCCCCTCTTAAAACCTTAAAAATAAATGAAATTTTGCAAATGGCTATTAGTATATAAAATTCTGTTTTCTATTGCTATTAAAATAAAAAACATTCAAATTTTGCAATAAAATAAATAATACATAAATTAACTAAATGATGCCAACTCTTAGCCTCTTCATTAAGATTTTCACAGAAAAACAGCGACACTTTGAAACATTATTTTCTGCTTCCTGGTTGGTTTGATTAAAAGTTTCAATAATAACCCAGTTTTATAAAACATGCAAGGGGGCATTATAAAAAAAAATAATTAAAGCTAAATATTTATTAGTTAATTTTTTATAAACCAAAAAATATCAAGGGGTGTCCATTACTGGCACATCTACCCTATAATAAAAAATACAAACAATTAATTTTTTACAATTACAGATGAATTTGAAATTTCTTTTATATTTCTTAAATGTATATTAAAATAAAAACTTTTTAATATTGCAATAATACCTTGCCACAATTTTTTGTCAAATAAAATTTCCTGTACAAATGGCTCTTCTTTCATATCATGAAAAACAACAAATAAACATGTAGTCAAATTACACACTGCCATCTGACCCTGTACTTGATAATAGTACTTATGTGACTCTTTTAAAGAGTATTTTCCATCATCATTTTTTAAGCAAAATTTGAATTTTCGCATAATTCAGATTTCAAGTTTCTAGTTCAAATAATTCATAATTAAGTACTTTCAGGTAGCTTTCATTACAAAAAGCTACCTATTGCAGCCGTTCGGAGGAAAGCGATTTCAAAAAATTTTGGTATATTTTCATCGATCATGACCCCCAGACCCCGAAACCACCCTCCGTTCAAAAGTTGATATATATATATATATATATATATATATATATATATATATATATATATATATATATATATATATATATATATATATCCATATATATATATATATATCTGACATTTGTCATACTGTAACTCTCGAATTTATGAACCGATTTGGATGTAATTCGGTATGTACATAGTACATACCAATGTCTCGACCGAGTTCGTTGGCCAGCTTCATCCGCCATTTTGTTTCAAAATGGCGGCCATTTAAAATTTTCTTAAAAATTTTAAATTTGAAATGTGGTACCAAAGAATTGAAAATGGAAAAATATTTTTTTTCTTATGTATTTGACCTTTATACAAAGATTCCGGAGCAGTTTTTGTTTCGTCTATATCTTAAAAAATGGCTGAGTTATAGCATTTTGAATTTCTAGCGTGGCTGACATTTTGAAACGTCCTGAATTTTGTCACGCGATAAAAGGCGTATTTATGAACCGATTTGGATGTAACTTCGTTTGTACATAGTACATACCAATGTCTCGACCGAGTTCGTTGGCCAGCTTCATCCGCCATCTTGTTTAAAAATGGCAGCCATTTAAATTTGTAAGAAAAATTTCAATTTGAAATGTGGTACCAAAAAATTGAAAATTGAAAAAATATATTTCCTTTATATATTTGACCTTGATACAAAGATTCGAGAGCAGTTTTTGTTTCGTCTATATCTCAAAAAATGGCTGAGTTATAGCATTTTGAATTTCTAGCGTGGCTGACATTTTGAAACGTCCTGAATTTTGTCACGCGATAAAAGGCGTATTTATGAACCGATTTGGATGTAACTTCGTTTGTACATAGTTCATACCAATGTCTCGACCGAGTTCGTTGGCCAGCTTCATCCGCCATCTTGTTTAAAAATGGCAGCCATTTAAATTTTTAAGAAAAATTTAAATTTGAAATGTGGTACCAAAAAATTGAAAATTGAAAAAATATTTTTTTTATATATATTTGACCTTGATACAACGATTCGAGAGCAGTTTTTGTTTCGTCTATATCTCAAAAAATGGCTGAGTTATAGCATTTTGAATTTCTATTGTGGCTGACATTTTGAAACGTCCTGATATTTGTCACGTGATAACAGGCGTATTTATGAACCGATTTGGATGTACTTTGGTGTGTACATAGTACATACAAATATCTCGACCGAGTTCGTTGGCCAGCTTCATCCGCCATCTTGTTTCAAAATGGCGGCCATTTAAAAAAATTTAAAATTTAAAATGAGATACCAAAATATTAGAAAATGAAAAAGATTTTTTTGTATGTGTTTGACCTTAATACAAAGATCACGGAACAGTTTTTGTTTCGTCTATATCTAAAAAAATGGCTGAGTTATAGCGTTTTGAATTTCTATTGTGGCTGACATTTTAAAACGACCTGATTTTTGTCACGCGATAACAAGCGTATTTATGAACCGATTTGGATGTTACTTGGTCTGTACATAGTACATACCAATGTCTCGACCGAGTTCGTTGGCCAGCTTTATTCGCCATCTTGTTTCAAAAGGGTTGCCATTAAAAAAAAATTTTATTTAAAATTTAAAATGAGGTATTAAAAAATTGGAAAATAAAAAAGATTTTTTTATGTGTTTGGCCTTGATACAAAGATTCCGGAGCAGATTTTGTTTCTGAAAATTTGTTCTTTTGTTTATATCTTAAAAAATGGTTGAATTATAGCACTTTGAATTTCTAGTATGGCTAACATTTTGAAACGATCTTGTATTTGTCACGCGATAACACACGTATTCGCCTATTTCCATGTGAGAAAGCATGTGGATAGTATACATCAACATCTCAGCCAAATATAAGTTACTTTAAATAAAAGCAGCTTGGATAAAGCTGACTAATTTCGAATGATTTAGTATTGATAAAAATTAGTATTGAATCTCCTATATTCGGTTTCCACTAAATTGAGCTTCGTGTGTTTGAATAATATAAGTTGGCTTTTTTAAAATAAGGTATTTGAAAGCTACCTCTTCCTCCCGGCACTGGCCGGAAGGACTTTTTTATGTCATTGCACCTTTTCAAAATTCCATATTCTTTAAAAAAACTGTTCTGAGAGAGAGCGTTTGCATCTTGAAAATAAATACTATGGGAAATTTCTAATTCTCATCCCAAGCATTATAAAAGACATCTCGGCTTTAGACAGATACTTGTTCCTGCAGCCTTCTACATTTCGAATATATTGTAATTTGTCCTGATGAGAGTATGTGTGTTTTCATAGTAGCAGGTATGTCTAGTTTCTAGTTTATAATGATAAAACTTATAAACTAATCGTAACATAGAGCGTGTTCAAACAGTTTCCGCTCATTTCTTCCTTTGTAAGAAACAGTTATTTGGGAATATTTACATCTTAAAAGTAACTAACATTAAAATTTTCAAAATTTTAGCCATAAGTGACACAGAAATCTCAATTTTAGAAGTTTTTTTTTTTTTTTTCATGCGTCTCTTTTAATTATTATTATTTTTTAACGGTTCTGTGCAGCTTTAACAACAGAAAAACAACGGTCATACAAAATTTCAAGTTTCAATCCTTAAAAGATCCAATTGAATGATAATTTAAACCGTTTTCAGAATATCTTCCTCTCATTTATTCTTCTAAATTTCAAAATTTTTAGAAACAGTTAATGATTATTATAACCGTCTTAAAAGTAAACACCTATCAGAATGCAAGCTTCTATTCCGAACAATAACACATAAACCGGAATTTTTATCACGTTTTTATTCTGCATTCCTTACGATTTGTTGTACCAACATAACATATAATTTATTACTGAACATATTTTCAATATAATTTTGCCACCATTATTTTTTAAATTGACACGGTAGTTTCAGAGATAACACTTTAAATTCAAACACACCAAAGAAAGTTATTATTATTATTATTTTTTGTATAGATCATTAAAAGTTATTAAAAATATTTTCCTTTGCTATATCTCAAAAAATTACTACTTTAAAATAAATTATTTAATAGTACAAATGGTAGTTTTGAAACAATGGTTTACCAATTTAAATCGAAAACATGAGAAATTACATTTGAGATTTTCAATGTAGTTCATTCATTTTTATAATTTAGCTTTCAGATTTTACGTGCAGACAACTTTAAAATTATAAAAAAAATAAAATCGCCTAAATTTGTTAATCTTTTATATCGAAACTTCAATTTATTCGACCTAAGTTCTCTAATTAAAAATCAGATTTCCTCAGAAGTTGTAATTAAATATAAAACTTCTTTTATATTTCCAATTTAAATATTTCTCTTTTGTTAATGCTATTTCAAAAACGGAAAGTAGACGAAAAACTATATTTGAAATTCATGATTTAATTAGTATACCGAAAGCATTTTTTTAATGTTTCATTATTTTAGAATTTCACTTCACCATTTCTCATTAATAATTTATAACTAATCCAACTTTGAAAGCTTAGTTTAAATAAAATATTTTACATTCAGAATTTTTCTCATTTTACAAAGTTTTATTTTTTGGTTTAGTGAAATAAATGTAGAAACTTTGATTTAAGGTTTTCAAAATATAGAATTCAAATTATACTTTAGAAAATTCTCGTAATTCTATGTTAATTTCGTATTTATTCTGTGATTTCATGATCTGGAATAAGACGTGGTAATTTTATGTTATGGAAAACATTACTTATTTCTTAAAGCAAAAGAATTGCAAAATATGATGTTTCTTATAATTTTAAATTTACATATTCTAATGTTTTTATTTTAAAACGCATTTGTATATTATTAAATTGGTAATTATACTACCTGTGTTTGCTTGTGTTTATGAATTTTAAGTAAATGTTGCATAATGTATGGCTACTGTCTGCTTTCATTGCATTTTTTTTCACTAAGTTTTAGGTAGCTTTCTTTACAAAAAAGCTACCTATTGCAGCCGTTCGGAGGAAAGCGATTTCAAAAAATTTTGGTATATTTTCATCGATCATGACCCCCAGACCCCGAAACCACCCTCCGTTCAAAATTTGATATATATATATATATATATATATATATATATATATATATATATATATATATATATATATATATATATATATATATATATATATATCCATATATATATATATATATATATCCATATATATATATATATATCTGACCTTTGTCATACTGTAACTCTCGAATTTATGAACCGATTTGGATGTAATTCGGTATGTACATAGTACACACCAATGTCTCGACCGAGTTCGTTGGCCAGCTTCATCCGCCATTTTGTTTCAAAATGGCGGCTATTTAAAATTTTCTTTAAAATTTAAAATTTAAAATTTGGTACCAAAGAATTGAAAATGGAAAAATATTTTTTTCTTATGTATTTGACCTTTATACAAATATTCTGGAGCAGTTTTTGTTTCGTCTATATCTTAAAAATTGGCTGAGTTATAGCATTTTGAATTTCTAGCGTGGCTGACATTTTGAAACGTCCTGATATTTGTCACGTGATAACAGGCGTATTTATGAACCGATTTGGATGTACCGTGGTGTGTGCATAGCACATACTAATGTCTCGACCGAGTTCGTTGGCCAGCTTCATCCGCCATCTTGTTTCAAAATGGCGGCCATTTAAAAAAATTTAAAAAATTTAAAATTTAAAATGAGATACCAAAAAATTGGAAAATGAAAAAGATTTTTTTGTATGTGTTTGACCTTAATACAAAGATTCCGGAACAGTTTTTGTTTCGTCTATATCTAAAAAATTGGCTGAGTTATAGCATTTTGAATTTCTATTGTGGCTGACATTTTAAAACGACCTGATTTTTGTCATGCGATAACAAGCGTATTTATGAACCGAATTGGATGTTACTTGGTCTGTACATAGTACATACCAATGTCTCGACCGAGTTCGTTGGCCAGCTTCATTCGCTATCTTGTTTCAAAAGGGTTGCCATTTAAAAAAAAATTAAATTTAAAATTTAAAATGAGGTATTAAAAAATTGGAAAATGAAAAAGATTTTTTTATGTGTTTGTCCTTGATACAAAGATTCCGGAGCAGATTTTGTTTCTGAAAATTTGTTCTTTTGTTTCTATCTTAAAAAATGGTTGAATTATAGCACTTTGAATTTCTGGTATGGCTAACATTTTGAAACGATCTTGTATTTGTCACGCGATAACACACGTATTCGCCTATTTTCATGTAAGAAGGCATGTAGATAGTATACATCAACATCTCAGCCAAATATAAGTTACTTTAAATAAAAGCAGCTTCGATAAAGCTGACTAATTTCGCGAAATTCTCATTCATAATGATTTACTATTGATAAAAATTAGTATTGAATCTCCTATATTCGGTTTCCAATAATTGAGCTTCGTGTGTTTGAATAATATAAGTTGGCTTTTTTAAAATAAGGAATTTGAAAGCTACCTCTTCCTCCCGGTACTGGCCGGAAGGACTTTTTTAAATTTGCATCAAATCATTAAACATTGATTATAAGTATAATGTACTTTTACACAGTATTACGCTTGTAATACAGAAATGCTCTATTATCCCGTCAACAACTTTTCATAAAAAAATTACGGAAACCTATTAGACAAACTATAACTTACAAAAAAGGAAAAAAGTTGCTATTTGAGTCTAAAAAAAGTCCTTCCGGCCAGTGCCGGGAGGAAGAGGTAGCTTTCAAATTCCTTATTTTAAAAAAGCCAACTTTTATTATTCAAACACACGAAGCTCAATTATTGGAAACCGAATATAGGAGATTCAATACTAATTTTTATCAATAGTAAAACATTATGAATGAGAATTTCGCGAAATTAGTCAGCTTTATCGAAGCTGCTTTTATTTAAAGTAACTTATATTTGGCTGAGATGTTGATGTATACTATCCACATGCCTTCTTACATGGAAATAGGCGAATACGTGTGTTATCGCGTGACAAATACAAGATCGTTTCAAAATGTTAGCCATACTAGAAATTCAAAGTGCTATAATTCAACCATTTTTTAAGATATAAACAAAAGAACAAATTTCCAGAAACAAAATCTGCTCCGGTATCTTTGTATCAAGGACAAACACATAAAAAAATCTTTTTCATTTTCCAATTTTTTAATACCTCATTTTAAATTTTAAATTTAATTTTTTTTAAATGGCTACCCTTTTGAAACAAGATAGCGAATGAAGCTGGCCAACGAACTCGGTCGAGACATTGGTATGTACTATGTACAGACCAAGCAACATCCAAATCGGTTCATAAATACTCTTGTTATCGCGTGACAAAAATCAGGTCGTTTTAAAATGTCAGCCACAATAGAAATTCAAAATGCTATAACTCAGCCATTTTTTTAGATATAGACGAAATAAAAAGTATTCCGGAATCTTTGTATTAAGGTCAAACACATACGAAAACAATCTTTTTCATTTTCCAATTTTTTGGTATCTCATTTTAAATTTTAATTTTTTAAAATTTTTTTAAATGGCCTCCATTTTAAAACAAGATGGCGGATGAGGCTGGCCAACGAACTCGGTCGAGACATTGGTATGTACTATGTACACACCACGGTACATCCAAATCGGTTCATAAATACGCCTGTTATCACGTGACAAATATCAGGACGTTTCAAAATGTCAGCCACGCTTGAAATTCAAAATGCTATAACTCAGCCATTTTGTAAGATATAGACGAAACAAAAAGTGTTCCGGAATCTTTGTATCAAGGTCAAATACATAAGAAAATAATATTCTTTCAATTTTCAATTTTTTGGTACCGCATTTCAAATTTAAATTTTTCTTAAAAATTTAAATGGCTGCCATTTTTAAACAAGATGGAGGATGAAGTTGGCCAACGAACTCGGTCGAGACATTGGTATGCACTATGTACAAACGAAGTTACATCCAAATCGGTTCATAAATACGCCTTTTATCGCGTGACAAAATTCAGGACGTTTCAAAATGACAGCCACGATAGAAATTCAAAATGCTATAACGCAGCCATTTTTTAAGATATAGACGAAACAAAAACTGCTCCGGAATCTTTGTATAAAGGTCAAATACATAAGAAAAAAATATTTTTCCATTTTCAATTCTTTGGTACCAAATTTCAAATTTCAAATTTTTAAAAAATTTTTAAATGGCCGCCATTTTGAAACAAAATGGCGGATGAAGCTGGCCAACGAACTCGGTCGAGACATTGGTATGTACTATGTACACACCACGGTACATCCAAATCGGTTCATAAATACGCCTGTTATCACGTGACAAATATCAGGACGTTTCAAAATGTCAGCCACGCTAGAAATTCAAAATGCTATAACTCAGCCATTTTGTAAGATATAGACGAAACAAAAACTGCTCCCTAATCTTTGTATCAAGGTCAAATACATAAGAAAATAATATTCTTTCAATTTTCAATTTTTTGGTACCACATTTCAAATTTAAATTTTTCTTAAAAATTTAAATGGCTGCCATTTTTAAACAAGATGGAGGATGAAGTTGGCCAACGAACCCGGTCGAGACATTGGTATGCACTATGTACAAACGAAGTTACATCCAAATCGGTTCATAAATACGCCTTTTATCGCGTGACAAAATTCAGGACGTTTCAAAATGACAGCCACGATAGAAATTCAAAATGCTATAACTCAGCCATTTTTTAAGATATAGACGAAACAAAAACTGCTCCGGAATCTTTGTATAAAGGTCAAATACATAAGAAAAAAATATTTTTCCATTTTCAATTCTTTGGTACCAAATTTCAAATTTCAAATTTTTAAAAAATTTTTAAATGGCCGCCATTTTGAAACAAAATGGCGGATGAAGCTGGCCAACGAACTCGGTCGAGACATTGGTATGTACTATGTACATACCGAATTACATCCAAATCGGTTCATAAATTCGAGAGTTACAGTATGACAAAGGTCAGATATATATATATATATATATGGATATATATATATATATATATATATATATATATATATATATATATATATATATATATATATATATATATATATATATATATCAACTTTTGAACGGAAGGTGGTTTCGGGGTCTGGGGGTCATGATCGATGAAAATTTGCCAAAATTTTTTGAAATCGCTTTCCTCCGAACGGCTGCAATAGGTAGCTTTTTGTAATGAAAGCTACCTAATAACTAGTTGGATGTGCCCATCCCAAAACTTTCTTCTATTTAATACAATCTATATTCAGTCTAGTATCTTAATATTTCAAGTTGTCAATCTACTTATAATAAAATCCGAGTGGAAAAAATTGTTGGTAACGATTCCGGTGCGAAACATTCTGGTCTGCGAATCGAACGTACATAAACGCCATGTTAGGCTAATGGAAAACACGTGCTAACATATGACAGCTAAATGATAATTTCTTCCGCTTAAAATAATGTTTGTTCAGCATATTTTCACATAAAACATGTATATCATATCCGATTATAATGTATTAATTTTCAAATTAAAAATAAGCTATTATAAATATCAGATTACTAGATATAAACAAAAGTACACTTTTGCCATTCACAATTTCCGAATCTTTTGAACGCTACATATATAAAAAAAATACAGGTTAGCGTCGGCGGCGGTGCTGCTTTTAAAATATTTGTAAAAGTATATTAAAACCTTTCAGTATTTTAACTTTGTTTAAAACCTTCAAAAACTATCCAATTTAGTTTAAAATGAAAAATAACGGATAACTATCTATACAACAAACGGAAGTACGAGCTGTAGGCAGCTACACTAGCACCCTTGGCCTAAGCTTTACAGAAAATTCCGTCTATAAATCAGGATGATATTTCTTGTTAAATCTCTGGCGCCTTCTATCAGCAATTAATGTAAACAAAGATGTTGAAATAGTACTTTTTTTTAAATGCATTTTATCAGATTTGAAGGAATTGCAAATAAAATGAACATTTCTTATCAGTTCTCATTGAAATTTAAACATAAAGAATACATAACACAGTGGTACAACATATTTTAATTATCTTGCAGATAAAATTATGAATTTTAGCATAATATGTTTGTAGTGAAAAAAAGAAGTCATTAAAGCAATTTGCTTTCGGAAACAATGCAGTTTAAAAACATTAAAAATTGCTGTTTAGCGTATTACAGAATAATTAAAAATTAGTTTCTGAGTAGTAAAATAATTTGTAAGCCCGAAAATTAATGTAGGATACATTATTCTTTGCACTATATTAATTTTGAGACTTATTAATTTGAGAATTAATCTGTAATACGCTAAACAGAAAATTTTTAATGTAAAGGAACTTAAACAAGCATTTTCGTCATAGAATGTGTAGCTGGAAATGGCGCGTTTAAGCACTGGTGATTATACTGTAGTTTATATAATTTCTTTGTTCTAATTATCAAAAATCAAAGGATAATACTTTTTGACTAATAAAGTGCATAAGGCAACTTTTATTTTATTTTATTTATTTATATATTTATTTATTTATTTATTTATTTTTTTTTTTTTTTTTTTTTTGAGTCAGAAAAATATATTTTTTAAATATTGTTTTGAAGATTTGCCATTCACATTCCGTCATTTTTGACGGGGTGTTTTATACTAGCAAATTAATAATATTATTTCAATGCTATGTCGTTAATTACGATCATGATATTTATTAAAATCAGTAGCTTTCCATTAATCTGTTGTATATCAACTCTTCGCGAATAGACGGCTTATCATGATACGAAGTTCATGTTGCTTTATGATCCGCGGGTGTACAATAGAGCTACGAAATATCAAGTAAATTACACAAAAATTGATATTACGGTGCCCCCTTTCGGCAGCATATTTCCAAATTCAAGGAGAACCTTACCATAGTCAAAAACAGACACGAAAAAATTCGTTCAATTCTATGCATAACTTCATACACTTTTCGAAGGTACAATAATGTATATGGCACAAACATCGCTATTACTGCGCTCACTTCCGTTGGATTTTTTTTAAATTCAGGAAGGAACTTCTTGCCATAGCCAAAGACATGTACAGAAAAGTTTGTTGAATTATATACATAACTTCATACACTTTTCAATGGTACATTAACGAAAATGCCACATAAATCGCTATTATAGCGGCCTCTCCATTGATTTTTTTTCTACATTAAGAAAGAACTTGCTTGTCATAGCCAAAAAAAAATGGTTCAATTCTACACGTAAATTCATACACTTGTCGATGGTACAATGGCGAAATGCGGACACACGAACACACGGACATGCGGACACACGGAATGACAGGCATTTTCTAGAAACATATTGTTTGGTATCTCTGACCCCTTAAACGTATTATTCCGTAGAAAACTGGAAATCGAAAAAAAAATTCGATTACAATACTTTCTTCTATTGAAGATAGAAGAAAGTAAAAATAAATTCGGTATAGACCCATTAACTAAAGTGTCAACTACCACTAACTTTAAACAATAAAATTCCCTATATGTTAACAAACACATTAAAAATTAGATATGTATTTGTTTACGTTATTTTTTTATTTATCCGCTGGTGTGTATTTATGTCTGTGACGTCAGTTGACACTGGTAGTACGTAACTATGCATCGCAACATTTTATTCTTTATGTTTTTTTTCTCTTTTAATATCATGGCGCTACATTACGGCCAATAGTAAAAATAGTTTCAAATGCATTTTAATGATGTTACACGTTTCTGATCACAATGAAATTGATATTCATTTATGAAGTGCACTTATATGTACATTCTGTAGAATATGCGGCCCAAAGAATAATACTTATTCATTCACAAAGCCACACAAAATAATTCATTTATATAATGATATTTGGGAAACATTGTTGCGGCGTATTTTAATTATGTTAAACTATTTTACACAGACTGTCTGTCTTCCCGAACTCTAACTTGCGCTAATATATTTGGAATACTCTGTAATTAAGATAAATTATTTTGATTTACTATGGAATATTCGGTATTGAAAATAAAGTATGTAGCGTTCATAGTTTATTTACAACATTATTATTACATTTATTATTACCTCAAAAGTATCCCATTGCATTATGGACTGTGAGGAAATATTGCAAGTATAGAAAATACGTAGCTCCTATAGTGATCGTCTAGTCCATTCGTATGCACTGTAAAAAAAATCCGACCAGTTTTCCTGTAGGAATCGGAAAAAAAAGTTGCCCTTATCGTACCGAAAATTTTTCCGATCCAGCTCGGAATAAAATCCGTAAAAAAGGGGAAATAGTCAATAAAACGCTATTTTGCGGTTTTTATTCCGATTTTACGGATTTTATTCCGAGCTTGGTCGGAAAATGTTCCGGTACGATAAGGGCAACTATTTTTCCGATTCCTACAGGAAGACTGGTCGTTTTTTTTACAGTGTGTCTGTCCGCATATAACTGGGCTAGAACTGCCCAGCCGAATCGTTTGAAATTTCACAAATATAATTGCTGCAAAATTGTGTCGAGACATTTCAAATTTTATTAAAATCGTATCAAAACTTTAAAAGATAATAATAAAAGTTTCCTTCATTCTATTAAATCCTATCATACGCAATTATTTCAGTGATATCCCACGATGAGCAATAAATCAAGTTTCCCATGGTAATTACGCCCTGTTTAAGATGGAGTAGTATTATTTCCGCATGACTGTTATTAATATATTTAATCGTAATGAATTTTGTACACACTCAGAAATGAATACTCAAATTTCAAGAAATTTTCTTGTTTTTTGACGAAACTGTTTCCTGGGA
Source organism: Maratus speciosus (assembly GCA_963932465.1). Taxonomy (NCBI): domain Eukaryota; kingdom Metazoa; phylum Arthropoda; class Arachnida; order Araneae; family Salticidae; genus Maratus; species Maratus speciosus. The sequence goes on along the minus strand of OZ010795.1, from coordinate 77,160,882 downwards.
AATGCTCCGAGCGAATATTTTGTCAAATTGGTGAAATTACTTTCTTCACTTGCTTGACGATATAAATTTCGTCAAAAGTTGGCTGGTGGTGCCGTCTATCGAACAGTTTGGAAGCTCATGTATTTATTGGCAGGGGGAAGAAAAAATTCACTTCTCGTTCTCCTCGGGGTGATTCGAACCAGCGGCCTTTGGCGTGGGAGACCGTTACTCTTTCCACCTCGATATTGAGGACTCGTATAGATTTGATTATCGATTAATGTAATGAATTCTTCTGCGTGTTTATATTTTTATAAGGTAGATTGTAATTTTATCGGTGCTACTATAATTTCTGAAAGTTTTAAGTAAGACTAATTTATTATTATGGTTTTCTCGTGGTCAATGAATAATTATAATATGGCTTGATTAAATAATTTATTAGTGAAATTTTCTTTGCTCAATGAATGGTTTGAATAGTGTTTCGTTAATTTGTTGCACACAAATAACGAATTGTGAAGTGCATATTGCGTGAGATTTTATCACTTTCAGTAGAGGGATAAGATTTTAACACTTTACTGTTTATAAACGGGAGATGGATTAATTATGTTTATTTTTAATTTGATTGAAAACAGAATAAACTTCTTAAATAAATTAAAAATATATATATATATATCCTGGAAGTTTGAAATTTTATTGACCAAATTTTCTTTTTGAATGGTTTTGAAGAACACATAAAATGTATTCTTTTCGAATTAAAACATAACGAACAACATATAAATAAATAAATAAATAAAGATAATAATAAGCATTCCTAAAAATTTTAACAGCTAAAAAAATAACTAATGAAGAGATAATAACAACCTACATTTCGGTATTTTCTGAAAAGCACTAAAAAGTGCTGTTTTAAAATAAATTATTACAGGACTAACATAAACAAGCAAATATCTGCTTGCTAAAATCACAGGATTTGAGGAGGTACAGCAACTGTTTCCTTAAAATGCATTGAGTCTGACTGTGCAGAACTTTCGTCAAATATTTGAGAGTTTACCTTTCGTTAAAAGTCACGTGATGTTGATAGGAAATGATAGACAAAAACGACGAAATACAGTTCAAGGATTTCTGAATCGTCAAAAGTGAGGGTTTTATTTCTGAAAGTGCATTCATGCATTTTTGCATATGAATGCAACAGCTATTGCAACTAGATCTGAACATTTTTTTTATCTAGTTATAGTACGAACGTAGTTCATTTGCCACTTAATAAGTAAAATTTCAGAATTGTTTCATTAATGTCATCCATGATTAAAAATATTACATTTGAAACAAGCAATAGGAAATATTTAATGAAATATTTTTCGTGCGCATTAATTTATTTTAATCTTTCGACATATGATTAAAGATTATGGATACTCGCGAAGAAATTCATAGGATTTTGCTAAAGTTACTGCGATAAATTCTTGAAGTAAACCCCATCATAGTTAATACCTGATTATACAACTACATCTTTTTATAATTTTTAACTCAATCAGCGTAAATCTTATGAGTTGGAAAATGAAATAGGAAAATAAAAACTATTAAGCGCGAAAAATCTTTAATTTTACAATATTTTACCGTATTATACTTACATTTTAAAAGTATATAACTCTCATTTTTTAATTAGTTCCATATATATTATATAAAATTATGCCATCGATTTATTATTTACTTTTTTGTATCTGTGAGATATATTGGAAATCCAATCACAATTGTCTAAATATTAAAAACAATATATTTGTTTTCTAAATAGCCAAAATTACCCAACCGAATCGTTTGAAATTTCATCCATATAATTATTGCAGAAGTCTGTCGAGTCATTTCAAATTTTATAAAAATGTAATCAAAAGTTAAAAAGATATTGTTAAAGTTTACTTCCTTCTATTAAATCATATCATACGTAATTATTCCAAAGATATTCCATGAAAAGTAATAATTCTAGGTTGCCATGATGATTACGTCCTGTTTAATATGGAGTAGTATTACTTCCGTGTTACTGATATTAATATATATAATCGTAATGAATTTCGTATTCATGCATTTTTGCATAAGAATGCAACAGCTATAGCACCTAGATCTGAATATTTTTAAAACTAGTTATACTACTTTCGCACCTCATTTGCCACGTAATAACTGCAATTTTAGAATTGTTTCAGTAATAGCATACATAGTTAATAATATTACACGTGAAACAAGCAATTGAAAATATTTAAACAAATATTTTTCGTATGTAGTTATATATTTAAATCTTTCGACATATGATTAAAGGTTATAGATAAACTCAAAGATATTCATATAAGTGACATATTTTCTTTATATATAGTATTGATAGGCTTTTGCAAATGTTCCTGCGATATATTCTTCAAGTAAACTCATGCATATTTAATACATCATTATACATCTACATTTCTTTATAATATTATAACATTCAATCAACTCAAATTTTATGAGTTACAATTTGGAATAGAAAAAAAAGTCTCATTTGCCACGTAAAAACTGCAATTTCAGCATTGTTTCAGTAATGACATCTGTGGTTAAAAATATTACACGTGAAACAGGCAATTGAAAATATTTAAACAAATATTTTTCGTATGTAGTTATTTATTTAAATCTTTTGACGTATGATTAAAGGTTATACATAAACTCAAAGATATTCATATAAGTGACATATTTTCTTTATATATAGTACTGATAGGCTTTTGCAAAAGATTCTGCGATAAATTCTTCAAGTAAACTCATGCATATTTAATACACCATTATACATCTACATTTCTTTTTAATATTATAATATTCAATCAACGCAAATTTTATGAGTTACAATTTAAAATAGAAAAAAAAAACTTTTACACCGAGAAATCTTTAATTTTAGAATATTTTACGGTACTATACTTACGTTTTAAAGGTATATAACTTTCATGTTTTAATTAGTTCCATATATATTATATAAAATCATGGCAATTGATTTAATATTTACTTTGTATCTGTTAGATGTATTGGAAATCCAATCATAACTATCTAAATATGACTTTCAATTTCTTAACGGAGATAAGATTATTGATTTTTTTTTTCTGAAAAACATTGCTTTCATGTAGGTCATAAAAATTGATTTTTAACATTTGTATAGCTGATATTATATATAGATGGTGTTTATGGGTGCTATCATCACAAATATTATTATGTTTAAAAGAAAATCTATTTTCGTCTTGAAAAGCTTGTTATTATTGTCGTATTTTATCGATATAACAAAATTCAGATTTATTTACTTGACTTTGATTGAGTCGTATACACTGTAAAAAAGTACGACCAGTTTTCCTGTAGAAATCGGAAAAATAGTTACCCTTATCGTAAAATCGGAATTTTATTTTATCGGAATAAATTCCATAAAATCGGAATAAAATCCATAAAATCGGAATAAAATCCGTAAAATGCCGTTTTATTGATTATTTCCTTTTTTACGGATTTTATTCCGAACTGGGTCGGAAAATTTTCCGGTACGATAAGGGCAACTATTTCTCCGATTCCTACAGGAAAATTTGTCGGATTTTTTTTACAGTGCATTATAAGTTAACGATTTAGATTAGTACGAAAATTTTAATACACAAAAATTACTACAAAATATTTTTTTTCAGATTGTTTTAACATTTTTATTGGGTTAAATATTTTTTTTTATTCATAAAAAAAATAAATTAATAATTTTTTTTTATAATTAGAAATTACTAAGCAGTTTTTTTTTTTTTTTTTTTTTTTTTTTTTTTTTTTTTTTTTCAAAATTAAAGAACAAAACCAAGAACTTGCTTATTCAGATCTGTGCATCATTTAAATACATTACCTTTGTAAGTATAAATAAATCAAACATTTATATTCTTTATTTTTCAGCATATTTTTGTCATTAATAAAACTAGGGGATCGAACCCGAGCTCCTCGGGTTACAGAGTATAGGTAAAAACAATTTTTTTTTCTTTTTTTTAACTCTAATTATTATTTTTTTACATGTAATATATATTTTAGATTGTCCACTAACATAAAAAAGAATTTTTATATGAAAAATATCAATTATGCAATCAAATAAAGTTTTAAAATTTATTAAAAGCGTTACTTTCACATGCCAGGAGTTCTTAGCCTAAGATTTTGCGACTTAAGGCAGTCTTTCCGATCATTTCAGTGCTTTAAGCGCGCGGTTCAATCCCATGTTTGTTAAATTTGTTTCTTATTTACATTATTTTATTTATTTTTCTATAGAGGAAGTTTTAATTTTGTTATGGGACATCAGACGGAAACAAATGCTGACATTTTTACATTGTTTTAAAGGCAAGCGGATTAATATTTCATAATCGAGCTACACGTGATAGAGATACATTTAAAAATAATTCATGCTTGAAAATCTCTCTCTCTCTCTCTCTATATATATATATATATATTACGCTATCGCACGTGGCACAGAAATCTCAATTATTTGTTAATTGTTTAATGGCAACCCCCGAATGAAACGCATCTCATTAGTTATTGTGTAATAGTTTTCAAAAGGGAATAACAATAAATAAAAAAAAAAGTTTAATTAATAACTATAGAAAAAACAATTTATATAATAAAAAAAGTAAATAAACAACAACATCCGGGTTACCATATCAAGCAAAATAACGACACTTTGTCGCCAATTAAGTACCCCGGTGCGTATATGACATTGGCGTCAGAAACAAATCGCGCCAACGTGGTGCGTATATGACATCTGTGCCGTCTTTTACTTATTTATTTATTTATTTATCGAACAACAAACATACGACTTCATCTCATTTAAAATACAATAAATAAATAAAGGTACTTTTCCAGTATAGGTACTTGGCGAAATAGAGAAAAGGTCCATGGCGAGGAAAGAAATTTGGCAACGTACTTTCTGGCAACCCTATTTAATCAAAATATTTTTTTCGAATAAAACTACATAAAAGTTGCCATGATCAGAAAGAGTCTGTACTTTAATGTTAGCTGGGCGCAATTCTCGCCAATGGCATTTTTTAACTCGCTAGCACATTTTTTTATTTTTCGAGGGGTAAATTAAAACAATGCTTTGATGTTGAAATTAAATAATTTATGGTATTATTTATTCTTTTTCTTTTTTAAAGATTTTCTTTTTAAGTGAAAGTCATGAATTTTAGACGTTTCAGTTTTAAATTAAAGCTATCCATTTTAAATAAAATGAGTGAAAGGATTATATTTTAATCATGAAATATGAAAAACGGGTACTATGTTTGGCGATTTATCACCTGTGCCCCACTAACATAAAAATACCGAGTTCTTGATTTCTCTATCAGAATCTTCCTCTTTGGCGAAGGATCGAGCAAGTAAATTAAATTATGAATAAAAGTAACATGATACAATGGGATTACATGATATTATACCTAGGATACATTTAAGGGAGACCAAACTGGTCGCCACGGGCGGATAGTTATTTTAAAAACCATAATAACTCAGTCAATTGAGATACAATTTTCAAACAAATTGCATTTGAAAGTAGGTTTTTTTCTCTATTTGACGGCGTAAAAATTGAAAATGCGTGAAATTTAGAAATTTAAAAAATCGCTGACATAGTAAGCATTTTAATTTTTTTTCTTCAGGTTTTATGGGAAAATGATAACAAAATATACAGTATCTCCTATTTTCGACTATTTTCCGTTTACTTTCAATGACTTTCAATAGAAATGGGGTTCTTTTGTTGCCACGATTAGAAAAATGATATTAAATACTACAAAAAAATTAATATCTCAAAAATAAATTGAGATACAGCTTTCAAACAACTTGCATTTAAAAGAGCATTTTTTTCCTCATACAACGGTGTAAAAATTTAAAATGTGCGACGGTTAGAAGTTTAAAAATTTGCAGTAAAGAAAATTGCAAAACCAAAATTTTATTTTAAATTTCAAAGTGTTGCCATTCGCAAAATGACGTATGCGTTACGCACAGATATGTTTGTCCTTTATAATATAGAACACATAGAACTTATCCTCAAAATATGTCAGACAATTTCTGACATTTAATCAACTTATAGAGAATAAGAGGTGAAATTAAAGAAATTGTAGTACTTTTTTTAAGCAAAATAATCATAATAATCCTAATAATAAAACAATAAAGAATAAGTTAAATTACTGATTCTAAAATATAATAATTTATGAGGGTGTTTTCGGTTACATATTTCATAAAAACTAATATTAAATTCACCAAAAAATTATCTGTCAGAGCAAAAGCTGTAAAATTGAATAATTAAATTTATTAATCTGTATAATATTTGATGTTCTTTTCCCTTACTTCTTTTAGTGATAAAGTATTTTTTATATGTACTGTTGAAAACTCTTCATAATTTACGAAGAAAAATGTTTGGAATTCAAGGCATAAATTTTTAATGTAAAATAACAGGGACAAATGTTAATAGATTTTATCTCGGGACATATGTTAATAGTTGTAATTATATATTTACCTGTACAAATAACTTAAAGGCACATATGAAAGTGTTAAATCTCACTCCAAAATAAACATTTTAATACACAACTTGTAGCATATCACTATTTCACATAATATTATACAGGGTGTCCGGTCTCAACGGTGTCCAATGGCTAATTCCTAAACCGTTAGTCATAGACATATAGTTCCAATGACAAAAATGTTTTAAATTAGGTAAAGCAATATTTAAAGAGCGATTTGGGTCAATAAAAACATTTCTTAAAACATTACGAATTTTAAATTTTTATACGGTCCCCCGGCCCTATAAATTATATTTAATAAAATTTCACTTTTACACTGACAAGTAATACAAAAAATGTTCCGTTGTTCTACGATTAAAATTGACCGAGTAATACCTGTTTAAAGTTGGAACATATTTTTTTCTGAAAACTGGGGGTCATTCGCAAATTTAGTCGAAATATAATTTCGTCAGATATATTAAAAAATGGTTGAGAGTAAAATTAACATTGCAATATAAATTTGAAATTTTTAGTCATTCTGACATATTAATTCAAAATATACAATTTGTAATACACATTTAAGAAGAAAGAAAAAAAACATAATTTTTGTTAAATAAAATTATGCTAAATTAACAGCCTCAATTCTTTACAAAATGATACGTATTTTAAAATATTATTAGATTACACTAGCCTGCAAAAGTTGCGTTATTTCATGTTTTTTAGCTTTTGATAATTGATTCTCATGTATTCTGTACCGCAGAATTCGGAATTTACCTTCATTTTTAGCCATCACATCAAGATTTTTCGCAAATTGTAAATTTCAAAGTTAAAATTTAATCTCCTCCCCCATCTCATCACACCACCCAGCTGTAAGAATCCCAAGATAAGCAAAAATATCGAATAAATTATTGAATCAAATAAAAAAAAAAAAAAATTCATATGTTTTATAGCATGAGATTTTTGCTATATTTTAACTTACACATTTGCAAAAGAATTCTAACGTGATGGTTAAAAATGAAAGTCATTTTCAGATTTAGTGCTAAAAAGTACGTAAAAATCAATTATCAAAAGTTTAAAAATACAACCATCTCCTCTACATTATAGTATCCGATTTTTGTTATTCTTTAAATTCGACAATTTATGATTTGCGAAATATCCTGACATGATGGTTAAAAATTAAGGCAATTTTCGGATTCAATGCTAAAAAATACATAAAAGTTAAGAAACCCAACAATCCCCGTCTTGTATTATCTAATCTAAAACTTTTTCATAAACTTATTGGCGGTAATCTATCCGAAATGTGTTATCCTATAAAATAAGTATAAATGGTAACCACCGAAAATCATAATAATATTAGATTGTTATCAGATTTGCTCCAGTATGTAAAATGTAATCTCGTTCGGATATTTAAATGTGGGTTAAATTTCGAATACAAATTTTGAACAGGAAAAACATGCATAAAAACGTTGAAGTAACATAAAAACTTATAAAAATAACAATTTTATCAAAAGAAATCATAAAATAAAGTCTCAAATCCTGACAAAATAAAACATATGTTATTTCAGCCAATCTGAAACTTAATAAATGTTAACTTAATCGTAATACTTGTAGGATTTTTCCAAAGCGCAAATACACATGGAATGACATCTTCGAATACTTTAAGCACTTGGAATATGACCCCTCAAAGCCAAGCCGAACTCATTTGTTTTCAGAGCAGAAAAGTGGCATAAGTCATGCATTTTTAAAGTTTCATAACTCGCACAATTTTAGTGTCATATGAATGGGACTTTTTTCGTCTTACTTGTCAGTGTAATAGGAAAATTTTACTAAATATAACTTATAGGACCGGGGGACCGTATAAAAAATTAAAATTCGTATTTTTTTTTTAAGAAATGTTTTTATTGACCCAAATCGCTTTTAAAATATTTCTTTATCTGATTTAAAGAATTTTTCTAATTGGAACTATATTTCTATGACTAACGGTTTAGGAATTAGCCATTGGACACCGTTGAGACCGAACACCCTGTATGTATGATTAGACGGTTCCACATTTTTTTATGTTGTTTCTATTTAAGATATAAATTATGCTATACTTTTTGTTTTCAAAATTAAACATGCAATTTTATAAAGTTGCCATAATTAAATATACGACATTTGAAAGTGCAGGTTGTTTTAAGTAACATACAGGGTCTAATATAATTTAAATTTTATTCTGAAATGTTGCCTTCAAAAATATACACACAATATTGTTGTCTAATATGGCTATATTTTACTTTAGTTTTCGCAGTTTAAAAATTCTGACATTGGAAAATGATTTGTATTTATAACACCAGATTTGAAAACCGCAACATCCATAATACGGACAGGGGAAACTAGAATATTCTTCACCAAAAAATGCAGTACCTAAGGAATTAACACAAATAAACAAAACAAATGTAAAATATATAATACATTTTCATATTATACTTTAACTTATACAGTAGCTTTGCGTATAAAGGCACATTTTTCAGTTTCAAATTATTTCCAACTGACATTTATGGGAAAAATCGTTTGCGAAAAATTAAATTACGTCTACAATGTTAAATGTAAGATTTTTAATTGAATGCCTACTTCAAACCTAAGAGGAAGGAAAATCTTTATGAAATTGAAAAGTTTTCTTATTTTCCATATCGAAAATTAAGTTCATATATAAAAAAAAACGAATTATCATTCTGATATAAACAAAGTAACAACTCGTGCCTCAAACCTTTGACAGGAGGATTTTGTCGATGCCAGTGTGTCAGTAGGTAAACATGTATATTTTTCAAATGCATAATTTATATATTAATTTTTTTTCAGCACCGTTAAATAAGAGCAGTAATATCTCTGTTCTAAGGCACGTTTATTATTTTCATATAAAATATGAAGGGCATGATAATGTATTTTTTATTTTCTTTTTTATTGTATATAAATTTTATGTGTCCTGCTATAGATTTAATTGAAATTACTAGAAACGAACCTTTGTAGTTGCTTAACTTGTGTTATATTAAGTACATTTCTTAAAAAAAAAAAAAAAAATACAAAAAATAATTAATTGTTCTTTTATGAGTTTTTAACAAGTGGTACTAATAAAAAATTCTACAATAAATGTCATTTAGCCTAAACCCTTTTTTCTTTTGATAAAAAAACATGAATGTCCATTTATCTTTTCTTACAACTTAAAAAGAAAACAGCTTAAAAAGAAAACAAAATAACAATATACCAAAATTATGCAATGAATATGTAGTTTTTATAATTTCTGTTACATTACTTCTGTTTTAAACATTTTCTATATTCTGTGTTATGTTGATAACCCTCGGTCCCCGTCTGTTCTACTTCCAAAAGACCCATTTAAATCCCAAGAAAACAGATGTAATTCCCGGAAAAAATCGAGGCTGTTCCATAGTTTAACCCTTATGCCCCGACAGTACTTCAAAGTACCATTAAAATGACCTGTTACAAAATTCATTTAATAAATCGATTAGCAGTAATGGAATTTGAATGAGTTATAGATACTTTACTCTCTATTGTTCCAAAAGAATTATTGGTTGCAAAAAAACTAAATTATTTTTAAAAGGATGATTTCCTTTTCATTTGCTTCTTCTCAGCTTTATTGACGTTGAAAGATTGAGGGGGGAGCGAAGTTTCAGTTGGGAAATATTTCTATATTTCTAGTGTAAGAGCTTTATATTTGTACATTTTCTAATTTTATATAAAACTAAAAAAAATATTTTAAATAGAAAATTTGAGGGAAGATTGATATACTCCACAAAATCCCTATAAATTCAAATTTAACAATTAAAATTTAATTGGCAAAATCCTTCTAAAATTTATTAAATGACTGTTGTGTATACTGACTATGAAATTATTTATTTATTTAATGTATTAAATGTAGTTTCAAAAACTCACGAAAAATGTATTAGAATGTGAAACTTTAATGAATTCATAATTTGGGCCTTAATGGGTTAACCGGCGATTTCCGGTCTTTTCAATTCTAGTCTTCGATAATACGCTATAAAATATAAATTTATTAATCACATAAAGTATCTAATTTATCGATACGAAAAAAATGTGTGATTATTGTAATAATGAATCGATCGCCGAATGTGTTTCCAAATAACATTTTAATAAAACATTCTTAATTCTCTGATAAATATTATAAAATTTAACATAATGCAGGTTGGATAGCTATTATTTATTAAACATTTTGTTTCTATCCCTGTGCAATTTAATTAGTATATATATATATATATATATATATATATACAAGGGGTCTCATCCCACCGTGAGCTTCGCCCGGCAACTCTGTTCAGGCTTCTCTGCTTCTGAAAACATACAAATGTGCCGTGGTTAAAAAATATTACCAGGTTACGGAATATTGACTGATATTATCAATATAAAAGCGGGGATATATGCTGTATTCGCGTTGCCATACTTTTCAGTTTGAATGCGCATTTTTAGGATACCTCTGCCTCTCCCATCGCTGCCGTAATAAAGTTTTCGGAATTGATACGTAAGATCAATTACACATTTAAAAATCAGTTTGTATAAAAAGTTAGGTTAAAAATGACGCAATCTTCAAGAGTTTTATAACGATGCTATGACAATATTCTTCTTTTAGGTATGAGGTGAAAAAACAGGAATAGCTTTCAGATCCACTTATTGAAAAGCATTCTCTTTGAAATTTTTCTCTTATTTTTATATCTTGATCGAGTTTTAGGTATTTCAAGAAGAGGTATAGCTTATTCATTAATTCTTTATTCTATTTTAATACGCCATCATGCATATTATCAGATTATTTTTACATTGTGCATTGTTTGTATTAAATAATAAGAATATTCGAATTTTCTAATGTGTATTTTTTAATAGTAATTCCCTCAAAATAAATTGAAAGTCTTTTGCGCACACATTTATTTGTATTTATGCTGCATCAAGCGATGTACTAAATAAGCAAATTTGCTTGCAGCACTACATTTATACCTTGTGATGTCAGATTAAGTTTACGGAATGAAAATCCGTATTAAATGTATTGTCTTAAGATATGACGTAATTTTCCCTATTAAATGCATTTCTGGTGTAATAATTTTCTTATTCTTAATTTTTTTTTCCACTTTTTAAGACGGGTACATATATTATTTAATTTTAAAATGTTTGAGAATTGAACTTTTTAAATATGATCTAATATTCACCGTAAATGTTCTTCGCGTGTAATAATTTAATTACTTTAGGAAGTTACGATATGGACCGTATTGTTCCTTTCGGTTTGATGCTATAAAAATCGTCATTTTACCTTACGTTATTGCACAGTAATACTGTCCGTTTAATGTCTGTGCCTTTTATATACGACGCAATTACCTTTAATTCATTTCTCGCGATATAATTTTATTTGAAAATTTTCGTTTTTTTTTTTTTTTTTTTTTTTTTTTTTTTTTTTTTTTTTTTTTTTTAATATATTTATGTGTAAAGATTTTGACGTAACGTTCCTTATTTTTTGCTTTAATTTGTGAACATTTAATTGTATTTTTAACATTGTTGATGTACTTTTCTCTTTAAATCTAATAACATTTTTTTTTTTTTTTTTACTTCTACGGAATTTGAAGTCACAGACGATTTTTGGTTTGTAAAATAAACTGGTTCTGAATGATTGAAATGTGTAAAAAAAATATTTTTATTTTTTTTCTTTATTTTCCAGAAAAACATAATTTAATCACAATATTTTCTTCACTATATATTGAAACAAAAGTTAATTTCAGTTTTAATTCAAAAATGACGAAAAAGAAATTTAATAATCCATGTGTTTTCCCCCTTTTTCCTACAAATATGGAGTATGTAGTTGGCATCATTATAAATATAATTAAAATTAGAAAAAAAATCCCTTCAAATTAGAAAAAAATTAATATTTCGAAAACTAATTCAAATTTTTAAATTCTAATAACATTTTTGAAACCAGTTTATCAATACTTATAAATGGGGTTAATTTCCCCGCCAAATGTTCCATGCTTTAGGAGAAATAACAGTAAAACATAATCAGCCATTTAATCTGTCGTTTCATAAAATCTTTCATAAATTCCTATTACTGGGATTTTATATCTATAAAGTAGATATCGATAAAAATTTAAAGAACATTCAGAGTCATTTAAAAATACATACTATGCTAAAAGAGAAAAGCCTGCAATTTTCCGTAACCTAGTAATGTAATATTATGAATAATTAATAAGGGTATACACTCTTTTCAGTATATAACAAATTATTTACAGCTGAACTTGTTTACTGAAATTTAACTAATGTAATTTCTTTTATTATTAGTTAATTTATTTATTTTACTGCAACAAAATCAGCTTCAATAATAATTGTATAAGTTTTACATTAGATTCCAGAAATAATCGATGGAAGTTTTGCCAAAACAGTTTTTCCACCATTCATGACACAAAAATTCTGAATATTGTAAATTTCTATTTTTTTTTTTTTTTTTGAGTGCTTACATTCATTATATATGTTAAAAATTCTATAACTTGTGTGTTTTCCAGTAAATTAAATATGATATTTTAAAAATCTCAATGTTTATTTAGGGTTATATTGTACAGTAATCGTTTCACATTAAGAAAAATAAAATTAACAAAATCACTATAAAATAAAATAAACAAAAATACTTTTACGAAACGATACCGAAAAGCACAAAATGCAACATATATTTATTTAATAAAATAGCGCAATTTAAGACTTAGTAGGCGATGTTATAATACTGTTTTATTTAATTAAAAAATTTGAATCAGTTATAAGCGTGGTTCATTTATCGCGTTAATATTTTTGCAATATACCTCTATTAACGTATGAACGGGGTCGAGAATTTAAATAAGTGTTCAAAAGTCAAAAATCGATTAAAAATGAATTTATAATGCGATACTTGGTCATAGTGTTGGTTTGAATGTCCTTTATGACAACAGTTTAAGTTATCAGCACCAATGATTTTAGTTTTAAGCATGAAACGTTTGTTTCAGTATACCAGCTACATTTCAAAAAGATATCGGCAATATAGCTAGCTGAATTTCAGTTGCCTTTGAAAAGTAGCCTGATGATAAAGTATTTTCCACATTTTGTCATTTTTCATTAACGAATTTCTTGAATTCCATTGTCCACGAGTAGATTTGAAACTGAACCTTTTATTTTTGCTTTTTCTTTTATTTTTGTTGGAATAGGCTCGTTCTGGTCATTTTGCAGGACAAACTAAGGCATTAACAAAAAATAAAATTAAATTAAATGAAAAGTAAAAGTGACAATTTGTGGAAAATCACTTAACATCCAGCTACATTTAGAAAGCAACTGAAATTAAGGGCTCACTATCGGCGATAGCTTTCTGAATTTTTACCATATTCGTCTGGCTTTTTCTCAAAGAGTTCGCCTATATTGTTGATTATCAAATGTTGAAAAAAAAAGAATTGGTAGCGATCGAGCAGTTAAAAATCATTACACATAAATTGTCATATCTAATTAACTCAATATCTTAGGTTCGCTTAAATGCAAGAGATAATGGAATTTACTCAAATTCTTCCATACCTGCGTTAAAAAAAAAAAAAAAAAAAAAAAAAAAAAAAAAAAAAAAAAAACGATCTAGGCTCGCGCATGAAATGCATTTCGCCAGACCACGTGCAAACATTCAAACTTAAGAGTTCCAGTAGTACCCTCAGAAAGACTAACGTGGGTAAACTCCCACACAAAAACAATTTATTTACAATTATATCAAGGTACTGCGTGATACCTAGTATTTAGATTTTATTTCTTTATTATGTTACCAATTAAACCCCGTTGCGATTTAAATAGAATTTTTTTAAATCTTTTTTTTCTGACAATTTTCAAATATTTTATAAAACAGTGGTTATTTGTCTAACATAATTTACGATGCCATTCAAGAAGTAATATTATCGACGGAAGAATGCAGGAAAACGCAATTAATATTGTTTGACAATATCAATGGTATTTTAACAAGATTAGTTCTTATTAACAGTATTATTATTAATATTTACGTTTTTTAATTATTACAAATTAAATTTGTCAATTAAAAAAATATCTCAATACATGTGAGAATTAAAGAAAAGTCACTTTATCATTTATATTAATTTAAACAAATTTCTGGCAAAATTCACTCTTACTTGTTGGACATGGGTGCGAACTGCAACGCTAGTTTCAGTCATAGCACTGCAGTTCGCAGCCATGTCCAACAAATAAGAGAGAATTATGTCAGTCAGGCATCGAACGGATAGATTAACAGGTAAAGCATTGACAGGGCACGCCAAGTATCCAGGTTCGATTCCTGGTGTGGACATTTTTCGCTGTGCTGGAATAAACATCAACTGTGCTACTCCATCCTTGAATATGATTTAATCCAGGTGGAAAAAACATTCGTTCTCTTCATTATTCCAGTAAATATTTCATAATCAAAACATTCATGCAGAGAAAATGCCAGCATATTGCATTTTCTTTCAATATTATTATAATTCCTTTAAAAAAAAAATTCTCCATTTTCTCTTTGGGATACAAAATTCATTTTTTTTTTTTTTTTTTTTTTTTTTTTTTTTTTTTTTTATCACAACAAAAATACATTGGAATAATGGTTTACTTTTATGTAAAAGTAAATTTTTAATTACAATATTATAAAATAATCTCCGTTTTATCATATATATTTTTTTTCAAATTACTAATTTCTCAATCGAAAATTATAAAACTATTATTTCGAATATGAATTCCTTATACATATTTTTTTCTGCATTAAATGATAGATTTATATATATATTTAAAATTTTTAACGTCCAATTTTAATTCCGCTATATTAACATTTTCATTGAAAAAAATATCTATCACACACATTGGTGGATGAATATTTCATATTTTTATCCTTCCTTTTACTTGTGTTCACATATACGTGTGCAATATATGACTGTATCATATATTAAATTGACATTATATAATTTTAATTAAAATTTTACAACTCTAATTACACCGTTACTTTATTCTACTTCAAAGTGCTTTTACGTTTTAGAACGTTATAGGCATATATGCATTATAAAACTCCTTACATCTACATATTTAGTGAAACCAATGAACGTACTGCTATAACCATATAATTTAATTTCACGATACCCCTGTAAGAAAATTAGATTAAATTTCAAAACGCATTCCACTAGAAAAATTAAAACTACATTTTAAATTCCACAGCGCGTTTGAATTACATAATGATAATTAAAACTTGAATTTCTCTTATCAAATGAATGGCTTGAAATCTCTAATGTACTATTAGTGACGGATAATTAAGTTTTACGTATATTCAGGATCTTTTTCTGACATTCGAATTCAGTGTATTCTTATTAATTGCAGCGAGTAAATGATTTTAAGTTTGTTCATATGTAAATTAATAGTTTTTGCGAATTAACATTTGCATTTAATGATTGTCATTCAAAGTGAACAATTTATTCAGTAACTTAAGATATCGTCTAAAACCTCATTTTAGAAGAAAATGAAGAAAATATATGCATTTTTTTTAAAAAAAAACTTTTTACTGTCTCATTATTGTTTCGGGTTTCGTCAATTTAATATTTTCTGTGTATAGTTCTAACAGTTGGAGATGCTACACTTGAGAATTCTGCGGGGAAAAAATCAAGGTTAAGAATCGGGTATGAAATAGTAATGCTATATAAACTGACTCTTGTCAGGCATGAAGGCGTCAACATTTTGAATACAAATTCTTGAATAAAATCCCTCGCCGACGCAAAGATTTGTAAATTATATATTTAAATATTTACACTATACCGATTTTCATCAGGCATTACTGCTTCAAAAATGTGGTATTCATGCATGTGTGTGCTTATAGTATTTCATAAACAGTCAGAATACAGTTACATAGAAACGGTTTTAATTCAATATTTAAAAGTACATTTTTTATCGTTATATAGAAAAACATGCCTTTTTTTTAAAATTTGTATTAGCGATACTTCTGTTGTTTATTAAAATTCAATATATTTCTAAAAAAACTAGTTCTCATATCTGTATCTGTGTTTCTAAAATATTTGTAAATTCAAATGCATAACCTAAGAGCTCGCATGTAATGCAGTTTTGAGCAATGAAAATCAAATTTCAATTGGCCCGGGTTCGAGTTTTGGCACGGAATCTTTTTCACTATGTTGGCCTTTGCGCCTCTTAAGCAATTACTTTGAAATTTGATTTTCCTTTTGAAATATTGTATTCAAGGGGAATGTTTCTCTCTGGAATAATTTTCATGTATTAATATAATATATTAGATATTGGGAATATTTTACTCCTTTTCTTTTTAAAAAAAAAGCAGTAAGTATTTTTTTTTTCTATTACATTTTAAATGCCATCTCATGATTTTAAAATTTTATTTGGAAAATATGTATTTTTAATATTGATGATGCACAATTTTGAAACTGTTTTGAAGAAACCTTAGTGTCACTATATGTATTTTGTAAATTACTCGTGGATTAAAATTTACATTAAGTGTATAGTTTATTTAATTCATACATATTTTACATTTGTATCGTGTAGCCTGCACATCAGTATAGTTTTCTAAATCGTTGTAACATTTTATTTTGAATCTAACAGTAATTTTGTATGCTGTTTTTTGGTAAAATATATTTATCGTTTTACAATGAAATCTCAAAAATCTAAAATTATTAAACCCTGTATTTGTAATATCAAATCGTTGTCGAACACAACGAAAGTTTTTAAATGTATTCATAAAACTTATTTCTGCAGCTAATTCGAAATATAAGAAAGCGGAAATACTTTTCCATATGATTTTCTTCGAAATTTCCCATCATAAGACAAACTGGTTATGTACAAAATAAAAATCCCAAATAATACAATTTTTTTCTTTTTTTGTGAAGACCAAAATAAATTATTTTAATTTATCATATTTAAGTAGTATTTAGTAGTAAAATAATAAACTTTTCATAGACCTTTTAATAGAACCGTATGAATAGAACAAAGTCTTGCCACATCCATTTACATTTAAAAAGCTTTTTTTTTTTTTTTTTTTTTTTTTTTTTTTTTTTTTTTTTTAATGTTGTGGCATAACGACACATATTAGTTAGTTATTTAAGAGTAATTAAATTGCGTACGGAAATATTAAACTAAATAAGTATATTTAAATTATATTATACTTTATGTTTGGAAATTCTTGCCGATATTAAATCATTATAAAAATATTAATTACTTTCTTCACATACGAGTGTAATTCAAAAATTATCTGCAATGTAGTTATAATTTTATTGCAATACAAATACTAACATTAACTTCATTTTTCAATATAGTCCTCTTGCTTTTCAACGTACTTGGTCCATCGTTGCACTAGCTGCCTGGTCCTCTTAAAATAAGAAGTTTTTCGGCTGTGGAACGAGCCACGCATGCACCGACTTTAAGATACCCAATCAAATCTGGTGTGAGTGATTTCGTAGGCAACACTGTGACTAATTTGCATACGATATTCTATTTCATCAATAGTCTCTCGTCTGTCTAACAGAACCATATCATGTGCACGCTCAATTTTGTCATAATTTTTTGCCGTCGCCCGGCTGCTTCCTCATGCGTAACACTTGTGCGACCGTATTTGAATTTTGCAATTCATTCGTTGACACTCCGTTGCGGAAAGACACTATTATAGTATCGTTCTGAAAGTCTTCAAAGGATTGCGTTCCCTGATACACATCCCGACCACAAAAAAACGGGTCGCTGTTCGTTGCTCATCTTTGGTGCAAACTTCTAATGGGGCGGCCATGATCTATCTGCAACAAAAGGAAGTCAAATGGAGGAATTACGATCAAACTTTCGAAAAATGACCACAACAGCATAATAATAAAATAAACAAAAAGAGTTGTCAGTATGAACTATGTAAAAAGAGTTATGTCGAAATTGCGGATAATTTTTTACTTACCATCGTATTTTTTGTTAATGCCCGATAAAAATAGTAAACTGAACATACTCAGTGGTTTGAGATAAACTCATATACAAAATTCAAATATCACCTGATTGAAATTAGATACATTTTTTTAAAAATAATTAAATATACAAAAAATTAATGATATTTTTTCCTATTAAAACACGTATTTATTCATTTAATAGGTATTCCTTTCATAATTACATAATTCCGAATGCATGATAAATTGGACTTTAGTGTAGATTTTATAAGGAGATTTTAATACGCCAATTTAATGTTTATGTAGAAAGTTTTATAACGAAAAAATAGTTCTGTATTTACGCAAGATTAAAATTGATGAGTGTGGTTAAATTAATTAACCGTATAAGCGGTAAACCTATCATGTGTCTTCTAACAAACAAGCGATTTAAAGATTAATTAAACGTTTATAAAGAAATTCTTGAAAACTTCCAAATTGAAAGGAAACTTAAAATGCACATTTCTTTTATCAAATGTTTAAATTAATAGAACATTAGCTGTAATTGAAAATCATTTTAATCATGGGGCTTAGGATAATTAAAGTTTTAAATAATTATTTTTATTTTCCTTAAATATTTTATTTAAAAAAATTAAAAATGTCAATGTAAGAGGTTTGTGATTTATAGATAGATTTCATTTTGTAAATATGCCAAGGAAAAGTTGCATGCAACATATTTTGTATTCTTTTAACAGATGAATATATTTGGAAAAATGAAGTAAAATTTTCACTAACCAGCATTGTATAATGATATTCTAATTTATATGTAAAAATATTTTACTCCTTTAATTTTCGCTATTCTTGAAAAAGGAAGTATTAAAATATATGCAATTAACAATAAATGTCATTCAAAGAAAATTCAAACGACATTACATTTTTAAAATATTATTACTATTATTTATTTTATTTTATTTATTTATTTTTTTTGCGAAATGTGCAGATGTTTTTACGGAAGTGATTTTAATTAAATATTACTGGAAACTTATAAATTACACAATAAATATTCTACAAAAATTATACAATAAATATTCGTTATATACATTAAATATTCTACAAAAAAAAAAAAAAAAATACAATATATATCCTTTTAAAAAGTAAATAAGGAAGACGACGAACCAATATATCTTAAACACAAAATTATTAAAAAATATATCAAGATTAGTATTTATACAATACTAAAAATTTCTAATACCGGATTCCTTGCATCTTTTTTTTTTTTTTTTTTTTTTCGTTTTATGTTTGTATAGGAATCTGAATTTGCTTACAAAGTTGATTCAAAAATATCAAAATACATATTACGGAACAATAGCGATTTTTCTTTATAGGCACAATATAGGATAAATTTCTACGTCGTTAATTTTGTCTATTACCGCACTCTGAAAAAACTCATTGTTTTAGACCGAACCTTTTTCATCTGATTGTGAAATTAACTCTCTATCAACTAAACACTGCATACATGTTCGACCAGTGCTAAAAAATGAATATATTGGAATAGAAAAAAGAAGCTAACAAGATTGAGCCGTTATTTAGTGCTTTTGTACTTTTCACATATTCTTATATTGTGTAGTTGTAAGAATCTTTGATAATTAATGAATATCAAAGTACTGCATTATTAGGTATTTAATATTTATTAGATTATGTAAGTTTTATTTTATTTCTTAACAATTTTTCTTTACAATTTACAAAAAATAGGCTGACTGTTATATATTTATCAGATTATGTAAGTTTTATTTCATTTCTTAACAATCTTTCTTTACAATTTACAAAAAATAGGCTGACGACTGTCATATATTTAAAAAAAAATTGTATTATTTTGTCATCTATCTGCGTAGATTGGAAAAGCTATACTTAGATGTAATTATTACTTAATTCATTTATCAAACGAAACTAATTTAAAATGATATAAACTATTTCTAAACCTGTAGTTTACGCACTTTTCTACATTCATGCTAAATTCCTTCATTTCTACGCTCAGGATTGCAGCTCTAACTGCTATAATAATAATAAAAGTTGCCGTTACTTCTATAATTTCTGATTTGTTTTTTGTTTAGGATTCGATCCTAATTATATATCTAATTTCTTAACACGTTTGCATATATATGAATTTCAATAAATTTTGATGTACATCAATTTTGTAACTATAATCTATATTTCACACCTTTTTGCATCTTTATTTTGTACATACACACGCACACACACACACATACATGCACACATATATAGAAGTTGATCAATATCATTAAAACAATTAAAGGGCTTTAGCAAGTTTGTTGTCTTTCACTAACTGTATTTAAAATATTCATTGATATAGTATATCTCAGAGTATGGACAAAGAAATGCCTTAAAATGGGTCTAAAGCTGAATGATGATAAATATATTCATCATTTATTGTTGCGGATGATCAAGTCATCATTGCAGAAGATGGAGAGGATGCCACGTACATGCTTCGTAAATTAAAGGACACTTATGAAGGAATGGGGATAAAATTAAATATGAGTAAAACTGGGCATTTAACTACTGGTCAGAAGACTCATGGGCGATTCTCAAAAGGTGGACACTAGACACAAGTCATAACTTTAAGTTTTTCAAACATAACTTTAATTATCATTGACTTTATTTATTTATTTATTTTTACACTGAGTTTTTAATTCTATTCAGAGACAGAAAATGACATAATTTATAGTAAAAGCTTTGTATAAATATCATGAAATTTTATTATTTTGTGCTAAAGAGGCCAATTTCGGACATTCATAACGTTAACTGCTCCAATGTATCACCAAGAAAAAGAGTTTTAACTTTTTTCCAGGTGGTTCTAATGGAAAACAACGATTGAATAAAGGAAACAGATGATTTTTTGATAATTTCGTTAAGAGATGGCAGGCTGATTTATTGCTTTTTTGAAGATAGAAGGACTTTTCTATAAAGAATTTTTCTGTATTCTGTTATGTCCGAAAGATACGTACGTAACAAAGCATTTGATTTTATAATTATTATTACTGGATAACAAAAAGTTAATTATGCATGTATATATATATATATATATATATATATGTATGCAGACACATTTACTACATTCTTAGTCTTAAGAATTTTTTAAATACTAAGAGCAACGTCCAAAATCTGTAACGTGCGTGCGAAAAAATGTCCAAAATTTGTAACGTACACAACTGCTAATTACGTGCTTTAATCATTAATTTTCCAGAATAGTTGCTGTCTTTTAATGTTTGTGTATAATTTTGTAGACATACTATTAAAAATATTTATATATTATATTTATAGACAAAATACTATACTATTAAAAAAAATGGCCTTAAATTTGAAAATTTGAAAATTACATGTAGTTAACGTTTAATGATCCCACCTTTTGAGAATCTCCCTCATATCTCATCGAATAATACTAATCTTATAACTGCAGAGGAGTTCAAATACCTTGGTTCTATTATTCATGAAGATGGATGAAAGGAGAATTGGTGAAGGCAGAAAACAAAAGCAATGTTGAATTCTGTTCTGTGAAGTAGTAATATTTTCCCTAAAATTAAACGTTTAATTTATAATACAATTGTTCAAAGCATTTTACCCCTATTGTGCAGAGACTTGAAAATTGAATCTACGTCTAAAAAAGAATTTCCTCCTTACCGATCTTCTGGCGAAGATCAGATAGAAAGTCTAGGTTTGAAAAAGTTAAAAATTCAAGAATACGGCTAATAATGCAAGTCAAATGAGACGTTGTTAACCTTTTATGTACTGAATTATGAATTCATGAAAATTTTATCTACTAAAGCATTTTTCATGAATTGTTTAAACTACATTAGAAGATTTACAAAATCATTTAATAAATTTTATAAGGATTTTAGAAGGATTGAAGGATTTAGAAGGGTTAATTAAATTTGAATTTATAGGGATTTTGTGCAATATTTATAACTGCAATCAAATTTTTATTTGAAATAATTTTCTGAGTATTTTGTAGAATTATTAAATGTACAAATATAACGTTCATACAATAGAAATACAGAAATATTTCCGAATTGAAAAATCCCTCCCCCCCCTTCCCAATCCAACGCCAAGAAAGCTGAAAAGATGAAAAGGCAAAAGAAACCATCCTTTTAAAAGTATTTTTGTTTTGTGTAAACAATAATGCTTTTAGAACAAGATAAAGTAATGCATCTATACTCATTCTAAATTGTGTTACAACTAATCGATGTATTAAATTAATCTAGGATCTAGAGGTAGATGAGATACATCTACCTCTGAACTTAAAAACATAAAATCTGCTGTGAATTCTTCCCCATTATTACTGATTCTAGCAAATACTCTCTCATACCTTCTGTGACAAACTCTGCTCGTCTATATGCTTTTCCTAAGGTTCATAAACCTGATATTCCGTTTCGCCCCATCGTTACCAATATTGGTACTGCCTCCTATAAGCTTGCAAAACATTAATTTCTAAGTTCCCCCCCCCCTTTACATTTGAAATTGAAACTCAACAATGTCTAGCTTTTCGGATGCCCTAGTAATTCGTAATGATTGTGAGTCTTTGACGACAGTTTATCGAAAACCTTTTGCTGTAAGTTTACTCCTCATTATAAGTCCAGTCATCCCCCACATCAAAAACTTGCAGCTTTCAATACTCTTATTTTCCATGCACGTAAAATTTGTTCAAATTCTGAGTTTAACTATACAAAAGCAGTTGACATCGATCGTGGATTTAGTTTGAATATCATTAACCGTATTTTTTCTAAACCTCCGATAATCGCTGATTCTGTTCCAGTAAATAAAAAATTTAAAAATGTTATTGTCTTACCTTAATTTCCTAAAATCAGTACACAAATTTCTCGTATTCTCAATAGGTTTACTTTGTAAGTTGTTTTCTTTCCAACCATTAAAATTTCTTTATCCAGTCTTAAAGATCCTATTCACGGCCATAATACCTGGGAATTTACAGAATTTTTTGTGAGTGCGGCCTCTCTTAAATTCGACAGTCGAGGCGTGCACTTAGAATTAGGCTAAAAGAACACCAGAATTACGTTAGAAAGCAGAAATTTGAGAAATCTACAATAGTGATACATTGTTGGAATCCCAATCACCAGTTTAATTATACAGAGGCTAAAATTATTCAAAAATGTAACTCAGCTTATGATCTTGACTTTTACGAAGCTCACTATATTCATAAACATACTTCCTCCTTAGTAAATGATATGACCAGCACCTCTTTTCTTTCGCCAGTGTGGAGGGGTCCTGCGCAGTGACTCTTTTTCAGTTGGTTTTGGTCCATTACATCATTTCTTTAAGATATATAAACTTTTGTTCTCGCCTTTTCAATCAGTCCATAAGCCAGTACTCGGGGCTATAACCTGCGGGTTCTTTGAACCGCTTTTTAGCCCCCGGTACGGTAGGCTATTTCTCTCTTCCAGCTTATTTTTTGCCGTCTCCAAAAAATAACGTTACCTCACAGAAGCAACCCGTAAAACAAAGCATTACGATTAAATACTCTAAAGCATTTTGTTTTTTATTTCTAAGCATCGCACATTTCCAACTTTTATACCGACGTATTGGAAAAAAAGTGTACTTTTAAATGCAATTTCTTTGAAAACTGCATCTCCATTTATTTTTTAAATATTAATTTTTCTGTAGTTTTTAGCACCATTCGTTTAATTTTGGCAACTCAAGTACTCCATTTATGCGGAAAGTAAAGGGAAAATAGATGAAAGATAGCAATTATATCGTTTTGTTGGAATTTTCTAATAAAATCGAAAGAAAATGTAATTAAAATACGTGCTATTTTGAAAAAATCTGTTAAAACATGGAGCTATTATAAACTGTATTTAATTTTAAGTATCTACAGACTCTTTCAGTCCTGACGTTTTGTTTGGAAACTGACTCCAAACAAACGGTTGCCATACATCATTTCTTTTTAAATATAAATCGTGGAAAATGTTACCAGTATATATCAAGTATTAAAACACTTAGGTGTGAGATATAGATTTAAGATACAGCTGCAACACATAAACAAAATAGAAAAAAAAACATAGTAATCTTTTGTTTGGAGTCAGTTTCCATCCAAAACGTCATGGCTGACGGTACGACTGAAATCGTCTGCATTAATATGACACACAAATGAAGGCCTATGAATCATTAGATAGCCGTTTTTTGTCGAGTTTGTTTAATGACGGCATCTTTTTGCTGCATTTGAGTATTATTTTGCGATAGTGACATCCTGTGCATGCTTTACTGTAGATGTTTAAGAGTGGATGGTAAATGTGGAATTCTTAAGCGGTTGCGAATGGCGTCATTTTACATAAAATAAAAGTTGTTGCTTTAAGTCTTAAAATTGAAATATGTTTTGTACTATTTATATATACATATATTTTTTTCATCGGTGACAACACTAAATTCTGAAAAAGCAGAATTCCTGTTTTCTAGTAATTCTTTTTTTTTCTCTCTCTCACTGAGGAAGGGGATCCAGGAATCCTCAAAACGATCATAAGGGATTTTTTGTCGTGTCTGTACGTTATTTATGCGTAAAAATCGGTGTTAAAGATTTTAGCTTTTTTGTTGAAATTCACAAAAAGTTTAATCTATGCTTATGTTCAGAAATTTTAAGATAGATTTTAAACTTTATATTTTTGTAATTTTTATTGGATTAATATTTCTGTATAAAGATTGCTAAAAATTAAATAAAAAGGGATGTAGATATGCATCACTATGCATTTAAGGGTTAAACATATTTTATCTGTAAAAAAAAATATGTCGTAAGAATACAGCAGATGTGTTTAAAAGTATATATAAAGAAAAATTATTTTGTAAAATAATTTACCTTTTAGATCTTTATAATATAGGGAAATTGGCCGAAAACAGCACATTTCTATAAAAATGTGGAGTAAACTTTATTAATATATAGTAAATCTTAAATTAAAAAAAGATATTTTTTATAAATTATGATTTATAAACTTCCACAAAGCATCTTAACAAAAGCTATTTTTCGGCAAAAGTGGATTTATATGTCATTAAAAATAGCTAATACGTTTCCTGATAAATATTTTTCAAGAGCCATCATAAAATATTTTCTCCTTTGTAGAGTTTCAATAGATCTAAAGGAATTTATTTTATAAACGGTCTTGAGTAAAGATAAAAATTCACGTGCTCAGTTTTTAAAATTCAAACAAATCTGTCCCCTAAATAATCGTTATGCAGAAATAATACATAAAAAGAACAAGCGATTGAAATTTTCAAAGAATTTAATGTAACATTATAAAATTATTTTTGAATGGCACATTAAGTATCTACTTTATTTTTGATCCATTTCTTTACAGTTTAAATTTGAAGAAAATCCTCTTTACGAAAACTTAAGCTTCGTTATTTCATTATACAAGATTTTTAATGCTGTTCAATGCATTTTAATATATATATATATATATATATATATATATATATATATATATATATATGATCCGTTCGATGAAACTATAGAGGTTCAACACTAACTATGAATGGTATTGACAGGCATGATCAAAGTGGGCTGAAGACAACATTTTTGTTTTCATTACTTAGAAGACAACTACATGCAAAACTCCTACAAAAAGACAACATGAAAATTGCGAAAAATCCTAATGAACTGTTCATAATCACGCTTGAAAGTCCTTTTAAAAGTGTCACGGTACGATCATTTTACTCCTGATAATGTTCAGAACCTAGCAGCTAGTTCCGATTTTGCTACATTTGATATTATATCGATATACACTGATTTCCAAAAATTAAGGCAAAATCACAAAAAGAGCGATAACTCGTTCAAACATTAACCTATCCGTATGAAATTTGGATATGCTCTTAACTAAAAGATGCTGATTAAAATTACAAACTACAAATTAGTGGCGCTGCAATCGTATTGCGTCATCTGTGCGCAGCATAAAAATTCATGCTAGAGAGTACGACTTCTGGTGTCTCTGTGATTATGAGATAAGAAATCTGAAATAGCCAATTCATTAGTATGACCTAGAGGTATCATTTGTCCGCATAACTGCGATATAGAGCTATTGGAAGAATGGATGTAAGCCAAAGTCTGACAAAGGTGGTCAGATGACTAAAGTCCTTCTGTTGCTCATAAGCTTTGGCAACAATTTCAAACCACTGGTTCGGCGTCCCGAAGGACGAGCAAGAGCTACGATAAGCACCGATGACTGATATTTTCGGTTATGTCTACGAAGGAATAGAGCAACAACCACCTCTCCTCTTAAATCCGTCCTTACTGCAACCACTGGCAGGTTGGTATCAACGTCTATCGTGCGTAGAAAATTTCATGAAGGTAGTCTTTACGCGATGCGACTAGATATTTGAATGCAGCTCACCTCATGTCTCCAGAGGGAACGATTAAGGTGGACACGTCAACATGTCCACTGGACGGCTGATCAATGGAGACGTGTTATCGTCACAAATGAGTTCCAGTTTAGCCTCCAAAGCGATAGTAGGCATTGTTTGTATAAGAAAGAACAGGAAACGCGCTATCTTCCATCAAATATTCGTAAAAGGGATTAGTATGGAAGAGGCAGAGTCTGTGTTTGGGGCATCTTTTTGGGTGGACGTACAGACCGCCATGCCTTTCCACGTGGAACTGTGAATGCTCACGGCTATAGAGATGTCATTCTTGATGCTTATGTGCACCCTTATGCCGGTGCAATTTGTAATGATTTCCTGTTACAGGATGATAACGCTAGGCCCCATAGGTTTCACATCGTGGAAGATTATCTTCAGCTCCAAAGAATTCAGCTCATGGAATGGCCAGCGCGATCGCTGGACTTGAATCCCATCAAGCATTTTTGGGATGCTTTAGGAATATGTGTAGCTGCTCTCAATACCCCTCCTCAGACCCTTGCGTCGCTTACAACTGCTTTACAAGAGCAATGGCTCGCACTTCCCAGAGAACTTATCGATCGCATAATTAACAGTATCATACTTCGCTGTATGTACTGTATTGCTTCTAGTGGTTATCATATTCCATATTAAAGGTATTTTTCCTATACCAAACTGAGACATTTATTTTGTTTATTTTATAATTGTATTAATTTCAGAAACACCACAATCGTCTGGTAATTTTTTTAACTTTATTTTATACCTTACTTTGTTTTGTAAATTGTGTCTGAGTTTTATTAAAATCTACTTTTAATATTTTGATTAATCGCTAGTTTTGCTGTTTTCCCTTATTTTTTGGAAACCAGTGTTGTAAATTATCTGGATTTGAAAATTTCTCTTACTCTTAATATTAATAAAGGATATTCAAGACTTCTTTTCGTAATATTTTATGAAGTAGTCAAAAACATTTCCACATTTTTGTCTTCGATTTATTTTAAAGGTAAATAGCAATGCAAAATGTGAACAAAGGTAACCTGTCAGTACTGGTAATTGCCTTTTCAATGTATGTACTTTAAAATAACCATTTGAAAATTTTAGCTCTTTCCATAATTCTAAATAAAAAAATCGAAATAACATATTGTACACATATATATTTATTAATTTAAATTTTAATAGTAATCATATTTAAATGTTTTAATGAAATAATGAAAACAATTTGATGCATTTAAAACGATGTTCTATCGAATTCATCTTCCACAGGCTAATCTTTTAATGGATTATGAAGTTTTATTTTCTACTCTTCTTGTATAGTAGCAATAAATGCATTTTGCTATAAAGACGAAATTCTGTTATTTGCTAGCAATGCTTTTTACATCGATAAAAAAATAAATTCATCTAGATATGCCTTACTCATGGGTTACATTATTGTAAGCCGATTAGTGACATATCATGAGTGCACTAATGTCATATTGTGAGTCGTGTATGGGAAAATTCTATGTTATGTCATAAATTTTATGATTCAGTGAGTGAAATAATACGTGCATTTTACATATTGCTTTTCAAAAATGTAATCTATACCAGTTTATAACTAAAACTATTTACGGTTTGAACTTTCTAGATTTAAAAAGTGAACTCAAGCGCCCTCATTTGTTTTGAAAATTTCCATCTACGTACTGAAATCTGCATTGTTTTCCATTTTCTAAAATTCCCCGAAAGGATTAAAATGTGTTATAACTAACCTTTGAAACTACTTACATAATTAAAGAAAATATTTAATATATGATGTTTAACATACGATAGACTCCTATGAATACTGTGCTACACCTCTTTCATATTTTTTCAATATTTAATATATATATATATATATATATATATATATATATCATTGTACACACTAAAAATATTTCAAGCGGCTAATTAGTTCTAATTGTGATTTCACGTTTTCAGATTTATAATATTATACAAGCATTTTTATTCTTGGTTATTTAGAGTAAGACTGCCTTAAACATTTCGTCACTGGAATATTTTCACTGAAAATCATTCACTGTAAAAAAAAACCACTGTAAATTTTCCAGCACAACTCGATCACAGTTGAATGAACTGTATCTTTCTTTGGTTTCTTGACTATTTAAACATGAAAATACAGTAGTTGCGTAAAATTAACAGCACAATGTAATGGCAATTTTGGACGCATTTGGACCACAGCACAAACTACTGGCGTCCAAATTGCCAGTACATTGTGCTGTTAATTTTACGCAACTACTGTATTTTCCATGTTTAAATAGTCAGGAAACCAAAGAAAGATACAGTACATTCAACTGTGATCGAGTTTGTGCGCGAGATGAACAGTACTTTGTACTGTAAAAATGTTTTTTTTTACAGTGTTGGAATAGAGCATGCTGTCACTGAGAAATTTGTAGGTAGCTGCAATATAGACAGGAGGCTCAACCTTTTCTGTGTTGGAGAAAATTGTGTTTAAAGTTACAAGAACGTTTAAAATTGTTAGTTTTATTTTTAAAAAAATGTGAGATGCGAATTTACCTGCTTTATGATAAACATAAATTAGTCGTGTCCTGTAAAACAAAACTTCCTGTATCTTCTGTCCTAAAACTGTAAAGAAAATTAAAAAGAGAATGTAACAAAGTGATGGGATTTTTAAAATGCACATTTAATTGTACATGAGTAATAGAGAAATAATAAATTTAAATTAAATCCTCCAAGGAAAAATAATTTATATTTTCCACTGTAGAACTCAGGTTGAAATTTAAATTAATTATTCAATTAAACACATAAAGATATGAAACGCTTTTCATTATTTTTATTCAAATTGAAGTTGTAAATTTAAATAAAAAATAGAATTTCGCTTTATAATAAGAGGAAGCATTTTAATTAAAATGTTAGAAGATGAAATGAATTAGTTTAAAGACGTTACACGAAGAATATTACTTTTCTATGCATGTTCAATTTTAATTAAAAATTTGAGTGATACAAATAGAAACAATAATATATTTCATCTTATTCGTAGAAAGCTAGTTAAATATAGAAAATAAACATAATAATAAAACAAAAAACAGTGAAAAAAATTATCCGCTTTTCTAATCTAAAAAAATAAACACTTTACTGCTGCAGCTACTTTAAAGGTAGCTTTAGTTAATGAAGAAATTCAAAAAAAGAACGATAAATAACGTTTGTTTAAAAAGCTCAAAAGTGTATAAAAACATAGTTGGTGGACCTCATTTGATATGTATTTTACTTCATTTTCAAGTTCTTAAGCTGATTATTATTAAATGTTTTAAACTATTTTTTTGCGGAATATAAATTAAATGTTCTTTAAGAATAAATGAAAAAAACATATACTATTTTAAAGGTAACGTATGTATCTCTCATCACATTTAAAATACACTGATAATTCTGAAAGGTTATAATAGTTAATGAAACATTTAGCAATAGATTTGTTAATATTTCTAAAAGCTAAGTTTTATAAGTTATATACCTGCTAAAGAATTTCTTATTCTAAATCATTTCAAAATTATCATACATATACTTTATATTTAATTAAGCATTTAACCTAATTATTAAGTTTAAAAAACGAACTTAAGCAATTATGTTTGGTCTCCTGATAAAAAATTAAACAATATAAATTATTATTTCGCTAGGTAATGTTTTTTTTTCATTATTATTAGCATGAGAGATAATAAAAATAATTATTTTTACGAAGTATGAAATGATATGTATTAAAGGATTTTTTTAATAAACATAAATGTAATCGATAAACATATAAATCCTTTAATATTTAAATTGTTTTGATAAATATTTATTTTATCTAATAGTATCAGCAGTACTTACTAGTCCAGACAATAGAGTCCGTATAGGGCTCCACCTAGCAAAATCCATGGTAGTTCTAGAAAAAGACTTCCTATATGTTTTTTGGGGCGCTAAATCCGAATTTGTAACTTCCCACCAAAATTTCCCCCTGCAACCTCCTGAAATTTTGGTAAAAAGCCGCCAAAAAGGTTTTTATAAAAAAAAAATCTATTTTTTTATTGTTTTAGGGGAAATTATCTAGAAAGTCAGAAAGTAGACAAAATTTACAACAAATAATATACCAGCAAAGAAAGAAACAGTGGGCCATCAGCTGCAAAAAAGATGGCAGCCAGCAGTGCTATCAGCGGTAAAGTGCAAGGGTGTCATTACTTAAACCTGTCGAAAAGTGTCCAAGCCGAATACGGCTGGCCCATCAGTGATGGCCAACAGCAGGCCAGCATTGGTATGCCATGACATTACTTCAATCCGGCACTTTTCCTGCAGTGTTAGCACATATCCCACTTCTATTCCTTTACTGGCCCAGCACTTTCCCTTACAAAAATTTCTTATAGAATTCTTATAGAAAACAAAGTGCTATGGATCTTTATTCTATAAGCTAGTTTCACCAAGAGCTATAGAAACATCTGTAGAAGTGCCTATAGAAATATTTGAACTGCATATGGTCACCCTCCCAAGTACCGACCGCGCTCGATGCTGCTTGGTTTTCGTGATCGGACATGAACAAGTGCTTTCAGCGTACGCTACGATTGCTCGTAGTGTTCAAGCTCTCATTACACTATTTCAAGTTTGTTTCTTTTGAGATTTACGTTTCCAATCGATAAACTGGTACAGAAATTATTCTATTGTATAGAAACCCTATGTATTTTATACGCTTTTTTTAATTATTATTGATTCTGAACTGCGTAAATTATGAAAACCGAAATCGTTTGTAACCTAGCAAAACCAGATTTAAGGAGAAAAAAAAGTGCATTGAAAAAAAGAATTTATTTATTTATTCATTTACTTATTTATTTTGTTGTGCTATATTTGTTACAGTTAAAAATAAATTAGCTTCACAGCTTAAATTGTGTTAAGATACTCATTTCAGATTTGTGTTCAAATACTCAATATCTTCGATATTCGCAGCGTCACCTAGCGTAAAGGTTCCCAGCAATAATACTGCAAAAGGTCGTGAAATTCCATGTAGTGGTGGGCCAGCGCATGAGATAATATGGCTGCCCACCAGAATTTTATCTGATTATTTCCAACATCAAAGTTGATTGAAGCTGTCCAGCAGTGGTCATGCAGTGGTATACCATCAGCCAGCACTTCTCCATCATTGCCAGCACCTATCTTGCTGCTGGCCAGCAATTTCCTCTTTGCTGGGATATATGACATTATGACGTAGGATGAATGGGAGGGCGGATCTGCCTCGGAACATCTGCGTGGACTAAGTTGCGAAATTCCACTTAACCACTAACGCCGTTTACATTCGCCCTCCCGTCTCCCTTCCGAACTTTCCCTATAAGGTTTACTTTAAGTTTTTTAAGTCGCTGAATCCGAACTTTTATCTTCCCCCCAAAATTACCCCCCACCCAAAAAATAGTTGTTTTTAAATTAATTTTTTTATTGTTTTAGGGGGAAAGTATGTAAAAATCCAGAAAGTAGAAAAAATTTGCAACAAATAGATATATGACATTATGACATAGGATGAACAAAGAGGGGAAGGGCTGCCTCTGAACATGCACTGCGGCGATACTTGCAATAAGTTATGCAAGTCCAGGCAATAGGGGATTTTACCTGTCAGTGCTAGTTCTGAATTTCGACCCACTTTATGTTTTTTGGGTCGCTGAATCCGAATTTGTAACTTTCCACCCAAATTCCACCCGGCAATTCCACAAAAAATTGATTTTTTGAAAAAATTTGGTTTTTGAGAACAGCGCGCGGGGAATGTTCCGAGGCAGCCCCCCTCTCCCCATTTATCCTACGTGATAATGTCATATATCCTATTTGTTGCAAAGTTTGTCTACTTTCTGAATTTCTACATACTTTTACCCTAAAACAATAAAAAAATGTATTTAAAAAACTATATTGGGGAGTTGTGTGTGTGTGTGGGGGGGGAATTTGGGGGAAGTTAAAAATTCGGATTCAGCCATCCAAAAAATTTAAATTAAACCTTATAAGAAAGTTCGGAGGGGAGACGTGAGGGCGAATGTAAAGTATGTGCGTTGTTAAGTGGAATTGCGCAACTTAGTCTACGCAGCACCGCGGCTCATGTTCCGAGGCATATCCCGCTCCCCATTCATCCCACGTCATAATGTCATATATCTTATTTGTTGAAAATTGTGTCTACTTTCTAAATTTCTAGATACTTTTTGCCTAAAACAATAAAAATTTGATTTTTTTTTTTTTAATAAAAGCATTTTTAGGTGGGCATTTTACCAAAATTTGGGGAGTTGACGGAAGAAATTTTGGTGGGAAGCTACAAATTCGAATTCAGCGACCCAAAAAGCTTAAAGTAAACCAATTTCCAGAACTACCATTAATTTTGCCAGGTAAAATCCCCTATTGCCTGGACTATACAGTAGGCTGGGTCGAAAAAACCGAAATATTTATAATCGAAACGCAATAGCGCGGAAAAGTTGCCTTTTGTAAAAAGGATAAAATACGTAAAACATTTCACCGATTGGTTAATATCTTTTACCGTCGCAAGGGGTCCAAATTTCGAAAAAATCGCAAAAAACATACTTTTTGCAATTTTTTTTTTAAATTGTTCAAACATACCTATTCAATTTCAAATAGAACGTAATAGCCACGCCAAGGTATTAGTAATGTAACATTACATTTCTTTTTTGTGACATCTTTTACCGCCGCAACAGGGCCAAAATTTAAAAAAAAATTTCAAAAATTAAAGTTTTTCATATTTTTCAATTTTCATAACTTTTGTGATGTTTTCAGATTTTTTACATTTCTTATAGGCTGGGAAAGGCAATTTATGTTGTTAATTTCATGCACATTGTTAACCATGATCACAGTAATTCTGTTAAAAAAATTTGCTCAGTGATAGAAACACCTGCAGCTGCCTGCACGTAAAATTAATTTCTCGCTGCTAGAGGGCCACGTTACACTTTGTTCGTTTTTTTTGTAATGTACTCATTTTACTCTATACTTTGATGGCCCTACAGATAGAAATATCTTCCAGGTTAAAGAGGTGGCAAAGTTCCATCTTTGCGAAGTCAAGGAGAAACATATCTCTTTGATACTAGAACCAGGTCTCAATTATTTTCGTCATTTGACCCCATCGTCTGGCAAGGCGACTTCTATATGCAAGGACATTATAGATTTTTTGAAGAAAAATGAAATCCAAACTTTAATAATAATTGCAGTCGAATTTCACGGAACTGTCTTCAAAACAGGATGCAAAGATGGTGTTATATTAGGATTACTTGAGAACAACTTTTAAAAAACTACTTTATTGGCTTCCTTGACCTCACTTCAATGAACTTTCACTGAGACATCTTTTCAAACTCTCTCTTTGATCTCTTGTGATTTGCGAATTATTGCCAATTGCAAAATTTAAACCAGTTTAATCTGATCACCTAGCTGTTGATAAAGATGATTTGTCTACTGACCAGAGGTATATGTCTGAAATTTTGCAAGCTCTTTCAACACGCATGTATACAATTGACCTTTTTTGTTGAGTCCCTGGACAAATATTTCACGCAAGGTGAATCATTACTGCTATTCGAATTTTGAGACTCTACGTTGGAACAAAGAAACCCTCTTCTTAACTTGTCATACTCGTTGAGTACATCCTGAAAGTGTACTGCATCAGTTGGTTCACAATTAAAATGAATCACTCATGTTTTCCAGAATCTGTGCGCTATACTTAGTAACTTACGTTACTTGACAGATAATCTACGAAAGATTATAGTTCCTGTATTTTCACGAAATGACTATTTCGCAAATCATACAAATAGCCTCTTTGGGATGATAGAATATGAAGAGGCCCCAGCCATGAAGAAAATTGCAAAAGCACGAAGTTCTGTGGACTAGAATAGTGCCATCCGTCACTTTATCATAGCAGATTTCAACATTGAATCTTAAAATTGTATGGCTTTAGTCTACTGGCAAAACTGAAAACTAACGGAACAACCTGTTATGGTTTCTGTATCGACTAACAACGCTGGTGAGTTTAAAATGTTCGATTAAAGATACCAGCTATTATAACTTTCCTTGTCCCACTCAGTCACTAGAAAGATGCGCGAAATTAGTCATTGAAGTGCTGATAAAGTTTGTTTACTAGAATAGAGGGAGGATCACATCTGATCAATTTTGGCCTCTCGAGGAATAATGGCTTCATCTGAAAGCAACTTATATTATAAAATTCATTTACATTAAATACTTCTTCATTTTAAGTTTATTTAACCTTTTTCGGTTAAACATCTCTATATTTTAATTAATAAAATACTAAAACATTTTGTTCATTTTATATAATTTTTGTGGCATGAATTGGCTGTTATGAAGTAAAACATCAGTAGATGAAGCCATCGTCAAGAAAAATGAATGATTAACTTTATTTTCAAGTCTATTACAAATAGTTATAAAAATTATGATATATTAATAGATATAAAGTAAAATTATTTATTTCTAGACATATTATAGAACGTAGAAAAATTTTGAGAAAAAAAATGAAAAATAGAAAATTTTGAAATTTTTACAAAAAATATGGTCTTTTTGCGGCAAATAAAGATATGATTTCATCATAATGAACATTTACCGGGACATTTCTCATATCTTCATGTAGCTATTGCGTTCTGTTAGAAATTATATTGGTATATTTGGATAATTAAAAAAAAAACATGTTTTTTGCGATTTTTTGAAACTTTGGCCACCTTGCGGCGGTAAAAGATATTAACCGATCGATGTAATATTTTAGGAATTTATTCTGTATTACAAAAGGCAACTTTTCCGCGCTATTACAATATGATTATAAAAATTTCGGTTTTTTCGACCCACCCTACTATACAGAATAACTAGTAATGCTACCATTCAACAAGAATAAAAGTTACTGTAATACTTGTTTACGAGAGTGATTTGTTTACGGGATTAATTGCAATAACTTTTAAATTGTTGTTAATACACACGTGGGAGTCATACATAGCCAAATAGATTTCTAAGGAGAAGTATTTCGCCAGAAATAATGACTGATAAAATGTAATGCATTGCATAACATAGCTTTGATATTTGGAAGCATCTTAAATAATATTTTTTTAATATTCATGAATAGAAGCTGGAAATATTTTGTTTAAAATTGTATTAAATTTCATCGCATTACGTATCTCTCCTATTACGCAATGAGACAGCGATTTTTTTAATTCTTTATCTAACACGTTCAGTAATGTGGTATCTGACATAGGGGTCAATCCATTAAATACACCAAATCACCAAGGTGGTGTCGCTGGATATTTTTTATTTTCCTAATCTTTTAACCAAATGTTCTTCATAGTTTTCTGAGTTTAATAACATGGTTATTTTTTTTTATCATGCAGTTTTTTGGAGGTGCAAATTTAACAAACGACATAGACATTTTTGGGCGAAAAACGTGTTTTACGGAATATGCTGTAACTGCTTTATCTTTCTACCAATCAATATGAATCAAAAACCAAAATGTTCAACATAAAATTATCGACGTTTTATGAAATTATAAAATTTTCATTAAACTTAAATATCCAGGTCAAAAACATGCTTAAATACCGAAGAAGCAAAAGGTCAAACACCACATTTCGCTGCCATTTTTTTTTATTTATGAAGAAGATCAGACTCACTTTAAATATTTTTCTCTTACACAGACCTGTTATAGGACTACTTATTTTTACAACTTTTAATCCTGAAAAGATTTTCCTTTTTTTGTACTGCTCATCAAAAACTGTATTAAGTCTGTTTTTGGCTAATATGTTACTTAATACCTCAAAAGGGACTGACTAAAAAATCTGAAAACATAGGACAACAAACATCTTTGTAATATAAAGTTAAATTGTAAACTTTATGTTTCAGACTTGACTGCTTTTTGAATAATATTTCACTAAAAATGCACCCCCCCCCTCCTCATTTTCCTTTTTGTTTTATTCCAGATACATAGCAATACAGGTGCCGTTGGCTTAGGTATGTTCAGATTGACATTAACAACACATTTCACGTATTATTGCTTAGTTAAATAGGACAGTGACATCTTTTCAAAACTTTCTTTAAAGGGTTTGTGTCTTTTGATTTTATTGTGTACAGCTGAGGAGCACTTGATACAGTTTTATTTTGACATGTTTTTGAAAACTAAGCAGTTGTAAAACTAAGCAGTTCTATAACAGCTCTGTGTAAGAAAAAAATATTTAAGGGGAGTCTGATCTCTTTCATAAAAAATAATGGCAGCGAAATGTGGTATTTGACCTTTTTTTTCTCCCGTTTTTAAGCATGTTTTTAACCTAGATCCTTAGGTCTAATGAAAATTTGAAAATTAAATAAAATATCGACAATTTTATGTTGAACATTTTGGCTTTTAATTAATCTTGATAGGTAGAAAAATAAAGCAGTTACAGCATTTTCCGTAAAACACGTTTTTTCGCCCCAAAATGGCTATGTAGCTTGTTAAAATTGGCCACCTCCAACAAACTATATGATGAAAAAAATTAACAATGTTTTTAAACTCAGAAAACTATAAAGAGCACTTGACTAAAAGATTAGGAAAATTAAAAATGTCTAGCGACACCACCTTGGTGATTTGGAATGGATTGACACATAGTTGTTCCTGGATTTATCAGAATCCGTGTATCAACGTCCAAATTGCAGAAAACATTAAGATATCTGTATGCTTTTAAAACTTCGCTTTCGATTGAAATTTTAATTAAAAACTTATTGTTATAGAAAACAAATTGGGTGAATTTTATTTTCTCTTTTAAAATGAGTTTTAGTTTGAGAGATAAAATTTTTTCTCTTTTCTTTATTTTTTCTTTTAAAAAACAAAGTTTAAAGTTATATCTCACCATAATATATATAAATAAATAAATAAATAAATAATATATATATATATATATATATATATATATATGTATATATATTGAATAAATTATGATAACTCAACAAATAATAATTCAATTACCACAAAAGTTTTAAATTACATTTTAAATGTATATTCAAAGGAAGCAAAGTTTTCTTAAATTAAAAGAAATAAGGTAAACTGTTAGTTGATTCTTGTCTGTTCATAATTTTTAGCATCCGTTATTTGTATGTAATAATAGTTATAAATTTTGTATTCTAGATATTTTAACTTTTTTTTTCATTATTCGAACATACATAATAACACAAAATGTTTGCTAACATTGTTCCAGATCATTCAACAATTTTAGTTATATAAAAGTTAAAAAATATGTATATCATATATCAGGGATGGCAAACCTTTTTGAGTATGCGTGCAAAAAATTTAAAAATTATTATGTACCAACATTCTAACGTACCGGAAGCAGTTAACCAATAATATAGCATCGAATTCCGTATTAATAATTTATAAATGAGTTTTTCTTTTATTGTATATTTCCGAATCAGGTGATTTTTAGTTTTCAGGTAGAAACAGGTTCAATAGGTCATAATGAAGGGAACGAATATTTTTTCAACTGGATTAAATCCTATTCAAGGCTGGAGTAGCACAGTTGAAGTGCTTCAACTGTGCTACTCCAGCCTTGAACAGGTTCAATAGTTACATAATTTTTTACAATAACTGTTGAAGTTCAATTTTCAAAATTAAAACCTAAATATATTAAAACCTAAAGTAACTTAAAGTCCTAAACCTAAATAAAATAAAACCTAATCTCAAGTAGAAGCGTGTCAGTTAGGTATATTAGTCTATGCAAACTATCTCTTGAATTTCAATTTTCAAAAATAATACCTTTGAATTTCGATACAGACGCAAAATGATTTAGAAAACACTACATGTTGAATTGTTTAGCGAGAAAATGACGCTACGAGGCGCTTTCATTGAAATTTATAATACGTGAATTCATTCAACAGTAACGGATTATTTTAAAGTAAATGATAGGGATGTTACATAACACTATACTATTTGTAAAGAAAAAAAGAAATATATATATATACAATAAAGTGGATTGTTCTCTATAAACTGAATACGTTCTTTAAGTTTTTTTTCGCGCGCCAGAGAAGTTTTCTAACGTGGCAAGTTCTGCATGCGTGCAGTAAGTTTGCCATCCTTGTCATAT
Organism: Maratus speciosus; assembly: GCA_963932465.1. Taxonomy (NCBI): domain Eukaryota; kingdom Metazoa; phylum Arthropoda; class Arachnida; order Araneae; family Salticidae; genus Maratus; species Maratus speciosus. The sequence goes on along the minus strand of OZ010795.1, from coordinate 77,122,038 downwards.
ATATACATATATTTGGCGGTTACCTATTACATTAAAAAATATTCCATTACTGAACTAGTATGTTGTCACCATCACAAAACTTTCTTCTATATAAATCACGTCAATTAAATCATTTAAATAGTACAAGAAATAACAACGATTTAGCACCAATTCATATCAAAGTATATCTGAATTTGAAGTTGGATGAAAATTCGTGCATTAGTTCTTGAGATAGAGCTATAGCGGAAATTCTGAAAAATGTAGCATAGCAGCGCCACCTGTTGAGCGATTTACACCAAAAATAAACAGCACTAATAGGTATCAAGGTATAACTGAATCTGAAGTTTGTTGAAAATCCAAGCATTAGTTCTTGAGATAACGCTTTTGCGGAAATCGCAAAAAATACAGCATAGCAGCGCCACCTGTTGAGCGATTTACACCAAAAATTAAACAGCACTAATTTATACTTCAATTCATGTCAAGGACTAACTAAATCTGAAGTTTGATGAAAATCCGTGCAGTAGTTCTTGATGTACAGCTATTGCGGGAATCTTGAAAAATGCAGCACAGAAGCGCCACCTTTTGCAAGATTTACACCAAAAATTAAACAACACTTATTTATATCAGGGACAAACTGAATCTGAAGTTTGATGAAAAGTCGTGCCGTTTATTAAAGTTTAAAATAGAAATTGATTTAACAAACGAAATGTATTACTTAAATAATTAATAAAAAAAAAAAGGTGTCGCTATTCATGAAGAAAAATGTCATTCGCATAATATCAAATTTAATAAATTACAAAAAATATATTAAGACCTTTATTATATGTCCTTTTGAAATTAACTGGTGTATACTTTTATTATTTACATATGTATATATGCACTACCTGGTATTATATGATTGAAGTTAGTAAAATTGAAAAAGCTTATAAGTTTTGAGGGTTTTATATAAAAATCTAGAAATTTTATATAGGCAGTTTAAAGTGACATAAAGAACACGTCATATGAAAAGAGATTTAACTGTTGAATAAATAAACAAATAAAAGCGCTGATATGTTTTCTTTTTAGGTGCTTTTATAATTATATAAGTATGTATTACTTATAGGGTAAATTGGGGACAGATGCCGCCGTTTTACTTTTCTTCTTGTAAAATGTACAATAAAGTAAAAATCAACAAGCTAAGTACCATAAATCATTAATGAAACCCTTTACGATCTAAATTCTATGTTAAACAAGTTAAAATCGTCTTAATAAAGTAGTCATAACTATTTTAACAAACGTCTTTTTTTTTAACATCATTTTTATGTGCTGGGAAAGATGCCGCACGGGGTGATGGACAGGTGCAGCATGCAGAGAAAAGCTCGGCTGTTCATTTTTTTTCAAGCAAATCACATTTTTATTTTCTAAAACTACTTAAAATGAAAATAAATAACAGTAAACATACAAAAATTATATATATCACTAAATTTTGAAAATTGTAACGAAAATGCAAAAGTTTAAGCTCTACAAATAAAGCTTAAGACAAAAAATGAAAATGAAAAGAAAAACATTTGAATTTACATGAATGGATACATAATTACTGGAAACAATAGACAGCATAATTACAAAAAATATATATAAATCACTGGTTTACATCCAGGCAAAATTGCAGTTTGCTCTTAATGTAAGTACTAGCTCCAATCTATTTAGGGCCTGGTATGTTTATTTTTGGCTTTTCTTCTCTTTTTTGCTTTTGAATTTCCAATCGCACAATCACACCACACTTTCCGTTTCAAAATTAAAGCGAGCCTTTTTCATGCGGCTATCGATTGAATTTGATGCAATGAATCCTGTCCGTTGATAAGACTCCAGACTTTCAGCACATTCAGAGTCATCAAATTCCAATCCAATACTGACATCAGATTCCATAAGAGGAACAGTTTATTCATTGGTGGAAGGTGACTCATATTTTAATTTCTTTCTAAAGTAAGGTGTTTTCAAATAGATCTTTCCCGTCCTTTTTTTTTACACATTTTACTTCTGCCAAGCTATCGTTCTTTGACGCTTTCTAGTTTATTTTGCTTTTTATTTTCTTCATTATTTCTCTTGTTTATAAAATATGTGCTTGTAATATTTGCATCTTTTTGCTTTCTCTTACTTGGCTGTATAAGTCTTTTGACCATTTGGATAGGAGATATTTTGTTTTACAGTTTATTTGGTGAGAATTGTAAACCGAATACGTTTTCCTTTTTCACACATGGTGAACTAACATTGTTGCTGAGAATATTTTGATAAGTAGCAGAATGCGTTAATGTACGTTCATTTAAAAGTAAGTTCTACTTAAATCGCAGTGATGAACTTATTGAACCGAAAAAAAATATATTTTGCGGCATCTGTCCCTCAAACTCCGTGCGGCATCTGTCCCATAGTGGCGGATAAGATTCCACGCGTCATTTTCTGTCACGTGAGCGACTCGCGAGAAAGACAAGCACATATCTGTATTCTACGATTATATAGTATGCAGTTGCAATCGGTTTTGGGATGGAATCTCTGTTTATTTGGCTTAACATGTGTAATAAAACTTTATCAGAATAATTTTATCAACTTACTATGTAGGTTCTAACCATAAAAACTGACATAAATATGTAAATACTCACAATAAAGCGGTGGAAACACATACAACACAGCACACAGCATAGAGCAACACTACGAACTTCTTAAATAGTTCTAGGGAGCGCTAATGTCGCCCACACAATATCCTCAGCATCTGTCCTACAGCGACGCCTGTCCCCACTTTACCCTAGTTTTCACCTGGTTCGTCCGTCTGTCTGTCCGCTTATAACGGCACAAAAACTACTCTACCGAATGGTTTGAAATCTAATATAATATGTTATGTCGAGTCATTTCAAATTTTATGAAAGTCGAATACAAACTTAAAAAGATATTAATAAAAGTTCATTCTATTCAATTCTTCATTCTATTAAATCCTATCATACGTAATTTATTCAATGGTATCCCATAATACACTGTCAGTTTATGAGCCTTTGCTGTTCAATTTTCACGGACAACAGTCTTGTTTGATGAAAAAAGGTCTGATCTACAAAAAAATACGGTACGACCCCATACATTTTCCTCCGCTAGGCTGTAACCCTTCGTTTTAATTGTGCTTGGAAAAATAATGTCAGTTAATAGCGACTGTAATATATTTTTTATTCGCCAAAAATGCGATTATGTGATGATTATCTAACGTACTACTTGCTACGGAACAGTAAGTAAAGTGTTATTGTGTTTTGATGTGCATTATAACATTGCCCCGTAAAATTACGGGCTGCACAAAATGATGGGCATCGAATTTTTTTACGAATATGCCTAGAATATCTGCTGCCGGTCTGTTCCCGTAATTTTACAGGGATATTTTCAGATACTTATAAAATTAAGGGAAATCCACATATTCTTGCAGTTCTTGCCCACCTGTTATGTCAACGGTAAAATCAAAAACCATCAAATACGGTACGACCCCATACATTTTACTCCACTAGTGTGTACTAGTTGACACAAAATAATAGACACAATTTTTTTTTTTTTTTTTTTTTTTTTTTTTTTTTTTTTTTACGTGGTATGCCCGTAAATATTTTTAACAATGTAGGAAATGTTTCTAGGTTGACATTTTTAAGATAGTCATATTATTTTCGTATTTCCGAATTTAATAGATATAATCGTAATGAATTTTGTATTCATGCATTTCTTCATAAGTGCGCCACAGATATTGCACCAATATCTGAATATTTATAAAACTAGTTATAGTAATAACGCACTTCAATTGCCACGTTTGACGTAGAATTTACGACGTGTTTAACTAAATGTTCACACAAATAATGTGCAACGCTCGATTTTTTTTCTGAGATCTACGCAGCAGAAAAAAAAAGATAGAAAACTGATCTGTAGAATAAACGATAAGACAACTGAATAAATTTATAAAGCGCTAATTAAAGAATAATTGAAGTTTTCTTTGGATTATATTTCTTGATATTTTAGTTTTATTTCATGTATCCTTTTATGTGTTAAAATATCTTTTTTCAAACTATATAAATTGGATTAGAATATAAGTGCAAGTGCCGTTATGTAACTATCTAACACTTATATAAATGTTCTATTTTTTTCATTTACAGATAATTAATATCAAGGGAGTTTTTTAAGGTATATAATACACGTCTATATTTTTGCTGTCAAATGATAAAGAAAAAGTGTTTCAATAAGAAAAAAATAATCGATTTCATGTTCCTTTTAAAGACTTTTTGGCAGTTATATCACATTAAGTGCATTAAAAGGATAAAAACTTGATATCAGAAACTTAGTTGTAAAAGGTTTCCAAGTACTTTATGGTGAATTATTTCGTTGCATTTGGTGACAAAAGTGACATACCTGACATTTTAAAAAAATATATAAAGGTAATCTATTGACAAGTTTTAAAATATTTATTCTCTATAATTTATCTAATCAATATTAATTGTTTATTATTTATTATTTATTATAGTTAAAATAAAGATAAATATATAGTATAGATTATAATATAGATGACTAATAAAAGATGCTCATAGTTCTTTTCAAATTAAATATTTCCGTCTTATAATATTATCTATCCTAAAAGCTTTTTTTAAAATTAAATCAGCAGCAGAGTCTTTTTAATTAGCTGTCTGTTATTTTTTAACTCATATAGATGTTTCAGTTCTTTAATCGTCTGTAGTTGTCATGACAAAAAGTACGATTGGCAACTTTTTCATCCAAAATATCAATAAAATACCAAGGTTTTTTAATACAAATTTATGGTTTTTATCGTTATGTTATACACAAAAATGACCATGGGAATTTTCTCTGGTACAAAAGAGGTATAGAAATCTATCAGATAAATATTGAAATTAGCGGGAAAATACAGAGAGTCATTTGCTTAATATATAAGATAATTTAACCAAAATAAGATGACCGCCCAATGTGTACACAAACGGAACACATAAAATAACATGACGTATTTATGTCAATACTAGGCTCATTAAGAATACTAAACTTATATTTTTATTAAAATAAATTGTGTGTGTTAGTTGTATTAATGCGTGTGCGCTTGCAAATAATACAATACTACTGCATACGAATAGTTTCTCATTTAACTTCATTCTATGACATAAAAAACTGTATTTCAGGGATTCAAATTTTATTTTATAAGTATGCGACATATTTTCATACTGAATGTAGGACGTTATGAAACTTTTCAAAAGTCTTATATATCTTATATTTTTCGAAATTATACGGCGAAGTCTTTTTATGGACGCCAAGTGACACTGTAACTGTTTTCATCGCGTAGCACATTGCCGCTTTAATATACCTAGACACAATGTTATGATTGCTGCCGCCGCCGGAGGGGAGGTGGTGGACATTAGGGAGCACATCAACTTTGAAAAAAAGATTTCCAGCGTTACACATTTCAACTATGTTGTACGATAATAAGAGGAAACATGTGATAATAATGTAACTGGTGTTTTTAGATCAGGATGCATTTCTTATTTAGAATGTGGCTTTTTAATTATTAAAAGTACACTATGTATCAGTAGAAGGCAGAAAAGTCTAAAAATACCAATTCCATTCGTCATTTTTTAAAGAAGATTTACATCAGTTAATTGATTTATATATATATATATATATATATATATACCGGGTGTCTCAAAAAGGACTGACTGATTTTAAAATTCAATAACTTGCAAACGGTGACAGATATTTAAAAAAATTCTTGCAGGAGGGTTATGCATAAGGTCAAAAGTTTTTTTACAGTGATTTTCAATTTTAGTTCGAATTACAAACAATAGATGGCGCTGCGATCAATAGACGCTTAATTCAGGCTCGATTTTTCAGGCGATTATAGACGCTTAATTCAGGCTCGCAATCGTGGCCCGGATAATACATTTCCATCGCCTTTTTCAGCATGAAACAAGAGAAAGGACCAGAACTCGAGCCTGTATTTAGCGACTATTGCTTACAGCGCCATCTATTGTTTGTAATTCAAACTAAAATCGAAAATCACTGTAATAAAACTTTTGACCTTATGCATAACCCTCCTGCAAGAATTTTTTAATATCTGTCACCGTTTGCAAATTATTGAATTTTAAAATCAGTCAGTCCTTTTTGGGACACCCGGTATATATATATATATATATACTTTTTTCATGTTTATAATTATTATTTTTAAAGAAGCGCCAAGAGCTGTGATTATTTGTTTTATTAATGAATCTCTATTTATATGTAAATGATTCACTTCACGTTTAATATCGTTAATCCGTATTCCATGTGTTGGAGACAATGAAAAATGCTATAAAGTAAAATCTTTTAAGATGGAATCACCTAGGAAAGAAAAACAAGCGTTATAGACAAGATCCCTTCTTAGGAGTTGTAAATGTAGTCTATTTTTTCGAAGGTATTACACTATGACGCAAAAGTTTAGACAATGAAGAAATTCTTACATACTTTGAAAAATATTTATTCAATTTTCAAATCACTGCTTGGAATTAATGTGCTGTACATATAAACAATATTTATAACAAAGAAAAGTGGAATTGTGCATATTGCAATAAATTAAATGGTAACAAAAATAAACTGCTGTCTCAAAAGTTTAGACACAAATTAAATAAAATCGAAATAAACAATTTTTAAAACCTGGTTGCGCATCCATGCTTATGTATTACGTCATATACACGAGATTGCATGGAAGAAACTAAATCTTGCATAGTTTGTGGATCGATATCGTACCATGCATTCTCAATAGATGTCTTAAGTTCCTTTTCAGAAGAGTATTGTCTAGCGTTGCTATAAACTTTGCGACACATGATTCTCCAAAAGTTTTCTATAGGGTTAAGATCTGGGCTACATGCTGGCCAGTCGAGAACTCTTATATTATGGGAATTAAACCAAGATTTTGAATGTTTTGCAGTGTGAATTGAAGCATTGTCTTGCTGAAATTCCCACTGAGGACCCCCTAGAAGCTCAGCAAATGGCATTAGGTTTTCTTCTAATGTCTGTGTATAATGCTGTGAAGTTTGACGACCACTGGTGAAGGTCAGAGATACTTGTCCATTATAGCAAAAGGCTGCCCAAACCATCACCGAGCCCCCTCCTTGTCTGCGACTAAAAAAACGTCGAGGTTCCTTCCGCAAGTCATGCCAATACGATAAACAACCATCTGGACCATCCAGATTCCACTTTTTTTCATCGCTGAATATGACTGAGTGCCATTTCTCTCCATATGACATATGCTTTCGAGCCCCACGTAAGTCTTTGTAACTTATGATGTGGTTTCAGAGCTGGTTTCTTCTGCATTTTGCTATAAACGATTGTTCCTTTTTCCAAAATTCGTCTACGAATCGTATCCTTTGATACAGAGAGTCCCGATGAGCTTTGAACTCCACGTACGCTCATTTGTTGAGTACTCGCTAGTCTTTGTATCAGGCGATCCTCTCGTACATTTGTCACACGTGGCCTCCCAGACCGACATTTTGCTTTATATTCGGAACCACTCGATAAAACTCGATAAATAGATTTTTTTTGACCTATTAATAATAGCAGAAATTTCAGAAACGCTCTTCCCTTCACCTTTCAACTGCCAAATCCTTGAAACCTCATTCACTTGAATTTCTTTAGCTCTCGGCATGTCGACTATGAAGCGCAATCGTTTGCAGAACTTAAGTACTCCAAATTTGTGACATCATCGATTCTAAATTTGCATATGCCAGCGAATATTCAAAGAAATTTAGAATAGTGTCTAAACTTTTGCGACAAGAACTTTTGAATTTTTATGAAAAAAATTAGTATTATAGCAAATAAAACGACTGTCTTTTGTACATAGCATTTTAAATCAGTTTTTGAATATATTTACAGGTTTTTGTAATTCTGACGTCATAATTCTACATTTTAAAGCTGAATGACGTCATTGTCTAAACTTTTGCGTCATAGTGTATTATATTCATTTTCCATGGGTCAACAGATTTTTCCGTTTAAGAAAGATTCCGTCATTGGCAGATTTTTTTTCACTAGTTTAACTGTATTTAAATTTTTTTGCCTTAACATCTACTATCCTTTAAAAATATGAAATGTAAAGTTTTATTGTAAAATAATAGCCATTTAAAAATATATGCATCTGTTGTAAAAGTTTTTCGGCTGAGCCAAATTTTAGTTATTTTTGCACGGATTTGGTTAGACAGAGATAATGATTTTAACACGGGTTGTCTCGAGACCGGGACTGAAAATTTCGCCCAGGGGAGATCTGGGAATAAGGAAGCCAGTCCCGATTCGGTATAACCAATGGCCAAGAGGTTCTGCTCTCAAAGGTGGTAGGCGGGAGGTGCTGGGTTCGAACCCAATCGCGCTCTTTGGCCCAATCGTTCGGAGTTTTCAGTGGTATTTTTCAAACCTTGGATATCCTTGCGTACATACGGGTTAGGTACCCTTAGAGAAACTCCACAGAAGCCCCCCCCCCCCTCCACCCTTCGGACCCATATCCTTCGTGTAGATAATTGTCCGTCATAAATCACACCAACACCCGGTTTGGTATGAAAAAATATGTTAGGCCCGGCCTGCCGGAGCCATCAGAAAAAAGTCGCCAATCCCGCGTCTGCCCCGGCCTGGCCCCAGAATACAGATTTTTTTAACGGCCTCGCCGGGACGATAAAAAGCCTGAATTTGTGAGGGCTAAAATGATGAAAACTCTTAATCGACATGTTAGAAAAAGCATTGTTTCAAATTGACATTTATGTACAGACTTTTAAATAGTACAAAAAGGAGGTGGAAACGGCAAAACTTAAACTGAATCGGAAGTTTAAGCTACAGAAAGAAGTTACTTTTTCACCTGCAATTTTTTAAAAAACATTTAAAAATTTTATTAGGAGAAAATTAATGTTTAAAACTTTAAATGCGTTTTTCTGCATGGTTTTTTTTTCCCTTTTTACCATTTCTCGCCTTTAAATTATTCTTTAATTTACTTTAATTCTGATTACTTTAATTCTGAAAAAAAAAAATAATTTTGAAAATGTGATTTTTAAAAAAAATAAGTTATATATATTTTTTAATAAATATTTTTAATATTTTTTTAAATTAATATTTTAAAAAATCCTGAAACAAAATTAAAATTATACTTTTCTCTTTAATTAAATGAAAAAAAATTGAAATTCGATTAATAATGTTTCGAGTTATAAAGATTTTAAATTAAATCTGCTTAAAAAAATACTAATCATTAAAAAAATTTTTAAACTTTTTGAGAAATATTAGGATGTGATTTTGTTTGTAAAATTATATGGTTAACCATCACAAAAAATAAATAAATAAATAAATAAGTAAATAAAAATCAAAATTCCAACTTAACAAATATATTTTTTATATGTTTCCTAGAACTCTTAAAGTAACATTGTTTCTTGGATTGAACGCATTTCAATTTGTGTCTAATCCCTTAAAACCTGATGAATTATTTAAACGGCCATAACTCTGCGCGTTTTTCAGCTATGAAGATGCAATTTTTTGTGTTTAATTCAGAGATGGATAAAGAAAGTTTTCCTGATTGGAATTTTTACACTATGGGGGCCGTATAAAAATTTAATTTTCGTATTTTTTTCAAATGTACCCCCCATCGAGTTGCAACTTATGTCATTAAATTTTGCACCTTTTTTTATGAAACTTTGCAATTGAAAGTATGGGTCTAGGGGCAATATTTAAAGAAATAGCCTATTGTTTCGATATTTATGAATCACCCTGTATATATATATATATATATATATATATATTTCATGGTATATTAATTAAAAATTCATCAATCCTTTACTCATTTTATACGTTAATACTATATAAACGTTCACATTAAAATACATATATATAAATTAAGCATTGGAATGTTTTAAATTACTTTATAAACCGGTCCAATAAGGAAATAATAAGGAAATTTTTCATAGGAAATATTTATGGCATTATCGAAAAGTTTTCATTTTCTTCATATATATAGCTCACCAACAGGAAATGAGACACATCTTGCAAAAATTCATCTTGCGTTTTATTTAACTAATACGTCTGTCATATGTATGTCTTCCTACAGAAAAAATTCAGTTATAAGGAAAATTGGATTACTGCACTATATGTCCTTTCGTGACCTCAGAAAAGGGGTAGATTGTGAGGGAAAGTAAAATTACTCAGCGCTCCAAACATCATCTAGGTCTTCATATTTAAGTGTATTACGCTTTTGTGACCTGTTTTACTCCTGCTTGCAGAGTTTAGATCTCTAATTTCATGTGACTAATTTCATGCGAATAATTTCATGAAATTTACTTCTGTCGAAATAATTTGTCGCTTTTCTTGCGGGTTGGCGAAATATGGATATATTCTGGTTTATTAAGAATCATATAATTTATGGATTTTTCTGCGAAATTGTACACACACATATATATATACACAGTCAGTACCGGATATATGGTCACCCGCTTATAAGGTCACCCGCTTATAAGTTCACTTTTTGTAAGTCCAGACTGGCTGAATAGGTATTACGTGTTAAAATACACCGCCTATATGGTCAGTTTCCAATGTCTATTATCGGATGTATGGTCATATGGTCATCTTTTGTCTCCCTTTTTATTGCAAAATATCTTATAGTTTTATGCTTTTCCTCCAATTTTTGGGGGGTGTAAAGTGACGAATAGACGCACATTCACATTCAAGTATCTTTAACTGACCACTGAAACCGGCCTCTTTCTGAAACCGGCCTCTATGTATTGATCACGTGGTGCTTTTCATTTTTAATAGCTTTAGAAAGAAGTGAATGGACATCCTGAAGGAGGAAATTCTTTCCTTCTAGTCAATCTTTCCCTTTTTCCATCGTTGAATCTCCCGTAATTTTGCTAAAATCCAAAAGTACGAACTTCCATATGGTAAAGAAAGGCCAGTTTACATTTGTATAGCTTTAGAATAAGAGGGAGACCTTTTCCTTTTTAACGGAGCCTATATTGCACACCACGCAATTAGATACGCGTCGACACTTGGGGGAGGGGGGAGGGGATATCGTCTTCCCGGCTGTAGCCTATAAGAGAAACTCTTTCCTGTCGGTAAGAGTTTCCAAAATTCTGGAGATTTCTCCCTCAACTGTCGCATTAGATGCCAATTCTTGGAAAATATGCCATCACCCCTTGCGACCGAATGATAATTGTCCTCCGTGCAGAGAAATGTTAAATAACGCATTTTTAGTTTTTTTGTATTTTTCATTACTTGTAGCTGCGTATAAAGTCTTCGTTCATTTATTAATTGTCATTTATGAGTACAAGGTGTCAGCAAAACGAAAAATTTGACAACTGAAGGAAAAAAAAATTGTAGAAAACTTTGAAAAATCAAATGTATCGAAAGCAGCTTTCACTAAGACTGGTGGAATAGAGAGACCGACAGTGAATAACGTTTTAGGGTTCAAATCTTGTTAAAAATAAGATGTGATCAACCTAAAGAGAAAGCGAGAACACGTTTCAACATTTAAGAATTTTGAGAACGATCTTTTCACTTGGATAAAATGTGCCAGATTGCAGAATGTTCCAATACGTGGATTATCGTGAAAAAAAAAAATCTCTGAAAATTGCTGCATAACTAGGGAAACCGAATTTTACTGCCAAAGAATCGACGAAATGCCCGTTAACTTGTTAAATGACATTCTCAATAGGTACAGACCTTGTGATGTTTTTAATTTTGATAAACTTGGGCTGTTTCTTTCATGTTTTGCAAGATAATACTGTTACTTTTAAGAACGAAAAATGTAGTGGTGGGAAGGTAAGCAAAAAAAAAAAAAAAGAAAAAAAAATGGCCGTTTTATTAGTATCGAATATGGATGGCTCAGAGAACATTTTAAAACTGTCCGTGAATAAGAAAAAGTAGTTTTAACAACTACGCTAAAAACAAACAAACCTGCACAAAAGATTATTCCTACTACTACGAGTATACTCATCAGTTCGAAATTTTAAATGTAAAGTAATTCTTGCTTATACCTCTTGTTTTATAAATTATATGTTCATAGCTTATTTGTACATTATTCTACTAATATAAGTAACTTATTAATAATATTCTATTGTCTAAAATGAAATTCCTGCTTACACCCCATATAAGGTCACCCCGCTTATAAGGTCATATTTTTTATGACTGCATGGGTTACCATATAACCGATACTGACTGTATATATATATTTTTTAAGTTATGCAACATCCTTCAACTGCTATAATTAATAATTTTGAACTAGAAATGCTTGACAGTTTTCAACAATACTTTATTAAGGCAATGCGAATATGAAGCTGTGAACAAATGATGTGTCATTAATGATGTGACATCTTCTACTTTTTAATTTTGACTACAAGAATGAATATTTATTATATCAAAATGATTAAAAAACGCGTTATTCCTTTGGAAACATAATCTTTGTAAATAATTGAATTAAAATATATCCAAATTAACATACTGGATGATATTTATTTACTTGCAAGCATATTCCTCATTGAAGAATTTCAGATTTTTTTTTTTTTTTTTTGGAAATATCCATTACCAATTTATTAAATATATTGTGTCAGAAAGACAACAAAAGAAGGGTACAGTAAAAAACGGATTGTAATATACCGGGTGTCCCAAAAAGGACTGACTGATTTTAAAATTCAATAACATGCAAACGGTGACAGATATTAAAAAAATTCTTGCAGGAGTGTTATGCATAAGGTCAAAAGTTTTTTTACAGTGATTTTCAATTTTAGTTCGATTTACAAACAATAGATGGCGCTGTAAGCAATAGTCACTAAATTCAGGCTCGATTTTTGGTACTTCGTGGCCCGGATAATACATTTCCATCTCCTTTTTCTGCATGGAGCAAGATAAAGGACCAAAAATCGAGCCTGTATTTAGCGACTATTGCTTACAGCGCCATCTATTGTTTGTAAATCGAACTAAAATTGAAAATCACTGTAATAAAACTTTTGACCTTATGCATAACCCTCCTGCAAGAATTTTTTTAATATCTGTCACCGTTTGCAAGTTATTGAATTTTAAAATCAGTCAGTCCTTTTTGGGACACCCGGTATATACGCACACAATTTATTTACAGCTATACATATATATTTATAAATGAATAAATAAATGAATATATATATATATATATATAGATAAAATAACTGGGATTTTATTAGGTATTTTGTGTAATATTACTATTTTTCCTTGCTATAAATCAAATATTTAAAAGGGTGTATTGCTTCTTCCATTTTATAGCATTTAATTTTATTCTGTTTTCATCTTGAAACTATTCTCTTGGTTATATTGGTCGTTAGAGTACAGGAGAAAAAAAAATTTCAGCTTTTAGCTTTTTTTCTCAAAGAAAACGACTAATTTTGCTTATATAATTGAATTCTGTACTCTTGATAACGTAATTCAATATATAAGCTTTTCAATTATTTTTATCGAAATTCATATTCTTCTTTTATTCTTCATTATTAACTCATGTTATATAGTACAAAGGACTTTATTTTATACATAACAGCTTGTTTATTATGTTTTTGGTATCCATTCAGTGTGTTTGGGGACACTGTATTATTGTAAATTCATTCATACTATCACAATTATTGATGGTGTTCAGTAATGTTTAATTAATGGTTATATATATATATATATATATATATATATATATACGAACTTCACTCTAAAAGTTTTAGGGCTAATGGATACAAATTAAGATTACCACCTCTTAGTAATATTAATGTAGTTCCCTCTAAGTTCAAACCAACACTTTTAGGCGGATTTTGCAAAATTTGATGGCCTAAATATGTCCATTACTTTGTATAGGTGAAAGAAATGCGTTGATAAACTAAATACCGCATTTCTGAAGTACACGGTATACATTACTCTTTTTTGCTCTTTATCTTTTCTCCAGTATTGGTATAGAGTTATCTGTAAAGACACATACTTTACTTTTTTGACATGAAAGGCACATAGGTCACATCAACATGGATGATTTTAGAATCCGTATGGATTTTTAAAATGTAATTTTCGATCAAAATATCGATTTTCCATTTTTGCAGTAATATTAAAATATAATCTAATATATATCGAAATCTGCTTACATTTTGTCTGTATCTAAAATAGAACTCGAGTTACAGCCGTTTAAAATTACAGCTATTATAGCTTTTGAATTGTGTTTAAAAGTTATTTTTAGCTTTTTCTCAAAATGAAGTTTTTAAGATTTTTACTATACGCAAAACATCCTAAAACAAAAAATTATACATTAAATGCCACGGAATTTCCTATACTTCTTTTGCAAATGTCTTTTGAGGGAATAGGCTACACTCGTGATAATATATTAAATAGTTTTATATTTACACTGGTATAAATGACAAACTAGAGACACATTTCGCGAATTTTTCATTACATTAGAATTTTAACTGCCATATCATCTGAGAAGGAGATGTGATTATAATTTGTTCAGTCTATGTCCTGGAGAAAGTTATTCTGTTTATTATGCAATTTACAAAATGTCAATACATTGTTTCATTTTTGAATTATTACGTATTGTGAAAATGCCAATTTTTGACATAATTTTGACTATTTTTCTCTTTAAAAATTTATTTCTGGGTAATTGCTAAAGTTTTTGCACTTTTTTCAAAGTTTTAAAGTAAAAATGTCATTATAGAAATTAATAACAAGAGAAAATTTCAATTTTTTTCAAAAAATCACTTTTGAAGGTGTGCGGATACTTTAATTAAATTTCAGATTTCGGTATTGATCCTGATATTTGCACTTCCTAGTGTTCCCTTAAACGGGGTATTTAATGACAAACTATCTCTTGTGCAGTTTTTTCTAAAATTAATTCATGTGTATCGTCATAAACATACAATGCTAATTTGCTAGGCAACTGGGTAAAGCTACTAATCTTCAACAAGTTAACATCTCACATTATTAAATTTACAAATCAATGTTGAGTTTCTTAACGAGAGAAGTCAATTCTAATTTCTAATAATACTCTTTTTAATCCACTACTAGTAGCTGCATGTGATAGTTTAAGGAGTTCCGAAAGAAATATAAGACAATACTAGTGCAATGTAGTACAAAATGCTTTAAATGCGTAAATTATATTCAATATACAATATTCAGATTGTATTCAAAATAATGTAACCTGAATTGTAAAATTATTTTGCTTCAAATTAAATTTTACTTAATTTTTAAAAGGTTATTTTTGCTTTCCGCTTCAGGTAAACTATTGTTCATATTTAAAAATATATTTGTATAAACTGTGCTATTAATTGATTAACTGATTTTTTCTATTACTTTCTTATAAATGTACAGAGAAACATTTATTTTTTTATATCACTAGATAAAAAATGGAGAATTGATTCGGGTCAAACATCTGGCAACGGCTATCTTTGAAAAATAATTATAAAAAAGAAATGGAAATTTTTATATAAAGTTTGAATTAACTAACTTATAATTTATTTATTTACCACTAACAGAAGATGTTAAAAATTCCAAACGGAAAATATCCTTTGAAAGAGTCCGCTCATGACACAGATAAGATGTGGGATAAACTGTTCGTAATCACTTGTTTAAAATTTTACGGCTCTATGGTTGTCATAAAATCTTCATCACCCTTGTTTTATTCACTATACCCCATTCGTAATCACTGCAAAATTTCATAACATAGAAGTTCTTGCAAGCAAAAATTTTTAATAGAATATTACTATGGCAAAATTTGCTGCCGTCACTATTACATTTGGCACAGAATCGAAGAACGTTAGACGTTTCCCCGTAAATTGACTTGGAGACAAATTGAAGGAAATATATTTATTAGATCACTAGAATATTGTACTTAATTAAGACATCCGCCACAAACTGAGAATCTAATATTATTACCGTAAGAATAATTACTGCATACCACCGGTTAAAGTTTTAGTTCACTCTCCACCACGCTCCACATTATTAATCGATGATTATTTAGCTCTTCCTTATTATTTATGATGATCCCACATCCTGGTGACGTATGTAGAATTTAAACAGATCGAAAGCACAAAAACTCCTGCAGCAGAACTCATGTCTGCCAAGCAATACACTCGGAGAAGGGATTTTTACAAGCAATGCTCTATGTACTGAGGGATTAAAAACGCGGACTGTATTTCGAAATCGCTGAAAGAAATGAGATGAAGCGTCCTTTCCTTTCAGCATCCGAAAAAGTGCATTTAGAATATAAAAAAAATGGCAAAAAATGAGAATTGCAGAACAAATATTTTTTATAGAATTCATAACGGCAGTTTAGGTTATGACAAAAATGAAAATACCTAGATAATAAAATAATAATAAGTGAAATTTATTTTTATGAGATTATGTCAGATGAGGAAAATGTATACAATAATTTTTAAATATGAACGGAATTTTAAATTTCGTAATATATATGTTCCGAGTGAGCATAATGTCCATATAAACTTTAAAAATTTATAAATACAAAAAAAAAAAAAAAAAAAAAAAAAAAAAAAAAAAAAAAAAACGAAATGAAAAACTGTTTGCAGGATTAGCATCTATAGGTCACGGGAATTTTTTTAAGACAGAAATAAAAAATAACTCAAAAAAAAACAGCCGACAGAGGGCGCTGGTTTGTGCAATTTCGGTAAAAATATTCAAATGAAACGGATATAAGAACTTACGCTCTTAATCCAGAACTAGTTCACCATTGTGAGCCGTGTACTTGAACAAGGATGCTCAGGATAAAGGATAAAAGCTTTTTTGGTGAAGTTATTTTACGTGAACTAGTTCTGGATTAGGAGCGCAAATTCTTATAGCCGTTTCATTTGCATATTTCCACCAACATCGCACGGACCAGCTCCATCTGTCGACTGTTTTTTTAGTTACTTTTTATTTCTGTCTTAAAAAAATTCCCGTGACCTACAGATGCTAATCCTGCAAACATTTTTCATTTACGTTATTTTTTCGGTTTTTATAAATTTTTAAAGTTTATACGGACTTTTTGCTCACCTGGTATATACATTACAACCCGAATCAAATAATATAATGTGTGAATATGAAATCATTTATAATAGTTAATGAATGAAATTATTGTTACGTGTTTTATGATAGTGAATAAATAAATTTGTGATAAAAAAAAAAAAAAAAAAAAAAAATCAGTTTAAATCTCTACTATAAATCGTGATTGCCCAGAAAACCACGTATATGAATAAGACAATTCAAATGATGTTTCTTAAATTGAAATTAAATTTTAAAAATATTTTTGGACATTAATGTAATAAATAATGATTTGGGAGCATCCATAAGGCTATACCTATTCTAATATAAAGAAAATATATAAGTGATTAGAAATACCTAATATATTTTGCAATGTATATTTTTTCCGAGTTTTGACAAATTACTTTCTACTACACAATATCAGTAGACATCGTGGAATTTAACTTTATTTGTCGTTAAGATAAAAATCTATGTGTCCATCTATAAAAGTATGAAAAATATATCTTAGCGAATATTATTTTAAATAAACACTGCAGAAAGGGTTCGACAGAAATATCGATGAAAATTTGAAAATTTTTTTTATAAATATTACAAGAATAGTTTGTTAAAACGCTGTTTTGTAACGCTAACTTTTTACTCTATTGTAAAATAATTTACCTGTACTTAAACTTCTTACAAATTCGTCCTTTCAAAACCATTGATGTTTACTTTCATTAAATAACAGTGATATATATTGGTATATATATCAGTTTAAGAAATCTTATTTCACTGTGATTAATATTGTTAAATTTTTAAACTTTTGGATCAATGCAATAGAAAAATAAACATTTTCCTTTTTGTAGAACATCATTTCATTTAAAATTTTTTTGCCTCATTTTTGTAGAATGAATTACAAATTCAGAAACTGAATTACAAATCCTGTTTGCGAATAATTTGAAAATAATATGACATTATCTCTATTTATTCTGAACACTTAAACGAAAATTTATCTTTTAACCACAATCTTATAACTAATGACCCGAAAATATATTCTCCTCTTTTTATTTAGAATGCATTAAGAACATCTGCGGTTTCATTGCATCACATTGCAAGAGAATTCTTCTATAACGATACAAAACATTAAGTAAGTTAAAGTAACTTATCAGCCTGAAAATTTAAGTATAGTCTCAGTCTATGACGGAAAAAACTCAGCCGATTTGAGATTTGCGAGAATATATATATATATATATAGAGAGAGAGAGAGAGAGAGAGAGAGAGAGAGAGATGGATAAATGTTTTTACAAAGTAATTTATAAAAATGCAATAATTGGTGAGAAATGGACTATTAAATTAAGAAAAAATATTACTATTTTAAATCACGAAGAATATAGCGGAGAGTTTCTTTTAGCAGTGCTTGAGATAATTTGTAATTTATTTATTTTTGTTAATCTGAATTACAGTCCTTTGATCACAAAGCAAGAACATAAATATTTTTCTGATAAATAAACATAGCGATTTTCACGACAAAATTATAACAGATTTCAAAATTTTGTTTCTGAAAATCGGGTCTAAATAATTAATGTGAAGGTAATTAGATAGCTCATGTATCTAAAAATCTTTATTCATCACATAACATTGTAAATTTTTCTTCAGCTGGAAATTACACTTCATGAATAAATAGAAACTCTCAACAATGGTTATCTGCACACTGCGGTGATATGAAATGAAGGAAACACTCATGTAGAAAAAGTTTGCTGGTATTGAGCTTGGATGAGCAATTTACTTAGTGTATTACAAATAAATACGAACATGCATTCGTACATGGAGATCAAGAGGGATATGTTTGAAAGTAATCTTATATATGGTATTAATTATAAATTAGATAAAAAATTCGCTCTGCAAGTAACATAAACTGTGGTCATCTTTTTAGCCAGTTGTGTTTTTCTCTGTTCCCATGAAAGTAAACTTATATTCACCTAAAGGTCTAAGATCGCCTCAATATGATACCATTCATAGGGGTAACGTCTAATGCGCCATACATTGTATTTGTATATTTAATTTAAAAAATAATCCAAAACAATATGTGACAATATTATTTCTCACATTAGTCGATTTCGTCAGACGACGGATTCTAATTACACTGATTGTAGATTTTTCTCTAACACAGTACTGAAAACATTTTTGTTTACGCAATATAGTTACATTCGCAGTTCAAAAACAAAATACATGCATAGACAATTGTCCTCTATGAAGATTAAAAAAAATCATCTATAAGTTAGTTTGTTCATACTTATAACCATCTATAAAAATAATTTTTAAACAAACTCTATGCCAACCAGAGTTCTTCAGAGAGTATCTTTAATTTCCATCCTCGTGCATAATAAATTTACTATATCACAATAGTCTAACATGCATATTTTTTATGAATATATTTTATATTGCTCTGTTATATCTTCAGTTACATCTTCAGTTACATCTTCTTAGAATTATATAACTAATCGATGTTAACATTAGTTTATTAAAAGATGTTTTGCTATTCATAAAAAATAGATCAATCACATGGTGTCGAATGTAAAATATTAATTTAGCGCAATATAATAATAAACTATATTATAATACTTTATAAACATATAAAGTTTTCTAAATATATTAAATAAAGATTACAAGAAATATTCTCCGAAAAATGATAATTTAACTTTCGTAAGTCATCATTGTATTTTTCTGAAATCCCAAGTAAACTGACAGTGTTAGAAAGCGTAATTCATTTATTATCAACAACCCATAAATTAATTTTTTAGATGCTGACCACAGCAACGTCCGTTAAGAAATTACATTTTGCTATTGCGTTTTCGTTGTCTTGATTTACCTTTCACTTCACTATTAAGAATAAATTGTATATTTGACTTTGTTCACCAGTAAATCACTTTTTACTTATTAATTTAATAATTTTTGTCATAGATATATATATAAAATATTATTCAAACAAAAGAAGTTTCGTTTAACCCTTAGTTTAATTTAGTAGAAAATAATTATTAGTCTGTTTACTTTTGTGAAAAAATAAAAACAAAATAATTTTCCTAATGATAACTGGTAAATACTTATTATGGAAAAAAAAAAAATTAACATTTTATAAATATTATAAAATTAAACATACAATCAAATAACAATCATTATAAAGATCTTCAGGATAATAATAATAATAATAATAACGAGTTAAATGATTAAAAAATAAAGATTGCAAAAAATCTAAGCTAAATTAATCAGTATATCTGTCAATAAATTAACATAATATATTATTTAACATGTTCACACAACTTTTTTTTTATTCTCATACTCATTAAAATATACTAAATTAATGTGACATATATTGTTTTAAGTTTATATTGCAGGCATAGTCACAATTCTTTTCAGATAAAACACATTCATGAAACTATTGTGCTTTCAAACGATAACGAAAAAAAATCTAAAAAAGAAATGTAACTGCGGTGTTTTCATTTATATGTTATTTTTTAATCATTTATAGTTTACTATCTCTCTATACTTATTTTTTTAAATCTTACTCTCTTAAAACGAATGAGTGGATTTGCCTACTCAAGAATGAGCACTAATTTATTGGATCGTGAATGAGTTGATTTTTAAACGCTTCACTCAACTTGATTTAAGCTCTTATTCTTCTATTTTACTCAACGAGAGCGACCGCAAAACAGCTCAACTTGATTAGCAAGCTGGTTTCCTGCCGCTCTTTTGCGAGTCGTTCTCAGATTCGTTCGTCTCGTCTTATCGTGTCGCTGGCCTGCTTCAAGATGGACGCTGATGTGTAGATAAATATGTAAACATTCAAGAAGTTTTCTTAATGAAGGAACGAAAGGATGTGTCTGTTTTATTCGGTAAGTTTTATAAAAGCATTTAATTTATCCTTACTTTTTAGTGGAATTGCATGTAATGATTTAAATTTTTAATGCACGTTGTACGTTCGTTGCACGTTGTAATGCACATTCTCCGTCACGCTGCAGGCAGCTAATTTTAGAAATGCTTCTATATTTAAAAATTATTCTGTCTTTTTATTTTTTACTTATTTATTTTCGTTTAAAATGTCCTGTTTATTACTTTGTTGAGAAATAAATAAGCTGATCATAGCGTCATGTTAAAGCAAGTGTCGGGGGAGGTGAAAATAATAAAAGTTTACTTTTTCGTGTGACGAAACTTTTTGTCAGATATAACAGTTCTAAGTATTTTGTAAAAATAATTTTTCAGATAAATCATATCAAACAAAAATACGTTTTATAATTTGTAGTAAATAATTTTGTGTAAAATTACTAGAATTCCTCCCTAAAATTTTCCAGAGAATTGTTTCTTTCTCCAAATACAGAATTTTAATTCAAGGTTGGTATTCAGTTATACATTTTTTTCAATCTAATTATATTTTCAAAAGTCAATTTTATTCCTTAGAAGTACAATAGTTTATTTCTATACAATACTATTTGTGTAAAAGAATTCAAATAATTACATAAACAGTGTTCTACTGCATCTATTCACCATCACTTTTCAGCAATTCCCTTTCAATTTTCCGAGAGCTATATTTTCCAATTTACCTTCCTGACAATAGGGGTAGCCGGGGTAAAATGAGTATATTTTTTATTATTATTTTACCACACAAATTTTTTTGAAAAATTAAAAGTGTGGATGAAATGGTCACATATCTGGCAATATTTAAACTTTGTAAAAACAAACTAGCAGCATACTATTTTTTTTCTTTTCTTACTTGTATGGTGAATTATTCATTTGTCCCTCATTTCAAAAGATTTAAATAAAAAATAAGATAATTTTGGTATAACCAATCACTAAATTCTTTTCACAATTATAAACATGGGTGCAAGACCTTCAGTCTCGGAAAGATTTTTGGCTGGTTGTAAATTATATTTTATATTGAAATAATAGCAATTTTACTAGCAAAAACTTTTAATTGCTCTTTTTTATTGTAAAAAATCCATTTTCAGCCATGAATCAAGACATTGAGATTGTCTAGCCCATCGCCAGTAGGTTATACCTAATATTCAGAAAAGTTTTCAGTCTTGGTTTGGATGGACTTCTTGCACACATGATAAAATCATTTTTATTGTTGTTTTTCTGTATCTTTTTCTCCCCCCCCCCCAAAAAAAAAAAAAAAAAAAAAAAAATTATGCTGCAAAGAAAATATTTCTGTTAAAGACTGTATATATACAGGGGTCGGTGCCGGTTTTTATTCTTGGGGCCCTTTTTGTGAAAAGTAAGTTAATTTTGTGAATTTTATAATATTTTTGTGAAAAATGACATTTTGCAATGAAAGTTGAAATCCAGTGAATCAAATTCGAACCAAGAATTTATGAATAAAAATATTCTTTAAATCCCCTTGCTACAGTTTTTGTTTTTCGTGACCTGATCTTATTTACAAATTACACATTTTTAAAACACTTTTTATGAAAAAGAATGTTACAAAAGAGCCTATTTTATTAAAAGGAATTTTGTGAAGGGGACTGTTTTATTAAGTTCATTTTTATGAAGAGACCCATTTTATTAAATTTATTTTTCTGAAGGGGCCCTATTTTATTAAATAGATTTTTGTAAAGGGGCCCTAAATAGGCCCCAAATTTCGCCTGGATCGACCCCTGATATATAATCTATTTTTGTAAAATCTTGTTTGATTTCATTTGTTAAATGCTTTATTATTACAAAAAGTTTGTCTATCTCTATATACATATTTATTAAATAAGAAAAGCAACCAAGTATGCTAAAAATCCACATAAAAAATTTGGCAATTTAGTCATAAACAAAGAAAAAAAATATAATTTAATATTTGATCAGTAAAAGAAATACGAAAACTAAAGTGTCTATCATTAAATAAAAGCGGTGCTGTATCTAGCTATACTAACAATTTTTTTTGTTGTTCTGAGCATATTTAAATATTGGTGTTTTTGATGCTTAAAATGCAGTTTAAACCTATGTCACGTCAAAAACTGGTTTTTGACGGCTTAAACCCAACCTTGATTTCTTGTCACATAGGGTAAAATAGGTATTATAGCCCATCTTTTTTATGAGAGTTTGTCAAGATATGGATCAAAATTGAAAGACCTTTGAGAGCAAATTGTTATTGATCCTATGCTTAAATGTGAAATTATGCTATAAATTAGTCGCGAACATCTGTTATCTGCGCTGCATGTTGGAATGTAAGTAACATTAAAAATCGCTGTTAATTGACAATTTCTCAAAAATCACGTTAAAGTATCATATTTTCAGCCATAAATTAAAACACATGTTCTAACTATACTAAATTATTAAATTGGGTGGATTAAAAGAGGACAAATAGTAAAAAGAATCAAAGCAACCCATGGAAGTTAAACCAAAGGTTCTTGCTGTAGTGAATCCAATGATTGGTGGCTGGGTCCTTGTGAAATTCAGTGTAAAGAAGTCTGTTCAAGAATTTACAGTTCTTATTATTGATATCCCTGATGAAGATAAATACACTGTAAAGTTTGCAACAAAGTAATCTGCCGGAATATTTTATGTCTTCCCTGAGAAAGACGACATTGCTGATGTGCAGGCATCCTGAATTGTTAGGAAGTCTCTCAACCAAGCTGCACCGGTCATTGCTGTATACATTTTGTATATAAATTTTCATTCACTTATAGCTAGTTAACTTTATAAATTGCTTTTGATTTAAAATATTTTTTAATTAATTTCTCATTTTTTCCTACAGATACTTATGCTGATATCTATCTGCTTTTGAACTGCATTAAATTAAAAAAAAAAAAAAAAACTTTAAAAATGAAACACTATTAGGAACATGATTCAGAGCATGGACGTAAATTTATGTTGTGAAAATTGGGAGCAGTTTTGGGTGGGTGGGGAGGGGGCTAGGATAGGATTTGTCTGTACTTGCATCTTATTTCTATTAGTTTCATAAGTGTTTTTATTTGTAAAGAAAAATATGTAAACAAACTGATGCTGAAAGGGGCAGGTTTTTGTCTTCCTACCTCACCCCAGTTTACACATGATTCAGAGGATGGAAGTACAAAACTCTTAAATGGTTTACACATTAATTATATTGTAATTCATCTATAACCAGCATATATCCATTTTACTCTGAAGCACGGGGTAAAATAGGTATAGGTTTTTCTCTAATATCTCATTTGCATTTTGCAATTTGTTTGCGGCATTGTATAGTTGATCTTCACAGTGCCCCTTGTTGTTTACTTTAATCTTTGATTGCAGAATTTTATTTTTTAGACAATACTTTCCCTTTTAGAACAGATTCTGAAAGGTAAAAGTAATTTCTCAAAAAAATAAAAATTCTGCAATCAAAATCGAAAAAGTAAACAGGGGCCG
Source organism: Maratus speciosus (assembly GCA_963932465.1). NCBI lineage: Eukaryota > Metazoa > Arthropoda > Arachnida > Araneae > Salticidae > Maratus > Maratus speciosus. The sequence continues at coordinate 77,097,714 of OZ010795.1, read as the reverse complement.
TGAGGATCAAGCTCAGATATACAATGCGCCACCACCACCACCAAAAAAAAAATTCAAAATGTCGAAATGCAAATAAAATTAGCAAAAAAAAACCTTCCCATAAAAATATGAATAGCCTTAACTCGCAAGTATCTTCACATAACGGGGCAGGAAAAAAATACAGATTTTGTCAAAAAAAAGCACTAATTTTATTAAAATGCAAATATCGCCAGAGAACTTTAAAAAATTTCAGTAAAGAATCATGAAAAAAAAATATGAATTTTGTCAAAGGATCTCGGGGGGGGGGGGAGAGACGACGACATAAAGTTTTTGCAGTAAAAACAGTCCTTTTATTCTAGTCAACAATAGGGATGCACCGAATATTCGGTATTCGGCCATGTTACCGAATATTCGGTTTGGCCGAATATTGAAATATTCGGCCAAACTGAATACTTAAGGAAATTTTTTTAAACATATTTTTAAAAACTTTATACAACTTCTACATTTAACAATCAACTTACAAAGATATTCAGAATAATTAGAAACAGAATCATATTTAAATAAAAGAGAATGTTTTTACATTATTTATCTGCTGTTTGTTAAGTATTATGTAAGAAAATTAACCAATCACGAGGATTTTCATAGAAATTAATTATGTACAAATGCAAGTTCCTAAATTTTGTCTAGCAAATAATCTGTTTCTTGCTAAGATTTTAAGAACAATTTTTAGAATCTCTAAAATGATTGTCCACTCCAGACACCTATCTAGGATGTATTTAAAAACTTCCTTGCTTAAATTAAAGGGAGTAGAACAATTATTCTTGCTAAGTTGCCTCCATATAAAATTTGAATTGATTTGTAATATTTGTTTACTTTTACTTCAGTCTCTTCCTGACAAACAAATAATATATGATACTGTACAATTTTTCTTCCAATTTTTTCACTATTAAACTTTGATTTTAAAATGTTTCTTTTAGAATTTAAGAAAATTTTATTTATCTGTATTAATTCTCAGAAGAAGCCACGAAATTTAAAATTTTACTAATTTAAAAAGTTTTATAACTATCCTCTTCTTAAATAACTCAAAGCAGATTTTTTTCAGTATAAAGTTTACTTGTAATTGTAACTCTTGTTTATTAAAATGCAAGTTTCTGTATTGAATAGTATGTAAAATTGTTTTAAAATTTAATATTTTAATGCCTTTAAACTTTGAAATATAAAAGTATTTGACAAGCCGAATATTCGGTATTCGGCCGAATAGTTACTATTCGGCAGGCCGAATATTCGGTATTCGGCCTAGCAGTTACTATTCGGCTGGCCGAATATTCGGTATTCGGCCAAAATCACTATTCGGTGCATCCCTAGTCAACACTGTCTTCGCTAAAATTTTTGGTATTTTTTCATGATGAAGCCACAATCACCCCCCACCCCCTCCCTCCCCAGCTTATCAATTTAGCCATAATTTCATATTCTAAAAAAAATTAATAAATGAAAATGATTTGAGAAATATATCATACAACAGTAAAATTTTAAAACATTTTACTTTTTCATATCATCAGGGCAGAAACTAGTTTCTTTCAGTAAGTGGCAAAAACTAATACTAATCCTGCAGTGATTCATAATTCACATATGTAAGTATTTGATATGTAAGCAATTAAGCTAAAAATTAAAATTGAAGATTATGAATGTTGTTCAAAGTAGCAAGTCAGATTTAGTGATGCTCTGAATAGTGATTTTGGCTGAATACTGAATATTCAGCTAGCCGAATAGTAACTGTTTGGCCGAATACTTTTTATTTCAAGGTTTAAGGTATTAAAATGTTATTTTTTAAAACAACTTTACATAATATTTAATAAAACAATTACATTTTGATAAATAAGCTCTTTATAAGTAAATTTCATATTGAAAAAAAAAACTTGCTTTGAGTTAATTTAAAGGATAATAAGACTTTTTATTAATAATGAAATTTTAAATTTAATGGTTTCCTCTATGAATTAACATTTTAAAATCAAACAGTAAAAGTGGAAAAATTGGAAGAAGAATTGGTTCAGGTCGATTTGAGGCTGAGTGTGAATTCCTGCAAGTTGGGTTCGGGTTAAACCCAAATTATCAAAAGTTAGTTAGGTATATTTTTTTTTAGTTTATCCCTGTTATAATAAACGTAGATATTTGTGTATATGTTGTTTTCTAAAGAGACTTCCGTTTTTTCTGCAACCAGACTTGTATAAAACCAAAAACTTTCTGTGTGCATAAATATTGGGTCAAAAACTATCTGCACATTAATTTAATGTTTATTAATGTAAAATACCGTGTTATGTTATTTTAACAATGTGAATTAAAAAGAGTATTTTTAAAATAATTACCATTTAAATTAAAAATAATTAGTATTAATCAAAGAATAATTATTTTGGTCAAAAAAAAAAAAAAAACCCAGCTAAAAATGCATAAGAAGGGCAGAAATAATGTGACATTGCTACTGAAACAACTAAATCACCTTTTCTAGGAAGAGGTATCCATTCATGGTTATCATCATTAAAGTGACTGGTGAGTTTTTACCGCGCCCTTTTGACAAAAATCATGATTTTTCCTTTTGTCTTTGACGAAATTCTCGTTTTTTCTGTGATCATTTGATGAAATTCTCTTTTTTTCTCGATTCTTTGATGAAATTCACATTTTTCTTCGATTCTTTCACGAAATCAGTTTTTTCCCAATCTTTTGACGAAATTTGCATTTTCCTACGATCTTTTGACGAATTTCGTATTTTTTCATGCATTTTTAACAAAATTCTCACTTTTTTCACAACACTTTTGACGAAATTCTCGATTTATTGAAGAAAGTAGTTTTTTACACGATTCTTTTACGAAATTTGCATTTTTTTAGAATCTTTTGGCAAAATTTAGGGCTTTTCCACTATGCTTTTAAGAATTTTTTTTTTCCTGAGCCCTTTTGCCGAAATTTGCATTTTTCTAAGATTCTTTGACGAAATTAGCTTTTTTTCGCGACCCTTTGACGAAATTAACGTTTTTTTCTGCGATATTGTTACGAAATTCGCATTTTTCCTGAGATTTTTTTGACGAAATACGTGCTTTTTTCTCAGCCTTTAGCGATATTCATATTTTTCCCGTAATCCATTGATGAAATAAGTTTTTTCTGCGATTTTTTGACGAAATTTGCGGGATTTTTTTTTTCACGATCCTTTGACAAATTCGGGTTTTTTCCGCTATGCTTTTAAGAATTTTTTTTTTTTTTTTTTTTTTTTTTTTTTTTTTTTTTTTTTTTTTTTTAAACGATTCTTTGACGAAATTATAATATAGAGAATATTTTTAATTTTTTGGTATTCAAAAAAAAAAAAAAAAAAAAAAAAAAAAAGTTACAAAAATAAGTTTTTTTCTACAAATTTTTCTGCAAGGTTCCGAATTTTTGGAAAATCTTCTGCGCGTGCGTCTATATTATACAACTGTGTCTGCAACCCTTTGGCAAAATTTGTGTTTTTTTCTGCTATCCTTTGACAAAATTTTCTTCAACCCTTTGGTAAAATTTGTTTTTCCTGCAACCCTTTGGCAAAATTAGTTTTTTTCTGCAACCCTGTTGCAAAATTCGTTTTTTTCTGCAACCCTTTGGCAAATTTTTTTTTTCTGCAACCCTTTGGCAATTTTTTTTTTTCTGCAACCCTTTGGCAAAATTTTTTTGTTTCTGCAACCCTTTAGCAAAATTTTTTTCTGTACACCTTTGGCAAAAATTTTTTCTGTACCTCTTTGGCAAAATTTGTTTTTTCTGCAACACTTTGGCGAATTTCCCTAAATCAATTCATGAATCGGTCGCGGAAAAAAAATTGAGAATTTCTTCAAATGATCATGGAAAAGTACCAGATATTTTGTCATATATCTCAGAAACAAATGGTAATTATCTTCAATTGGTTGTTGAATAAAATTGCTATTTTCGTAAAGAGTTCAGAAAGAAATTGCGAATTTCGTCAAAAGATTGCGCAAAAAATAATCGGGAATATCGATAAACTTATTTGGTGAAGAATATTACAAATTTCGTCAAAAGGTCGCGACGAATAGTGAATTTTGTTAATTAGTCGCAAAAAGGTATCGCGAATTTTACTGTTCGATTGCACAAAACTCAAGAGTTTTGCCTTCAAAAATCAACCCAACCCAATTTATTGCTTGGGTAAATTGCAGGGAAATGAATTTCCGTTTTTTGTTTGTTTCAGGCACTTTCGTATGAACTCATCATTACGTCTGTTTTGAAATTTTAAGTTAAAATCATTTAAACGTTTTAAATCGATAACATTGTTTTTGCACATTTTCATTTTAGGAACAATACTTTGATCCTGTCACTCAAGCTGCTATGGTTGAATGGAGGCTATGGCAACAATGATGTTAAATTTAACACCAGCCCTAAAGAAGTACCAACAAAGAGGACTATCAAAGAGACACGTGATAATCCTGAAGAGGTGTATTATCAGCAAGAAAGGTATAAATTTACATATTAATCTTAAATATATTTAAGTTTTGATTTTGTCATGGAATTTCATTTTTTTATGTGTGTGTGTTTAGTAATTAACACTGTATTGGACCAGTGTGACCTTACAGATACACATGTGGAAAAAAAAATCTGTTTTCATATTAGTAAACTTCATACCTAGCATCTATCTTTCCTATCCCAATAGCAGAAAATTTACTTTTAATGTTTTTAAGCATTTTACTAATTTTTATTAATAATAATCTTAAGTTTTAGTAATAAATAATAAAGAACTAAACATAATATAAAATTGGAAAAAAATCCAATGGAAAAAAAAATCTGCGACGCATGTCACCCGTCAGGAACTTTCTGCTACCAGGTTTCCTATGTGTTTGGAATGCAGTGCTATGCAGTTTTAGTTCATTTATTTAGTATCGTCTATCAGTCAGATACATTTGCCCAATAACATAAAACAGCATATAAAATTTGATTTTGCCATAACATTATGCAAGTTAGAAAAACAAGTCTGTATTTCTGAAATAGATATTCCTAACATGTATTTAATATGAAAAGCATTTTTATTAATAGTTAAAAAAAAAAAAAAAAAAAAAAAAAAAAAAAAAAAAAAAAAGCAAATTGCAATTGAATTTTCAAAATTCACTGTTTATAGAAAATTTTTTAACGTAAATTTCAATGAAAGTAAGCCTTTCAATACAGGGATATGTTTAGGAAATTTTTAGGTCCTTTAAAGGACCCTTCACAAAATAATTTATCTTAAAACAGGACCCTTCACAAAACATTTTATCCCAAAACAGGACCCTTCACAAAATTATTTGTCTCTTAAATAGACATTTCACAGAATTTTTTCACCTTCAAATTGAACTTTTCACAAGTTTACTCATTTAAAATTAAAATCTGGCCTGTAAGTAAGCAGTTGAACTCACCAAAGTGCACATTACTTAGCTTTTTAATATGTGAATGATAGAACATGAAGACATCGATAATTTAAAATTCACAAAATTATGACTAGAATTTTCACAAAAATAAGAAACTTCACAATTTCACAAAAACAGGACCCTGTGAAAAAAGTCTGGACAGACCCCTGCAATATTATTTTTTCATTTTCTTACATAATTATAACTTTGTTATTAAATTATGATTAAAGTTACCATTAAAAACAGTGAAAGTTTTGATTATCTTTGTGAAATCCAGAATTTTTATAAATCTAGTCTTAGTCCTGATACAGGATTTTCGAGGTTATACTGTATTAAATTAGACATGTATCTCTGACACATGACATGCATTTGACTGTTGGAAGAAAATTGCCGCCTGACTGCTTAGATTTTATGGGGTAAGGTTAAACATCATTGTTGTAATAAAACATTTCATATTTAGAATAAATTTAAATGTAGTTTCACCCCCCCCCCCTTCCAATGTATACATTTTGAAAATGGCAACAAAGGGGAATTTTCAACAATATTTTGTAATGTTTCTTAAGACCTTTTAAATTTGTTTTTAAAATAGAAATTTATTTTAAGATTGTATCAAAAGTAGGGTGTCAACGATATAAATCATGATTTTAATCAAATGATTTTTTTTTTAAAAAATCATTGATTAAAATCAAAAATTTTTTAATGTTTAAAATGACATAAAAAAGTATTCAAATTATTGTGACTTATGAATAAACAAAACAAAGCTTTAAATAATTGTTTCCAAGTATAATTCCTGAGTATTGTGAAAAATTTTAAGTACAGTAAGTTTGTAAAAAGCATGTTTTTTTATCTAACAAACATAAAAAGCATTTAATTTAAAAATATTTAAATCTAATATAACTTTCAATGTCATAATTTCCTTTTAATAATCAAGTTATTATTTTATATACAATAAACACAGCAATAGTGTCAATGATTTTAATCAATTGATTTAAATCAGATGATAAAATCACATATTTTCTGATTTTTTAAAATGTTGTGAAAAAGCATGATAATCAATAATGAAAACGATCACTAAATCATTTGTAAAAAATTTAATATTTGTTATTGTTAATTATAACAATATTAAACTGTGTAAAAAGATGTTATGATACATTTAAAAAAATCTAACTAAATGTTAAATAACTTCAAAACATTATAATATTTAGTAGCTATTCAAATATTTTAATGTTGTGGGGAAAAATATCTGATTTAAATTTCAAAAATACAATTTTTGTACTCTATTTATAAATTATGTGTAAGTTTGTTGTATACATTGCTACAATTTTTGATCAATTTGATAGACATACACTTTAAAACCTGTGTAAAATTACTGGCTGCTTTATGAATTTATCAAACTATTATTTATCACCTTTTTTCAACCACTTTTTCAAAAATGTAGATTGTGTTCTTAATTAAACAGTTAATTGTTTAATAATTACAAAATTTAATCTGTATCATCAATTTAAAATTAAATGCAATTTATCAATAACTTTAAAATATAAGCAGTATTTAATATTGGTTCACATAATTATTATAAAATATTAATGCACATAATGCTGTATGTTACTAAAGAAATTTTTTATTTGCAGTTTTTTGTAATTTCTATAATTACATAATTAAAATTTTATTAATTAAAGCAAAAAAACATAGATTATGTTAGTAATTGGAGGGTTATTCATTTTTGAAATGCTTAATTCTTGGTAGAAGTTAATATTTTAACACGGGAAAAAAAACATGATTTTTTTTACACCCTAATCAGAAGTAACATGATAACAAGCGGGTAAGTGTGATTGCACAGATGGTTTCATTTATTCATTTTCCATTTTATTCACAATTAGCCGAATTTTCAGTGGTGTAACTTTATATAAAGCTAAAAGTTTTAGTGTATGTTTTTTAAGAATATGCATGAGGCGGTTTTGTGTGTGTGTAGGTTTTTATTTTTGGGGCCCATTTTGTGAAAAGTAAGTTATTTTTGTGATAAATAACATTTTGTAATGAAAGTTGAAATCATGTTACTCAAATTTAAATGAAGACTTTGACAAAACTTCTTTAAATCCCCTTGGTAAAGTTTGTTTTCAGTGAGCTGGTTTTATTTACAATTTACACATTTTAAAACAGTTTGTGTGAAAAAGAATGTTACAAAGGGGCCTATTTTATTAGATTTTTGTGAAAGGGCCCTAAATTTTGCTTGGAACGACCCCTTGTATATATATTCATATTTAGAATAAATTTAATTTTTAAAGTTTCATTCTCCCCTCCCCCCCCCAATTATTGTTTAAAAAGATATGTTTGTATACATTTTGAAAATGGTAACAAAGGTGAATGTTCAACAATATTTTAAGAAGTTGCTTAAGACTTTAAGAATTTATTTATATTTACTTTAATCTAAAAACTAATATTTTTTAAAAGATTCATAATCCTTTGCATTACAATTATTGCTATTTAACTTAATTTCAATATTTTTTTTTAACACAGGAGAATAGTGACCTCATGGAGGAATGCAATTCCGCTGCGAGGAGTGGAATTCAACAATCCTATCGAATCTCTCAAGGATCTTCAGCAGAGAAGAATACATATTTTCTTGTCTTGACAAGAAAATTTTAAATGAAAATATTTACATGTCCAGTTAAAGGTGTTGTCAAAACACTCCATCTGTTGTTAAAATTGCTATCAATGCTACATTTGTTTTTTTCTTTTTGTTCAATAAAATTGTTAGTAAATAATGTTGTTTCTTTCCCCAACGATATTCTAAATTGCATATTTGTAGCTTTTTATGCCAAAAGCAGGAGCCAATCTTATGCCATTTTAAAGTTTTACATTTCTTTAAAAGTTAGTATATTTAAGAAACATTGGATAAAATCAATGGTTAATTGCAACAAGACAAGATTAAAAAAGAATAACTGCAAGATAGTACCTAATAGGTTGGTATTTATCCAATCAAGACATTGTTCCTTCTAACCCAGTAGCTAAATTTTAAAGTTATACTTGAACATAATTTCAAGTTTCAACAAATGTTTTAAATGATATAAAGAATTAAGTTGATCCATTTCTAAAGTTATTTTGGTGCATAATTTATTTGTAAATATATGAACTGCTTTAAATTGACATTTAGCAAGTGCTAATTAATTAGCATAAAAAAGCTTAACAATTAATATTTCTTTAAAAGTTAGTCAATTTAAGAAGTAGTGTGAATTAAATCATGGGATAATTACAACAAAGTATATAATGGGTTAGTGTTTATCTTTTTTGAAATATTTTGTTTTACTTATTGCAGCCTAACAATAGCCGTGTGATAACACTCGTGATAATGTTAGTTCCACGGGGAAGTTATTTTTAAATATCTTGCTTGGATTTTAATATTTGTACAGGCTTCTTTTTGCATATGATAGCTGAAGACAATCTATATGCTGGCTAGTTTTTACTTTAAATTAGGTTTTATATTTTATTTTAAATACTTTAATTTTCGGAACGGACTCTAAAATTGATATCTTAATACAGTAAATGCTCGATGGGACTCATATGTGTTCATAAAGTCAAAAGTTCGTAAATGGGAGTAACATTAGTTCAGCGAGATGCTGGGCGGGACCAGTACACCAGTTCGTAAAATCGTCTACTTTATTAAAAAAACTATGCAAAATTAAAAATAAGCCTGCATAAAGATCCTATGCCTTCTCCCCCCTTCCCCCCCAAAAAAATATTATATGTATATATATATATAAATCCAAACAATGTATTTGAAAATAACTTCTCCATAGGATTAACACCATCATTTCTGGGCGATTCCATGGAGAGTGTCAGACACATAACGCAGGCTTTAATTTGCATTTATTCTATTATTTATTAAATTTTAATGTTAATTCTGATGGTATTTATCTAAGATTACCTAATCTATGATTTTATCTAAGTGGTATGGTAAATAATTTACCATATTTTTAAATTTAAATGTGTGGCAATAAACCTCACAGAAGTATATTATTTAATTACATTACTCAAAATGTGCTTTTTTCCTACTTCGGAAAAAAGCACATTTTGCGTAATGAAATTTAATGATATATTTCTGGGAGTTTTATTTCCACACATTTAAACTAAAAAATATGGTTATAACTTATTTACCATACCACTTAAAATCAGAATTAGCATTAAAATTTGATAAATAAATGAAAATTAAAGCCCTCATTACATGTGATTCTCTGCACGGAATCGCCTTCTATACTTCTTCAGCGACTAGTGTAGGATCTTAAGGCTGTTCTTAATGGCTCTGCTCAACAAGCACAAAACGTTTTGATACTTTTACAAATTCATTTTTTAATGGAAAGATATAAAATTGGAAAGCCTGGTTATGAAAGCTATTTGGAATTGAATTTTCCATTTTTTTTAATCAATAAATTACCTATTGAGTTATAAACGATTTTGATCACGTGAGAAGCACGTTTTCGCCCGCTCTTGAGTGTTTTTTCTCCTTTCATGCAGAAATTAAGTTTAAAACATCCACTTTGACACTATTTTCTGAAAGATGTATTGCGTTTGCAAAAAAATGAAAAAAGCAGCTTGATTACATAGTTTCTGAACACCCAGCTAGTTTCATGCATTTTCCATCAAAAATAAATTAAAACTTATGTCAGAAAGTTGCCCATTTGGATTTGAGAAGTCAGCTTTTAAAAGTTGTCATTGGGATTTTTCCTTTCCTTGGTGATTTCAAGTTTACATTTAGATATTTTTTTCAATTTTTTTTTAAATTTATTTACGTTAAATACTTAAGATTGGTTTAACTGTAATTTTTAGTTATAAATCATATTTTTTTTTCAATCAAAAAGTAATACAATTATATAAACCAGTATGAAGGAATATAAAATTAGTTATTTATTATTTCAATTTGAAAATGTGGCAAGAATTCTGTGTTATTTTGAATTTCATTGATAAAAATCAATCACAGGTTACTGAATTTCATTTAAAATGATATGATTTTATTTAATCAGTTAATTAGAAATCGCTCAAGGTTTTATTTTGTAATTTTGAGCGAGTTCTTATGAATGAGTTTATTAAAAATCACTCGGGATTTTGCATTTTAAGAACATCATTTAAGAGTTCATTGCATGAAATCTTAAATGAGTTGATTTAATCCATGTATGAATTGTTACAAATTGCCCAAGAACTACTGGATTAAATCTGAAATGACTCATTTCACTTAAGTTTGAATTGATTATAAATCACAAGTGGTACTGGATTTAGGCTTAAATTATTTCATTTCACTCAAATATGAGTTGGCTACAGATCGCGCAAGTGCTACTGAATTTAGTCTCAAAGGGATTCCATTTCACTCAAGTACGGCCAGATTTAGTCTTAAATGACTTAATTTCACTCAAGTGTGAGTTGGTTACAAATTACTCAAGTGCTGCCTGATTTATTCTTAAATAACTTCATTTCACTCAAGTATGAGTTGGTTACAAATCACTCAAGTGCTACTGGATTTTACCTTCATTGAGTTGATTTCACTCAAGTATGAGTAAAATAGAGATCACTCAATCATGAGTTGCTTAAAAACAACTCATTCACTCGAGTTGTTTCAACTCTTTATCAGAAGCTGACTTTCAAATCATGAGATGAGTGGATTTCGGCTCAACTTGAGTTATTTTGGCTCTTTCGTTTTAAGAGTGTAATATAATTTTAATGTACGCAATGTTGAATTTTGGAAACAAAATAACATTATAAAATTCTTACATCTTATAAAAGTAATTTAAAATATTTTACGTTAAAATATCCCATCATTGAAAGAATAATTCTCTTAGCTAAAAAATCCAGAATTTTTTCAAGTCTGGTTTCAGATTAATTCGTCTTTCAACGCATTTATTAAAGAACATTATCTGTAACAATATATATTTTTAGGCTTTTGGAAAAATATATTTTTCAATATCTGGTTAGAAAATACAGTATCAAAAATATTTACAATAAACACGAAAATAATTTTAAAAGTTTTATCTATATAGATAATGCTAAAACATTGTAATCTAATTAAATATTTTGTGTTTTTCAAATGTAAATGGATATTATTTACGACAAATCTAAGTTTCGTGTACATGTGATTTATGTATTAATCATATGAATGAAGATAATAATATTTTAAATTTTTATACTGATAGTTAAAAAAAAATTTACGTCTTTTTTATTTAAGAAAAAAAATCAGCAATTCCAAAATAAAAATTCCTTTCCAATTTACTCTGTTGTAAAACTTGAACAGTAACCATAGTATTAAAAAATATTTTAAGCATGAGCTTACTGAAGAAACAAATTTCCCTAAAGAAGATTATGTTGTACAACAGATTTAGTGTTGCTAAGTCTCAAAGATTACGTCGCTGAGTAAAAAATATTGTGTTAAAATTAACTCCTGACTATAATACTATTTTCTTTTATCCTGTAGATAATAACATCCCACGAGGAATAATTTTAACATTCACGAGAAATCTAATTTAAATTAATATATACGTAGTATGAGTGAATAAATTTCAATGCGTGATTAGAATAAATGACATTATTCTGATATTTACAATGAACTTCAACGTCAAAAATTTTTTTCGCAGGATTAAAAGAAATTGTACGAAATTATGCTTTTAATATATATATTTATTTATATGCACAATTAAAAAAAAAAACTTCTTTAGTTTTATTGCTAACTACAACAACAAATTTTTTATCGAAAATATGGTGAACTATAGCTGCAAATATTTGTTTTTAAAAGTAGCGACAGAAAATTACTTTAAATCACTAATTCGCTAATTTAAGAGTTTTACCATAATATTCAATCTACATTTGAACGTGAGGATATGAATTATGTAATACAATGACACCTATTTACATTCCGTGTGCCGGGATGGAATAAAACAAAGCGATAAAACAGGAGACATTAAAAAAAGAAACATTGCATACAAGGGGGTGTTTTGTGTTACTCTCTAAAATGTTAGTTTAAGCACATAATACATATATATATTTATATAAACAAATGGATAGCTCATTAGATCTTCATGCGTTTAGATACAATAAGGTGCAAATTAGGAACTTTGAAAATAAGTCTCACCTGAAACTTTTGACCATGGAGTGACGTTACATGTGTATATCTCATGAATAAAACATTCTCCCATCTTTATAAATGTCACAGTGACAAAAATATTTAATAAACTCTTTCCATCGAATTCTTACATATACATTTAAAAGGCTTATCCAATTTCCCCATCTCAAGGCTTAATCAATGTTAAACTAAGTAATGAGGATTTTATAATCGTTCAACATTAGAGAGGGGGGGATCAAAAATGCACCTCAAGTGAATAAATTGTAAAAAAAAATGTAGATAAAAAGTGTGTATATATATAGAATACTGTAAATGCAATTATTAGAGTTAATTTGCAGAAATATTATAAATAGAATTATTCTCCTGAACATCGTATCTTATATAAAGAAATATACCATGAAAAATAAACTAATTTGTGATACAGAAAGAAATAACTAAATTCACAACGTAAATAAAAGAGCAAATCGCATATTCATGAATTTTGAATATTAATATTTGTTTATGTACGTTCCTTTTATAAAATTTAATTTAATTAAATCTTAACCATAATTAAACGATGTAATACGAAAAAAGCATTTCTGCCGAAAATCTTTTCTGGAATTGAGCTTATTTTTTACACGTACTACATTATGATTTTTTTAAAAACTGGCGACGATTTTCTATAAATATTTTCCAACTCTGAGTAATATTTTTGTTTATAATTAACTAGCAAAACCAGCGGCTTTGTTCGCGGAATAGTTGAATACTACCAAGTGGTATTCATGTGCCTTTTTTTATTAGAAAAAATTCCACGGTTCGGAATTATTAAAAAATTACCAATTAAGCACAGTATGACTAAACATCATTATTACACTGCATTATGAGAAAGTAAGACATAAATTAATTAGAAGAACTCGAATTCTAAATAAATGATAATTTATAATGTATTTAGAGTCTTTTACACTCATTACAGTTTTCATTTGAGGTTTTAAATATTTTAGAAACCATTCTTAGCACGCATTTACGTCTTAAAAGTAACCATTCGGATATATTGCAAGATGTTAGTCTAAAAGGTCTGCCACCCCTTTGGTGATAGTGGTAGTAACATAAATATAGCATATGTTGAAATGGGGACTTTTACCATGAATTTGACATTATAAATTTTAAAATGGTTTTGTTATTTCTTGATATCCCACTGAAATCGTAATTTAGAAAGTTTTAAAAAGTCTCTTTGCTCATTTTGTCCCTTTAGATTTTTAATCTTTTAGAAACAGTTCTTAGAGCGAATTTACGTCTTGTAAGTATCTATCATGCTAAATTTTAAATTTATATCATCAACAATTCGATAGAAATCGTAATTTACAACATTTTTCGAACGCTTTTCGATTAGTTCCTCCTTTTAAATTTCGTTTCTTTTTTCAACTGTTCTTAGAGAGTATTTACATCATATAAGTAGCTACCATATGAAATTACAAGATCATGTATTTAGCAATTCCAAAACAGTCGGAAAACAGTCATTTCACACTTTTAAATTTGGATTTTTTTAGAAACAATTCTTAAAGAACATTTACATCCTATACTTCTGTACCATGCCCAATTTCAAGTTTCTTGCCCTTTCAATACCACAAAAATTACAATTTTAGAATGTTTTTTGCTCTTACGCTAATCGTTTGTTTGTGGAATAGATAAAAAATACAGTCTATGTTGTAGTACATCGTGTAACCATCAATTTCCATTCATTACTTTTGAAATCGGTCTGGTATTTGATTAGATTCCATATCAGTTGTAATTTAAAAAGATTTTTGAACGTTTTTCGTTCATTTCAGCCTTTTAAATTTCAAAATATTTAGAAACTGACTTGGAGTTTTGAAACTGTCTTACATTTAATTATTATGTATCTAATTTATATATTATGTATCTACCACGCAAAAATTAATTTTTTTTTATTTTAAACATTTGCATAGAAATCGCAAATTAGAATTTTTTAGAACGTTTTTCGAGCATTTTAGCATTTTTTTAAATTTTCAACTATTTTCAAATGTTCTTAAAATACATCATATATTATATATAACTACAATCCCAAGTTTCAAGTTTCTGGCCTCTTCAGGATAAAACATTTCATAATTTAGAGCATTTTTTGCTCCTGTAACCGCTGGTGGTACTGACACTGACATAAAATGTAGCCTATGTTGGCGTAGTGACTTTCACCATAAATTTGCAATCGGTTGCAAATCGGTTTTGTATTTTCTGAGATTTTATAAAAATCGTAATTTAAGGCATTTTTAGAACACCTTTTGCTCATTTGACACATTTAAATTTGGAATTCTTTAGAAACTGTTTTCAGATATCATATGTATCTTATAAATATCTACCACGGCAAATTTCAAGTTTCTATTTTAAACAGTTGCCTCGAAATCTCAATGTACAATAGTTTTAAGAATACTTTTCACGCATATTAACCCCTTTTAAAATTTGAATCTTTTTCGGTTGTTCTTATAGAAGTATATCTTATAAGTTTCGACCATGGCAAATTTCAATTTGTTCTCCACTTCAGTATCACAAAAGTCACAGTTAAGAATTTTTTTGCTTCTGTAACCCCTAGGTGATTGTGACACCCACAAAAAATATAGCCTATGTTGGAGCAGCAACTGTCACCATCAATTTGTAACCATTATTTTTTAAATCATGTTTGAATTTTCTGAAACTGCATAGAAATTGTAATTTAGAACGTCTTTGGAACGCTTATTTTCACGCATTTCCACACCATATTAATTTCGAATTTTTTTTTCTTTTGTTCTTATATGGTATATAAATCTTATAAGTATTGTCGTATCCTTTTGGGGAAATCAATTGGTACCGGAAAATTTTGTCCGGTAATCATTAGACATTAGATATCGGAATCAATGTCTAATAATTAAATGATAGAATTTTCCGGTACGAATTGATTTTCTCAAACGGACACGACTTTCCGAACAGCCCATTAACTTCCATAAGAATTTTCAAGTCGCTAACTCGTTCAGTTTCACAAAAATAGCAATTAATTACGTTTCGAGCTCCTGAAAACCGCAGGTGGTAGTGGAACTGACAAAAAATATAACCTATTTTGGAGCAAGGACTGTCACCATCAATTTTCAACCATTACTTTTCAAATCGGTTTGCTATTTCCTGAAATTGTATAGAAATCGTAATTTAGAACGTTTCTAAAATGCTTTTCTCGCAGCTTTGTTCCTTTTAAATTTGGATTATTTTAGATACTGTTCATAAAGTTCATTTATATCTTATAATTAACTATCATGCCAAATTTTAAGTTTCTACCCTCTTCAGTAACACAAAAATTGCATTTTTAGTACGGTTTTTGCTCCTCCACCCAATAAGGGTTGTGATATCGAAATAAAATGTAACCTAAGTTGGAACAGAGACTGTTACCATTACTTTGCTACCCTTATGTTGGAAATTGGTTCGGTAGTTCCAGTGATTACCCCCTACAGTTAAAGAAACCAATACACACAAAACATTTACTTATTAGTATAGATGATTAAAACAATGATAGACGTTTGTTTATTAATCCATTTGTTAAAAAGTTTTTTAACAATTTTGCTACTTTTGTTGGATTTGAGGAACTAACACCTTGATAGATTTGTCTTTGTAAGCATTTAACTGCAAACAAGTGTCCCAAAAAATACTAAAGTCATAGCATCAATCATTATTTTTGAATATGTCTAATCACGTATGTGGTAAATTACGAACAAATGTAAACAATTTTGCATTTTAAAAAATATTAAAGTGAAAAGATACTGAAAAAGAATAAATCATTAAGCAAATAAAAACGTTTTGATGACATCCTCTAATGATATTGAATAAATGAAAGTAATAAAACGCTTTAGCTATATATTTAAAATGCATATCCAATTTGCACATAGCAAAATTTAAAGAAGCGATTGATGAAAAATACATCATTTTAGATGAAGGTTTATTTTGCAATTGAATAGAAGGCCTTCGATGTGACAAAAGTCCCAACATGTCTTTTTCAAATTATACGATATGCTTTTTGAATTACGAAAGAAAAAGTTATTTAATATTGAATAAATTCACTTGTCATTATCAATTATCTAAAATTATAATATTAGTATTGATATCACCAATCAAAATTAATATGAACTGTCTTATTTTATAAAGTTACATTTTTGAATTTTGAAAAATACTTCGACAATTGTATCAACTACTTTGTGATTATATCATTCTGTGATTAATTGTTCGTTAAAAAAAAAAAAAAAAAAAAAAAAAAAAAAAAAAAAAAAAAAAAAAAAAACTATTTGTAGGTGTTCTATTTCAATGTAAAACTTTTCGCTTTTGTCAACTTTTTTTTTTTTTTTCCATATTACTATGAATTTAATTATTTTCTGTTTTTGTACTTGCTAATAAAAAGCTCTTCAACATTTTTCCATAATAATATTTTTTTTTTCAAAATTCAGGAATATAAGAAATAAAAGAATGATTTTAATTTATATACAAGTAACTTATTAATCTAAGTTGCCGATTTCAGAATATTACGTTGTGTGAACAATGGATTATAATTTTTTCTTAAATCATGAGTTTCTCGAGACACTTACTATGTACAGTATAACCTCTTTTATCCGAAACTCTTTTAACCAAAACTCTCGGTTAAACAAAATCCATTTTGAATGTTTTTTTTTTTCTTTTTTTTTAAACAATCTTATTACCTGCATGCAAACGGACCTTTCCAAACTACGACTACATATAAATATTTTCAATCCCCTTTCTTAGAGTTCCTTTGAAGGTAACTTGAGATCCCGTAAGCTGCGGAGTGAAACGAAGAAAACGAACAAATTAGCAATTTTGAAGCATTTGAATGTTTTGCAAATGGTTTGCTGGCTGGAGCAGTAGAAAAACTGTGATACTGGTGAACTAATAATATTTAAAAACTCCGTGATAAAGCTTCAAAGCAAAGACAATCAAAACTGCGACAAACAAAACATTTTTTCAAATCCTTGTGACAAATGTAAAAGGTACTTTATTTCAAAATTAAAATTCTGGTAATTTACTTTTGTTTCTATTCTGCTATTGCTTTATTTTTATTAAGCACTTGTTTCCATAATAAGAAATATTGAAGTTATTATTCTTAATCTTAAAATTGAAGCATTCTCGATTATCCGAAAATGTCGAATTTCCGAAAGAGGGTCGGTCCCAATTACTTCGGATAATCGAGGTTCTACTGTATATATTTTAATAAAGTGAGGCTTGGTTTTTTAAGCTAATAAAAACTGTTCAAGTTTTTGAGTATAATAGCTAATCTCTCTTAACTTTACGATTAATTTCACACAGGAATTCTTTCAGATTAAGCATTTAAATAGAGCAAAAAAATAATCATTTCTTATTAGTAAATTACGAATTAAAATTTAATTGTTATTAAAAAGTCCCTGTCAATACGTAAAACTAATATGGAAAATTCGTCGTAAGTGATAAAAAATGTCATTACTGACAATAAAATATGTAAATTAATTTCATTAAAATAATCATGTTAATCATTAATTTTTATTTTAATTTAAAATAATGCATTTTCTGTATCTTTTTAAGAATACATTTTAAAAACTTACCTAAACCAAAGTATCTCGTGATTAGCTATATAATTAAAAAATCATTTACAATGTAATTATTATGAACTGGTTGCTCAAACGAAAGGACATTTCCTAGTACAACCATTAAACTATAAATATATTAAAGTATTATAGAAAGGACATCATAATACAAAATATTCTTTCCCAATAAAATATATCTGAAAATACATAGTATAATTGCTGTATGTTCTACTAATTTCAACGAAATATTTATTGTTTTAACGTTTGCAAAGAAGAAAGGATAACATCATCAGCAATATTTCCTTTGATATCTTGCAACATAAACGTAATTGTGATCTCTCGTAATCTTTTGTCTTTTAAATTAAATATTGTAAAACATATTAAACAAATTCCTTATTAATGATATTCTATACTAACCCTTTTTTAACATGACTGTTATTCCCTTTTTTATGTAACAGCTGTTTTTCTTTAGTAAATTTTATTGTTATTTCATTATATTTATTGAATAAATTACATTTAAGATTTGAACAGTTGGTTATAAGTAGGTCAAGTCCGTTTTATGTTATTCTAGGCATTTAATTCTTTGCGTTTGAATGAGTATAAAATATTCGAAAGCAGTAAGATGTCTTTTGTATAACTTTGTTTTCATATTTCGTGTAAATTTAACATTTTTGGAACAATTTCAAATGATAATTTTGCAAAATAATAATAAATGTTTATTTTTCTATTTCGTTATTTGCTAGTAAAATGAAGAAAAAATAAAATAAAGAAAATCATCCGCAATATGGTAATAAATTATAGTAAACTAATAAGTTAGAAAGGTTATTTAAATTTAAATATAGACATTTTCTAATAAACGAAGAATTATAATTTCTTTATGAGCGTAATGAAACTTTTAGTTTTTCAGGTATATTGTTTAACTTTTAAAGACGCAGTAATTTGAAAAAAATCGACTTTATTGATTAGCTGATATTTCAAAAACAATTTAAAATAGTCGTATGATGCTTTATTTTTTTTATTTATTTATTTATTTATTTTTTTTTTAACTGAAAGACACAAGTGTCTTCACTATTTTTTAGAAAAAAGGTGTGGTAGGTTTAGTAAACATAAAATTTATATTTCTTTGTGTTTCATTACGCAGTCAAAAAAATATCAGTTCAGATCCATAATTCATTGCATGCATGCAAATCTTACGCCTGAATTTATTTAAATTTCTCAAAACATTTTTATTAGTCCTGAAAATATTTCATATTTAATTTATAAAAAAATATTAGTGGCGTAAATGTTTTTTTTTTATTATTATTTATTTATTAAATAATGAGAAATTCTTCTAAAATAAATTGTTTAACCGAGGTTTAATTTATACATATTAGAAGTATTGAAATGTTGAAAAAATAATAAAAGACAAAAATCATATTTCTATTACCTTTCTAGAAATGAAGTATTGCTAAAAAAAAATAGTATTATCTAGTTACCTGTAGGTGTATCTTCGTACCAAATTCAATGATATGTACAATAAAGGCATGTGTTCTAGAGATGAATATATTAGTGTCAGAAACTGAAGCTTACATCTGATATTTTATTATAATATTCAAAACATATATATCTATTAAAATCAATACTTTGTTTTATTCGAGTATTAAAATTATTATATTCTTAGAGAAAGTACAGAAATGTATCGTATTTTATCAAAATACTAAATGAAACAATGAATGTTTCTAATCCAAAATATGTCTGCTTTCTTTAATCTATACCTATATGGAAATAAATTTAAGTAATTTATGATGAAAGTTAATAAAATAATTATTAATTTAAAATAACTGCTGCTATGTTTACATTAAAATTTTATAAAAATTGTGATAAATGTAGCAGAAATCAAACATAATTTGTAAGAAATTACAGTAATGATTATTGTAATGATTTTTCAAAATAATAAACACGACTGTATTTATTTTACAATTGTTCTACCTTTACTATATCTATAGCATAAATTTCTATTGTTACCGTAACTTTCAGTTTTATATGTATATATATATATATATTAAAAAAAAAAAAAAAGCTGTGAACAAATATTATACACATAAAAAATATTCATTGCATTGACAAAATTAACAATTCAGAAAATTTATGAATAATAATTTTATTAAAAAAATCATATCTATAGTCTGCATATTTAAAATAATTAAGCATTTAATATCATCAAAGTTTAATAAGCAACAAAGAATTTTTAATTTTATGCAGTACGACATATGTTATTAATTTTTATAATGTGAAAATTATATTTTTTCATTAATGAGGTTATTATTAGAAACACAATATTAAAACAGTCTTACAAATTGCACTAAATTTATATTGATCAGGAGAAAGTTTTTAATTATTTTTTTTTACGGCAGTAGTATTAATTTAATTTACGCAAGGATTAAAATGAATAATATAAAAGGACTAGAAAATAATCAATTATATTATTATTTTTCGTTTTGTTTTAGATGGATTTTTGGATAACGTATTTCATGGTGAAGAGTTTAATTTATTAAATAAATAAAAACGGGATATATTGATTAGATTTAACGATGGACATAAATGAATGATGTAAGATAAAAAGTACAATAATAAAAATATATTTTCCCATATTTATTAAAAATTACTTATTGTCAGAGTGACTGTTTTCAAATTTTAAAATTTACCACATTCGGGATGAGAATTTTACACGAATTTTATTTGGTTGACAGGTTAAAGGGATTGAAGGGATCTTTGAAAATGTACAGTTATACATTTACATGGAAGTTTAGTAAAGCATATTAATTTTATTAGACCAGATTTTATATTTATTCACTATTGTTTATTTTGATTGTCAGATATATTATTTATTCATCATTATTATTACTATTTATTATTGTTAAAACTTTGTTTATTGTAACTTATACTGTGATTGCAAAATTAGGAATGTTCTTTTAAGTGGACATTTTTTCCATTCCGAGAATTTTATTTCCCGGCTTCAGTTCTTTTTTACTATTTTATCCCTCCGCTCCAAATTGACTGGATTCTTCCTAGTTCTCTCCCATTCGTTGATGACGTAGAATGGCATATTATACTTAATTCTTAATTGGTTCAGAACACGTACTTCGTCATAGATTGTATTACTACATAGTGTAAACCAACAGATTGAAAAATAGTTATTATAACTATGCCAGAGGCCTGGGTTCGATTCCTGGCTTGGACATTTTTCACTCTGTTGATTTACTCTTAGTTAGCAAAGTGATAATTCACGTCTTTAATATTCAATAATTTCAAGCGTAATTTCATCGCTGAAAAGTAGTTGAGAAATTAATTAAATTGTATATTCACCGATACTGGGTTCATTGGCGTCTCATGTTACGCCGCCGCAAGATTGTGTTCTCATGAAGATTTTTGCAGCAATCTGCTGCGGTAGCAGTCTTACCGACTTACGTGAGTGAGAGGTGCCAAGCTGGGCATCGTCCTCGTGGCTTAGTGGTAGACCGCTGGAGTGCTATTCCGTTCGATTCCCGGCTTCGACATTTTTCACTCTGTTGGTTTACGCTTAGTTTGCAAAGTGAAAATTCACGTCTTTAATAATCAAACGCTACTTCTATTCTAAATATAAATTTAAAAATATATATTATATCCATGCGTTAATAAGACAGTAAAACGTATTTTCTGTGTGATAAAAACCTCTCAAAAATACCTTTAAATTATAATTCATAGATTTTTTTATTGCCAAATTAGAAATAAAATAAACTTTAATGAGAAATAAACTATCAAGTGCGAGTATTACTTGCACTCGGAGGGTTCCGTACAATAAATATGTGAATTATTAACTGTATTATTTAAAAAATCGTTGCTAAAAGAATAAGTTTGTGTAAAAAACTATACAACGTAGGGTTGGGTATAGCTGTATGTACTAGAAAAGTGTGAATGTGTATACAAAAAAAGTTTAACGAGATATGAAGCCTAAAGAATAGCAAACATTGCTTGCTATTCTGTATAACACTTTTTTTTAATCTTATCCTAATCTGTTTATAATTAACTGAATTCGGTACGGACAATAAAAGTAGTGCATATTTGAACTTTATTTGGCATTTCATAAAACTAAATTCAGCGTAGTAATAATCTTATCTTTTTACAGCGTATCTAAAAAAAATATTTTGTTCAAAGTTTAAACTTGGCATTGTGCTAAGAGCGCTTTGAAAGATGGTCAAAAGTTGCAACGCCGCATTGGTCCGTGCCTCATTTTTCCAGATAGGTTTTTAATTAACTTTTAAAGACACGGGAGGCGTATAGATACATCCCCTCAATGCAAACTAGTCCATAGTATTTATGTGATTAATTCTAATTCAATTAGTTTGTTTTTAACAGTTTGACGTTTATTGCTTCTATACTACTACTGAGCGTTGCGTAACAAAAATGTATCATTAAAAGTTATTAACTACGCCTTAAAAGTCGATGGCACATAGAGTACGCCGCCCCTACATTATGTATGTCCAAACCGGCCGTGTCTTTAAGGGTTAATATCTCGGCTATTTATCGACGATTTTTTTCAAAAATCATTATCAACAATGCTTTTATACTTCTGCACGAAAGGTACCATAAGCGCTCCTCAACACCTTTTCTGAATGCTCGCAAATCGCAATTTGTGTGTAACAGAAAAACGCGTTTTTCTCAAAAACTACGTGACCTAGAGTAATCGTTATAATTTTACTGCAAGGTTTAAGTTAACGTCTACTAGCTCTAATTTTTTCATAATTTCAGTTTGAGTGGATTCGGAATTAGATGGGGGGAATATATTTTGGCACTATATTTTCGACGATGTCCCTAAAACTGTAATACCTAAAATTAAAAGAAATGTACTTTTTAGTTCAGCGTTACAAAAGCTATCACACGATACCCCACACGATATGCAAATAAAAGATTTTTTTTTTTACAAGTAGCTTAATTAGCCCCTCTACATTTTCCCTAAATATATTTGTGAACGTTTAATAATCTAAAAATATGTGGGGCAATAGTCTTTATCACTTCCCCCAATTTGAACTTTCAAATTTGAACATAGTTTACCAGTAAAATGTCTGTGAAAGACAGAAAGACACATGAGTGATCTTATAATGATTCCGTTTTTACTTTTTAAACACGGAACCCTAAAAAGATATTAAATTATATCTAAGCGCATTTAAAACACATACTTAAAAAAGAAAATTTGTAATGGTTAAAGAAATAATTAAGAAAGTATAAGCTTTTATTTCTTAAAGATAATTTACATTAAAAAAAAAGTTACAAGAGTATTTCAAACTGTAAGTTATCTCTAGCTTATTTTACACACATAGGGAATTTTGATCGAAATTTAGTCTTTTAAAAAAGCCATACACTAATTTTTGCTATATTTCTTAAAAAATGAAGTAAATATAAAACTGTATAAATGAATAACTACGCAAGAGAATTGAAAGAACATTTTTAATTAATATGTGAAATGAACAATGTAATTAGTTTCAATATGTTATGAGAAGTATAGCATAATAGATACATCGTATATTATTGTTTTACTTACAAATTTGCGTGATAAAAAAAATGAATCCAATAATTTTTAATATTGTTTTATACATTATTTTAACATACATTAACATTTACATGTATGTATATATTAATTACTGTTTAACATTTTTAACAAGTAATTTAAATCAGAATTTAAATAGCATAGAAAACTAGTATACAAAAAATTCAACAGCAGGGTAAAGATAATTGTGTAAAATTTCTAACGTAGATTATTTTTCGTCTATTATTTGGTCGGTGTATACAAAACAGTTTGTGCACAAATATCTTCTCTGATAATATCGCTCGAGTGTTTTAGTATTAAGTGCCTGGTACCTTTTCTTTTGTTCTGAATACATTAATAAAATTCCGTGTTTTAGCTGCATTTGAATAAATAACTACATAAAAAATATAATTCCCTTTTTATCCCGGATACATGTGCTACCCCATATCTTTCAACGAGGATTAAAATTTTAAATGCCAATAATTACGTTCTCCTTTCCTTTTTTTTAAGTAAACCGTACATTTTGTTTGAATTTTTTCTAACAAAACAGCATTTACTATGTTTATATAAGTATCGTCTGCTGCATATTCCGTGGTTTCGTGTGCTCCGATTCCATGTAAGTTTCTTGTTCTTTTTCTCCGCATGTGGCAACACTCTGTGTTTATTCTGTTTTGATTCGTGTTGTTGTAGAATGTGAAAAATGATGGAATGTAGTAAGCCGCTGTTGGCTCGCATATATTTAGTGTTATAATAAATTCGTGTTTGCAGTCCACTTTGGTGTATTTATGTGAAAGAACCAGTTGTGTAAGTGATTAGTTAAAAAACGCAAAACCGTGCTACGTAGCGGTAAAAATATTTTTTTTAAAAATTATTACCTTTAAAAAAGTATTTGATTTATAAAAGACTTTAAAGCGTTTGAGTTTATTTTTTTTCGGTTTAGACTTATCTAGAATTTTATAAACGATTTTTATTTAAAGCAAATTTTTAACATTTATTTATTTTGTCATTTTTAAAGGAAGAAAGAATTCACCGTAAAAAACATAATGGTATCTTAGTCCGTGAAATATTTCTGGAACATCAGCTGAAAGAGGTTTTTATTTTGCATAAATAAAGAAAACCAAATCAATATTTTAATTTTATTCTGCTAAAAATATCATTTATTTTTCTTTAATGTACCGAAAGCATTATTAGAGATAGAATGTTTCAGAATATGAAAGTCACATAAGAATCATCTATTAACTCTTTAAATATATTTTGTCAGTATTTTTAAATGTCAACCAACATCTAGCAAAGTGTACTTTGTGTGAAATTATGGCTGCATAAATGTCTAAGACCACCACTATGTTTATTTTATGCAAAATAAATGTTCTATCACGTGAATTATTCATATTACTTTTCAATTTTCTGGTTTTTGATGCTAATGCATGACACTTAAAGGTTTATTTTATTTGACATAAACATCGAGAAATTCTCTGCTGTCACTGTTGTTAGCATGATAAAATGTGTACATATAAATAAATACTGTAAAACATAATGTTACATAACATTGGAATGCAAATTTATATTTAAGAAAATTTCATCTGATAATGATAATATAAAGAATTTTTTTATGAAATCAATGAAGATTTATGAAATCCTGTACACAACTCAGTCGAATAAATAATATTTGTATTAAAAAAGGAAAACAATACTCTAAACTATTGAAAGATTAATTTATTGCGTTGTTAATACATTAAAACATGAAGTTTATCGTAGTTCTGACAACAATATTTAATGTAATGGCATGGTAAGACAAAAACAACTGCAAAATATTATTACCTATTCGAAAATCTCAAATTATGTAGAATTTGATGTACCCAGTACTTCAGGCTGTATGATAGTTACAACACGGGGAGCTCAATTAGAGTACAACAATAACAGAAAGTAAAAAGTGTGGAGAAATGGTCTATATAAGATAGTAAGCGAAAAGTGGTTTGAAGCCAGGAGATTCCTTCTTTCTGTCAAAAATATAAAAGATCGAGACAGTTTGATCTTTTGTTCCTGTGGAGCATAATCACTCACATAGTGTATTCTCACGGAAGATTGAGCATTTCCCTTAGCCTCTCTATAACTATTCATACTGTTTCGATACTCAAGCTACAAAATGCATTCTTACTGTCGTGATAATAAAAAAAAGTATACTTACTTTAAAATTTTGATATATATCTGCAGATTTATGTTACAAATATTTGAAGTGTTTCAGTTATTAAAGTTTTAATTATGTTCTTAAATAAAATATACCAATGTTCAGAATGTTACAGATCCCAGGTGTACCTTTATCATGAAAACATATATCATTCTTTACACTTATAGGACATTTTAGTGGACATTTCTGATGAAATTTGATGATATTCATTTGAAGATAATTATTTGGATGATCAAACGTAATATATTGTTATCTGAAACTATCGCCTAATAGTAGAATATAAAAAATCCCGCACCCAGAGGAAGATATTTCAATATTTTATATGGTAAATTATGCTGTACCTTCACAGTACTAAGGTCAAAATATTATGTAAATGCCTAAGATAGGGTATTTTGAACAGAATATTCCTTAAATAACAAAGCATGTGCTTCCTCGATAGACTAACCGTGACGATTCATTTCGGTGAATAGCAAAATTTACACACAACCGAAAACAAGAAATGGAAATAACGAAATGATGGGGACGCCTACACTTGCTTGCATAGAAAAGTTGCACCCACTGGGGAATCTAGTGAACAACAATTGATAGGATGTGATGCCAAAATTTTTCTTTTTTTTTCTCATGATAAATGTTAAAAATAAAACTTTTAGTTATCCCCTGATTGACTAAGAGGGGGTCAATGTGATTTTCTTCCCAATTTTTACAAATAAATAAAAAATATATAACTGTGCGAAACCTACCAACTATACAAAATGAAAGAAGCCTTTATAGGAGATTACCTAGAAAATAATTTTAGTACGCATATTCTAAATGGAAATAAACTGCAAAATATCCAGATGGGGTCAAATTGAACCCATTCTTATTTAAAAACGCGTGACTGAAATTCAAAACAAGAACAGCAGTTGAAAACGGTGAAGAAAGTGTAAAAGTAAAAATTGGATTTTTAACTTTCACGCAAGCAAACATGGAAGTGCACTTGGGAGATATGATAGTTTTCAGAGCGGTGAACCATGGAAAATGACGAAGACGATGCGCAGGACATAACGAAAAGATTAAGGTGCCACTCAGAGAGAAAATTGCAATAAAGGTAGAAACTCTCACAAATGAAAGAGAAAAGTAAACGAACACAAGTTAACGAATGTCGAAGTGGAGGAAAACCCAAATCCTCATATTCATTTTATTACCACAGTTGCCGTCTCGAACATAATGGTTATGATTCCTCTACTGTCCTCTACAAGTAGAAATTTATGTTCTTATCTCGAAAACTATAAAGGATACGAGAAAAATCAACCAATAAATTCTAGAGCAGCATCGATTTCTTAAGAAAAGCTCCTTAAGTATATAAATGATAATAACTAAGTCTTAGTCATTTCGCTTTACATGTTGACACTGATAGAAAACATTTCTTGAAACATTGCAGACGACAATTCTGTAAATAATACGGATAAAATGGGAATAAACTAATAAAAGCCATTAATAGTTCTCTTTTGGATTTACTTAAGAGTACAATGTCATGTAATACATGACATACATCGCATCCCAAAATTTAGACAATCAATAAAATTTGCATTAACATAAAAAGTAATAAAGTACAATTAGAATTCATAAGATAGGTAATAAAGAAAATCAATTTTGCAGATATACACATATAAATTACAATCAAAGGTTTGAAATTATAAAGTATACATTAAATTATATAAAAATGTGCTGACCCAAAAGTATAGACAATTGTAATTTTGTTTGGTTTTACATTTTTAAAAGTAACTAAAAACTTAATTTTAATATTTAATTTTGTTGCCACGACACTTTATAACATCAAAAACACGTTGTTTCATATAATTAACTAAGCATTGCATTACAGAAGGAGGTATTTCATACCACGCTTTGTCAATTGCAGTTTTTATGTCATTTACACATGTATATTGCTTTCCATTTTCATATATTTTACGAGGTAAGATCTCCCATATGTTTTCCGTGGGATTGAAATCTGGACTAAGTGTTGGGCCAGTCTATTAGTGTGATATTGTTTCACCTAATCCATGTTTTCGATGATGTTGAGGTATATGGATGTATGCCACATCTTCTTGGAAAACACAGTCCGGTCCTGCTAGAAAATCCAAATTACATGATGATATAATGTTATTAAAAAGGCTTCAGTTGATAATTTATCTCTGCGTGAAAGCATCCATTTCCAGAATTTCAAAAAGCAAATGTACACAGAAGAATGAAAGCTTCAGCAAATATTGTTTACAGAAGAATGAAAGTAAAAGCTTGCTTAAAGCAGAGAAGTCTTAAAGACGCATGTCTAAATTAGTCTAGAATGGAAAATCATAATTATTTGAAAACAAAAGATAAATGTGACTTTTAATTAAATAAAAGAAGAAAGAATAAATACATTTCATTGCTTGCTTTGAAAAAAAGGAAAGCATTTTACGTATTGGAATTCATAAAATCTTTTTTTTTTTAATTATTATTATAGAATGGGTTTATCAATACGTTACTAAGCAGGAAAAACGTAGTGTATCATTCATTAAGGTATACAATCTACCCTATATACAGGGTGGTCATAAAAAAACTTTGCCGATATATGGATCTCTAGCGGCCGGTCCGTTTAACCGATCGAGATGATATTTCAGATATAGTTATTCAGAGGTATGAGCTCGGGATTCTGTGAACGGCATAATATTAGCGCTCACGGTTACGTTATAGGTACAGAAACTTGAAATTTTCGAATGGCAACGTCTATTTTTTTTTTTTTTTTTCGTAGCAAAATGTTCAGCGCATGCGAAAACCCTAAATAGCGCTCGGACGGTACGTATATCGCAATAAACGGACGCGTTATGCACGTACGAAAAACAACTCTGTGGATGGCAAAAAAAAAAAAAAAAAACGATCAAGGCGCACTGAGGAAATTTGCATACGACAGAGGCAAGACACCAATCACAGAACGCCGTTCGACAGATAGTCAGCGTAGAAAACGTGTTCTTGCCTCTGTCATATGCAAATTTCCTCCGTGCGCCCCGATCGTGTTTTTTTTTGGCCATTCGCTGAGCTGTTTTTTGTGCATGCATAACGCGTCCGTTTATTGCGATATACGTACCGTTCTAGCGCTATTTAAGGTTGTCACATGCTCTGAACACTTTGCGACAAAAAAAATGGTCGTTCCCATTCGAAAATTTCGAGTTTCTGTAACTAAAACCGTAACCGTGAGCGCAAATTTGCTGCCGTTCACACAATCCCGGGCTCATACCTCTGAATAACAATATCTGAAAGCTCATCTCGATCGGTTAAACGGACCGGCCGCTAGAGTTCCATATATCGGTAATTTTTTTATGACCACTCTGTATATAACATCCTAATGAAACGAATTTATGGAACGACTTTATGAAAAGACTTTATGAAACGTCTGATTAAACGACTCATTATGCTTCTTGGCGATTTCTTCTAAAATATGGTATATTATGCATTTAAATTAACAACTAAAATCCGTATTGATCAGCAGATTTCAAAACTGGTATTAGAATTTCCAAATTTGAATTAGTTTACGAAATATTATTACTTTTTTTCTAATTTCAAATACTTTCCTCTAATGATAGCAACTCGAATTTTCATCATAACACACACACATATATATATAGATATATTTTATTTTAGAAAAGGTTATACTTTTAAAATGATTTGGTGGTCAGTTTGGTTTCCCTTAAATGTATTCTAAGAAATGCATCATGTTACTTTTATTCATAACTCAATTTACTTGAACAATCTTTCGCCAAATCAGAAGATACTGATAGAGAAATCAAGAACTCGGAAATCAAGAATACTAAAGTTTTTCTAGGAAACTGGGATTCCAAGAAATTTTCATGTAACGGCAACAAGAAAAATTCCTGTAAGAGACGCTGTTACAGGAATTTTTGTTGTTGCCGTTACATGAAAAGTTCTAGGAATCCCAGTTTCCTAGAAAAACTTTAGTAACTTTACAGATTTTTTTTTACAGTGTACAAAATTATAACAGAGTTCAAAATTTTGTTTCTGAAAATCGGGTCTAAATAATTAATGTGGAGGTAATTAGATAGCTCATGCATCTAAAAAGCTTTATTCATCACATAATATTGTAAAATTTTCTTTAGCTGGAAATTACACTTCATGAATAAATAGAAACTCTCAACAATGGTTATCTACACACTGCAGTGATGTGAAATGAAGGAAATACTCATGTAGAAAAGTTTGCTGGTATTGAGCTTGGATGAGCAATTTACATAGTGTATTACAAAAAAATACGAACATGCATTCGTACATGGAGATCAAGAGGGATATGTTTGAAAGTAATCATATGTATGATATTAATTATAAATTAGATAAAAAATTCGCACTGCAAGTAACATAAACTGTGGTCATCTTTTTAGCCAGTTGTGTTTTTCTCTGTTCCCATGAAAGTAAACTTATATTCACCTAAAGGTCTAAGATCGCCTCTATATGATTCCATTCACAGGGGTAACGTCTACTGCGACATACATTGTATTTGTATATTTAATTTTAAAAATAATCCAAAACAACATGTGACAATATTATTTCTCACATTAGTCGATTTCCTCAGACGACGGATTCTAATTACACTGATTGTAGATTTTTCTCTAACACAGTATTGAAAACATATTTGTTTACGCAATATAGTTACATTCGCAGTTCAGAAACAAAATACATGCATAGACAATTGTCCTCTATGAAGATTAAAAAAAAACCTTCTATAAGTTAACTTATCCATACTTATAATCATCTATAAATATTATTTTTAAGCAAACTGTATGCCAACCAGAGTTCTTCAGAGAGTATCTTTAATTTTCATCTTCGTGTATAATAAATTTACTATATCACAATAATCTAACTTGCATATTTTTTATGAATATATTTTATATTGCTCTGTAATATTTTCAGTTACATCTTAGAATTATATAACTAATCGATGTTAACATTAGTTTATTAAAAGATGTTTTGCTCTTCATAAAAAAAATGGATCAATCACATGGTGTCGAATGTAAAATATCAATTTAACGCAATATAATAATAAATTATATTATAAGACTTTATAAATATATAAAGTTTTCTACATATATTAAATAAAGATTACAAGAAATATTCTCTGAAAAATGATAATATAACTTTCGTAAGTCATCATTGTATTTTTCAAAAATCGCAAGTAACCTGACAGTGTAAGAAAGCGTAACTAATTTATTATCAACAACCTATAAATTAATTTTTTAGATGCTGACCTCAGTAACGTCCGTTAAGAAATTACATTTTGCTATTGCGTTTTCATTGTCTTGATTTTCCTTTCACTTCACTAGTAAGAATAAATTGTATATTTGACTTTGTTCACCAGTAAATCACTTTTTACTTATTAATTTAATAAGTTTTGTCATATATATATATATATATACATACATACATATATATATATATATATATATATATATATATATATATATATATAATATTATTCAAACAAAAGAAGTTTCGTTTCTCCCTTAGCTTAATTTAGTAGAAAATAATTATTAGTCTGTTTACTTTTTTGAAAAAAATAAGAACAAAATAATTTTCCTAATGATAACTGTTAAATATTTATTATGAAAAAAAATAACATTTTATAAATATTATTAAATTGAACATACAAACAAATAATAATCATTATAAAGATTTTCAGGATAATAATAATAATAATAATAACGAGTTAATTGATTAAAAAATAAAGATTGCAAAAAATCTAAGCTAAATTAATCAGTATATCTGTCAATAAATTAATATAATATATTATTTAACATGTTCACACAACTTTTTTTTTATTCTCATGCTCATTAAAATATACTAAATTAATGTGACATATACTGTTTTAAGTTTATATTGCAGGCATAGTCACAATTCTTTTCAGATAAAGCACATTCAAGAAACTATTGTGTTTTCAAACGATAACGAAAAAAAATCTGAAAAAAATGTAACTGCGGTGTGTTCATTTATACGTTGTTTTTTAATCATTTATAGTTTAATATCTCTCTGTATACTTTTTTTTTAAAATCTTAATATAATTTTAATGTACGCAATGTTGAATTTTGCCAACAAAATAACATTATAAAATTCTTACATCTTGTAAAAGTAATTAAAAATAGTTTACGTTAAAATATCCCGTCATTGCAAGAATAATGCTCTTAGCTAAAATATCTACAATTTTTTCAAGGCTGATGAGATGAATTCGTCTTTCAACGCATTTATTAAAGAACATTATCTGTAACAATATATATTTTTAGGCTTTTGGAAATATATATTTTGCAATATCTGGTTAGAAAATGCTGTATCAAAATTATTTACAATAAACACGAAAATAATTTAAAAACTTTTATCTGTATAGATAATGCTAAAAAAATTGTAAACTAATTAAATCTTTTGAATTATCTATTTTGTGTTTTTCAAATGTAAATGGATATTATTTACGACAAATCTAAGTTTCGGGTTTATGTGATTTATATATTAATCATATGAATGAAGATAATAATATTTTAAAATTTTTATACTGATAGTTAAAAAAAAAATTGTACGTTTTTTTTAATTAAAAAAATAAAAATAAAATCAGCAATTCCAAAATAAAAAATTCCTTTCGAATTTACCCTGTTGTAAAACTTGAACAGTAACAATAGTATTAAAAAATATTTTAAGCGTAAGCTGACTAAATAAACGACTAAAGAAGATTATGTTGAAAAACAGATTTAGTGTTGCTAAGTCTCAAAGATTACTCCGCTGGGTAAAAAATATTGTGTTAAAATTAACTCCTGACTATAATACTATTTTCTATTCTCCTGTAGATAATAACAACCCATGAGGAATAACTAACATTCACGAGAAATCTAATTTAAATTAATATATACGTAGTATGAGGGAATAAATTTCAATGCGTGATTAGAATAAATGACATTAATCTGATTTTCACAATGAGCTTCAACCTCAAATATTTTGACGCTTGATTAAAACAAAGTGTACGAAATTATGCTTTTAATATATATATATATATATATATATATATATATATATATATATATATATATATATATATATATATATAGATTTATATGCACATTTCAAAAAAACTTCTGTAGTTTTATCGCTAACTACAACAACAAATTTTTTATCGAAAATATGGTGAACTCTAGCTGCAAATATTTGTTTTGAAAAGTAGCGACAGAAAATTACTTTAAATAACTAATTCGCTAATTTAAGAGTTTTACCATAATATTTAATCTACATTTGAACGTGAAGATATGGATTATGTAATACAATGACACCTCTTTACATTGCGTGTGCCGGGATGGAATAAAACAAAGCGATAAAACAGGAGACATTAAAAAAAGAAACATTGCATACAAGGAGGTGTTTTGTGTTACTCTCTAAAATGTTAGTTTAAGCACATAATACTTATATATATTTATATAAATAAATGGATAGCTCATTAGATCTTCATGCATTTAGATACAATAAGGTACAAATTAGGAACTTTGAAAATAAGTCTCACCTGAAACATTTGACCATGGAGTGACGTTACATGTGTATATCTTATGAATAAAACATTCGCCCATCTTTATAAACGTCACAGCGACAAAAATATTTAATAAACTCTTTCCATCGAATTCTTACATACACATTTAAAAGGCTTATCCAATTTCCGCATCTCAAGGCTTAATGAATGTTAAACTAATAAATGAGGATTTTATAATTGTTCAACATTGGAGAGGGGGATCAAAAATGCACCTCAAGTGAACAAATTGTAAAACAATGTAGATAAAATGTGTAGATATATATAGAATACTATAAATGCAATTATTAGAGTTCATTTGCAGAAATATTATAAATAGAATTATTCTCCTAAACATCGTGTCTTAGATAAAGAAATATACCATGAAAAATAAACTAATTTGTGATACAGAAAGAAGTAACTAAATTCACAACGTAAATAAAAGAGCAAATCGCATATTCATGAATTTAGAATATTAATAATATTTGTCTATGTACGTTCCTTTTATAAAATTTAATTTAATTAAATCTTAACCATATCTTAAAGGATGTAATACGAAAAAAGCATTTCTGCGAAAATCTTTTCTGGAATTGAGCTTATTTTTTATACGTACTGCATTATGATTTTTTTAATATCTAGCGACGATTTTCTATAGATATTTTCCAACTGTGGGTAATATTTTTGTTTATAATTAACTAGCAAAACCAGCGGTTTTGTTCGCGTAATAGTTGAATACTACCAAGTGGTATTCATGTGCCTTTTTTTATTAGAAAAAAAATTCCACGGTTTGGAATTATTAAAAAATTACCAATTAAGCACAGTATGACTAAACATCATTATTACACTGCATTATGCGAAAGTAAGACTTAAATTAATTAGATTTGCGATTTTATAAAAATCGTAATTTAAGGCATTTTTAGAACACCTTTTGCTCATTTGACACACTTAAATTTGGAATTCTTTAGAAACTGTTTTCAGATATCATATGTATCTTATAAATATCTACCACGGCAAATTTCAAGTTTCTATATTAAACAGTTGCCTCGAAATCTCAATGTACAATGTTTTAAGAATACTTTTCATGCATATTAACCCCTTTTAAAATTTGAATCTTTTTCGGTTGTTCTTATAGAAGCATATCTTATAAGTTTCGACCATGGCAAATTTTAATTTGTTCTCCACTTCTGTATCGCAAAAATCACAGTTAAGAATTTTTTTGCTTCTGTAACCCCTAGGTGATTATGACACCGACAAAAAACATAGCCTATGTTGGAGCACCAACTGTCACCATCAACTTGTAACCATTATTTTTTAAATCATGTCTGTATTTTCTGAGACTGCATAGAAATTGTAATTTAGAACGTTTTTGGAACGCTTATTTTCACGCATTTCCACACCATATTAATTTCGATTTTTTTTTTTGTTCTTATATGGTATTTAAATCTTTTAAGTATTGTCGTATTCTTTTGGGGAAATCAATTGGTACCGGAAAATTTTACCCGGTAATTATTAGACATTAGATATCGGAATCAATGTCTAATAATTAAATGATAGAATTTTCCGGTACGAATTGATTTTCTCAAACGGCCACGACTTTCCGAACAGCCCATTAACTTCCATAAGAACTATCAAGTCGCTAACTCGTTCAGTTTCACAAAAATAGCAATTAAGTACGTTTCGAGCTCCTGAAAACCGCAGGGGGTAGTAGAACTGACAAAATATATAACATATTTTCCAGCAAGGACTGTCACAATAAATTTGCAACCATTACTTTTCAAATCGGTTTGCTATTTTCTGAGATTGTATAGAAATCGTAATTTAAAACGTTTCTAAAGTGCTTTTCTCGCAGTTTTGCCACTTTTAAGTTTGGATTATTTTAGACACTGTTCATAAAGTGCATTTATATCTTATAACTAACGACCATGAAAAATTTAAAGTTTCTACCCCTACCCTAACACAAAAATTGCATTTTTAGTACGGGTTTCAGTCCTCCACCCAATAAGGGGTTGTAATATCGAAATAAAATGTAACCTAAGTTGCAATAGAGACTGTTACCATTACTTTGCTACCCTTTGCTTTGTACACTTTGCTTTGTTGGAAATTGTCTCGGTAGTTCCAGTGATTACGCCCTACAGTTAAAGAAACCAACACACACGAAAAATTTACTTATTAGTACAGATGATTAAAACAATGATAGACGTTTGTTTATTAATCCATATATTCAGAAGTTTTTTAGCATTTTTAACATTTTTGCTACTTTTGTTAGATTTGAGGAACTGAAACCTTAATAGATTTATCTTTGGAAGCATTTAACTGCAAAGAAGTGTACCAAAAATTACTAAAGTCATAGTATTAATCTTTATTTTTGAATATGTCTAATCACGTATGTTGTAAATTCCGAACAAATGTAAACAGTTTTGCATTTTAAAAAATATTAAAGTGAAAAGATACTGAAAATGAATAAATCATTAAGCAATTAAACACGTTTTGGTGATATTTTATAATGATATTGAATAAATGAAAGTACTAAAACGCTTTAACTATATATTAAAAATGCATATTCAAATTGCACATAGGAAAATGTATTACCAATTAACGTATTGATCATTGGGTCATAAATATTCGTCATTAGAGGCGATTATTTAAAAATGCATATTCGCTAAACACAATTGTGAAGCATTGGGGATAAAATGCCACCTATTAAATCACTTGAACTCTTTTAAAATGTCTAATTTATATATCTCAATAAAAAATGAGAAATTTAGTATAAGAACTACAAGCAGTCTATCCTTCGGTATTGATCCATAATTATTCCGTTATTACAACATGCAATATCTATTATGCTCAGTTGTGAGCATAAAATAGGAAACTTGAAATAAAACAAAATAATGTTTTTAATTTTCTTTCTTACTATTTTGCATTTAAAGAAGCGATAGATGAAAAATACATCATTTTAGATGAAGGTTTATTTTGCAATTGCATAGAAGTCCTTCGATGTGACAAAAGACCCAACATGTCTTTTTCAAATTATACGATATGCTTTTTGAATTACGAAAGAAAAAGTTATTTAATATTGAATAATTTCACATGTCATTATCAATTATCTAAAATAATAATATTAATATTGATATCACCAATCAAAATTAATATGAACTGTCTTATTTTATAAAGTTACACTTTTGATTTTTGAAAAATACTTCGACTATTGTATCAACTAGTTTGTGATTATATCATTCTGTGATTAATTGTTCGGTTAAAAAAAAACTATTTGTAGGTGTTCTGTTTCAGAGTAAAACTTTTCTAAATTGTAAACTTTTTTTTTCATATTACTATGAATATAATTATTTTCTCTTTTTGTACTTGCAGATAAAAAGCTCTTCAACATTTTCCCATAATAATATTTTTTTTTCAAAATTCAGGAATATAGGAAATAGAAAAAAGATTTTATTTTATATACAAGTAACTTATTAATCTAAGTTGTCGATTTCAGAATATTACGTTGTGTGAACAATGGATTATAATTCTTTTCTTAAATCATGAGTTTCTTGAGACACTTACGATGTACAGTATATCCGAAACTCTTTTAACCGAAACTCTCGGATAACTGAAATCCATTTGAATGTTTTTTTTTTTTTTTTTTTTTTTTTTTTTTTTACTATCATATTGCCTGCGTGCAAGCGGTCCCTTCCAAACTATGAGTACACATAAATATTTTCAATCCCCTTTCTTAGAGTTCCTTCGAAGGTAACTTGAGATCCCGTAAGCTGCGGAGTGAAACGAAGAAAACGAACAAATTAGCAATTTTGAAGCATTTGAATGTTTTGCAAATGGTTTGCTGGCTGGAGCAGTAGAAAGACTGTGATACTGGTGAAATAATAATATTAAAAAACTCCGTGATAAAGCTTCAAAGCAAAGACAATCAAAACTGCGACAAACAAAACATTTTTTCAAACCCTTGTGACAAATGTAAAAGGTACTTACTATCAAAATTAAAATTCAGGTAATTTATTTTTGTTTCTATTCTGCTATTGCTTTATACTTTTATTAAGCACTTATTACCATAATAAGAAATATTGAAATTATTATTATTAATCTTAAAACTGAAGCATTCTCGATTATCCGAAAATTTCGATTTTCCGTAAGAGGGTTGGTCCTAATTACTTCGGATAATCGAGGTTCTACTGTATATATTTTAATAAAGTGGGGCTTGGTTTTTTAAGCTAATAAAAACTATTCAAGTTTTTGAGTATAATAGCTAATCTCTTTTAACTTTACGATTAATTTCACACAGGAATTCTTTCAGATTATGCATTTAAGGGGTCTTGTACCTTTTAAACGCGTCAAAAATTAACGAAAATCTTCAAAGTTTAAATGAATCTATCTTCAAAACCTTTTTATGTATATACATGAATTTTTGGATATTGATTAAACAGATTCTGCTTTGTAATATACTATCAACAGAAATTTATTAACCCTTTACAGAATTTGTGTATTGTTGAAATCAAAATAGCTCTTTTTTTTTACCCCATAAGTCATTGCGCGCATGATATCTTGAGAAAGTATGTATGGATTGTCATGAAATTTGGTAAATATACTAAACAAATATGTGTGTTTAAAATGATCTACTTTTAAGTATTCACAATGGTAATATTTTTAGTTATGACTATTTTTATTCATTAAAAATACAAATTTTTTTATTTTTTTTACGAAAATATTTTTTTTATATAGTTAATGAAATAATTTTAGCCTAAGAGTAGATCATTTTAAACACACATATATGTTTAGTATCGTTACCAAATTTCATGCCAATTCATACATACTTTCTCAAGATATCATGCGCGCAATGACTTATGGGATAAAAAAAGAGCTATTTTGATTTCCACAATACACAAATTCTGTAAAGGGTTAATAAATTTTTAATGATAGCATTTTACAAAGCACAATCTGTTTAATCAATATCCAAAATTTCATATTTATACATAAAAAGGCTTTGAAGAAAGACTAATTCAAACTTTGAAGTTTTTCGTTAATGTTCGACGCGTTTAAAAGGTACAAGACCCCTTAAATAGAGCAAAAAAAAAAATAATAATAATAATAATAATAATAAATTCTTATTAGTAAGTTACGAATTAAAATTTAATTGTTATTAAATTATCCCTGCCAAAAAACTAATTTGAACAATTCGTTATAAGTGATAAAAATGTCAATACGGACAATAAAATATGTAATTTAATTTCATTAACATAATCATGTTTTAAGCATTAATTTTTATTTTCATTTAAAATAATGCAATTTTTTGGTATCTTTTTAAGAATATATTTTAAAAAATTGACCTAAACCAAAGTATCTCTGATTAGCTATATAATTAAAAAAATTTCTACAATGTAATTATTATGAACTGGTTGCTCAAACGAAAGAACATATCCTAGTACAACCATTAAACTATAAATATATTAAAGTATTATAGAAAAGACATCATACTACATAATATTCTTTCCGAACAAAATATATCTTACAATATATCGGATAATTGCTGTATGTTCTACTAATTCCAACGAAATATTTATTGTTTTAACGTTTCAAAGAAGAAAGGATAACATCATTAGCAATATTTCCTTTGATATCTTGCAACAGAAACGTAATTGTGATCTCTCGTAACATTTTGTGTTTTAAATTAAATATTGTAAAACATATTAAACAAATTCCTTATTAATGATATTTTATAGTAACCCTTTTTTAACATGATTGTGATTCCTCTTTTTTTATGTAATAGTTGTTTTTTTAAGTAAATTTTATTGTTATTTCATTATATTTATTGAATAAATTACATTTATGATTTGAACAGTTGGTTATAAGCAGGTCAAGTCCATTTTATATTATTCTAGGCGTTTAATGTTTTGCGTTTGAATGAGATTGAAAATATTCGATAGCAGTAAGATTTTTTTTTCTTTTTTGTATAACTTTGTTGTCTTATTTCGTGTAAATTTAACATATTTTTGGAACAATTCCGAATGATAATTTTAGCATAATAATAATAAATATTTATTTTTCCATTTCATTATTTGCTAGTAAAATGAAGATAAAAATAAAATAAAGAAAATCATCCGCAATATGGTAGTAAATTACACAATATAGTAAACTAATATGTTAGAAAGGTTATTTAAATTTAAATATACACTGTAATATATATATATATATATATATATATATATATATATATATATATATATATAATAATGCCAGTTTTCCGGTAGGATTCAGAAAAATATTGAATGACACAAATGTCTTCACTATTTTTTAGCAAAAGTGTGGTAGGTTTGTTAATCATAAAATTTATATATTTTTTGTGTTTCTTTACGCAGATTAAAAAAATAATATATCCGATCTCATCAATAACTCATTTTATGCATGCAAATCTGACGCCCGAATTTATTTAAATTTCTCAAAACATTTTTATTAGTTCTAAAAATATTTCATATTTAATTCATAAAAAAAATATTAGTGGTGCAAATGTTTTTTCAAAGTTATTAAATAATAAGAAATTTTTATGTAATAAATTGTTTAACCGAGGTTTAATTTATGCATATTAGAAGTATTGTAATGTTGAAAAAAAAATGGCAAAAACGATATTTCTATTACCTTTCTACAAATGAAGTATTGTAAAAATAATAATCGTAACCTAAGAATGATCGTAAAAATGCAGCATAGCAGCGCCACCTGTTGGGCGATTTGAACACAAAACTAATCAGCATCATTTTATATCAGGGACTAACTAAATCTTACGATTTATTAAATTCTGTACATTAGTTCTTAAGATATAGCTATTGCTGAAACCGTGAAAAATGCAGCATAGCAGATCAACCTGTAGGGCGATTAGCACCAAAAACTAATCAGCATCATTTTATATCAGGGACTAACTAAATGTACATTTTTATTAAATTCTGTGCATTATTTCTTGAGATATAGCTGTTGTGGAAATCGTGAAAAATGCAGCATAGCAGCGCCACCTGTCGGGCTATTTGCAGCAAAAACTAATCAGCATCAATTTATATCATGGACTAACTAAATCTAAAGTTTTATGAAAATCCGTGCAACAGTTCTTGAGACATAGCTATTGCAGAAATCGTGAAAAATGCAGCAACGCAGCGCCACCTGTTGGGCGATTAGCACCAAAACTTATTAGCATCAATTTATATCAGGGACTAGCTAAATCTAAAGTTTTATTAAATTCTGTACATTAGTTCTTGAGATATATCTATTGCGGAAATCGCAAAAAAATGCAGCATAGCAGCGCCACCTGTTGAGCGATTTACACCAAAATGTACAAAACGTCAATTCCTGTCAAGGACTAACTGAATCTCAAGTTTTAATGAAAATTTGTGCATTATTTCTGGAGATTGAGCTATTGTGGAAATCGTGAAAAATGCTCTATAGTAGTGCCATCTGTTGAGCGATTTACACAAAAAACTAATCAGCACCAATTTATATCAGGGAATAACTGAATATTATTTTTTCTTAAATTCCGTTCATTAGTTCTTCAGATAAAGCGCCCACAAAATTTGCGTCACACACAGACAGCTGGACTCACAAACAGACTCACTGACAGACTCACAGACTCACAGACAGACATTTTGTAAAAAACATGTTTTTCGGGTTCTGTGACCCCTAATACGTGTAAATCCGTCGAAAACCGGAATTCGAAAATTTTCATGAATCCAATACTTTCTTCGTGTAAAGGTAGAAGAAAGTAATAACTGCGCGAAACTTACCAAGTAGACAAAATTATGAAAGAAACTATTTTAGGAGCTTTCTTAGAAAATAATTTTAGCCCACATTTTCTAAATGGAAAAAAAAAAAACTGCAAAATATCCAGATGGGGTCAAATTGACCCCATGTTAGAGGGTTAAATAAATTTCAATATACCGCTGATGCAATAATTTTTTTTTATTTTCAATTACTAAAGTTTTATTTCCAAACTAAAACATAATGAGTTTATAGATATTATTTCTATAATTTTACTATAAATTACAAAGTATCGTACCCTAATGTAATAAGATATTATATTCGGACAAATTTTACAGACCGCTGAGTTGCACGATTTACAATAAAATACTACATTAAAATGATTTTCAAAAACATAAAAAAAAATTCTCACATGATTCATATGAACCTTTTATAACAGAACTATTATCTAATTTAAAAATCACATTTTCTTTTTCATGAAGGTGTATGATATTTTTATTATTTTATCTTGTTTTAACACCGTAAGCAATATAATTGAAATTGTTGTTTCAGTATGTAAAAATAGCGCTATGCCTTTCGATGAAAATGCTTTCATTAATTCCTAGGTGCATGACAGAATATTTCAGAATAAGGAAGATTTTTAGAGTAGTGACACAACGAATGTGAAGAAGAAGAAACCCAAAACTGTCAATAACCATTCGGAAATTCCCATATCTCCTAGATAGACTAATGTAGATAGCTAAAATTATGAATCAAGAAGAGCAGTAAAAGGCTGAGAAAGTGCACAAAAAAAATTGATTTTTGATTTTTGAAAGCGGAACATGAAAAGCGGAACATTAAAATTGAGGAAAAAGAAGGACAGTACCAGACAAAAAATATCGAAATCAGTTAGACCGTTTATACGAATTATCGGCGGAATATCGGTAATCGCCCACTGACATTATTATGATGTCAATAGATCATACTCTGTTCAAGTAGTCCAATGCTGGTATCGGCACGAAATCGCACTAACTGATAGATTTGAAATGTTAATATTTACTCCAAAAATAACATTATATTCGGACAAATTTTACAGACCGCTGAGTTGCACGATTTACAATAAAATACTACATTAAAATGATTTTCAAAAACATAAAAAAAAATTCTCACATGATTCATATGAACCTTTTATAACAGAACTATTATCTAATTTAAAAATCACATTTTCTTTTTCATGAAGGTGTATGATATTTTTATTATTTTATCTTGTTATAACACCGTAAGCAATATAATTGAAATTGTTGTTTCAGTATGTAAAAATAGCGCTATGCCTTTCGATGAAAATGCTTTCATTAATTCCTAGGTGCATGACAGAATATTTCAGAATAAGGAAGATTTTTAGAGTAGTGACACAACGAATGTGAAGAAGAAGAAACCCAAAACTGTCAATAACCATTCGGAAATTCCCATATCTCCTAGATAGACTAATGTAGATAGCTAAAATTATGAATCAAGAAGAGCAGTAAAAGGCTGAGAAAGTGCACAAAAAAAATTGATTTTTGATTTTTGAAAGCGGAACATGAAAAGCGGAACATTAAAATTGAGGAAAAAGAAGGACAGTACCAGACAAAAAATATCGAAATCAGTTAGACCGTTTATACGAATTATCGGCGGAATATCGGTAATCGCCCACTGACATTATTATGATGTCAATAGATCATACTCTGTTCAAGTAGTCCAATGCTGGTATCGGCACGAAATCGCACTAACTGATAGATTTGAAATGTTAATATTTACTCCAAAAATAACATCGGCCGATACTCCTGGGGCGACTAATGCCCGACAATGTGTGTACCCTCATCAATATCCCCTGCAGTTTCAACGTATTTCCGAATCACGTGACTGCCCACTCCCTTTCAAGATCTTTATCTCCCACCTTACTTACTTACTCCTC
This sequence comes from Maratus speciosus, assembly GCA_963932465.1. Classification (NCBI taxonomy): domain Eukaryota; kingdom Metazoa; phylum Arthropoda; class Arachnida; order Araneae; family Salticidae; genus Maratus; species Maratus speciosus. The sequence goes on along the minus strand of OZ010795.1, from coordinate 77,054,703 downwards.
AAAGTTCTTACTTTTTATGTTGTAACAAGGTCATTTTTAACCAGACGGAGAAGGGATACGGGCATGTAAAGACGTTATGTAAAGTGAAAGAGTGAGTGTAAATTTCTTAGCATTTTCTTCAAAAGTTAGTAATTTTTTACCTGTCAAACATAAACGATCGCTCGATATATACCGCAAACATATCTAGAAATTAGAATTAATTTGTTCACCTTTTTTATGGAATTACGAATAATTATTCATACTTAAAAAGTTGCTTCAAAAACAGAAAAGAATGAATTATATTCTTGATGCAAAAACTAGATTATTTTTGTGATTTATATGAATAAATTAAAAATACAGAATATTTGATAATAAAATTTAAAAAATAAACGACTATTTGCGTTTTTTTTTTCTTTTTTTACCCCTTCTTATATTAGAATTCTTATATTAGAATTATAATAAAATATATGAGTGTCAGTCACCGATGAATGACACGGCTTAAACGGAAGGTTTAGTGTCAGTCACTAGTGTCTGACGCACAGCAAAGAATAGTAGCACAAAAGCTTGATGAATCTATACAATGCATCAAGTCGCTTGTTAAAAACGGATCAAAACTTGTTAAAAATGGATAATTACTTACTAAAATATGATGTACTATACAGATTCGAGAACGGAAAAGCAATATTGGTGGTGCCGGAAGAGATGCAACGAGAAATTATTCGAAAAATTCATGAAAGAGGACACTTTGGTGTATCAAAGACGGAAGATCTAGTGAAGCAAGAATTTTACATAGCTGGATTAAGGAAGAAAGCATAAACAGTAATCGCGAACTGTGTTGACTGTATCTTATATAATAGGAAGCAGGGAAACCTGAAGGTTTTTTAAACCCTATGCCAAAAGGAGACAAACCATTGGAAACCTGTCACATCGATCACATAGGTCCAATTACCTCTCACAAATAAAAAATATCAATACATTTTCACCGTAGTAGATGCATTTACGAAGTTCGCATGGTTTTATCCAGTGAAATCAAAGTCGGCCAAAGAAGTAATAGACAAATTGGAACTACAACAAACAACTTTCGGGAACACAACTAGAATTATAACCGATAAAGTTAAGATTTTACTGAAAGCAAGTTCAAGGAATATTGTACAAAGGAAGGAATTCTAGAGATAACAACTGGGATGCCAAGAGGAAATGGACAGGTGGAAAGAATACACAGAGTGATGATATCCGTTTTCTCAAAGTTATCTAGTGATGACGAATCCAAGTGTTATAGGTATGTACCAAAATTACAAAGAATTGTCAATAGCACAGTAATACGAAGCATCAAGTACAGTCCCTTTGAATTAATGACAGGAGTTAAAATGAAGGACAGTGACATGCAAAACATCAAGAAAATTTTGGAAGAAGAATTTACCGAATGTATGATGGAAGAACGCGAAGACAAGAAAGAAGAGGCAAAGAAAAATTTACTCAAAATACAAGAAGAAAACAAGGTGCAGTTTAATAAGAAAAGAAAACAGCCAAGAAAATACCAAATAGGATATATCGTCGCCATAAAGAGGACGCAATTTAGCAATATTATCAAACTTAAAGAAAAATATTTGGGACCATATGAGATAACTGCAGCCAAGAATAAAGATCTGTACAAAGTAGAGATCATGAAGTTCCAGGAAAGACGTCAACTGGGACCGAATACATTAAGCCGTGGTTTATGGGTTAAACTCTTGGACGAGTCGGATATATTAAGTGTATGTGTATGTGTATTGGACCTGTAATCAAAATTTTATGTGAAATAAAAATATATAAAAGTCTTAAACGTTTAGCTGTTTAAGCATGAAAAAATATTAACCCAAAATGATGATGTCGGGACGCCATCATGTCAGGATGACCGATTTGTATTATTTGAATTTAAACATACTTTATTTACTTTATCACGTGCATGATCAGAAAATTAACTGACGCTGTGGTATTTTTATCATCCATGATATAAAAGCACGAATTATGAAAATTCACGATCACGAGACCAAGGTTTGAACATATTCAAGACCAGAAAAGAGTCAGTCTATAAAATAATATTGTTCATGAAGCATCGACTTATGAGATGCCAAGAAGGTACTGTTAGGCCTAATCAAATTGTTCGAAAGAAGCATGTTATTGGTTTTAGGTGAGAAATGAACTGTATTTAAAAAAGGTATCAACAACGTGGTGCAAAATTATCTTTATAGAATTGTATTAAAGTGTATGTGTTGTTATTCCAACGTCTAGTTATTCAAGTCATCTATAAATTAACATTTCACATATAATCTTCGTACACACACACACACACACACACACACACACACACATATATATATATATATATATATATATAAGTATATCGATTGTTATTTTAATACTTCTTGGATATTTTTTATGAAGGATAAAACCGTCTAATGTTCAATAACAATGTATCTTTATTAATATTAAGTAGTATAGGACAGAATTTAACGATTATTACAAATAATTTTGAAATATATTTTATTTGTTATTTATCAACCTCTTTAAAATATTAAATAATATTATTGATACATAACTAATTTCTAATAAAAGTAACTATATCAGTGCTATGAATAAAATGTATAAATTATTTTCATCAAAATAATTCAGTTAAGCACTATCATCCTTTTTATTTTCATATAAATAAATACACATTATGTATCTCTTTATGGATACAGTTTTAAAACTTACCTCAGTTAGAATATATCATGATTTACATATACTGAAAAAATCCTCTATAATGTAATTATTTTGAACAGATTACTCAAAAGAAATAACATTTCCCGGAACAATCATAGTACTAGCTATATATTTAAGCAAAATTGGAAAATACTTTACAAATTACAAAATATTATTTTGGAATAAAATATATCCTACAATATATAGTATAATTACTTTATGTTATATTCTTTTCAAAGAAAAATATCAAGTTTCCACATTTAGAATGAAGGAAATAACATGATAACATTATCAGAAATATTTCCTCTGATGTTTAGTAACACGAAAGTAACTTCAGTGTCTCGTACATTAATTTTTGTTAAACATATTAAAACTTATTCTTTTCTGGCACAATAACGTAATATTCTTTTGTAGCATTATGAATATTTCATTCTTAAAATATCTATTAGCTGCTTTTCTGTAGAATATTTTATGAAAAAAGGTTTATTTCATAGTACTTACAAAATGAATTACATTAATGATTTGTTTCTAATATTTCTGGTATATTAATTCCAGAAGGTTGAAAATTTACACCATAAGAGAATTTATGTATTAGATGCAACGATATGATTTTGTAAAATTGTTTAGAATATTTCACAAAATATTATTACATCCATTTTATTATTCGAGTTATTTTTCTTGAATTACATTTTATTAAATAAGAAGCAAGCAATTATTTAAACTCTTCTAACATTAATTTTTGTACAAGTTTGATATTCCTTATCAGTTGTTAACCCAGCAATACTCTCTGAAAATTTGACATATTCAACGAAGCAAAACTAAATATTAGTTATGAAATATTCAACGTCGGGCTAAAAGGGAAAACTTGGAAGAAGCTCTGATAAAATGATTCACCATTCAGCGGGATAAAGAACTTCCTGTGACCGGAACCATACTTTACATTTAAGTGAATGAGTTTGCCGAACGATTCTGAGAAAATGGTTTTGATTGCTCTAACAGATGGCTGGACAGGTTCAAAAACGGAACAAAATTTCTTGTGGAAAAACTGTTGGTGAAGCATCAAGTGTTTGTGCATCGGATGTGGAAAATTGAAAAACTCAAGTGTGGCCGGATGCAATCCAGGATTATGAAGATTATGATAATGTTAATGCTGACGAACCTGGATTGTTTAAAAAAAATCGCCTGAACAGACATTAATTTAAAGGAGATAGGTGCAGTAAAGGGAAGCCCTCGAAAGTGAGAATAATTGTCCCTGAATGTGCAAATATGAACTGCTCAGAAAAGCGAAAATTAATGGTCGGAGATAAATCCCAATATACGGGGTGTTTTAAAAATTTTAAAAAAAACTACCCGTCAACCACGAAACCAATCAAAAATTCTTGATGACTTCCAAATTTTTTGAAGAAAAACTTCGACAATGGGACAATGATTTGTTGAAACAAAAACGTAAAATTGTTAATATTGATCTTCTCATCCCCACTTAGAATATCTGAAGTGCATTTGCCTCCGAAAACGACTTCTGTGGTACAGCCCATGGACCTGCCCATGTTGCAGCCTGAAGTCCCACTATAGAAAAACAGCAAGTGATGAGTATTTTAGAGAACTACGAACACCACGGTCTAAAACATCTCTACTTTGGAAGCAATCGTTCTGCTGGAAAAGGCATGGAGACAGGTGATATAAGCAACAATTGGCAACTGTTTCCGACGTGCAGGTCTTTCGAAAAATATGTTGTTGGCAGGAAAAGATGCCGACGTGGAGGGCGAAGACGGCGAATAAAACTTACCAATTGCTGTGTGGTTGGAGAAGCATAGTGTGAACATTTTTCCAAGGGGCGTAACTGAGTACTTCGAATCTTCCTATGATGAAGTGTACATTGTGGTACCCCTACAGATGATGACATCGTATCTGAAGTTAAACAAAACAGCGATGCTGAAGAAGACTTAGAAGACGGGGTTGAAGAAAAACTTGAAATTTCGGCAACTTTTATCTCGGAAGTGAAATCGGCAGCAAATATCCTGAACATTTTTTTTTTTTTTTTTTTTACTGAAAATGTGGACCAGAAAAAGTTGTATTCTTTACTAATTTTTTATACGAAAATTGATGAAATCTACTTAAAATCGAATAGTATTCAGTTAAAAAGTACTAATTTCTTCCATAGAATGTAAAAGTAAAATCAAGTTTTAGTGTATAACTATTTTTCCTTTAATATCTGATTTATCATCTATTTAATTAATCAATAATTTGTAAGCAAAATACCTATTATTGCAATCACTATTTTAACAATGCTATATCATATGCTAAAAAGCACTTTTCTCAAAGAATTCGGATATAGTGAATCATCGGTTATAGTGAACATATTGCTGGGCCCGCTGACGGTTCACTATAGCGGTGTTCGACTGTATTACCATATTCAACTATCTGTACGAAAACTCTCTATTATAATCAGATATTGTGATATCTTCCAAATATATATGTTAGTTAAAATATAGTTTCTAAGGAAGCTTTTGTACATTTATCTAAATTTTAAAACGCAGGATTATCAAATTCTTGGGAATTAAAGAATACAGTCATACCAATTCTAAATCTACGAATAAATTTCAGCTATTTATATACTGGAAATATATCAGATTTACACCACATAGGGAAATTGTGGAGTTTTTTTTTTACTTATTTTCGTAATTACGGTTTTTTTCAGTCAAATAATGTATAATATTAAAGAGAAATCAAGTTGGTTTAAGAGATTAAGACTTGTTTACCTGCGTTTCTAAATCATGTAGTAAACGCAAGACATTTTGAAATAATACTTTCGAAAAAATAATGGTACATGCTCTACTATTTTTTTATTGGTTACTGTTATAGTACATGCATAAAATCAATAATAATATTGTCGTTATTAAGTATTATATAATAGTAATTATTTTATTTATAAAAATTATTTAAATGTGACATAGAAAAATGTTTCTATTAAGCATTGATTTTGGTTTAATTCGTTAATTCACTTCATTAACAATTTAAGTTTGAAGATGTTTTATTTGTTTTTAACCATTTGGTAAAATGGTTATTGTTGTAGAAAATATGCTTATTCATGAAACAAATCAAAAATTTGTTTACAAAGATGTAAACTATGTTGAATTTACATAAGTTATAAGATGAAATCATATAGGAGACATTAACAAAAACATGTTTCAAGCGAAAACAAACAAACAAAACCACCATTAATAGGGTGTGTGAGTAGCACTCACCTGCATACAAAGTTTACAGAGTGTGGTAATGCCTTCAAAAGGTGACCAACTAACATAGACACAAGTAATCGCCATTCCTTCTATAGAGCAGTTTGCAACTCTGTGAGAATGTCTGAGAATAAACTGATACTTGTATGGTTGTCAACTGGTTATAGAACAAATCTCGAATCATCCGTTAATATAATGTTGCCCCAAACAACCACAGTCTGAATGCTATGCGTCAGACACCACTTTAACCGTGCCCATCAGGATTGGACGGATATAGGAACGTGAACTCGAGGTACCCAAGTGTACAGTACATTCATGTTTAACCTTTGGCGCACAATAGTCAAATACACTGCTGGCCACACCAAATGCAACACCCTGAAGGAAGCATGCAACTCATGTGAAATGTACATCATGCGTTTGCGGCGATGAAATATGCAAATCATTAGCATTGCAGCGCAGACGCACATCACGGGCGACCGTAGCGCCACTCGCAAGCGCTATATAAGGGAAGAACAGATTGGCGATTTGAAGTAAGGTAATTGTTTTTTCGTGCGTTTTTTTGCGTAAGCTGTTTACCTATGCCTCGTGGAAGACATCGAGCATCTTTTGACCAAGTTTCGTAATTCGGCCGAGGAAGAATAGTAGCCTATAGGGATTGCGGATTATTCTTCAGAGAAATCGGTCAACGTGTTGGACGAAAATAAGCAACTGTGATGCTGATCTGTAATCGCTGGATGCAGGAGGGAACGACGGACCGACGGGGCCAATCGCACCCATCTCGTTGCACCACTACCCGTGATGACAGGAGGATTGTGTGCATGGCAGTGATGAATCGCGCAGCCACATCACGAACCATAGCGCAACAGATTCAGTTTGCTACGCATCATTCGGTGTCCGGTCGTACCATTTGACGCCATTTGCAACAGAGTGGAATGTCCGCAAGGCATCCATTGCTTCGTTTACCCTTGACTGGAAATCACATGCGATTGCGCCGCGAATGGTGCGAGGAACGGCGGACATGGGCAACGGAACGGAACGACACTGTGTTTACTGACGAATCCCGCTTCTGCCTGCAACATCACGATGGTCGGATTCGAGTTTGGAGGCACCGTGGTGAGAGGCTGCTGAACTGTTGCGTTATGCATCGCCACACTGACCCTGCACCGGTATCATGGTTTGGGTTGGTATCGGATTTCACTGCCGCACCCCTCTAGTACGCATTGCCGGTACACTGAACATCCAGTGCTATATCTCTGAGGTGTTGGTGCCCGTGGTCCACCCATACATTCAGCGCTTGCCATCAGCCATATTCCATCAGGATAATGCGCGACCACACGTGGCACGCAATGTTCAAGAGTTCTTCTTTACCCCTCAGATTGAATTGCTTCCTTGGCCTGCTTGTTCTCCCGATCTATCGCCAATCGAGAACGTGTGGTCCATGCCTGCACAACGACTGGCCCGAGATGCACCACCCGCTGCTACACCAGATCAACTTCGGTAATATGTGGAAGCCGCATAGACTGCTATACCCCAAGGAGACATCCAAAGCCTCTTTGATTCTATACCGAGGCGTGTGGCTGCGGTTATAGCCAACAATGGCGGCTACTCTAACTACTGATTTTGCAATCATCCACGCGTCACAAGAGGCTGTAATTTTAATCCTTTGATCTCTGTACAGCATGTTATTTGCCTAATAAATTTCGCTGTGATATCTCTGTTCCTTCTTGGTGTTGCATTTTGTGTGGCCAGCAGTGTATATCGTCTTACCAATGGACTCTGCAACAATAAACGTGACATTTGTGGAGGTCACTCTTTGATTCGGCTTGGTAACAACAGCAATATGTCGATAATCCGCGGTGTCGTAACCCTTGGACGACAGACCGCAGATCATCCCACAAGTGTTTGGCTACTTAAGGATTGTTTCCATAATATTGAAATTACGGAATGATGAACGCCGAAGAAAAGAGCAACATGTGTGATTGTTTGTTCCTCTTCAAGGCGTTCGACCGTGCGCCAACTCTCAGAATATCCCAGTCAACTTCTCCAACCCATAGAAACAGGACTTTCTTGGAAAAAAAAAACACGCGCGAAAGTTTTAAACACTTTTTATCATCATTGTCATGCAACCCTTATAACCCTTCAGAATGCTGTCTCCTTAACTGCCTTTTTTGAATATTTCTGGAAACGAAATCGTGATTGGCTGTTATATAACTTATTTATATACCTCCATCTAAGTCCACAGCGAATTGCACCGCCAGCAATTAAAATTGCCTTTCGGAAAAATACTCTTTCTCCTATGTGCTAACTTTTGACAGTTAGTGTATTTTGAACTTCTATAAAAAACTTAATAAATTCGCATAGCATTTAAAGCATTTTTACGGAATAGTACAAACATTTTTCGAAAGACTATTAGAAACAAGTTTCTAGATTTTTATTTTATTTATTTAATTCTTTTAAGCGATTTAAAACAAATATTCGATCGCTTCAAAATCTTAGAATTATATATATATGCATCTCTTACATCTGGATATATTAAAATTTGCAATTGTATTTAATTTCAGAACTTTCATATCACCAGTTACACAAATAAAATCACAGGTGTAATTTTTTTTATTGTGATATTGTAAGACATTAATATTAAATAATTTATATATGCCATGTTTAATTTATATATATTACAAATAGTGTAATATATAGAAAATGTACAAAATTGAAAAAAAGTACTGGGTAATAGCTGTATGTTTATTATCCTTAAAAAGGGGTAGAATTTCTGTTTGGAAATAAGAACATTATTTAATTACTTTTACGCAAAACTATGCACAATTCCATTATATGCTTTTGTGATTGTTATATGTAATTGTTTTTTATTAGAAATAATTTAAATAAATAATATTGATTTAAACTGAACCTTACTTCTGATATTTTATTGTAACATTTAAAAGACCATTTTCATTTAAAACAAGAAAATATTCTATTCAAACATTAGTGTTATTATATAAATATGAAAAGTATGTACTTTTTCATATTTTATGATAATAATAAATAAAACAGCACTTTTTAAAATTAAATTTTGATTATTTACATTTTTGGTAGCCTATACTATCTGTATAAGAAACATTTCGAGGTTTTGGATAATAATATTAAATGGAATATTAATTAAAAATTTACTGTCTTGGCTTTTTCAAACATTAGTATTTTTGTAATAAATATATAGTACAAATCATATATTATGAGATTTTATGAGATGATAACATTAAATTAATTAATGTTATTTTTAAATTACAAACATGACCATATTTATGTCTACCCTTTTCCATCATTTTCATAGCTATAGCTGAAATAAATTTATATACTTTGTTTTATATAAGTTCTGTTGTTAAAAAGAAACAAAAGACAAATTTTCTGATTTGTTTTTTAATATGCAAAAGATAAAAATTTAGCAAATATTAAATTTGTACAGAATTTTATCTATTCAGAAAAATGGAAAAAAATTCATTTACAATTAAAAGACTTTATTTCAATAGTGAAATTTATTAAAAGAATGAAGCATTTAACATGTACAAAATTTCATGTACAACAAAGCATTTTTAATTATCGGAAGTTCAACAGAGTAATAAAGATATTAATTTTTATAATATGAAAATTTAGTTTTCAAAATATTAATTGGGATATTCTTTGGAGAAAAAATATATGAAAAAAGTCGTATGAAGATTATTAATTTTACTGTGATATGAAAAAAAAAAAAAAAAAAAAACTTTTTAATTAAAGTCTCCATCGCGAGTGTAAATAAAATTTTCGAGGATTAAATTTAATAACATAAGAGGAATGTAAAATAATTGAGTGCCATTGTTATGTTTCTTTAAGCCGGATATTTCAATAACATATTGCATGGAATTAACATTGTATTAGATTATATAAAAAAAGATATTGTATAAATTCAGGGAAAACACAGTCAACTAAAGGGAAAAATTCATCTTCTTTAATCACGCGAAAAAATAAGGCGATTTTTTCCATAAGTAAATACTGGTATTTTCTATTTATTTGAGTGTGATTTTCCTTGATCTGTAGACACCCTGTATATATATATATATATATATATAACCATTAATTAAACATCACCGACCATCATCAAAAACTGCAATATTGTGAATGATTGACAACACGCCATAAACCAACAATATAGAACTGCATGTGTAAAATAAAGTACCGTATACCTAATTACAAGAATTAACATGGAAGAAAAAAAAGAAGAATACGGATTCCGAAAAAATTGAAAAACTTATATATTGAATTACGTTTTCAAGAGTACAGAATTCAATGATAAAAGCAAATCGGTTATTTTCTGCGGGAAAAAATCTATAAGCTGAAAAAAAAAATTCCCCTGTACTCAAACAACCAATATAATCAAAATAATAGTTTCAAGATGAAAACAGAACTTTATCAAATTGCATGAAATGGAAAAAAAACTACAACCCATTAAATATCTAATTTATAGCAATAGAAATCCCACAAAACATACCGTATTAATTCCCAGTAGATTTTCAAAATATATTCCCGCACATGGAATCCAAAAAGCATGATAAAATCAAGGTGAATAAAACAGTTAAGTTAACTCAGAAATTAAAAGCTATGGAGTCAGTTAATTCATGTTGAAATATTGTGATAAATATAATTAATATAATATAAATAAAAAATAATTACATTATTTATAATACCTAAAAACAATTTAAAAATTCTATAATAACTATTTTATAACATTGCCAATATTCAACATTAATTTCCACCCAGTGTAAAAAATTAAAATTATGACTTTAAAGAGGCTATTTAAAAATACAAAATTTATGGTGCTGCCATCTATTATTATTTTATTCAAATGTCACAGTAAGTAGAACCTAATACATGCTAATGAATTAAAATGTATCAACTGCATTCCTACACACATCCTAATATAAAAATTACCATACTGTATTTCATTATTCAGAATTTTTTTTAAATAAATTAAATGTTAATACAATATATTCTATTACCATACCATTAAATATACACTGAGAAATTAAAAAACTTTTAAAACTTGATAATATATAGAATATGGGCTATATGCTATAAAATAAAATAAATTATATATTATAAAAATATAATAGTTGTAATATTTAGCTTTACATTTAAAAAATGAACAGGAAAGAAAAAAATAAAATAAATAAATAAATAAATTATAAAATAAATGAATAAAAATGGATGTTTATATAAGATTGTCAGATACTAAAATTCCAATTAACCTAAAGATCACATATATAGTGTGTGAATTATCCTTATATTAGTCATAAAAAAGCTAAAAAAGCTAAAATTATGATTGTGCCAATCAAACATATAAACCGATAATTAATCATGGAATACAATGTTGAAAATGAAAACTATTAAATTGTATAGAGGAATAATAATAATAAAAACAATTTACCCAATTTTAATACATGCAGTATAACATTAGTTAATCAAATAAACCAATATGCATAATAATCACTAAAAAGTTGGTATACTATTATTAATTTATATGACATTGTCCTGAGTAGACTAAATTAAAAATAAGTTAATATTGAACTTGATTAAATAAGTTAAATTTAATATGAAATAAAAAAAGAGGAAAAATCACCAATTACATATAAAACATCAAATCAACATTCATATAAAATACGTATTAGAAATGTAGTTATAATACAAAAGCCCCATTTTTCTTTTTTTAATATAAATTAACCATTGCGTATTATCCAGACAACACCACCCTCCTCCGTACTCTAACATCTACCCACCCAACCATCCTATAGTAATTGTTCATTTTTATTTTACAATTTTTAATTTTTTATAAATATTTTTTATTTTATATTTTTTTTGTAATTTTGTTTACGCATGTGTTATTTTATTTATCTTTTTTAATTTTTTTTCTTTATAGATCATGTAAGTACTAATTGTATATTAATGAATATATGAATTTTTTTGGAAAACCATGATTTAATGCATCATAAATTAGTTTTTTAATATTATTGTTAATTAGATGAGAAGAACATAAACATTTTATTCTATATAAATGATTAAGTAGTATATTTCGATATACAGAATGATGAAGACAAGATTTAAAATTTGTAAATGTATTAACTTTGAATTTAAATTCTTTACGTTTATCATATAAATCTGTTATTGTTTTGTTGTCTTTTATCGTAATTTTAAGATCTAAGAAGTTAATTGTAGTGTTAGATAAGAGGTTTTCCTTTAATTCCAAATTAGTGGGATAATCAACTGGAAACTGAAAAATTTTAGATTGATCAGTGGCAATTAAAATTATGTAATCAATATAACGATATAAATGGAGATTATTATTAGTAAAAGTACGTTCATAGTGATATAAGTATAAGTCTGATAATAAACTGGATGTACAACCACCTTGTGGTATACCGACGTGCTGTAAATATAATGTATTATCTTGCAATATAATTATTACAGATAATAAAGTTTGTTAAGGATTTAAAATAAGCTATATCAATATTAGATGGTAATTCCAGTTTTTTATAATACTTTTGAAATAATGCATTTATAATATTATGTAAATCTAATAAGTCTATATTATTAAAAATATCTTTGATGTCATATGTCGTTATATTATATACACAGTTAAGATTTTTTAAAATAGTGACCTATTGATAGCTATTTTTTATAAAATGTGTATTATCATTGTTCGTAGTAAGTATATATAATTGATTAAGAATTTTTAATAGAAGTTTATTGGCTTTATTATTATATGTATTGCAACCAATATTTATAGCCCTAAATTTAATTGGAGTTTTATGAAATTTGGGAATTAGAACTAAATAAGGATAATTAAAATTAGTAGATAGAATATTTAATATTTTATAATAACTTTGAATTTTACGATTATTTACAATTGCATTTTCATTAGTTTTTTGAAAAGATTTATTAGAAGAAATACAGGTTGTAAGAAGTTGGTGATAATAAGATTTACATATTATTGCATAATTATTAGGAGATTTGTCTACATTTGTAATAACGTAGTTATATATATATATTGGATCCTTCGAATGTCGTGTCCGTTTGGGAAAATCAATTCGTACCGGAAAATTCTTCCCGGTAATTCTTAGACAGGCTTAACAGTGTTTGCACTTTGAGGGACTTCCGTGTTGTTTACAAATTTGTATCCGGTCTATTGATGATTGTCTAATGATGAATGAGACATTCGGATAAATAGTCTAACTGTAGTATAATCCTGCTATAAAATTTTAATAAATATAAACATATTATAAAAATGAAAAAATGTTTTTAATGAAAAATGGTATTATAAAGTTAAAATAGTGAGAAGTCTCACTGGTTAGGAATTATTAGACATTAGATATTGGAATCAATATCTAATAATTAAACGAAAGGATTTTCCCGTACGAATTAATTTTCACAAACGGACACGACTTTATGAACAACCCTATATATATATATATATATATATATATATATATATATATATATATACTAGGGGGGCCCTGCCCGCTGCGAGCTACGTCCGCCAACTCCTGTTCAGGCTTCAGAGACTCAAAAAACCGTGTTCTATTTTTAAAACATTATCAGATTACTGAACTGAACATTGAATGATACTAATATAGCGTTGGCTATCTTCTGTAATCGGTTTGCCATTCTTTTTCCGTTTGAATGGGGTATTTTTCTATTACGATGGCCTCATGATGGCTTTATCAACCATATGGTTTCTTGTGCTGATGTGGCTGCGGAAATATACTCAGCCTCAGCAGATGATAATGTAACTGAGTTTTGCTTTTTTGTTGACCAGGAAATCGCTGCATTTCCTAATTTACTTAAATTTCCTGTGGTTGACTTTCTCCTGCCCAATCTGAATCTGCAAATGTAGTCAGAATCGGATCATATTCGTTGCTTATAACTAATTTTAATTCTTGTGATGTTTTTAAATATCTTATAACCCTCTTGACTGCCCTCCAGTCTTTTTCTTTTGGTTTCTCATTTCTGCGACTAAGGATGTTAATAGCCGCTGAAATATCTGGACGAGTTATCGTAGCTATGTATAGCAATGCCCCTATGGCTTGTCTATACTTATGATTATTAGGTAGTAAATTTTCATCGTCATCTAAGTTTAAGTAACCTGCCTCCATCGGAGTATCACAAGGTTTAGAGTCCTTTAAATTAAATTTTTCAATCAGTTCTTTTATTTTATTTTTCTGATCGAGTGCATAAGTTCCTTCTTTAATTCTTTTTATGTTTATGCCTAAGTAGTAATTTACCATACCTAAATTTTTCACTTCGTATTCTTTACTAAGTTGTTTCATTATTTCATTTATTTCCTTAGTATCTCCTGAAATTAACAGATCGTCGACATAAATGATGATATAAGTTTTATTTCCGTTAGTTTCTCGTGTGAAGAGACATGGATCAGCGGTGCTTTGCACAAAACCTAGTTTGTTTAAACTTTCAGCTATTTTAATATTCCATGCTCTTGCTGCTTGTTTTAGGCCATATATAGCCTTTCTTAGCTTACATACTTTATTTTCTTCACCCGGTTTAATATGTCCTTCTGGTTGCGACATATAAACAACTTCTTCTAAATTTCCATGGAGAAACGCGGTTTTAATATCTAAATGGTTTACATTTAAGTTTTTGTGAGCTGCACACGCTAGAAATGCTCTTAGCGTTGTATAGGCTACTACTGGTGCAAAGGTTTCATAATAGTCACTACCAAATTTTTGAGAATAGCCTTTCGCTACCAAACGCGCTTTGTATTTATTAATTTCTCCATTTGAATTATATTTAACCGTAAAAACCCACTTATTTCCAATTACTTTTACGCCTGGTGGAGGATCAACTAGATCCCAGGTGTTATTTTTTATTAATGAAGCAATTTCTTCACTAGTTGCTTCGTACCATTGGTTTATCTCATGTGGATTGTTTAGATTTTTAATATCTTCAAAATTTTTCGGCTCTATAATTTTATTTTCTTTAGTAATGTATGCGAGTCTGTCTGGTGGAACACCTCTATTCGATCTTTGTGATCTTCTAGGTTCATTTGTTGTATTTTCCTCACTGTCTGTTTGTTTTTCTTCCTGCATACTTATTATAATTTCTGAGGAATTTTCCCCTGCTTTTTGGGGTTGTTTCTGAACTTCGCTATCATTTTTCAGATTTAAATTTGGTGTTGTGTTTGAATTAAAGTTTTCTAGAAATCTGACGGTTCTTGCTCGTATAATTTTATTATTACCAGTATAGATCCTATAACCTTTAGATCTATTGTCGTAACCGACAAAAATTCCTTCAATCGCTTTATCATCAAGTTTTCCTCTTTGGGATTTGTCGAGATAAGCGTAAGCTTTGCAGCCAAACATTCTAATGTTGCTTAAATCCGGTATTTTATTTGTCCATAATTGGTATGGAGTAGAATTGTGAGCTTTCGTGGGGAGTCGATTAGTTAAGTATACCGCTGTATTTAGAGCTTCACCCAAAACTTCTGAGGTAGTTTCGCTTCCGATAACAGGCATCGCGTCATTTCAACTAGTGTACGATTCTTCCTCTCCGAAACACCGTTTTGAGCTGGAGAATTTGGCACGGTTAGCTGATGGTGTATACCTGCTTCTTTTAAGTAATTTTCTATCTCATCACTGGTATATTCCCCGCCGTTGTCAGTTCTTAATTCCTTTATATTGCGACCGAATTTATTTTTCGTTATGGCTACGTACTCTTTTAGTTTAGTGATGACTTCACTTTTCTTTGATAAAAGAAATACCATTGTAAATCTACTGAAATCATCAGTAAATGTGAGAAAGAATTTCTTTCCTCCCATACTTTCTGTTGGCATCGGGCCACATACATCAGAATGAACCAAATCGAGAATTTTACTAGCTTTGTTTGTAGCTTGTTTAGGATACGGAGCATTTGTTAATTTACATTTTATGCAACTTTCGCATATTGCTTCATGTTTACAATTTTCCATATTAAAACCTGTTGCTAAACTTTTAGTTTGCAGTTGCTTTAAAGCATTTATATGTCTGTGTCCGAATCTCCTATGCATGAGTTCAATACAGTTTTTATTCTTGCATTGATGAACTAAATTCGCATAGTTTACATGTTTATGTTTGTAAAGGTCTACTTTATATAAATTACCTTTAATTTTCCCTTCTATAAAGGTTATGCCGTTTTGGATTAATTTACAGGTTTCGTTTTCAAAAATGAGTTTACACCCATGCTTCACTGCTTTATTAACAGACATTAAATTTGACTGTATTTCTGGCACGTACAAAACTTCATTTAAAGTAATGTCGTTTGATTGTGTTTGTAATTTTATTGTGCCTGTCCCGTGTGAAGCAAGAATTTTTCCGTTTGCAATCGTGACTGTGTTCTTATTATTTGTATCAATGTCACTGAATAGGTTTATGTCGTTACAAAGGTGTGAAGAGCTCCCTGAATCAATTATCCAGGTAGATTTATTTTCAATGTTCGCGTAAAAGGAACAATTGTTTTGAGACACCTTTGTATCTAAAGTTGTTTTGTTTTCTTTGCTACTATTCCCCAGAGTCTGTGTGTTTGTTTGTACTTCTACTTCCGGAGTGATTTTGTTCGTTTCAGAACATAATGCAGCATTCTGTCTCCCTTTATTCATTGTTTGGTTTTTAGAATTTGAATTTTTATTCTTAAGGAACCAACAATTTAATTTTATGTGATTTCGTGTTTTACAATATGTACAAAACATATTTTGTTCTTGTTTGCGATATTGTGGTTTAGTATTATTTTTTTCTGCTTTGTACGCATTTTCGCGCGACGTATTATTCGAGCTATCTTGTCTCCTTTGATACTCATCGGTCAATTTTCCTTTTATAAATTCAGAGTTTAACTCCTCTTCATTTCCCGCTTCAAGTGCGATAATCAAAGTATCATAACTCGGTGGGAGGGAGCATAAAAGTAACGCGGATAAATGCGTGTCCTTAATTTCTTCCCCTATCGCCTTTAATCTGTCGGCTGTTTCTAGTATTTTTACGATATGACTTATCATATCTCCGTTTTCCCCGAGTTTTATACTGTATAACTTTCTGAGTAAATATAATTTGCTCGAAAGGTTTGCGCGCTCGTGTATAGTTTTTAAAACATTCCAAGTTGTCTTGGCTGTCGTTTCATTTTTCACATAAATAAGTTGTGAGTCTTCTAAAGTTAATATAATTGTAGCCCTAGCACGATTATCTCGCTTAGTCCACTCAGTAGTTAGTGGTGTTGGGGGGTCATCCTGTGTATAATTAAATAAATCTTCCCTCATTAGGAGCATCTTGGTTTTAAAACTCCATTGGGCATAGTTATGCGGATTTAATTTTTCGATATTAAAGGTTTCTTTTAGGGAGGAGGCCATTGTTTTATCTTTAAAAGGTTTCTTTTATTTTAGTTTCTTAACTTTCAAGAGTTTTCGTTTATTTTCATTTATTGTCACAATAGTTTAAATAGAAGAGAGCGGTAACTTGCCGTGTTCACAGCCTTCAGTCTGTTCTCATAATCTGTTTTATTTTTTATTGTGAAATCACGGCAGTTAAATAACTGAGCTTCTCTTCATGAATTATATTTAGAAAATAATGTTTTTCCTTTTAACATCTTCACAAAAAAGGAGAAAGATAAAATTGGCATGCTCCTACCTTTATTTTCAGCGTTGATCGAATCCGCGTAAGGTAATCCAACCTGCTATAAAAATCCAAAGTGAATCAGCACGAAAATATTCCACTCAGTAACAAAAGAGGGCACAGGATCACAGGACTACACTATTTAATTAAATGAACATAGATAAAGTTAAAATTAAATTTACATTCAAAGTTATATATTTAATTAACATATTATATCTTTAAGGTTTTTCAGAGCGCAGACACACTGCGTGTTTTGCTTAGGGCATATATTTAGAGACTGACTAAAAAAAGAAAGAAAAGTTTTCAGTTCATTAGTCTTTCTTATTGCATCTCGTTGTGCAACACTTTTATGTATAGATGTTGGAAATTCTTTTTTTTTCTCTCTGCACGTGAAAAGAGGGAAAAATGGGTAGTTGCTTTCCACTCAGATAAAAAACGATTTCATCTATCAAATGCAATCTTGAAACACAGCTGTAATTATTTCACAATGTCTTGCAATTTCGGTAAATCATTATTCACTTTCTAACACCCCTGCTTGATTTCTGAAGTTGCAATAGTTCTTAAGTTCAAGTTGTCTCTGTGTTTGATAAAGTCAGGTTTGGGAAGGGGCTTCGTAAAGATGTCTGCAGTCATTTCCTTACTGGGACAATATTCTAATTCTATGATTCCCTTCTCTCGTAAATCTTTAATTGAATTAAATTTGATATCCACGTGCTTTGTTTTTGAATGATGTTTATAATTTTGAGCCATCTTGATGCATGACACATTATCCTCATACAGAATAATTGGTAGGTTTTGGTTTAAATCTAGATCCTTTAATAGCTTTATCAACCATATGGTTTCTTGTGCTGATGTGGCTGCGGAAATATACTCAGCCTCAGCAGATGATAATGTAACTGAGTTTTGCTTTTTTGTTGACCAGGAAATCGCTGCATTTCCTAATTTACTTAAATTTCCTGTGGTTGACTTTCTCCTGCCCAATCTGAATCTGCAAATGTCGTCAGAATCGGATCATATTCGTTGCTTATAACTAATTTTAATTCTTGTGATGTTTTTAAATATCTTATAACCCTCTTGACTGCCCTCCAGTCTTTTTCTCTTGGTTTCTCATTTCTGCGACTAAGGATGTTAATAGCCGCTGAAATATCTGGACGAGTTATCGTAGCTATGTATAGCAATGCCCCTATGGCTTGTCTATACTTATGATTATTAGGTAGTAAATTTTCATCGTCATCTAAGTTTAAGTAACTTGCCTCCATCGGAGTATCACAAGGTTTAGAGTCCTTTAAATTAAATTTTTCAATCAGTTCTTTTATTTTATTTTTCTGATCGAGTGCATAAGTTCCTTCTTTAATTCTTTTTATGTTTATGCCTAAGTAGTAATTTACCATACCTAAATTTTTCACTTCGTATTCTTTACTAAGTTGTTTCATTATTTCATTTATTTCCTTAGTATCTCCTGAAATTAACAGATCGTCGACATAAATGATGATATAAGTTTTATTTCCGTTAGTTTCTCGTGTGAAGAGACATGGATCAGCGGTGCTTTGCACAAAACCTAGTTTGTTTAAACTTTCAGCTATTTTAATATTCCATGCTCTTGCTGCTTGTTTTAGGCCATATATAGCCTTTCTTAGCTTACATACTTTATTTTCTTCACCCGGTTTAATATGTCCTTCTGGTTGCGACATATAAACAACTTCTTCTAAATTTCCATGGAGAAACGCGGTTTTAATATCTAAATGGTTTACATTTAAGTTTTTGTGAGCTGCACACGCTAGAAATGCTCTTAGCGTTGTATAGGCTACTACTGGTGCAAAGGTTTCATAATAGTCACTACCAAATTTTTGAGAATAGCCTTTCGCTACCAAACGCGCTTTGTATTTATTAATTTCTCCATTTGAATTATATTTAACCGTAAAAACCCACTTATTTCCAATTACTTTTACGCCTGGTGGAGGATCAACTAGATCCCAGGTGTTATTTTTTATTAATGAAGCAATTTCTTCACTAGTTGCTTCGTACCATTGGTTTATCTCATGTGGATTGTTTAGATTTTTAATATCTTCAAAATTTTTCGGCTCTATAATTTTATTTTCTTTAGTAATGTATGCGAGTCTGTCTGGTGGAACACCTCTATTCGATCTTTGTGATCTTCTAGGTTCATTTGTTGTATTTTCCTCACTGTCTGTTTGTTTTTCTTCCTGCATACTTATTATAATTTCTGAGGAATTTTCCCCTGCTTTTTGGGGTTGTTTCTGAACTTCGCTATCATTTTTCAGATTTAAATTTGGTGTTGTGTTTGAATTAAAGTTTTCTAGAAATCTGACGGTTCTTGCTCGTATAATTTTATTATTACCAGTATAGATCCTATAACCTTTAGATCTATTGTCGTAACCGACAAAAATTCCTTCAATCGCTTTATCATCAAGTTTTCCTCTTTGGGATTTGTCGAGATAAGCGTAAGCTTTGCAGCCAAACATTCTAATGTTGCTTAAATCCGGTATTTTATTTGTCCATAATTGGTATGGAGTAGAATTGTGAGCTTTCGTGGGGAGTCGATTAGTTAAGTATACCGCTGTATTTAGAGCTTCACCCCAAAACTTCTGAGGTAGTTTCGCTTCCGATAACAGGCATCGCGTCATTTCAACTAGTGTACGATTCTTCCTCTCCGAAACACCGTTTTGAGCTGGAGAATTTGGCACGGTTAGCTGATGGTGTATACCTGCTTCTTTTAAGTAATTTTCTATCTCATCACTGGTATATTCCCCGCCATTGTCAGTTCTTAATTCCTTTATATTGCGACCGAATTTATTTTTCGTTATGGCTACGTACTCTTTTAGTTTAGTGATGACTTCACTTTTCTTTGATAAAAGAAATACCATTGTAAATCTACTGAAATCATCAGTAAATGTGAGAAAGAATTTCTTTCCTCCCATACTTTCTGTTGGCATCGGGCCACATACATCAGAATGAACCAAATCGAGAATTTTACTAGCTTTGTTTGTAGCTTGTTTAGGATACGGAGCATTTGTTAATTTACATTTTATGCAACTTTCGCATATTACTTCATGTTTACAATTTTCCATATTAAAACCTGTTGCTAAACTTTTAGTTTGCAGTTGCTTTAAAGCATTTATATGTCTGTGTCCGAATCTCCTATGCATGAGTTCAATACAGTTTTTATTCTTGCATTGATGAACTAAATTCGCATAGTTTACTTGTTTATGTTTGTAAAGGTCTACTTCATATAAATTACCTTTAATTTTCCCTTCTATAAAGGTTATGCCGTTTTGGATTAATTTACAGGTTTCGTTTTCAAAAATGAGTTTACACCCATGCTTCACTGCTTTATTAACAGACATTAAATTTGACTGTATTTCTGGCACGTACAAAACTTCATTTAAAGTAATGTCGTTTGATTGTGTTTGTAATTTTATTGTGCCTGTCCCGTGTGAAGCAAGAATTTTTCCGTTTGCAATCGTGACTGTGTTCTTATTATTTGTATCAATGTCACTGAATAGGTTTATGTCGTTACAAAGGTGTGAAGAGCTCCCTGAATCAATTATCCAGGTAGATTTATTTTCAATGTTCGCGTAAAAGGAACAATTGTTTTGAGACACCTTTGTATCTAAAGTGGTTTTGTTTTCTTTGCTACTATTCCCCAGAGTCTGTGTGTTTGTTTGTACTTCTACTTCCGGAGTGATTTTGTTCGTTTCAGAACATAATGCAGCATTCTGTCTCCCTTTATTCATTGTTTGGTTTTTAGAGTTTGAATTTTTATTCTTAAGGAACCAACAATTTAATTTTATGTGATTTCGTCTTTTACAATATGTACAAAATATATTTTGTTCTTGTTTGCGATATTGTGGTTTAGTATTATTTTTTTCTGCTTTGTACGCATTTTCGCGCGACGTATTATTCGAGCTATCTTGTCTCCTTTGATACTCATCGGTCAATTTTCCTTTTATAAATTCAGAGTTTAACTCCTCTTCATTTCTCGCTTCAAGTGCGATAATCAAAGTATCATAACTCGGTGGGAGGGAGCATAAAAGTAACGCGGATAAATGCGTGTCCTTAATTTCTTCCCCTATCGCCTTTAATCTGTCGGCTGTTTCTAGTATTTTTACGATATGACTTATCATATCTCCGTTTTCCCCGAGTTTTATACTGTATAACTTTCTGAGTAAATATAATTTGCTCGAAAGGTTTGCGCGCTCGTGTAAGTTGTCTTGGCTGTCGTTTCATTTTTCACATAAATAAGTTGTGAGTCTTCTAAAGTTAATATAATTGTAGCCCTAGCACGATTATCTCGCTTAGTCCACTCAGTAGTTAGTGGTGTTGGGGGGTCATCCTGTGTATAATTAAATAAATCTTCCCTCATTAGGAGCATCTTGGTTTTAAAACTCCATTGGGCATAGTTATGCGGATTTAATTTTTCGATATTAAAGGTTTCTTTTAGGGAGGAGGCCATTGTTTTATCTTTAAAAGGTTTCTTTTATTTTAGTTTCTTAACTTTCAAGAGTTTTCGTTTATTTTCATTTATTGTCACAATAGTTTAAATAGAAGAGAGCGGTAACTTGCCGTGTTCACAGCCTTCAGTCTGTTCTCATAATCTGTTTTATTTTTTATTGTGAAATCACGGCAGTTAAATAACTGAGCTTCTCTTCATGAATTATATTTAGAAAATAATGTTTTTCCTTTTAACATCTTCACAAAAAAGGAGAAAGATAAAATTGGCATGCTCCTACCTTTATTTTCAGCGTTGATCGAATCCGCGTAAGGTAATCCAACCTGCTATAAAAATCCAAAGTGAATCAGCACGAAAATATTCCACTCAGTAACAAAAGAGGGCACAGGATCACAGGACTACACTATTTAATTAAATGAACATAGATAAAGTTAAAATTAAATTTACATTCAAAGTTATATATTTAATTAACATATTATATCTTTAAGGTTTTTCAGAGCGCAGACACACTGCGTGTTTTGCTTAGGGCATATATTTAGAGACTGACTAAAAAAAGAAAGAAAAGTTTTCAGTTCATTAGTCTTTCTTATTGCATCTCGTTGTGCAACACTTTTATGTATACCAGATGTTGGAAATTCTTTTTTTTTCTCTCTGCACGTGAAAAGAGGGAAAAATGGGTAGTTGCTTTCCACTCAGATAAAAAACGATTTCATCTATCAAATGCAATCTTGAAACACAGCTGTAATTATTTCACAATGTCTTGCAATTTCGGTAAATCATTATTCACTTTCTAACACCCCTGCTTGATTTCTGAAGTTGCAATAGTTCTTAAGTTCAAGTTGTCTCTGTGTTTGATAAAGTCAGGTTTGGGAAGGGGCTTCGTAAAGATGTCTGCAGTCATTTCCTTACTGGGACAATATTCTAATTCTATGATTCCCTTCTCTCGTAAATCTTTAATTGAATTAAATTTGATATCCACGTGCTTTGTTTTTGAATGATGTTTATAATTTTGAGCCATCTTGATGCATGACACATTATCCTCATACAGAATAATTGGTAGGTTTTGGTTTAAATCTAGATCCTTTAATAGCTTTATCAACCATATGGTTTCTTGTTCTGATGTGGCTGCGGAAATATACTCAGCCTCAGCAGATGATAATGTAACTGAATTTTGCTTTTTTGTTGACCAGGAAATCGCTGCATTTCCTAATTTACTTAAATTTCCTGTGGTTGACTTTCTCCTGCCCAATCTGAATCTGCAAATGTCGTCAGAATCGGATCATATTCGTTGCTTATAACTAATTTTAATTCTTGTGATGTTTTTAAATATCTTATAACCCTCTTGACTGCCCTCCAGTCTTTTTCTCTTGGTTTCTCATTTCTGCGACTAAGGATGTTAATAGCCGCTGAAATATCTGGACGAGTTATCGTAGCTATGTATAGCAATGCCCCTATGGCTTGTCTATACTTATGATTATTAGGTAGTAAATTTTCATCGTCATCTAAGTTTAAGTAACCTGCCTCCATCGGAGTATCACAAGGTTTAGAGTCCTTTAAATTAAATTTTTCAATCAGTTCTTTTATTTTATTTTTCTGATCGAGTGCATAAGTTCCTTCTTTAATTCTTTTTATGTTTATGCCTAAGTAGTAATTTACCATACCTAAATTTTTCACTTCGTATTCTTTACTAAGTTGTTTCATTATTTCATTTATTTCCTTAGTATCTCCTGAAATTAACAGATCGTCGACATAAATGATGATATAAGTTTTATTTCCGTTAGTTTCTCGTGTGAAGAGACATGGATCAGCGGTGCTTTGCACAAAACCTAGTTTGTTTAAACTTTCAGCTATTTTAATATTCCATGCTCTTGCTGCTTGTTTTAGGCCATATATAGCCTTTCTTAGCTTACATACTTTATTTTCTTCACCCGGTTTAATATGTCCTTCTGGTTGCGACATATAAACAACTTCTTCTAAATTTCCATGGAGAAACGCGGTTTTAATATCTAAATGGTTTACATTTAAGTTTTTGTGAGCTGCACACGCTAGAAATGCTCTTAGCGTTGTATAGGCTACTACTGGTGCAAAGGTTTCATAATAGTCACTACCAAATTTTTGAGAATAGCCTTTCGCTACCAAACGCGCTTTGTATTTATTAATTTCTCCATTTGAATTATATTTAACCGTAAAAACCCACTTATTTCCAATTACTTTTACGCCTGGTGGAGGATCAACTAGATCCCAGGTGTTATTTTTTATTAATGAAGCAATTTCTTCACTAGTTGCTTCGTACCATTGGTTTTTCTCATGTGGATTGTTTAGATTTTTAATATCTTCAAAATTTTTCGGCTCTATAATTTTATTTTCTTTAGTAATGTATGCGAGTCTGTCTGGTGGAACACCTCTATTCGATCTTTGTGATCTTCTAGGTTCATTTGTTGTATTTTCCTCACTGTCTGTTTGTTTTTCTTCCTGCATACTTATTATAATTTCTGAGGAATTTTCCCCTGCTTTTTGGGGTTGTTTCTGAAGTTCGCTATCATTTTTCAGATTTAAATTTGGTGTTGTGTTTGAATTAAAGTTTTCTAGAAATCTGACGGTTCTTGCTCGTATAATTTTATTATTACCAGTATAGATCCTATAACCTTTAGATCTATTGTCGTAACCGACAAAAATTCCTTCAATCGCTTTATCATCAAGTTTTCCTCTTTGGGATTTGTCGAGATAAGCGTAAGATTTGCAGCCAAACATTCTAATGTTGCTTAAATCCGGTATTTTATTTGTCCATAATTGGTATGGAGTAGAATTGTGAGCTTTCGTGGGGAGTCGATTAGTTAAGTATACCGCTGTATTTAGAGCTTCACCCCAAAACTTCTGAGGTTGTTTCGCTTCCGATAACAGGCATCGCGTCATTTCAACTAGTGTACGATTCTTCCTCTCCGAAACACCGTTTTGAGCTGGAGAATTTGGCACGGTTAGCTGATGGTGTATACCTGCTTCTTTTAAGTAATTTTCTATCTCATCACTGGTATATTCCCCGCCGTTGTCAGTTCTTAATTCCTTTATATTGCGACCGAATTTATTTTTCGTTATGGCTACGTACTCTTTTAGTTTAGTGATGACTTCACTTTTCTTTGATAAAAGAAATACCATTGTAAATCTACTGAAATCATCAGTAAATGTGAGAAAGAATTTCTTTCCTCCCATACTTTCTGTTGGCATCGGGCCACATACATCAGAATGAACCAAATCGAGAATTTTACTAGCTTTGTTTGTAGCTTGTTTAGGATACGGAGCATTTGTTAATTTACATTTTATGCAACTTTCGCATATTACTTCATGTTTACAATTTTCCATATTAAAACCTGTTGCTAAACTTTTAGTTTGCAGTTGCTTTAAAGCATTTATATGTCTGTGTCCGAATCTCCTATGCATGAGTTCAATACAGTTTTTATTCTTGCATTGATGAACTAAATTCGCATAGTTTACTTGTTTATGTTTGTAAAGGTCTACTTCATATAAATTACCTTTAATTTTCCCTTCTATAAAGGTTATGCCGTTTTGGATTAATTTACAGGTTTCGTTTTCAAAAATGAGTTTACACCCATGCTTCACTGCTTTATTAACAGACATTAAATTTGACTGTATTTCTGGCACGTACAAAACTTCATTTAAAGTAATGTCGTTTGATTGTGTTTGTAATTTTATTGTGCCTGTCCCGTGTGAAGCAAGAATTTTTCCGTTTGCAATCGTGACTGTGTTCTTATTATTTGTATCAATGTCACTGAATAGGTTTATGTCGTTACAAAGGTGTGAAGAGCTCCCTGAATCAATTATCCAGGTAGATTTATTTTCAATGTTCGCGTAAAAGGAACAATTGTTTTGAGACACCTTTGTATCTAAAGTGGTTTTGTTTTCTTTGCTACTATTCCCCAGAGTCTGTGTGTTTGTTTGTACTTCTACTTCCGGAGTGATTTTGTTCGTTTCAGAACATAATGCAGCATTCTGTCTCCCTTTATTCATTGTTTGGTTTTTAGAATTTGAATTTTTATTCTTAAGGAACCAACAATTTAATTTTATGTGATTTCGTCTTTTACAATATGTACAAAACATATTTTGTTCTTGTTTGCGATATTGTGGTTTAGTATTATTTTTTCTGCTTTGTACGCATTTTCGCGCGACGTATTATTCGAGCTATCTTGTCTCCTTTGATACTCATCGGTCAATTTTCCTTTTATAAATTCAGAGTTTAACTCCTCTTCATTTCTCGCTTCAAGTGCGATAATCAAAGTATCATAACTCGGTGGGAGGGAGCATAAAAGTAACGCGGATAAATGCGTGTCCTTAATTTCTTCCCCTATCGCCTTTAATCTGTCGGCTGTTTCTAGTATTTTTACGATATGACTTATCATATCTCCGTTTTCCCCGAGTTTTATACTGTATAACTTTCTGAGTAAATATAATTTGCTCGAAAGGTTTGCGCGCTCGTGTAAGTTGTCTTGGCTGTCGTTTCATTTTTCACATAAATAAGTTGTGAGTCTTCTAAAGTTAATATAATTGTAGCCCTAGCACGATTATCTCGCTTAGTCCACTCAGTAGTTAGTGGTGTTGGGGGGTCATCCTGTGTATAATTAAATAAATCTTCCCTCATTAGGAGCATCTTGGTTTTAAAACTCCATTGGGCATAGTTATGCGGATTTAATTTTTCGATATTAAAGGTTTCTTTTAGGGAGGAGGCCATTGTTTTATCTTTAAAAGGTTTCTTTTATTTTAGTTTCTTAACTTTCAAGAGTTTTCGTTTATTTTCATTTATTGTCACAATAGTTTAAATAGAAGAGAGCGGTAACTTGCCGTGTTCACAGCCTTCAGTCTGTTCTCATAATCTGTTTTATTTTTTATTGTGAAATCACGGCAGTTAAATAACTGAGCTTCTCTTCATGAATTATATTTAGAAAATAATGTTTTTCCTTTTAACATCTTCACAAAAAAGGAGAAAGATAAAATTGGCATGCTCCTACCTTTATTTTCAGCGTTGATCGAATCCGCGTAAGGTAATCCAACCTGCTATAAAAATCCAAAGTGAATCAGCACGAAAATATTCCACTCAGTAACAAAAGAGGGCACAGGATCACATGACTACACTATTTAATTAAATGAACATAGATAAAGTTAAAATTAAATTTACATTCAAAGTTATATATTTAATTAACATATTATATCTTTAAGGTTTTTCAGAGCGCAGACACACTGCGTGTTTTGCTTAGGGCATATATTTAGAGACTGACTAAAAAAAGAAAGAAAAGTTTTCAGTTCATTAGTCTTTCTTATTGCATCTCGTTGTGCAACACTTTTATGTATACCAGATGTTGGAAATTCTTTTTTTTTCTCTCTGCACGTGAAAAGAGGGAAAAATGGATAGTTGCTTTCCACTCAGATAAAAAACGATTTCATCTATCAAATGCAATCTTGAAACACAGCTGTAATTATTTCACAATGTCTTGCAATTTCGGTAAATCATTATTCACTTTCTAACACCCCTGCTTGATTTCTGAAGTTGCAATAGTTCTTAAGTTCAAGTTGTCTCTGTGTTTGATAAAGTCAGGTTTGGGAAGGGGCTTCGTAAAGATGTCTGCAGTCATTTCCTTACTGGGACAATATTCTAATTCTATGATTCCCTTCTCTCGTAAATCTTTAATTGAATTAAATTTGATATCCACGTGCTTTGTTTTTGAATGATGTTTATAATTTTGAGCCATCTTGATGCATGACACATTATCCTCATACAGAATAATTGGTAGGTTTTGGTTTAAATCTAGATCCTTTAATAGCTTTATCAACCATATGGTTTCTTGTGCTGATGTGGCTGCGGAAATATACTCAGCCTCAGCAGATGATAATGTAACTGAGTTTTGCTTATTTGTTGACCAGGAAATCGCTGCATTTCCTAATTTACTTAAATTTCCTGTGGTTGACTTTCTCCTGCCCAATCTGAATCTGCAAATGTCGTCAGAATCGGATCATATTCGTTGCTTATAACTAATTTTAATTCTTGTGATGTTTTTAAATATCTTATAACCCTCTTGACTGCCCTCCAGTCTTTTTCTCTTGGTTTCTCATTTCTGCGACTAAGGATGTTAATAGCCGCTGAAATATCTGGACGAGTTATCGTAGCTATGTATAGCAATGCCCCTATGGCTTGTCTATACTTATGATTATTAGGTAGTAAATTTTCATCGTCATCTAAGTTTAAGTAACCTGCCTCCATCGGAGTGTCACAAGGTTTAGAGTCCTTTAAATTAAATTTTTCAATCAGTTCTTTTATTTTATTTTTCTGATCGAGTGCATAAGTTCCTTCTTTAATTCTTTTTATGTTTATGCCTAAGTAGTAATTTACCATACCTAAATTTTTCACTTCGTATTCTTTACTAAGTTGTTTCATTATTTCATTTATTTCCTTAGTATCTCCTGAAATTAACAGATCGTCGACATAAATGATGATATAAGTTTTATTTCCGTTAGTTTCTCGTGTGAAGAGACATGGATCAGCGGTGCTTTGCACAAAACCTAGTTTGTTTAAACTTTCAGCTATTTTAATATTCCATGCTCTTGCTGCTTGTTTTAGGCCATATATAGCCTTTCTTAGCTTACATACTTTATTTTCTTCACCCGGTTTAATATGTCCTTCTGGTTGCGACATATAAACAACTTCTTCTAAATTTCCATGGAGAAACGCGGTTTTAATATCTAAATGGTTTACATTTAAGTTTTTGTGAGCTGCACACGCTAGAAATGCTCTTAGCGTTGTATAGGCTACTACTGGTGCAAAGGTTTCATAATAGTCACTACCAAATTTTTGAGAATAGCCTTTCGCTACCAAACGCGCTTTGTATTTATTAATTTCTCCATTTGAATTATATTTAACCGTAAAAACCCACTTATTTCCAATTACTTTTACGCCTGGTGGAGGATCAACTAGATCCCAGGTGTTATTTTTTATTAATGAAGCAATTTCTTCACTAGTTGCTTCGTACCATTGGTTTTTCTCATGTGGATTGTTTAGATTTTTAATATCTTCAAAATTTTTCGGCTCTATAATTTTATTTTCTTTAGTAATGTATGCGAGTCTGTCTGGTGGAACACCTCTATTCGATCTTTGTGATCTTCTAGGTTCATTTGTTGTATTTTCCTCACTGTCTGTTTGTTTTTCTTCCTGCATACTTATTATAATTTCTGAGGAATTTTCCCCTGCTTTTTGGGGTTGTTTCTGAACTTCGCTATCATTTTTCAGATTTAAATTTGGTGTTGTGTTTGAATTAAAGTTTTCTAGAAATCTGACGGTTCTTGCTCGTATAATTTTATTATTACCAGTATAGATCCTATAACCTTTAGATCTATTGTCGTAACCGACAAAAATTCCTTCAATCGCTTTATCATCAAGTTTTCCTCTTTGGGATTTGTCGAGATAAGCGTAAGATTTGCAGCCAAACATTCTAATGTTGCTTAAATCCGGTATTTTATTTGTCCATAATTTGTATGGAGTAGAATTGTGAGCTTTCGTGGGGAGTCGATTAGTTAAGTATACCGCTGTATTTAGAGCTTCACCCCAAAACTTCTGAGGTTGTTTCGCTTCCGATAACAGGCATCGCGTCATTTCAACTAGTGTACGATTCTTCCTCTCCGAAACACCGTTTTGAGCTGGAGAATTTGGCACGGTTAGCTGATGGTGTATACCTGCTTCTTTTAAGTAATTTTCTATCTCATCACTGGTATATTCCCCGCCGTTGTCAGTTCTTAATTCCTTTATATTGCGACCGAATTTATTTTTCGTTATGGCTACGTACTCTTTTAGTTTAGTGATGACTTCACTTTTCTTTGATAAAAGAAATACCATTGTAAATCTACTGAAATCATCAGTAAATGTGAGAAAGAATTTCTTTCCTCCCATACTTTCTGTTGGCATCGGGCCACATACATCAGAATGAACCAAATCGAGAATTTTACTAGCTTTGTTTGTAGCTTGTTTAGGATACGGAGCATTTGTTAATTTACATTTTATGCAACTTTCGCATATTACTTCATGTTTACAATTTTCCATATTAAAACCTGTTGCTAAACTTTTAGTTTGCAGTTGCTTTAAAGCATTTATATGTCTGTGTCCGAATCTCCTATGCATGAGTTCAATACAGTTTTTATTCTTGCATTGATGAACTAAATTCGCATAGTTTACTTGTTTATGTTTGTAAAGGTCTACTTCATATAAATTACCTTTAATTTTCCCTTCTATAAAGGTTATGCCGTTTTGGATTAATTTACAGGTTTCGTTTTCAAAAATGAGTTTACACCCATGCTTCACTGCTTTAATTAACAGACATTAAATTTGACTGTATTTCTGGCACGTACAAAACTTCATTTAAAGTAATGTCGTTTGATTGTGTTTGTAATTTTATTGTGCCTGTCCCGTGTGAAGCAAGAATTTTTCCGTTTGCAATCGTGACTGTGTTCTTATTATTTGTATCAATGTCACTGAATAGGTTTATGTCGTTACAAAGGTGTGAAGAGCTCCCTGAATCAATTATCCAGGTAGATTTATTTTCAATGTTCGCGTAAAAGGAACAATTGTTTTGAGACACCTTTGTATCTAAAGTGGTTTTGTTTTCTTTGCTACTATTCCCCAGAGTCTGTGTGTTTGTTTGTACTTCTACTTCCGGAGTGATTTTGTTCGTTTCAGAACATAATGCAGCATTCTGTCTCCCTTTATTCATTGTTTGGTTTTTAGAATTTGAATTTTTATTCTTAAGGAACCAACAATTTAATTTTATGTGATTTCGTCTTTTACAATATGTACAAAACATATTTTGTTCTTGTTTGCGATATTGTGGTTTAGTATTATTTTTTTCTGCTTTGTACGCATTTTCGCGCGACGTATTATTCGAGCTATCTTGTCTCCTTTGATACTCATCGGTCAATTTTCCTTTTATAAATTCAGAGTTTAACTCCTCTTCATTTCTCGCTTCAAGTGCGATAATCAAAGTATCATAACTCGGTGGGAGGGAGCATAAAAGTAACGCGGATAAATGCGTGTCCTTAATTTCTTCCCCTATCGCCTTTAATCTGTCGGCTGTTTCTAGTATTTTTACGATATGACTTATCATATCTCCGTTTTCCCCGAGTTTTATACTGTATAACTTTCTGAGTAAATATAATTTGCTCGAAAGGTTTGCGCGCTCGTGTAAGTTGTCTTGGCTGTCGTTTCATTTTTCACATAAATAAGTTGTGAGTCTTCTAAAGTTAATATAATTGTAGCCCTAGCACGATTATCTCGCTTAGTCCACTCAGTAGTTAGTGGTGTTGGGGGGTCATCCTGTGTATAATTAAATAAATCTTCCCTCATTAGGAGCATCTTGGTTTTAAAACTCCATTGGGCATAGTTATGCGGATTTAATTTTTCGATATTAAAGGTTTCTTTTAGGGAGGAGGCCATTGTTTTATCTTTAAAAGGTTTCTTTTATTTTAGTTTCTTAACTTTCAAGAGTTTTCGTTTATTTTCATTTATTGTCACAATAGTTTAAATAGAAGAGAGCGGTAACTTGCCGTGTTCACAGCCTTCAGTCTGTTCTCATAATCTGTTTTATTTTTTATTGTGAAATCACGGCAGTTAAATAACTGAGCTTCTCTTCATGAATTATATTTAGAAAATAATGTTTTTCCTTTTAACATCTTCACAAAAAAGGAGAAAGATAAAATTGGCATGCTCCTACCTTTATTTTCAGCGTTGATCGAATCCGCGTAAGGTAATCCAACCTGCTATAAAAATCCAAAGTGAATCAGCACGAAAATATTCCACTCAGTAACAAAAGAGGGCACAGGATCACAGGACTACACTATTTAATTAAATGAACATAGATAAAGTTAAAATTAAATTTACATTCAAAGTTATATATTTAATTAACATATTATATCTTTAAGGTTTTTCAGAGCGCAGACACACTGCGTGTTTTGCTTAGGGCATATATTTAGAGACTGACTAAAAAAAGAAAGAAAAGTTTTCAGTTCATTAGTCTTTCTTATTGCATCTCGTTGTGCAACACTTTTATGTATACCAGATGTTGGAAATTCTTTTTTTTTCTCTCTGCACGTGAAAAGAGGGAAAAATGGGTAGTTGCTTTCCACTCAGATAAAAAACGATTTCATCTATCAAATGCAATCTTGAAACACAGCTGTAATTATTTCACAATGTCTTGCAATTTCGGTAAATCATTATTCACTTTCTAACACCCCTGCTTGATTTCTGAAGTTGCAATAGTTCTTAAGTTCAAGTTGTCTCTGTGTTTGATAAAGTCAGGTTTGGGAAGGGGCTTCGTAAAGATGTCTGCAGTCATTTCCTTACTGGGACAATATTCTAATTCTATGATTCCCTTCTCTCGTAAATCTTTAATTGAATTAAATTTGATATCCACGTGCTTTGTTTTTGAATGATGTTTATAATTTTGAGCCATCTTGATGCATGACACATTATCCTCATACAGAATAATTGGTAGGTTTTGGTTTAAATCTAGATCCTTTAATAGCTTTATCAACCATATGGTTTCTTGTGCTGATGTGGCTGCGGAAATATACTCAGCCTCAGCAGATGATAATGTAACTGAATTTTGCTTTTTTGTTGACCAGGAAATCGCTGCATTTCCTAATTTACTTAAATTTCCTGTGGTTGACTTTCTCCTGCCCAATCTGAATCTGCAAATGTCGTCAGAATCGGATCATATTCGTTGCTTATAACTAATTTTAATTCTTGTGATGTTTTTAAATATCTTATAACCCTCTTGACTGCCCTCCAGTCTTTTTCTCTTGGTTTCTCATTTCTGCGACTAAGGATGTTAATAGCCGCTGAAATATCTGGACGAGTTATCGTAGCTATGTATAGCAATGCCCCTATGGCTTGTCTATACTTATGATTATTAGGTAGTAAATTTTCATCGTCATCTAAGTTTAAGTAACCTGCCTCCATCGGAGTATCACAAGGTTTAGAGTCCTTTAAATTAAATTTTTCAATCAGTTCTTTTATTTTATTTTTCTGATCGAGTGCATAAGTTCCTTCTTTAATTCTTTTTATGTTTATGCCTAAGTAGTAATTTACCATACCTAAATTTTTCACTTCGTATTCTTTACTAAGTTGTTTCATTATTTCATTTATTTCCTTAGTATCTCCTGAAATTAACAGATCGTCGACATAAATGATGATATAAGTTTTATTTCCGTTAGTTTCTCGTGTGAAGAGACATGGATCAGCGGTGCTTTGCACAAAACCTAGTTTGTTTAAACTTTCAGCTATTTTAATATTCCATGCTCTTGCTGCTTGTTTTAGGCCATATATAGCCTTTCTTAGCTTACATACTTTATTTTCTTCACCCGGTTTAATATGTCCTTCTGGTTGCGACATATAAACAACTTCTTCTAAATTTCCATGGAGAAACGCGGTTTTAATATCTAAATGGTTTACATTTAAGTTTTTGTGAGCTGCACACGCTAGAAATGCTCTTAGCGTTGTATAGGCTACTACTGGTGCAAAGGTTTCATAATAGTCACTACCAAATTTTTGAGAATAGCCTTTCGCTACCAAACGCGCTTTGTATTTATTAATTTCTCCATTTGAATTATATTTAACCGTAAAAACCCACTTATTTCCAATTACTTTTACGCCTGGTGGAGGATCAACTAGATCCCAGGTGTTATTTTTTATTAATGAAGCAATTTCTTCACTAGTTGCTTCGTACCATTGGTTTTTCTCATGTGGATTGTTTAGATTTTTAATATCTTCAAAATTTTTCGGCTCTATAATTTTATTTTCTTTAGTAATGTATGCGAGTCTGTCTGGTGGAACACCTCTATTCGATCTTTGTGATCTTCTAGGTTCATTTGTTGTATTTTCCTCACTGTCTGTTTGTTTTTCTTCCTGCATACTTATTATAATTTCTGAGGAATTTTCCCCTGCTTTTTGGGGTTGTTTCTGAACTTCGCTATCATTTTTCAGATTTAAATTTGGTGTTGTGTTTGAATTAAAGTTTTCTAGAAATCTGACGGTTCTTGCTCGTATAATTTTATTATTACCAGTATAGATCCTATAACCTTTAGATCTATTGTCGTAACCGACAAAAATTCCTTCAATCGCTTTATCATCAAGTTTTCCTCTTTGGGATTTGTCGAGATAAGCGTAAGATTTGCAGCCAAACATTCTAATGTTGCTTAAATCCGGTATTTTATTTGTCCATAATTGGTATGGAGTAGAATTGTGAGCTTTCGTGGGGAGTCGATTAGTTAAGTATACCGCTGTATTTAGAGCTTCACCCCAAAACTTCTGAGGTTGTTTCGCTTCCGATAACAGGCATCGCGTCATTTCAACTAGTGTACGATTCTTCCTCTCCGAAACACCGTTTTGAGCTGGAGAATTTGGCACGGTTAGCTGATGGTGTATACCTGCTTCTTTTAAGTAATTTTCTATCTCATCACTGGTATATTCCCCGCCGTTGTCAGTTCTTAATTCCTTTATATTGCGACCGAATTTATTTTTCGTTATGGCTACGTACTCTTTTAGTTTAGTGATGACTTCACTTTTCTTTGATAAAAGAAATACCATTGTAAATCTACTGAAATCATCAGTAAATGTGAGAAAGAATTTCTTTCCTCCCATACTTTCTGTTGGCATCGGGCCACATACATCAGAATGAACCAAATCGAGAATTTTACTAGCTTTGTTTGTAGCTTGTTTAGGATACGGAGCATTTGTTAATTTACATTTTATGCAACTTTCGCATATTACTTCATGTTTACAATTTTCCATATTAAAACCTGTTGCTAAACTTTTAGTTTGCAGTTGCTTTAAAGCATTTATATGTCTGTGTCCGAATCTCCTATGCATGAGTTCAATACAGTTTTTATTCTTGCATTGATGAACTAAATTCGCATAGTTTACTTGTTTATGTTTGTAAAGGTCTACTTCATATAAATTACCTTTAATTTTCCCTTCTATAAAGGTTATGCCGTTTTGGATTAATTTACAGGTTTCGTTTTCAAAAATGAGTTTACACCCATGCTTCACTGCTTTATTAACAGACATTAAATTTGACTGTATTTCTGGCACGTACAAAACTTCATTTAAAGTAATGTCGTTTGATTGTGTTTGTAATTTTATTGTGCCTGTCCCGTGTGAAGCAAGAATTTTTCCGTTTGCAATCGTGACTGTGTTCTTATTATTTGTATCAATGTCACTGAATAGGTTTATGTCGTTACAAAGGTGTGAAGAGCTCCCTGAATCAATTATCCAGGTAGATTTATTTTCAATGTTCGCGTAAAAGGAACAATTGTTTTGAGACACCTTTGTATCTAAAGTGGTTTTGTTTTCTTTGCTACTATTCCCCAGAGTCTGTGTGTTTGTTTGTACTTCTACTTCCGGAGTGATTTTGTTCGTTTCAGAACATAATGCAGCATTCTGTCTCCCTTTATTCATTGTTTGGTTTTTAGAATTTGAATTTTTATTCTTAAGGAACCAACAATTTAATTTTATGTGATTTCGTCTTTTACAATATGTACAAAACATATTTTGTTCTTGTTTGCGATATTGTGGTTTAGTATTATTTTTTTCTGCTTTGTACGCATTTTCGCGCGACGTATTATTCGAGCTATCTTGTCTCCTTTGATACTCATCGGTCAATTTTCCTTTTATAAATTCAGAGTTTAACTCCTCTTCATTTCTCGCTTCAAGTGCGATAATCAAAGTATCATAACTCGGTGGGAGGGAGCATAAAAGTAACGCGGATAAATGCGTGTCCTTAATTTCTTCCCCTATCGCCTTTAATCTGTCGGCTGTTTCTAGTATTTTTACGATATGACTTATCATATCTCCGTTTTCCCCGAGTTTTATACTGTATAACTTTCTGAGTAAATATAATTTGCTCGAAAGGTTTGCGCGCTCGTGTAAGTTGTCTTGGCTGTCGTTTCATTTTTCACATAAATAAGTTGTGAGTCTTCTAAAGTTAATATAATTGTAGCCCTAGCACGATTATCTCGCTTAGTCCACTCAGTAGTTAGTGGTGTTGGGGGGTCATCCTGTGTATAATTAAATAAATCTTCCCTCATTAGGAGCATCTTGGTTTTAAAACTCCATTGGGCATAGTTATGCGGATTTAATTTTTCGATATTAAAGGTTTCTTTTAGGGAGGAGGCCATTGTTTTATCTTTAAAAGGTTTCTTTTATTTTAGTTTCTTAACTTTCAAGAGTTTTCGTTTATTTTCATTTATTGTCACAATAGTTTAAATAGAAGAGAGCGGTAACTTGCCGTGTTCACAGCCTTCAGTCTGTTCTCATAATCTGTTTTATTTTTTATTGTGAAATCACGGCAGTTAAATAACTGAGCTTCTCTTCATGAATTATATTTAGAAAATAATGTTTTTCCTTTTAACATCTTCACAAAAAAGGAGAAAGATAAAATTGGCATGCTCCTACCTTTATTTTCAGCGTTGATCGAATCCGCGTAAGGTAATCCAACCTGCTATAAAAATCCAAAGTGAATCAGCACGAAAATATTCCACTCAGTAACAAAAGAGGGCACAGGATCACATGACTACACTATTTAATTAAATGAACATAGATAAAGTTAAAATTAAATTTACATTCAAAGTTATATATTTAATTAACATATTATATCTTTAAGGTTTTTCAGAGCGCAGACACACTGCGTGTTTTGCTTAGGGCATATATTTAGAGACTGACTAAAAAAAGAAAGAAAAGTTTTCAGTTCATTAGTCTTTCTTATTGCATCTCGTTGTGCAACACTTTTATGTATACCAGATGTTGGAAATTCTTTTTTTTTCTCTCTGCACGTGAAAAGAGGGAAAAATGGATAGTTGCTTTCCACTCAGATAAAAAACGATTTCATCTATCAAATGCAATCTTGAAACACAGCTGTAATTATTTCACAATGTCTTGCAATTTCGGTAAATCATTATTCACTTTCTAACACCCCTGCTTGATTTCTGAAGTTGCAATAGTTCTTAAGTTCAAGTTGTCTCTGTGTTTGATAAAGTCAGGTTTGGGAAGGGGCTTCGTAAAGATGTCTGCAGTCATTTCCTTACTGGGACAATATTCTAATTCTATGATTCCCTTCTCTCGTAAATCTTTAATTGAATTAAATTTGATATCCACGTGCTTTGTTTTTGAATGATGTTTATAATTTTGAGCCATCTTGATGCATGACACATTATCCTCATACAGAATAATTGGTAGGTTTTGGTTTAAATCTAGATCCTTTAATAGCTTTATCAACCATATGGTTTCTTGTGCTGATGTGGCTGCGGAAATATACTCAGCCTCAGCAGATGATAATGTAACTGAGTTTTGCTTATTTGTTGACCAGGAAATCGCTGCATTTCCTAATTTACTTAAATTTCCTGTGGTTGACTTTCTCCTGCCCAATCTGAATCTGCAAATGTCGTCAGAATCGGATCATATTCGTTGCTTATAACTAATTTTAATTCTTGTGATGTTTTTAAATATCTTATAACCCTCTTGACTGCCCTCCAGTCTTTTTCTCTTGGTTTCTCATTTCTGCGACTAAGGATGTTAATAGCCGCTGAAATATCTGGACGAGTTATCGTAGCTATGTATAGCAATGCCCCTATGGCTTGTCTATACTTATGATTATTAGGTAGTAAATTTTCATCGTCATCTAAGTTTAAGTAACCTGCCTCCATCGGAGTGTCACAAGGTTTAGAGTCCTTTAAATTAAATTTTTCAATCAGTTCTTTTATTTTATTTTTCTGATCGAGTGCATAAGTTCCTTCTTTAATTCTTTTTATGTTTATGCCTAAGTAGTAATTTACCATACCTAAATTTTTCACTTCGTATTCTTTACTAAGTTGTTTCATTATTTCATTTATTTCCTTAGTATCTCCTGAAATTAACAGATCGTCGACATAAATGATGATATAAGTTTTATTTCCGTTAGTTTCTCGTGTGAAGAGACATGGATCAGCGGTGCTTTGCACAAAACCTAGTTTGTTTAAACTTTCAGCTATTTTAATATTCCATGCTCTTGCTGCTTGTTTTAGGCCATATATAGCCTTTCTTAGCTTACATACTTTATTTTCTTCACCCGGTTTAATATGTCCTTCTGGTTGCGACATATAAACAACTTCTTCTAAATTTCCATGGAGAAACGCGGTTTTAATATCTAAATGGTTTACATTTAAGTTTTTGTGAGCTGCACACGCTAGAAATGCTCTTAGCGTTGTATAGGCTACTACTGGTGCAAAGGTTTCATAATAGTCACTACCAAATTTTTGAGAATAGCCTTTCGCTACCAAACGCGCTTTGTATTTATTAATTTCTCCATTTGAATTATATTTAACCGTAAAAACCCACTTATTTCCAATTACTTTTACGCCTGGTGGAGGATCAACTAGATCCCAGGTGTTATTTTTTATTAATGAAGCAATTTCTTCACTAGTTGCTTCGTACCATTGGTTTTTCTCATGTGGATTGTTTAGATTTTTAATATCTTCAAAATTTTTCGGCTCTATAATTTTATTTTCTTTAGTAATGTATGCGAGTCTGTCTGGTGGAACACCTCTATTCGATCTTTGTGATCTTCTAGGTTCATTTGTTGTATTTTCCTCACTGTCTGTTTGTTTTTCTTCCTGCATACTTATTATAATTTCTGAGGAATTTTCCCCTGCTTTTTGGGGTTGTTTCTGAACTTCGCTATCATTTTTCAGATTTAAATTTGGTGTTGTGTTTGAATTAAAGTTTTCTAGAAATCTGACGGTTCTTGCTCGTATAATTTTATTATTACCAGTATAGATCCTATAACCTTTAGATCTATTGTCGTAACCGACAAAAATTCCTTCAATCGCTTTATCATCAAGTTTTCCTCTTTGGGATTTGTCGAGATAAGCGTAAGATTTGCAGCCAAACATTCTAATGTTGCTTAAATCCGGTATTTTATTTGTCCATAATTTGTATGGAGTAGAATTGTGAGCTTTCGTGGGGAGTCGATTAGTTAAGTATACCGCTGTATTTAGAGCTTCACCCCAAAACTTCTGAGGTTGTTTCGCTTCCGATAACAGGCATCGCGTCATTTCAACTAGTGTACGATTCTTCCTCTCCGAAACACCGTTTTGAGCTGGAGAATTTGGCACGGTTAGCTGATGGTGTATACCTGCTTCTTTTAAGTAATTTTCTATCTCATCACTGGTATATTCCCCGCCGTTGTCAGTTCTTAATTCCTTTATATTGCGACCGAATTTATTTTTCGTTATGGCTACGTACTCTTTTAGTTTAGTGATGACTTCACTTTTCTTTGATAAAAGAAATACCATTGTAAATCTACTGAAATCATCAGTAAATGTGAGAAAGAATTTCTTTCCTCCCATACTTTCTGTTGGCATCGGGCCACATACATCAGAATGAACCAAATCGAGAATTTTACTAGCTTTGTTTGTAGCTTGTTTAGGATACGGAGCATTTGTTAATTTACATTTTATGCAACTTTCGCATATTATTTCATGTTTACAATTTTCCATATTAAAACCTGTTGCTAAACTTTTAGTTTGCAGTTGCTTTAAAGCATTTATATGTCTGTGTCCGAATCTCCTATGCATGAGTTCAATACAGTTTTTATTCTTGCATTGATGAACTAAATTCGCATAGTTTACTTGTTTATGTTTGTAAAGGTCTACTTCATATAAATTACCTTTAATTTTCCCTTCTATAAAGGTTATGCCGTTTTGGATTAATTTACAGGTTTCGTTTTCAAAAATGAGTTTACACCCATGCTTCATTGCTTTATTAACAGACATTAAATTTGACTGTATTTCTGGCACGTACAAAACTTCATTTAAAGTAATGTCGTTTGATTGTGTTTGTAATTTTATTGTGCCTGTCCCGTGTGAAGCAAGAATTTTTCCGTTTGCAATCGTGACTGTGTTCTTATTATTTGTATCAATGTCACTGAATAGGTTTATGTCGTTACAAAGGTGTGAAGAGCTCCCTGAATCAATTATCCAGGTAGATTTATTTTCAATGTTCGCGTAAAAGGAACAATTGTTTTGAGACACCTTTGTATCTAAAGTGGTTTTGTTTTCTTTGCTACTATTCCCCAGAGTCTGTGTGTTTGTTTGTACTTCTACTTCCGGAGTGATTTTGTTCGTTTCAGAACATAATGCAGCATTCTGTCTCCCTTTATTCATTGTTTGGTTTTTAGAATTTGAATTTTTATTCTTAAGGAACCAACAATTTAATTTTATGTGATTTCGTCTTTTACAATATGTACAAAACATATTTTGTTCTTGTTTGCGATATTGTGGTTTAGTATTATTTTTTTCTGCTTTGTACGCATTTTCGCGCGACGTATTATTCGAGCTATCTTGTCTCCTTTGATACTCATCGGTCAATTTTCCTTTTATAAATTCAGAGTTTAACTCCTCTTCATTTCTCGCTTCAAGTGCGATAATCAAAGTATCATAACTCGGTGGGAGGGAGCATAAAAGTAACGCGGATAAATGCGTGTCCTTAATTTCTTCCCCTATCGCCTTTAATCTGTCGGCTGTTTCTAGTATTTTTACGATATGACTTATCATATCTCCGTTTTCCCCGAGTTTTATACTGTATAACTTTCTGAGTAAATATAATTTGCTCGAAAGGTTTGCGCGCTCGTGTAAGTTGTCTTGGCTGTCGTTTCATTTTTCACATAAATAAGTTGTGAGTCTTCTAAAGTTAATATAATTGTAGCCCTAGCACGATTATCTCGCTTAGTCCACTCAGTAGTTAGTGGTGTTGGGGGGTCATCCTGTGTATAATTAAATAAATCTTCCCTCATTAGGAGCATCTTGGTTTTAAAACTCCATTGGGCATAGTTATGCGGATTTAATTTTTCGATATTAAAGGTTTCTTTTAGGGAGGAGGCCATTGTTTTATCTTTAAAAGGTTTCTTTTATTTTAGTTTCTTAACTTTCAAGAGTTTTCGTTTATTTTCATTTATTGTCACAATAGTTTAAATAGAAGAGAGCGGTAACTTGCCGTGTTCACAGCCTTCAGTCTGTTCTCATAATCTGTTTTATTTTTTATTGTGAAATCACGGCAGTTAAATAACTGAGCTTCTCTTCATGAATTATATTTAGAAAATAATGTTTTTCCTTTTAACATCTTCACAAAAAAGGAGAAAGATAAAATTGGCATGCTCCTACCTTTATTTTCAGCGTTGATCGAATCCGCGTAAGGTAATCCAACCTGCTATAAAAATCCAAAGTGAATCAGCACGAAAATATTCCACTCAGTAACAAAAGAGGGCACAGGATCACAGGACTACACTATTTAATTAAATGAACATAGATAAAGTTAAAATTAAATTTACATTCAAAGTTATATATTTAATTAACATATTATATCTTTAAGGTTTTTCAGAGCGCAGACACACTGCGTGTTTTGCTTAGGGTATATATTTAGAGACTGACTAAAAAAAGAAAGAAAAGTTTTCAGTTCATTAGTCTTTCTTATTGCATCTCGTTGTGCAACACTTTTATGTATACCAGATGTTGGAAATTCTTTTTTTTTCTCTCTGCACGTGAAAAGAGGGAAAAATGGGTAGTTGCTTTCCACTCAGATAAAAAACGATTTCATCTATCAAATGCAATCTTGAAACACAGCTGTAATTATTTCACAATGTCTTGCAATTTCGGTAAATCATTATTCACTTTCTAACACCCCTGCTTGATTTCTGAAGTTGCAATAGTTCTTAAGTTCAAGTTGTCTCTGTGTTTGATAAAGTCAGGTTTGGGAAGGGGCTTCGTAAAGATGTCTGCAGTCATTTCCTTACTGGGACAATATTCTAATTCTATGATTCCCTTCTCTCGTAAATCTTTAATTGAATTAAATTTGATATCCACGTGCTTTGTTTTTGAATGATGTTTATAATTTTGAGCCATCTTGATGCATGACACATTATCCTCATACAGAATAATTGGTAGGTTTTGGTTTAAATCTAGATCCTTTAATAGCTTTATCAACCATATGGTTTCTTGTGCTGATGTGGCTGCGGAAATATACTCAGCCTCAGCAGATGATAATGTAACTGAATTTTGCTTTTTTGTTGACCAGGAAATCGCTGCATTTCCTAATTTACTTAAATTTCCTGTGGTTGACTTTCTCCTGCCCAATCTGAATCTGCAAATGTCGTCAGAATCGGATCATATTCGTTGCTTATAACTAATTTTAATTCTTGTGATGTTTTTAAATATCTTATAACCCTCTTGACTGCCCTCCAGTCTTTTTCTCTTGGTTTCTCATTTCTGCGACTAAGGATGTTAATAGCCGCTGAAATATCTGGACGAGTTATCGTAGCTATGTATAGCAATGCCCCTATGGCTTGTCTATACTTATGATTATTAGGTAGTAAATTTTCATCGTCATCTAAGTTTAAGTAACCTGCCTCCATCGGAGTATCACAAGGTTTAGAGTCCTTTAAATTAAATTTTTCAATCAGTTCTTTTATTTTATTTTTCTGATCGAGTGCATAAGTTCCTTCTTTAATTCTTTTTATGTTTATGCCTAAGTAGTAATTTACCATACCTAAATTTTTCACTTCGTATTCTTTACTAAGTTGTTTCATTATTTCATTTATTTCCTTAGTATCTCCTGAAATTAACAGATCGTCGACATAAATGATGATATAAGTTTTATTTCCGTTAGTTTCTCGTGTGAAGAGACATGGATCAGCGGTGCTTTGCACAAAACCTAGTTTGTTTAAACTTTCAGCTATTTTAATATTCCATGCTCTTGCTGCTTGTTTTAGGCCATATATAGCCTTTCTTAGCTTACATACTTTATTTTCTTCACCCGGTTTAATATGTCCTTCTGGTTGCGACATATAAACAACTTCTTCTAAATTTCCATGGAGAAACGCGGTTTTAATATCTAAATGGTTTACATTTAAGTTTTTGTGAGCTGCACACGCTAGAAATGCTCTTAGCGTTGTATAGGCTACTACTGGTGCAAAGGTTTCATAATAGTCACTACCAAATTTTTGAGAATAGCCTTTCGCTACCAAACGCGCTTTGTATTTATTAATTTCTCCATTTGAATTATATTTAACCGTAAAAACCCACTTATTTCCAATTACTTTTACGCCTGGTGGAGGATCAACTAGATCCCAGGTGTTATTTTTTATTAATGAAGCAATTTCTTCACTAGTTGCTTCGTACCATTGGTTTTTCTCATGTGGATTGTTTAGATTTTTAATATCTTCAAAATTTTTCGGCTCTATAATTTTATTTTCTTTAGTAATGTATGCGAGTCTGTCTGGTGGAACACCTCTATTCGATCTTTGTGATCTTCTAGGTTCATTTGTTGTATTTTCCTCACTGTCTGTTTGTTTTTCTTCCTGCATACTTATTATAATTTCTGAGGAATTTTCCCCTGCTTTTTGGGGTTGTTTCTGAACTTCGCTATCATTTTTCAGATTTAAATTTGGTGTTGTGTTTGAATTAAAGTTTTCTAGAAATCTGACGGTTCTTGCTCGTATAATTTTATTATTACCAGTATAGATCCTATAACCTTTAGATCTATTGTCGTAACCGACAAAAATTCCTTCAATCGCTTTATCATCAAGTTTTCCTCTTTGGGATTTGTCGAGATAAGCGTAAGATTTGCAGCCAAACATTCTAATGTTGCTTAAATCCGGTATTTTATTTGTCCATAATTGGTATGGAGTAGAATTGTGAGCTTTCGTGGGGAGTCGATTAGTTAAGTATACCGCTGTATTTAGAGCTTCACCCCAAAACTTCTGAGGTTGTTTCGCTTCCGATAACAGGCATCGCGTCATTTCAACTAGTGTACGATTCTTCCTCTCCGAAACACCGTTTTGAGCTGGAGAATTTGGCACGGTTAGCTGATGGTGTATACCTGCTTCTTTTAAGTAATTTTCTATCTCATCACTGGTATATTCCCCGCCGTTGTCAGTTCTTAATTCCTTTATATTGCGACCGAATTTATTTTTCGTTATGGCTACGTACTCTTTTAGTTTAGTGATGACTTCACTTTTCTTTGATAAAAGAAATACCATTGTAAATCTACTGAAATCATCAGTAAATGTGAGAAAGAATTTCTTTCCTCCCATACTTTCTG
This sequence comes from Maratus speciosus, assembly GCA_963932465.1. Classification (NCBI taxonomy): domain Eukaryota; kingdom Metazoa; phylum Arthropoda; class Arachnida; order Araneae; family Salticidae; genus Maratus; species Maratus speciosus. The sequence continues at coordinate 77,010,456 of OZ010795.1, read as the reverse complement.
TTGGCATCGGGCCAAATACATCAGAATGAACCAAATCGAGAATTTTACTAGCTTTGTTTGTAGCTTGTTTAGGATACGGAGCATTTGTTAATTTACATTTTATGCAACTTTCGCATATTACTTCATGTTTACAATTTTCCATATTAAAACCTGTTGCTAAACTTTTAGTTTGCAGTTGCTTTAAAGCATTTATATGTCTGTGTCCGAATCTCCTATGCATGAGTTCAATACAGTTTTTATTCTTGCATTGATGAACTAAATTCGCATAGTTTACTTGTTTATGTTTGTAAAGGTCTACTTCATATAAATTACCTTTAATTTTCCCTTCTATAAAGGTTATGCCGTTTTGGATTAATTTACAGGTTTCGTTTTCAAAAATGAGTTTACACCCATGCTTCACTGCTTTATTAACAGACATTAAATTTGACTGTATTTCTGGCACGTACAAAACTTCATTTAAAGTAATGTCGTTTGATTGTGTTTGTAATTTTATTGTGCCTGTCCCGTGTGAAGCAAGAATTTTTCCGTTTGCAATCGTGACTGTGTTCTTATTATTTGTATCAATGTCACTGAATAGGTTTATGTCGTTACAAAGGTGTGAAGAGCTCCCTGAATCAATTATCCAGGTAGATTTATTTTCAATGTTCGCGTAAAAGGAACAATTGTTTTGAGACACCTTTGTATCTAAAGTGGTTTTGTTTTCTTTGCTACTATTCCCCAGAGTCTGTGTGTTTGTTTGTACTTCTACTTCCGGAGTGATTTTGTTCGTTTCAGAACATAATGCAGCATTCTGTCTCCCTTTATTCATTGTTTGGTTTTTAGAATTTGAATTTTTATTCTTAAGGAACCAACAATTTAATTTTATGTGATTTCGTCTTTTACAATATGTACAAAACATATTTTGTTCTTGTTTGCGATATTGTGGTTTAGTATTATTTTTTTCTGCTTTGTACGCATTTTCGCGCGACGTATTATTCGAGCTATCTTGTCTCCTTTGATACTCATCGGTCAATTTTCCTTTTATAAATTCAGAGTTTAACTCCTCTTCATTTCTCGCTTCAAGTGCGATAATCAAAGTATCATAACTCGGTGGGAGGGAGCATAAAAGTAACGCGGATAAATGCGTGTCCTTAATTTCTTCCCCTATCGCCTTTAATCTGTCGGCTGTTTCTAGTATTTTTACGATATGACTTATCATATCTCCGTTTTCCCCGAGTTTTATACTGTATAACTTTCTGAGTAAATATAATTTGCTCGAAAGGTTTGCGCGCTCGTGTAAGTTGTATTGGCTGTCGTTTCATTTTTCACATAAATAAGTTGTGAGTCTTCTAAAGTTAATATAATTGTAGCCCTAGCACGATTATCTCGCTTAGTCCACTCAGTAGTTAGTGGTGTTGGGGGGTCATCCTGTGTATAATTAAATAAATCTTCCCTCATTAGGAGCATCTTGGTTTTAAAACTCCATTGGGCATAGTTATGCGGATTTAATTTTTCGATATTAAAGGTTTCTTTTAGGGAGGAGGCCATTGTTTTATCTTTAAAAGGTTTCTTTTATTTTAGTTTCTTAACTTTCAAGAGTTTTCGTTTATTTTCATTTATTGTCACAATAGTTTAAATAGAAGAGAGCGGTAACTTGCCGTGTTCACAGCCTTCAGTCTGTTCTCATAATCTGTTTTATTTTTTATTGTGAAATCACGGCAGTTAAATAACTGAGCTTCTCTTCATGAATTATATTTAGAAAATAATGTTTTTCCTTTTACCATCTTCACAAAAAAGGAGAAAGATAAAATTGGCATGCTCCTACCTTTATTTTCAGCGTTGATCGAATCCGCGTAAGGTAATCCAACCTGCTATAAAAATCCAAAGTGAATCAGCACGAAAATATTCCACTCAGTAACAAAAGAGGGCACAGGATCACAGGACTACACTATTTAATTAAATGAACATAGATAAAGTTAAAATTAAATTTACATTCAAAGTTATATATTTAATTAACATATTATATCTTTAAGGTTTTTCAGAGCGCAGACACACTGCGTGTTTTGCTTAGGGCATATATTTAGAGACTGACTATAAAAAGAAAGAAAAGTTTTCAGTTCATTAGTCTTTCTTATTGCATCTCGTTGTGCAACACTTTTATGTATACCAGATGTTGGAAATTCTTTTTTTTTCTCTCTGCACGTGAAAAGAGGGAAAAATGGGTAGTTGCTTTCCACTCAGATAAAAAACGATTTCATCTATCAAATGCAATCTTGAAACACAGCTGTAATTATTTCACAATGTCTTGCAATTTCGGTAAATCATTATTCACTTTCTAACAAATGCATGTCACGTAAGTCCCTGGCCTTTTAAATTGTTTGTACCAAAAATTGTTAATAAATTGCCTCCTCTTAATACGATTTTCATTTTTGGAACCCTTTTCCATTTAGTTATTCTTCCGTTTCTTTATTTCAGTCAGACTCCTAGGGCATCCTAGAGTTCCATAGCGCGCTAGACCCTAGGGCCCTGTTTTAAGCATTTCCCACCACCTTTTGTGCATTTCTTTAAAATTTTATCCTAATGATTAATTCACACCCTATCCTTGATTTTGACCAATTGATGATCTATAGAGCTAGAACTTAGACCGTTCAACAATTTTTCATATAAGGGCCCTGCTCTTTAGTATCAGTCGATGTTCTTTGCGCTCTTTGTTATAGGCCCCTTAAAAACGGTCCAATTCACTAGCCTTTTTTAAAAATAACTTCTTAAGTCCTCTTGCTATTACATGAATGCTAGTAGATATGTACAATTTCTCAGACTTCATCTACCACCAATTTTGAATATTAATCTCCTTTTTGGGTCCTTTCTTGCAACTTTAAAAACTATCCGAATATACTACATTTTTCTTTAACATAGTTTCAGCGTCATCCAACTAATTTAAAACTACTAAAAATATTTCGTATAACCAACCACATTCCAGTTAAGACCCTGGCTCCCAGGGCCCGGTCTTTATTTATACTTCGGCTACTACTTTTTTCGAATATTAATCTTATTTTTCAGCAACAAATTACGTTTACGATAATTAAAAATCGCGTTAATTTAAAGGTAAGTTTAGATAATGGATTTCATCAGTTTATTAAATATCGTGTTTATGTTAAAAGAAATTCATGAAATTTACAAGGGGAGATGTCATCTTCCACAGCTTGGGGGCGCATTCTTTCCTCCGATTATAATGACATAATTCCGACTGGAGTTGGTTAATTAAACTTAGATTACAATTCAGCTACTTTCTGTATAATGAAATTTTATCTTAGACTTCAGTTACCAACATTTTCCAATTTTAGTGATGCATTCCTTTTTTTTTGTTCTATGGTCTAGAGTTCTACAAGGTTTGGCTCACAGAACTTGGTTTTCAATATTCTCCAGAACGCTCGGGGCACTTCCGGTACATGCTGCCTTAGATAGCGTGGACCCAGGCTAAAGGTTCGTTCGGAAATAAGTTTGTTAAGAACACACTAAATGCTGCGGAAGGCAATGGGTGCCTCCGAAATTAGGTCCATTTTAAAGAATTTCAAATGATATAAAATCACACAAACTTAAGTTTTGTTTAAGGTTTTCATTTACGGAGTCCGGTCAACGCCGGGCGGGACTGGTAGTTTAACCCCCTCACTGACAAGCCCGTGTTAATACGTTCACTACGCTCCAGGTTTCACTGCAATACAAGCAATATTTAAATTAATATAATTCTATTGATTTAATGTATTTTTGATGCATTGAACAATGATTAATACTTCCAAGGATTGCATTCATATTCGTTATTAAGTTTTTTTTATAAAAGGTTCAAAGAATCATTTTTTTTTAGCAATTAAAACAAAATGCAGAGAAAACAACATTACAATTTTGCCCTTTTCCAAGACAGTCGGAGGGTTAAAATATAGTTTTAGTCATGAAAATTAAGCTTAGAACTGAGTACTTATGGGCACGAACTGTGGCATTTTTATTTTGTCTATCAGAAAATGATTCCACCTTAGATATATACTTCTACAAAGTAATTTGCTATAATTTTCATCAGTTAAGGAATGACCCAATAGTAATTTTTGATAGTTATTTTTTTTTCACAGAACGCTTTTCAAAAAGATTTATAAATAAATTTTATAAATATGTGGCTTAAATTTTGTCTCAATGTATATCATATCTCACTCATGTCATTATATATAATTTATTTATTTATTAATCAGTAGGTTATTGCCACATTAAATATGTTTTTAAACGGCTATCGCTCCAATAAATGGTTTCCAAAATATATCCATACTAATAATATTAAATGTAAAAAAAATCAAATGTTATTTTATTATTCAATCATCAATCAAACAATTGTTCGTTTCCTTCAAAGTCATAAAACATATATTTTTCATTCCCTAATCGTTCGTAAATTCCATTAACTTCATTTATAATATTCAGCTTAAAGATATTATATTTTTCTCTAAAAGTAACCATAGAACTAATAGTTGGTATATATTAATAGACTTTAAATGGGTATAAGAATCTAAAAGGCAATTTGAAATTAAATATTTTCAAGGTTAACCAATACTTTTTATATAGATGGGCATACTACATAACTAATATGATTTTTCTTCATTTTATGAGATGACATTATGCATGGATATTTCCAAAATACAAAATATGTTTGTTCACTTTTGTGTACTTTCTTAAAAAAGAATCTGCATTAAAAAACACTACTCATTTTTGGACTCTCGATTTATAATAATTAGGTTTTACATACTTGTAGTGACAGTTTCATGCACATGTTTAAATTGATTGTTTGTGTTTTTAAAACACCTGTAAAAACAATAATTTTATAATATGCTTCTCACTCATTTGTTGCTGTAAGACTTTCTCCACAATTGCGAAAAATAGTTCCCTACCATCAAAACATTTTCAATCTTTTATTTTACATTGAAAATGAAAGAACAGAAATTACAATAACAATATTTTTAGCTCAGAAAGCAAATGTATATTTGACTGTTGAATAGAACTTATCAAAAAAGTCCTTCCGGCCAGTGCCGGGAGGAAGAGGTAGCTTTCATATTCCTTATTTTAAAAAAGCCAACTTATATTATTCAAACACACGAAGCTCAATTAAGTGGAAACCGAATGTAGGAGATTCAATTTTAATTTTATCAATAATAAATCATTATGAATGAGAATTTCGCGAAATTAGTCAGCTTTATCCAAGCTGCTCATTTAAAGTAACTTATATTTGGCTGCTAAATTCGGCGATTTCTTAAAGTGCCTGCCATTTTAAGACAACATGGTGGATGAGGCTAACCAGTGAACTTGGTCGAGACCTTAGTAATTGCTGTGCACATGCTCACTCGCATCGGAATCGGTTGATATATACGAGTGCTGCAGGCAAAAAATCAGATTTTTCAAAATGTCACCCACGTTAAAAATTGAAACTGCTATATCTGGACCAATTTTTAAGGTAAAGACAAACAAAAAATACTCCTGAATCCTTATATCAAGGTCAAATACTTAAGAAAGAAACCTTTTTCAATTTCTAATTTTTTTGCACCTCACTTTAAATATAATTTTTTTTTTTATTTAATGGCCGCCATTTTGAAACAAGATGGCTGATGAAGCTGGCCAGCGAACTTGGTCGAGATATTGATGTATACTATCCACATGCCTTCCTCCATCGAAATAGGTGAATACGTGTGGTATCGCGTGACAAATACAAGATCGTTTCAATGTGTTAGCCATGATAGAAATTCAAAGTGCTATAATTCAACCACTTTTTAAGATGTAAACAAAAGAACAAATTTTCAGAAACAAAAACTGCTCCAAAATCTTTGTATCAAGGCCAAACACACAAAAAAAATCTTTTTCATTTTCCAATTTTTTAATACCTCATTTTAAATTTTAAATTACATTAAAAAAAAAATGGCAACCCTTTTGAAACAAGATGGCGAATGAAGCTGGCCAACGAACTCGATCGAGACATTGGTATGTACTATGTACAGACCAAGTTACATTCAAATCGGTTCATAAATACGCCTGTCATCGCGTGATAAAAATCAGGTCGTTTTAAAATGTCAGCCACAATAGAAATCCAAAATGTTATAACTCAGCCATTTTTTTAGATATAGATGAAACAAAACCTGTTCCGGAATCTTTGTATTAAGGTCAAACACATACGAAAAAAATCTTTTTCATTTTCTAATTTTTTGGTATCTCATTTTAAATTTAATTTTTTTAATTTTTTTAAATGGCCGCCATTTTGAAACAAGATGGCGGATGAAGCTGGCCAACGAACTCGGTTGAGTTATTTGTATGTATTATGTACACACCAAGGTACATCCAAATCGGTTCATAAATACGTCTGTTATCACGTGGCAAAAATCAGGGCGTTTCAAAATGTCAGCCACGCTAGAAATTCAAAATGCTATAACTCAACCATTTTTTAAGATATAGACGAAACAAAAACTGCTCCCGAATCTTTTTATCAAGGTCAAACACATAAGAAAAAAATATTTTTTCAATTTTCAATTTTTTGGTACCACATTTCATATTTAAATTTTTCTTAAAATTTTAAATAGCCGCCATTTTTAAACAAAATGGCGGATGAGGCTGGCCAACGAACTCGGTCGAGACATTTGTCTGTACTATGTATAAACGAAGTTACATCCAAATCGGTTCATAAATACGGCTTTTATCGCGTGACAAAATTCAGGACGTTTCAAAATGTCAGCTTCGCTAGAAATTCAAAATGCTATAACTCAGCCATTTTTTAAGATATAGACGAAACAAAAACTGCTACGGAGTCTTTGTATAAAGTTTAAATACATAAGAAAAAAATATTTTTCCATTTTCAATTTTTTGGTACCACATTTCAAATTTTAATTTTTTTTAAAATTTTTAAATGGGCGCCATTTTGAAACAAAATGGCGGATGAAGCTGGCCAACGAACTTGGTTGAGACATTGGTATGTACTATGGACACACCAAATTACATCCAAATCGGTTCATAAATACGACAGTTACAGTGTGACATAGGTCAGATATATATATATATATATATTGATATATATATATATATATATATATATATATATATATATATATATCAATTTTGAACGGAGGGTGGTTTCGGGGTCTGGGGGTCATGATCGATGAAAATATACCAAAATTTTTTGAAATCGCTTTCCTCCGAACGGCTGCAATAGGTAGCTTTTTGTAAAGAAAGCTACCTAAAAATTAGCTTATATATATATATAATATTACATACTGATTTCATATGTTCATTTCTAAATCATCTTTAGAACTTTATCAATTTTTTCATATATTAGTGATTTTAAACTTATTATATATATATATATATATATATATATATATATATATATATATATATATATTAGCTTTTATTTTAATCTTTATTCGATTTAAATATATATATATATATATATTGGTAATTTTTATTTACATTATCTCTCATTTGTTTATGTTCAGAATTTGTCTTAATGTTTGTTTTTTTTTTCTAGAGAATTAGTTAAATAAATAAATAATAAAGTAAACTGAGAAAACGATTTATACAGTACTTATTATTTTGATATAGGGTAGGTGAGGGATGAATGGGACATTTTTACAAAAATGTTTATTTTTAATACTTTTTAAAAGTTATTATCAATATTATATATCACAGTTCATACTTTAGGTATTTGACTACATCTGTGCACCATATTTAGTCTAGATTATTGTTATACAGTAAAATATTATAAAATTTAAAAAACTTTACTTTCTGTCCCAATCATTCCTATAGCAGGGATGAGTGGGACACTAATAGGGATGGATGGGGCACCAATATTTTTCTCCCTGTATTCAATGTTACCCAGTTAAAATGTATAATTATAAACTTATAAGTATTTATATTTGTAATATATGATCTTATAATATGGCTATTATATCTCAGCATTGCTAATCACTTCTTTTACTGCAGTTTTAATTTGTAATGCAAACTTCGACTGTCTATTTGCTCCCCTTTCCCACTTATGAGACATTTCAGATATGAAATGAAAGTGAAAATTGTCTTTTAAATACGGCATAGCCAATATTTTTCATTCACAACTTATTAATAAATATTAATTCAATGTATCTTGGATATCATGCACAAATGCAGTGGTCGTAATTGTCCTGAAATTTCACGACCGGGTAATTAATCGGTACCAGTACATTCTTATGGAAAAATCTCTTCTTAAATAAGGCGAAATTTCGCGAGTTTAACACAGATTTATTTTTCTACAAACAATTAGTGATATTTGTCCTGAAAAATCCTTAGCGTACGACCCCTGCAAATGAAATTATGTTAGGGGAGGTGCGAGTGGGAATTTATTTAAACACAAGTTTCAAATTCAATATAATTTACCCCATCTGATCAATAAACATATACTACTTTTAACAATTTTTTCTATTTTTATAATGTTTCAATAACAATATTTTGATAAACTATTTAACCTTTATTACAATACAAAAATTAAGATTCAATATAATTTTTAATAATAAATAACCTATATAAAACGAGAACAGTTTAATACTAATAATTAACTTAAATCATTAATTTATAAACCTATAGAATATTTTTAGTTTATAAATAAATGTTTTAACATCTCTAGGGATGGAAAAGACTGTCCCATTCATCCCATTTAAGTTGTCCCAATCATCCCTATGATACATAGATTCAATTCTCCGCTATTTTCCCGCAGAAATTATTTTGTCACATTGGTTAATATGCACTCATTTTAATTAACAATATTGAAACTTCAAATAAAAAAACTACAACATATCTTATTTGTTTATATTGTATAAAATATTAGACAACTTCAAAATTTAAAAAAAAAGTTACTTTTAAGCAGAGTTTCAAAAAGCACAACTTTGCAAAAAAATGAAAAGAGCCATGTGGCTTTGCTTTAAGTTCTAAAGCACACTATGGTACTGCCATACATGAGTCTAGAAATCAACTACAAAAATTTCCATTGCATGAAATATTGAGAATGTCCCATCCGTCCCTTGTCCTATTCATCCCCCAGCTCCCCTTCTAAATAAATTTTATATATTGTTTTGAAAAAATCGTAAATAAAACATTAAATCTCTCCTTGCCTATGAAAAGGGAATTTTTCTTAGTATGTAAGCTTCTTAAAGGAAATTTTCTATAAATATTGTCGTACTATTCAACTTATATAGTAATTACAATTTCTCTTTTTATTATTCTGTAATCGAACGCCTCTATCTGATCCTTTATTCTTTTTATTTTCTCGTTCATAAATAACACATAATTACATTTTATAGGATTTCAATTTTTACATTATGATGGAACTTAATCCCCAAAGTAGTTTTCATGGTGGAATAATTTTTAATTTTCGAAATAATGTTTTAATCGCATAATAAAGTAATTTTCTATTATAAAATACTGCGCACTAGTGTTCGTAATTGAATGGGGTTCTTTTAAACAGCACAATTTATATTTTTGTACAATAAGTGTTTTATTTTTTTAAAAATACATACAATATTAATATATTTTATAAACGAATTTTCTGCATTAGTTAAATGGGATTAACAATATATATATATATATATATATATATACTAGGGAGCTCTGCCCCCTGCAAGCTACGCTCGCCAACCCCCGTTCAGACACTGTAGAATCTAAAAGCACGCTAATCTGATCGATTTTAAAAAGATTAGAGAAGATTTAATTATACTGAAAAAACTTGTTGCGATTTCCCTGCAAACGGGTTTCCATTTAATTCTCTTTGATTGCAAACATTTAAGGTAGAATCAGTTGCAGTTAAGACATCCAATGGTTGTTTTCGTGTTTGGTTAAAGAAGATCAGTTAAACATTTGAAAAGAAGCTAAAATAATATGAATTAAGTAAACAGAGTCTTTGTCTCTTGGTATTTTTTAACAACGTTATTAAACGATTGACATAATGCAATTACTAAAATTTGCTGCTTTAACCCCTTCAAGGTCGGTGGTTCTCTTTTGGACCACTTAATTTTAATTCTTAAATGCCACATTAGCATCAGAATATTGGGATGAAAATTTCTCTTTTATTAAGTAAGTGAACAAAAGCATTTTTGTATTTCGAAATTTGTTTGTAAATTCTGGTGTCATTCACTGATTTCAAGATTTTACGAATAGAAGTGCCTTGTTCGTGAAAGGGTTAAACGCATATTAATGTATTTATTATTTTAAAGTTTCCTTTCCCTTTTAATAATCACGTGTAAATACAATTTTCAAGACATAATTTTTAATATTTTCCTGCCTTTAAACACGTACTCATTTAATAGTAATTTTAAAGGGTTTTTTTCTGTTTTTAATAGTCACGTGAAATTAAATTTTAAATCGTTAGGAAATATTATTCTTTGCGCTGTTTTTAAAATTGAAAACAATCTCTGTAATAATAGCCTAATTCATGTGACTATCATCAACAGCTCCAGGCGGATCCCTTCACTTTTTATATTTAAGGCGGCCATTTTGGTACTTTAATGTTAGCCAGCCACAGGTGTGATAAGTCGCCGAATGTTATTCTATCCCCATTATTTCGTTTATATTATAATAGTCCAAGTCATGTAACTGCCATAAACAACGGGCTGATTCCTTCGCATTTCATAAGAAAGGTTTCCATTTTGATTAAAGAATCAAAATTATTTTTTCGATTAAAACTACGTAAAAGTTGCCATGATCACAAAGAATTCCTGGTACTTTTATGTTAGCCGGGTGAAAATCTCGCCAATAGCTTTTTTTTAACTCGCCAGTTAGCATTTTTTTTTATTTTTCGAGTGGTAAATTAAAACGGTGCTACTTGGTTATCCCATCGACCAAAAATCTGTCGCCAAACTATAAGATTAAATGCCAATAATGGTTGATCGTAAATGTCGCATTCACTTGACTTTAAGGAAGTTACACATGTTCACGCCATCAAGTGATTTTTATTTCGATGTTTTATTTGTATTTTTATTAATGTTATACTAATTTGTTTGTTCTTTTGTTATTTAAAATAAAAAAAAAATATGTCGATTTGTATAATTTGGCTATTTATATAATTTGGCGAAATTGGTCGACGGGAGAAGTAAAAACATTAAAACGTTGCTTTGAAGTGGAAATTAAATCTCATGATTTGTTTCATCTCATGCAAATCGCATGCATTGTCACATACGCACTGGGTTTGGCGTGATTTTTTTTTTTTTTTTTTTTTTTTTTTTTACGACAATTTGGCGAAAACCTCGTTTTCAAATACATGTTTTATATGTATTTTTAAATTATTTTCTGTTATTTTTAAAATGAAATAACAATAAATAAAAAAAATAATTAATAACTATAGAACAAAACAATTTATAACATTTTTTTGTAAATAAAAAGAAAATAAATTCAAATAAACATTTATTAATAAATAAGCAACAATAGCCGGGTTACCATGTCAGGCAAAATAACGCCATTTTGGCGCCAATTAGGTACCCCGTTGCGTATATGACATCTGTGTCTAATATTTATTTTTCGTTTCGTTTCATTTAAAAAAAAGAATGAAGTAAAAGCCATTTATTTTAACGGTTTCAATTTTAAATGAAAGTTTTGTATTAAATAAAATGATAATGAAATACAAATTGAATTCTGAATAAAAGTAACCTGATGCATTTCTTAGCACACGTGTAAGGGAGGCCAAACTCGTCGCCTAATTAATTTAAAATAACCTTTTCTAAAACATGAAAAAAAAAATATCTGTTATGATTAAAATTTGATTTGTCATCATTAGAAAAAAAAAGTATTTAAAATTAAAAAAATAATAATATTTCGAAAACTAATTCTAATTTTAAAATTCTAATACCAGTTTTGAGATCTATGGATCAATACGGATTTTTGGTGTTAATTTCATCGCAAAGTATTCCATAGGTTAGGAGAAATCGCCGTGAAACGTAATCAGTTGTTTAATCAGTCGTTTCATAGAATCGTTACATAAATTCGTTTCAATTCGATTCATTAGGATTATATATATATATATATATATTATTTCAACATAATCTTTGCAATCATAAGGAATATTTATGAGTGTAGTAATCTATTTTTATCAATTTTACTTTTTATTTATAACCTGGAAATATTTTAGCTAATTTTCGGAAATAAAAATAAAAATGTAATCCAGATATCGCTAAGTATTATGCAGATACTTTTTTATAAATATATTTTATAATAGGTTTTAATTTGTTTATTCTCTTATGAAAGCTGCTGGTGCGTTTGCACAGCATATCAAGTTTTGGCAAAAAAATGCAAACTTTAATGATAAAAAAAATAATGTACATTAATTAAATATTGTTTTTATGTATTATGTATAAATGTATGTATATTACAGTGCCCACATATGAGAGTTGCAGGGTCCTAGACCACCCAAGTGGACGGATTTACGACCCGAATTTATTGCAGGGATGCAAATAAGACTTACTGTACAATAAGATGACGTTTACGACAAACAATTATTTATTGAGGACAATTTAGGTCAGTCATAAATATCAGCCTTTACTACAGGAGTGGGGGGCACACGGGGCTAAAAGATGGGGAATCCCTACCCAATCCTTAGCAATGTGCATTATACAGAAATAGCCAATAATTTGCAATGGTGGGCGAGACCCAAGACCTGCCGTGATCCAATGACGGATAGCGTAAAAGGAGGGCGGTCCATACGGCCCCCTGTACCATTCCATCTTTAAAAAAAAAAAAAAAAAAAAAAAAAAAAAAAAAAAAAAAAAAAAAAAAAACAGATTGGAGATTTTATTCTACTCAGAGGAGCTGACAAGAGATGTGTCTAGAAGGAGAGCAGGGCAACTAAAAAAAATAATGATGTCCAGTGGGCCAGATAATAGGCTTGCGAGTTAAGTCTGTAAAATTTGTCGTGGTAGACAATAAAATAATATATATCTTTACGATAAAATTTGTGGAATGATTCCACGGTAGTAGAACCATAATAGTATCTATATAATTCTCAGACAGAGCCATGTGCACGCTCCGAAGGATGGACTTTGAAAGACCTGACGACAATGCCAGTAAGCGATGGATCACAGGTAGCCTCTATATATTGTTTTTGTATGTGCAAAATAAGTATTGTTAAATAATACGATAGGGCCTGTTTACAGTCAGGAGTTAATTCTATTATTCTAATATGCTGAGTAAAAGAATTCTACCAAAATTTAATGCTTTTAGCCTTTGCTATGTCGATAATCTGTTTTTCATTAATGCATGTATATATTGTAAATAAAATAACTGTAAATGTAAAATAACTTTCTCCTCATTATTTATGTCTATCTAGTGTGATTTATTAGTTTTTGCATCGAGTTAGAGAGGTATGTATTTATTTACATTCCTCATCGATATGCAGGTGTCAAGCTGCAGTTATAAATTTAACCTTCTAGATTTTGAGAACTTTAAAGTCTAGTGCAGTCTTTTCCAAAAAGTTGAGAGTTCGTCAAAAATGTACACAGCGCTTTGGTTTGATTTAATTTATCATTTAGAGTAATTAGTGATTGTATTCTTATATTATGCAATTTTACCGAATTACTTTTCCCTCTCAACTAGGAACTTATATGATCCTAAATATTAATTGTTTACCTGCAAATCGATAAAATCAGGATAGGAAAGGGGGAGTTTTACCTGTTTGACTCCACCGCTGTGTTTTGGGATGCTCTTTAGGGCTGTAACCGGGTAAAAGTATTATACTTGCCTAGAACTTCCCAGCATTGCCCCCCTCTTATTAATGGTGCCAGCCAGGCCTTTATTGCTTATAGAATTCTAACTGTTCTGTACTTTAAAGTGTCGAATCTAATTATTGTTAAAAAAAAAAAAAAAAAAAATTAGGTTACATAAAATGGGTAATTTCTTCTTTTGTGCTCTATATATTTTAGTGAGAAATTTTTAAATTTTAATTGATAATGTATAATATTAAATATTAAATTTTCTTTCTTTTATGTGTAATTGCATATTTATATATTTCGCTCGATGCAAATAAATTAAATATATTTTTTTCCATCTTTACTTTCCATTCTTGTACTTCCTCAAATCGCACTTCTGACTGTAAACATTCAATTTGATCAATACTTGGTTCAATGATACAGACATGCACACTCAAAATAAATTAAAAAAAATATGTATTTAGATTACATGAGTGGCTGAGATATGATATGGTAATTGTGGTGAAAAATAAGTAAAAATATATATAAATATATATATAAATTTGTGAATATATACTAAAAAACTTGCATAACAATGTTATTATTGTCATTATTATTAGTGTTAGTATTATTGTTGCTATTTTATTATTGTGGGTTTAATAGTGAATATATAGGTGTATTGTTTTTTTTAAACTGAGGTATTAGAAACTATTGTGTATAGGGTATCCCTGTGTATGGGAAACAAAGGCAAATATAAACGTAAATCTTCAGATAAATTTAGTAAATTTATTTTAGAAGCTAGAACGCGCTTACAACAGCGAAAATTAGATAATTTTGACTTTGATAGCGACTCTTCTATTTGTGAAAATATGGCCAGTGTTGATAATATTCTAAGTGTATTACCAAGTTTTGGTGGTAAAAAGGAAAACAACATTAAATTATTCATACAATTATTTCAGGAAGCGGCGGACCAGACAAAATTGTCAGAGCCGGTAAAGTTAATTATCCTAAAATCAAAAATAACGGGTACAGCATGCGAGCGTATGCAAGCGGATACTGAGATAATTTCTGAAACTAACTATGAAAACTTAAAAAAAAAAAATAATAGAAATTTTTGGTACAAAGATAACATTTAATGATGCGCACGAATTATTTGCGAAACTTAAACAGAATCCCGATGAAAAGATGAACGATTTTATACTGCGATTCAATTTAAATGCATCGAAATTTTTGGAAACTTCAGGATTCGCAAATAAACCTGATGCGAAAAATATGTTTGAACTCATGAAATTGAGCAAATTCACTAATGCAATTAGATCTGACATAGCTCTCGAGGTTAGAAAAAGGGCCGTATCGAAATTTTCTGAGGCTGTAGAAATTGCACGGAATATTGAAACAGCTTTCAATGCTACTAATTTCGAAGAAATTAACAGTATTGCTGCAAGTAGCAAAGATGAGCTATGCAATTCACTACTCAAGGCCAATCAAATACAAAATGAAAAATATGAACAATTAAAGCGGGATTTCGAAGAATTAAAATTAAAAGCGGGAAATGTGAAATCAAACAATGATATGGAAAATAAAAAACATTGCGATATTTGTAATCTTTCGAACCATTATACAAATCAATGTCGTAGAGCGCGTACGCATAGAAATGCATATAAATGGCCTAATGCAACTTATAATTATCCGCAAATGCAAAATTGTCAATGGGGCCCTACTTCCATGGTGGAGGGCACAAATAGCCCACAGGGTTTCGGAACTTTAGCTAGTTGGAGTCCTACGGTACCCCCTCCCGCGCGGCCACGATACCAAAATGCCCAGGGTGCATATCCCAATTCCTTTCAACCTCAATCTTTCCAGAATTCTAATTTTGCTTTTCCTGCTCATACTAATTATACCCCAATGCCTTATTCAAATCCTCCTTTTACATCATTCAATCAGGCGAATATTGCCAACGGTCAACAAGACCAAAACCAGCAAAATTATAGCTATAAAAAAGATCAAAATAAAAAAGCAGGGGGCAAAAATAACAAGTTTCATAGTTCGGGAAACGGGAAAGGGGATCTGTAGTAGGTAAGAGTGAAAATATAGGGGTTGCGAACAGATCCCAAGAAACCCACATGATTGCTAGTGTGACAGAGGAAGGCGAATGCAACCTCCCAATTATTTATTTTGATATAGAGGGTATTAAAATAGCATCGTTATTGGACTCTGGCGGAGCTGTGTCACTTTTATCGCCAGATTTATTTGAGGAATTAAAAAGTAAAAACATTAAAATTAAATATTTAGGTAATCAGATTCGTATACAATCTTTTAACGGTAATTCTATACCTTTCAAAAGCTGCGTGAAGTTGTCATTCAAAATAAACAATACGTTTACTTCAGGGACATTCTACGTCACCAATAAAAATTTTAACGGTAATTATAAAATGCTTATGGGGTTTGATTATTTGAAAAACAACCAGATGATCATAAATTTACAAAATAAAAGTTTAAAATTCAAAAACACTGAAGTAAAGTTAAACAATAAAGAGGACATTACAGTAATTCAACAAATAAACGTAAATAATATACAAAAAGAGGATGTACAGACTAGTAATGAGAAAAAGCAACTGGGTATAACAGCAAGAACTGTGAATAGCACATTTTTATTACCGGGGCGAGAAAAAATGGTTAAATTGTTTTTTCGCAATGACTTAGAATCCGGGACAAATTTTCTATTTGAGCCAGAAAACTTAAAAAAGGGTTTAGAGTGCGCAACTTCAGTACATCAGGTTTTAAGTGATAAGAAATTCTACATTATAGTAAAAAATAATTCAGAAAAAAAAAATTATTTTGCGACCGAATACTCGTATGGGTAATTTAATTATTGAATTTGAGATAAAAACAGATGATAACGAGAATGATATTGAAGGGAGCACTAAGCATCAAATAAATAATATGACTATAGAGGAAATTCATAAACTTAGAGAGAACGAATTAAAAGTCGAGGACTTTAAAATCGATCATTTACCGGAACAGGTAAAAAAGAAGTTCGAAGGTATTTTAATGCAGAACGCTCATGCATTCTCCAAGTCGTACAAAACTTTAGGACGGTCGGAATTAGTCAAACCGCGTATAAAGTTACAACATAATTTTCCAATCCAAGAAAAGCCATATAAAACATGTCATGCGGTTCGCGAATTCGCTAAAGAGGAAATAAAGAGATTATTGGAAGCAAACATTATCGAGAAAACGGACTCTCATTATGCATTCCCAGTGTTGTTTGTAAAAAAGGCAACTTCGGAAAAGCACAATCAGAAGCTTCGTTTAGCTATTGATTACAGACTGCTTAACGAAATATTAGAGGGTTATCCTTATCCGATTTCGGACATTAAGGAAATTTTACAAAGGCTCAGTGGAAAAAAATATTACAGTGTATTAGACCTACATAGCGCTTTCTTTCAGATAGCCCTGAGGCGCGAAGATACGGAAAAATTGGCATTTATTACCGAACACGGTAAGTATTTGCCCCTTCGCTTGCCATTCGGATTAAAATTAAGTTCAAATACGTTTTCTGAATTAATCGATACAGTATTAGGCGATTTTAATAAAGAGGAAATTGGATATTTTGTTGATGAGGTTATTTTAGCAACCCATTCTCAAGAGCGAATGGCCTCCCTTTTAGAAGAGGTACTGCAAACCCTGATACGTCACAACTTGAAGATTGAGCCGAGTAAGATGCAAATTTGTCAAAACGAAATTAATTTTCTTGGTTTCAAAACTGACCAAAAGGGGTATGCGCCATCAAACAAAAATATAAAAAAAAATCAAAATTTAGTCCGTCCCAAAAATAAAAAAGGAGTAAAATCGCTGTTAAGACTGGCGAATTATTTCCGATCACTAATACATAAGTATTCGGAGATAGTGAACCCCTTAATAGAACTTACTAAGGAGAAGGTTAAATTCCATTGGAGTGAGGAAGCAGAATCGGCATTCATTGCCATTCAAAATGCTATCATTCAGAATCCGACATTAAGACCTCCCGATTTTAATAAAGAATTCTTTTTAATTACGGATGCTTCGAAAATTGCAATTTCCGCGACTTTAGCGCAAAAAGAAGGCGAAGATTTTATACCTATAGAATTTTTTGCGAGAAAACTAAAAGATTCAGAAAAGTGCTATCCAAGTATGAAATATGAGCTGTTAGCTATACATGACGCGGTAAAACATTTTGAGCACATTTTATTAGGAAGAAAATTTACGATCCTAACGGACTCAAAAGCGCTTACGTATCACCTTAAATTGGAAAATCAAAGTGATATTGTTGCCAGATGGATAATGAGATTAAATGATTTTGATTTTGAGATTCAGCACGTTAAAGGAGAATCTAATCCTAGTGACTATTTGTCAAGGTATGTTAATAATAACGAGGCTCAAACTAAATTAAGAAATGACTTATTTAAAGTCAATTTAAATCTTGTAGATGAAAAGGTTAAAGAAGAGCAACTAAAAGATAGTAAATTAAGCCCCATTATTAAAAAGATTCAAAGCAACAAAGAAAATAGAGTAACTAAAAAATTCGCATTAAATGAAAACAATATTCTTATTTTAAAACAACCGCATAAAGATAGGCAACTCATGATCGCGCCGAATAAAATGATATTTGAGATTATTAGCGAAGCTCACAAATCACATTTCGGGTTCCCGAAAACGTACGATTTAAAAAAAAAAAAAAGATTCTTCTGGTACGGAATGTATCGGGATATAAAAAACTATTGTGCGAGTTGTATACCTTGCAATCAAAATAAACAACACCAAAATATTAAAGTACCTATCCAGAAAATAGTAAAAGATTATGAACCTGGATCTGTGATATATACCGATGTAGTTGGCAAACTTCATACCACGTTTAAAAAAAATTCTTTTATTTTAAATATTATGGACGCTGCATCGAGATATTTGGTGGTGGTCCCAATGAAAAATGTTGAGGCGCAAACAATACTAAATGTATTGAGCGGATATTTTAGCGCTTATGGATACCCTGAAATTTTAGCGTGTGATAACGGAAAATATTTTAGGAGCACAGTGTTTTTAGAATACATGAAGGCGCTGAATGTCGACGTTAGATTCTCGAGCATTCTAAAACCCTCCACTCAAGGAATTCTTGAAAATACTCACAAGCACTTAAAAAATTCCATTCCAGCGATGTCTAAAAACACAACAGAATGGGACACGAGATTACAGTTTTAGGTAGATTTCTTTACAAAAAAGCTACCTATTGCAGCCGTTCGGAGGAAAGCGATTTCAAAAAATTTTGGTATATTTTCATCGATCATGACCCCCAGACCCCGAAACCACCCTCCGTTCAAAATTGATATATATATATATATATATATATATCTGACCTATGTCACACTGTAACTCCCGTAATTATGAACCGATTTCGATGTAATTCGGTGTGTACATAGTACATACCAATGTCTCGACCGAGTTCGTTGGCCAGTTTCATCCGCCGTTTTGTTTCAAAATGGCGGCCATTTAAAATTTTTAAAAAAATTTAAAACTTGAAATGTGGTACCAAAAAATTAAAAATGGAAAAATATTTTTTTTCTTATGTATTTGACCTTTATACAAAGATTCCGGAGCAGTTTTTGTTTCATCTATATCTTAAAAAATGGCTGAGTTATAGCATTTTGAATTTCTAGCGTTGCTGACATTTTGAAACGTCCTGAATTTTGTCACGCGATAAAAGGCGTATTTATGAACCGATTTGGATGTAATTCAGTGTGTACATAGTAAATACCAATCTCTCGACCGAGTTCGTTGGCCAGCTTCATCCGCCATTTTGTTTCAAAATGGCGGCCATTTAAATTTTTTTTTTAATTTAAAATTTGAAATGTGGTACCAAAAAATTGAAAATGGAAAAACATTTTTTCTTATGTATTTGACCTTTATACAAAGATTTCGGAGCAGTTGTTGTTTTGTCTATATCTTAAAAAATGGCTGAGTTATAGCATTTTGAATTTCTAGCGTGGCTGACATTTTGAAACGTCCTGAATTTTGTCACGCGATAAAAGGCGTATTTATGAACCGATTTGGATGTAACTTTGTTTATACATAGTACATACCAATGTCTCGACCGGGTTCGTTGGTCAGCTTCATCCGCCATCTTGTTTAAAAATGGTGGCCATTTAAATTTTTAAGAAAAATTTAAACTTGAAATGTGGTACCAAAAAATTAAAAATTGAAAAAATATTTTCGTCTTATGTGTTTGACCTTGATAAAAACATTGGGGAGCAGTTTTTGTTTTGTCTATATCTTAAGAAATGGCTGAGTTATAGCATTTTGAATTGCTAGCGTGGCTGACATTTTGAAACGTCCTGATTTTTCTCACGTAATTACAGGCGTATTTATGAACCGACTTGGATGTACCTTGGTGTGTACATAGTACATACAAATATCTCGACCGAGTTCGTTGGCCGGCTTCATCCGCCATCTTGTTTCAAAATGGCGGCCATTTTAAAAAAAAAAATAAAAAAAATTAAATGAGATACCAAAAAATTGGTAAGTGAAAAAGATTTTTTTTTGCATGTGATTGACCTTAATACAAAGATTCCGGAACAGTTTTTTTTCGTCTATATCTAAAAAAAATGGCTGAGTAATAGCATTTTGAATTTCTCTTGTGGCTGACATTTTAAAACGACCTGATTTTTGTCACGCGATAATAGGCGTAATTATGAACCTATTTGGATGTAACTTGGTCTGTACATAGTACATACCAATGTCTCGACCGAGTTCGTTGGCCATCTTCATTCGCCATCTTGTTTCAAAAGGGTGGCCATTTAAAAAAAATTAAATTTAAAATTCAAAATGAGGTATTAAACAATTGGAAAATGAAAAATATTTTTTTATGTGTTTGGCCTTGTTACAAAGATTCCGGAGCAGTTTTTTTTTCTGAAAATTTGTTTTTTTGTTTATATCTTAAAAAATGGTTGATTTATAGCACTTTGAATTTTTAGCATGGCTAACATTTTGAAATGATCTTGTATTTGTCACGCGATAACACACGTATTCGCCTATTTCGATGTAAGAAGGCATGTGGATATTATACACCAACACCTCGACCAAGTTCGCTGGCCAGATTCATCAGCCATCTTGTTTCAAAATGGCGACCATTAAATTAAAAAATATATATATATTTAAAGTGAGGTGCAAAAAAATTAGAAATTGAAAAAGGTTTCTTTCTTAAGTATTTGACCTTGATATAAGGATTCAGGAGCATTTTTTGTTTGTCTTTACCTTAAAAAATGGCTCAGATATAGCAGTTTCAATTTCTATTGTGGGTGACATTTTGAAAAATCTGATTTTTTGCATGCGACAGCACTCCTATATATTAACCGATTCCGATGTGAGTGAGCATGTGCACAGCAATTACTAAGGTCACGACCAAGTTCACTGCTTAGCCTCAACCACCATGTTGTCTTAAAATGATAGGCACTTTAAGAAATTGCTGAATTTGGCAGCCAAATATATGTTACTTTAACGAAAAGCAGCTTGGATAAAGCTGACTAATTTCGCGAAATTCTCATTCATTATATTGATAAAAATTAGTATTGAATCTCCTATATTCGGTTTCCACTAAATTGAGCTTCGTGTGTTTGAATGATATAATTTGGCTTTTTTTAAATAAGGATTATGAATGCTACCTCTTCCTCCCGGCACTGGCCGGAAGGACTTTTTTAAGCTGGCGCATAATTCTTCTATTTCGCGAGCTACAGGTTTTTCACCGTCAATGTTATTCTTCGGACGCGAAATACGAATCATTTTACTGCGTTGAATACCACGGAAGAAAAATGTACTAAAAATTACGTAAAAAACCGTATTGCGCATATGAGGGAAGTGAGGCGGTTATCACTTGAGAATCAAGAAAAATACCAAAAGGAATATGTCGGTAAAGATTTTGAAAAAGTGACGATTTTAGAAAAGGGAGACCAAGTATATCTTTAGGTCCCTGGGATCCATCTATGTCTCGCAAAAAGATGGGATGGCCCATACGAGGTAGTACGGAAAAATAGGCACAGCAACTACTTGCTCCGTCATTTACTAGAATCGAATAAAAAAAAAATTGCGAGGCACATCACACATTTGTGAAAACCCTCTGCGAAGGCCGATTTAGAAAAAAAAAGTTACTGACAATTCAGATAACGATTCAGGAGACGAAGAAACTTAAGTAAGTTCTCATATATATATATATATATATATTACAAAGAAAAAAAAAAAAAGGAAGCGTTTTTCTTTTTTAGGTGTATATATAAATAATGTGTGTTAGTTTTTTTTTTTTTTTTTTTTTTTTTTTTTTTACTTTTCGTGTGCGTAATAGCATGAGCATTACTGGATTTTAGCGGTAGCATAAAATTAGATAAATAAAAGTAATACTGTAAAATGGGTAAAAAATACTCATAGTATTTTGTATAAAGGGGCGTTACTCATATAGCTATTGCACACAGTACATTTAGTTTTGATACATTTTGGGGAGTACAGACAGGAAACAGCAACAAAATAAATAAATAAAATAATATAGAGTCATGCAATTCTTTGCTAACAATGGATTTCTGTATGATAAAAAACATAATGAAAGGAATAGAACATTTCATCATCTTCTTAGATCTGTAAAAAAGTACATTAAGGCATGGTATAGATCACATACAAACAAAAAATATATAGATAATAGTGTAGGTATATAATTGTAATTGTCCAGTATGTTCCAGTGTCTTTCTAATATATATGTATTTTTTTTTTTTTTTTTTTTTTTTTTTTGCAATCCGTATAGTGTATTCCAAATGCTAGTTTTTGTTGTTTTTTTTTATTTCGCACAATGTGCAAAATTACTTGGTTGCAATCCGTATAGTTTATTCCAGGTGCGAGTTTTGGTATCCCTTGTAGTGTCAAATTGATATTCATTAATTTAGTGTAGTGCATTCAAATTGCAGGTTTTGTAATTCTTGTAGGGATTGCAAAGTGAGGTTTTTTTCCATTTCATATAATGTCCAAACTGCGATCTCTTCAATTCATGTTGTGGATTCAAACTGTGATTTTTTTTTTATTTTCATATAGAGTATTCTAACTGCTATTCCAAAATTCATATATATACGTATTCTTATTTTCGGTTTTTTCTATTAGCATTATTTCGCAGTTGCTTTCACTGTTTTGTTGATATAAAATCGACCCTACTCGGAGAGAGCTTTTAGAAATTTGCTAAGCGCATTGGGTTAGCGAAAGGCGCACTCTCTTTTAGTCGGCGATAGGCGACGTACGCATCCGGATGGAGTTGACAGAGAATCTACGTCGAGTTTCTCCGTGACCAACTTCCAACCGATGGCAACGGCACGCACAAATAAAAAATATAGCAGTCAGGAGTATTTTTCTCCTCTGTTTTGATTCGGATTTCCCTCCACGTTCGAGGACAGGGTGCGCTCGACGGAGCGGCCAGCCATGAGAGTTTCAAATTCGAGGGAGAATTGCTTTTGGGTTGCATATTATTTACTGACTTAGTATATTGTTATAGCAAATAGTTACGCATTTTTTCCCGGAGATAGGATTAATTCATACTTGATTATAAAAAATAATGAGTGATCGATCAGTATTTTACAGAGTAGTGTAATATAAAAGGTAGTATATAGATATATTCGATTTTGGAGACTGGACGAAATATACTAAGTATTTAAATGCTGTATGCTGTTTTTTTAGAAAGTAGATAGAATGTTTCATGCAGCATAAGAGTATAACTTAGATAAATAATATATGTAAGTAGGCATACGATTTATAGTAGTTGAATATGTAATGCACTTACATTTGAGTCAAAAAGTTATTAAAGCGTGCGTTCTTCGCATTTTCTTTTGTGTAAATAGGTAACAAATAAAGGGATGGGAATTAGATATAGGCATTGGTGCCTAGTAACAATTAATTCAACTTATAGTCTCTATTTTATTAATTTACCGCACATTGTAACGCAGTCAGCGACATAACACTGCGGTCATATTATTCGTATTTTAATTTTTTTTCAGCGAATAAAGCAGCAATTTTAATAATTATACGTTACATAGGATCAAAATAATCGCTGTTGCGTAAAATAATAATAATAAAAAAATAAGTAAAATAAATAAATAATAAAAAAATAAATAAATAGATTTTGTTTTGTTTGCACCAGTACAATAAATTGTATTAAATTCATATCACATTTGGAGTGAAATAAAAATTTAATAAAAGGATATTGACTCTTTATTGAGATGTATATGGTACTTTATGCATAAGTTCTTGGAGTACTTATTTATTATTACTAGGAATTATTAAAGTCATGATAACAATTTATCAAATATAACTTTAAATAGATACTTTGTTCACTAAATTATAGTATATTTTTTATTTTTTTTTGTGTGTGTTTAAAAGGTTTATATTAATGTTTCGGGATCTTATTTACAAGATAGCATTGAGTCATTTAATTATAATTACACTAATATTATTTTATATATATATATATTTATATATATATGGGTACAGATTGCGAAATCAGTTTTTTTTTTTTTTTCTTTTCTCAATTGCAAAATTCACTTACCTTCAGATGACGGCTCTTGATCTCATTCAGACAGCTCATTGCTACATCCGCTGGCCGGAAATGGTGAGTTCTTCCAGTTTTTGGGGCCCGGGAACTGGGAAAATTTTTGGAGTCTGTTTGGGGGATTGGCCATCATTCAGTCAGGAATCTTCTTCTTGGCTATGACAAAAAAATTGATTGTGACAATATGGGATTGTGATACAATAGGATTATTACTGTGACATAAACAATCAAAACTTTAAAATAGAGTAGTCATTTTTTTAGTGCATTCAAAATCATTATCAGAATTTAAATAAATAAAAAAATAAATAAATAAACAAATAAATAATAAAATAAATAAATAAAAATCTATGAATTCGATTTAACATAGGTACATTTTTTTTAAATTGTACGATTATTCAACTTTGTGCAATAGATAATTGAATAGGTAGGCAGTATTATGCGAGGCATTCTAGTTTCTTCTCATATTAGTTTTTTTTTCTTCTTTTTCTCTTCTTTGTTTTCTTTCTCTCTTTGCTTCTGGGATTTTTCTTTTGAGAGATTTTTTTATTTATTCAGGCAGTTTGCTGTAGCGAATTTAATATCGATGTAAACGGAAACGTGCGTAGGAAAGTATGTCTTTCTCCCGTAATTAATGACGTCGTAACTATAGTTTTCGTAATTCGATTTTCACTGCAGTGAGTTTGCGCCAGGCAGAGTCAGAAGAGACAGGTAAACGCAAGTCAGAATTTAGCGCATCTCGAATTAATGCATTCAAAGTTAGCGTTTTTTTTTTTTTTCTCTTTTCTTTTCTTCCGTTTAGGCATTATTATTATTAAAGCTACATTTAAATTGTAGCGCATTTTTTTCCCATTAGTACGAAGAGTTATCAGGTCAATGTGTGATTAGCTGCAAGGTAAAAGAAATTCATTAATATATCACCGAATTGCGACAGCAGTTCCTGTTCGGGAGGAGGCCACAGCAGCGGGCAGAAGGTGTCTGTCCCTGTAAAGAAAAAGAAATGGCTTCGACAATATGGGATTCTAGGTTATAAATGGCTATAAATATTGCAATTTTAGATCAAATTTCAAAAAATTTGAACCGGCAAGTAGTGCCGAGTTTAGGTTATTTGCGAAAGTTTAGTTTACACGTATATAAATAATATAATTAGGAGTTAGAGGGAATAATACGCAGCAAATTATACTTACGTCAGGAGCTGGTCAACCTTGGCCATGAATAGTCAACATGCAGTGTAGATAGGCGCCAATCGTCCGATTTCCGGTACTTAGAGACTGAGGGAGAATTCCATTACGGGCTCTTGTGGGGTGCGAAAATCGTTTAGTACTTCGTTACCATGGTAACAATGGGAAGCTATCTGAAGACGATGAGAAGTTTACGCACGTCAGGTAAACAACGGCTTGTTTTGTTTTCTCTCCTCTAGGCAGGAGCGCGCGTACGGAGAGCCACGTATATCATCACTGAGTGATTATAATATTCGTGTTTAAAGAGTAAATAAATAAGAAGATATATCTATGAATAAATAAATTTTGCTTTAAAATGAATAAGTGGAAGTTTATCCCACGTATAATTGTAAGTAAACTATTATAGTATTATAAAAAAAAGGAAGTATTTAAAGTAATAAGATAATGTATTTAAAAATGTCGGTATGTACGAAGGTTTGGAATTTTATGTTTAAAAGGTATATCTTTGTAGTGAAAGTAACAAAGGTGAATGAAAGTATTGGTATGTTATATAATGAAGTGATGGCAATAAACAATACTGACATACTATGTAATATGTAAAATGCAAACAAATTAGGAATATTTTAAAATGTAGTAAATCAAATAGTACAGTTGTAGTTTGTAGACTTGTGCAAAGTGTCTGTAAAGGTATATAGGCTTATTATGATTTGTATGTCATATATAAACGTTATTTTAAATACTAGATGGTATTCATTTAGTATAATTGTATTACTGTGCATGGTCAATTGTAAGTATATTATGTAAAACCAAGTATTGATCACTTTGTTCTGAGTTTTTGTAGATTTTGTTTGGTTAGCTACATGATAGTCATACTAATGTATGTTTTTAAATCAAAATTGATAGAGTTTTTTTATTTGCACATACTTAACGAGCTGGGGTGCTATTTACCGTACGGAGATGATTCAGCAGCGAGTTCCAGTCTCACCGCTTTCTTTCACCTAACGGCATACTTGGACTATATAGAAAAGACACTGCTAGCATATGCGAGAGTACTAAGGACTCCACACCCTTCGCCTGTTATTAGATTCTGACATATGAAGGACTTTCACTATATGTTTGAATACTTGTGGACATTATGACAGACGTGGAGTGATGACTCTGATCGGACTGCGCAGCCTCTGCGGAACTATCGGGGTGTAAAGCCCCAATCCATGCCACAGAATCACGATGACGCGGGCGCATCAATCATGATTTTTCTTTTTCACAAGGGGGGGAGAAATGCTGGTGCGTTTGCACAGCATATCAAGTTTTGGCAAAAAAATGCAAACTTTAATGATAAAAAAAATAATGTACATTAATTAAATATTGTTTTTATGTATTATGTATAAATGTATGTATATTACAGTGCCCGCATATGAGAGTTGCAGGGTCCTAGACCACCCAAGTGGACGGATTTACCCTTCGAATTTATTGCAGGGATGCAAATAAGACTTACTGTACAATAAGATGACGTTTACGACAAACAATTATTTATTGAGGACAATTTAGGTCAGTCATAAATATCAGCCTTTACTACAGGAGTGGGGGGCACACGGGGCTAAGAGATGGGGAATCCCTACCCAATCCTTAGCAGTGTGCATTATACAGAAATAGCCAATAATTTGCAATGGTGGGCGAGACCCAAGACCTGCCGTGATCCAATGACGGATAGCGTAAAAGGAGGGCGGTCCATACGGCCCCCTGTACCATTCCATCTAAAAGAAAAAAAAAAGATTGGAGATATTATTCTACTCAGAGGAGCTGACGAGAGATGTGTCTAGGAGGAGAGCCGGGCAACTAAAAAAAATAATGATGTCCAGTTGGCCAGATAATAGGCTTGCGAGTTAAGTCTGTAAAATTTGTCGTGGTAGACAATAAAATAGTATATATCTTTACGATAAAATTTGTGGAATGATTCCACGGTAGTAGAACCATAATAATATCTATATAATTCTCAGACAGAGCCATGTGCACGCTCCGAAGGATGGACTTTGAAAGACCTGACGGCAATGCCAGTAAGCGATGGATCACAGGTAGCCTCTATATATTGTTTTTGTATGTGCAAAATAAGTATTGTTAATAATACGATAGGGCCTGTTTACAGTCAGGAGTTAATTCTATGATTCTAATATGCTGAGTAAAAGAATTCTACCAAAATTTAATGCTTTTAGCCTTTGCTATGTCGATAATCTGTTTTTCATTAATGCATGTATATATTGTAAATAAAATAACTGTAAATGTAAAATAACTTTCTCCTCATTATTTATGTCTATCTAGTGTGATTTATTAGTTTTTGCATCGAGTTAGAGAGGTATGTATATATTTACATTCCTCATCGATATGCAGGTGTCAAGCTGCAGTTATAAATTTAACCTTCTAGATTTTGAGAACTTTAAAGTCTAGTGCAGTCTTTTCCAAAAAGTTGAGAGTTCGTCAAAAATTTACACAGCGCTTTGGTTCGATTTAATTTATCATTTAGAGTAATTGGTGATTGTATCCTTATATTATGCAATTTTACCGAATTACTTTTCCCTCTCAACTAGGAATTTATATGATCCTAAATATTAATTGTTTACCTGCAAATCGATAAAATCAGGATAGGAAGGGGGAGTTTTACCTGTTTGACTCCACCGCTGTGTTTTGGGATGCTCTTTAGGGCTGTAACCGGGTAAAAGTATTATACTTGCCTAGAACTTCCCAGCAGGTCTTTAAGAATGTTTGTAATCTGTACTTTTGTCTGAAAGCTCTTTGATTACGTTCGAATCTGAAAGAATCAAACGCTCGTCTCCTCCTTCTATAGTTTGCAGATTGTTTTAAGACCTTATAAAATTTTATTAAGCAATTTTCTATACCGTTTTAAGACATGTATTGTCATTTCTTCATCACAAATCTTATATCTGAAATCTTCATGAACAACAATTATTTTTGTTCTTTCTTCGATATCTAATAATTTTGCGTTGGACCATTAATTTTCAGAGATTGGCATCAATTGTGTCTTGACATTCATAAATACATTCAGATATTCTGATTATGTCAGAATGTCTTGGGTACATTCTTCGCTTTATTACTCGTACGATGTCTCCAAATTGTGTCAGCAACGTCGTAAAAACATGCATAGAACTTCTGGTGGCCTTTAAAAATTAAGGTATATATAAATCATTATTATTAAAATTAAGTCACTGTTATTAAAATCAAAATTATCACTATTATTTCAATTAAGGTATTTATAAATCACATAGAAAGCCACAGTTAGAACATGTATTATTATTTCTTGAAAAACTAAGTGTCTGCCATTATTACTGAAGATACCAAAATATAAATATAATGTGATCAAATATAACAAACGACAGATATATATATGTTCTCAAATGCACACCATGTATATAAAACTTCATTGAAATATTTCAAAATTAATAAGACTCCATAATCTGACATATATATATGGTGTAACGAAGTTAATGCAGTAAAACTGAAAACAATCACATTTAACGCGAATGATATCGAATTGAGACACGTTGGGTAATATATCTTCTTGTTACGGATATAATTTCTAAATACTCATACATCTCAATTGAATACTGGTGTTGTATTTTCTCTAAATACCTACGTGAGAATCGCATTATCGCAATTTAGAAACTACTGTAAATATCTCAAATTCGGGATGCTCATTCCAACGTCAAAAGTTTAATGATTTGAAATGACAAAAAGGTCGAGTTACTCAAGTAGTATTAGTTAATGCAACCATACGTTTGCGTTAAAAGGAAGGAAATTTTAGAGGATTTCATAGTGAGAATTAAGAAGATAATTATAACAATAAACATATTAAATTAAATATTGAAAACAGTTTTTCCATAATATCATTACATTAGTGAAGATTTTTTTTTTCCGTAGATGAAAGAAACATGTTAAAATATATTATTGTCTAAATGATACATAATATATATATATATATATATATATATATATATGTTTTTATTTTTACAAAAAAATTAGTTATGAAAAGTTGAATCGGTAAAACGGTGTAATTTTTTTAAAAACGATAATTCTATGATATCCAGAGTTCGTAAATATCATGATATTTTCGAAAATATAAAAAATATCCGATATTTTGATATATATCCGATATATCCGATATTTTGATATATATACGATATTTTCGATATATATCCGATATTTTCAAAATAGTCAACTTTGCTGATAATAAATATTTTCAAGCATAATATTACATTAGAAACTAAAACATATTGCACTTAACATGAAAACTTAAAACAATATACTAAATACTAAACATACTTTTTTTTTAATTTACTTAACAAAATTGAAGATGAACTAACTGAAAACTGAAACAATTTTATTTATGCACTTACATTTAAAAAAAAAAGAAAAGAAAAAAGCTATAGGATTCAGTATATCAACTATCAAGAAATCAGAAATTTAGAACAAAATTGAAGATCAACTATTTGAAAACCTAAACAATTTGATTTATGCACTTGCATTTAAAAAAAAAAAAAAAAAAAAAAAAAAAAAAAAAAAAAAAAAAACTGTCGGATTCAATATCAACTATCAAGAAATCGAATTCATAAAACAAAATTTTAAATACATAAAATTGTTTTAACTGAAAATTTTTAACATTTTTTTATTCCCTAACATGCTGTACAGTTTAAACAAAACTAAATACCAGAACATATTCTTTTCTAATGAAGCTGTATATATATATAGGTATATAACTGAGTATTTAAATTAGACAGTTTATTATTCAGTGTCTGTTCTGACTTAATTATGTCCCTCATAATCCACAGTTAAAAGTAAAAAATTTAAACATAAAGCTTGGAAAAGATATTTGTTTTCTTCTTCAGCTAAAAAAGTCACTATCAGAGACAAAAATTCATTATTTACTGAACAACACAGTCAACAACAGTTGGAAATTTCATTTGCATTTGTTTTGACTGAAAATATCAAAAATATCTTGCACAGTGATATTTTGAAAATAAATATCAAATATAGAAAAATATTGAAAATAGCACACATCTTGATATTTTGAAAATAAATATCAAAGTAATATGAAAATATCGAAAATATCAAAAATCTTGATATTTTCAAAATAAATATCGGATATATATCATGATATATATCAAAAAATATATAGATTGATACATATCAACGAACCCTGATGATATCATATGCAAATTTTCTCTCAGGAGTAAAATTTAAATAATTCAATATAAATATTTCAATAAGAGACATTAAAATAATACAATCTAAATAATATAATAAAATAAATTTAAATAATAGACCAAAATTAATACAATATAAATAGTATAATACAAGAAATTTAAATTATAGCGTATAAAAAAGAAAATAAGATAAAACTATATAAAAGATGAAGTGAAAGTTTTTCCAAATTTTGCACTAGAACACAATACAGTAAAAAAGGACATTTTTTTTTTTTTTAATAAAAATAATATCTTAAATTTTATCTATAGTAGATGTATATTAATTTTAAAATAGATGAAAGCTCATTTATTTTTTTAATTTAATTTTATAATTTGCAGGATACTTCTTTACACGGCTTAATTTAAAAGAAAATGGTTTATACATATTGTTAATATGACAAAATTTACAAATACCTGAAAATGAAATGTTACACTCATAAAAAGTTTAATTATGAATTAAAATCATATTAGCATAAGAGAAAATTTATTCATCAGGTTTAAAATGCTATAGTTAAATATATATATATATATTTGTAGACTATTGAAACTATTACGAAAATATACAGTATGTATCTATGTTTTTATCTCGGTTTTAGAATACCTGAAATGTCACATTATTTAGTTATGTAATACACTTTAATGCAAAATTGAAGTGTTGCACAGACTCTATGCTGCAATAACCAGTGAAGCGTGTAATGAAAAATTAATTTTAATTTTTAAATTTGACGTGAGAAAAATAATTTAAAATCAAATTCAAACTGAAATAACATAATTTTGAGTATGATGAATATATTACTCATTCAAAGCGCCAAAAGTCACATTATGAGACCTCTTATGACATTATGAGTGAATTATATATATATATATATATATAACAAAAATTTACCTCCAATACTCTATTAAATTATTTTCCTGCATATTCACTATTTCCATGTCTTTTAATAATATCTTATTTATTATTTCTATTTAACAATTATTTCATTACCATCTATTTATATAAAATCCAAGTCTCTGTGTGTCCCTCACTATTCCGGTAGGACCGCCTCATTGAAATGAGTAATTGTTGAAAAATATTAATGCAGGGTTACCACAGTAGCGCCAAATGTTAGCCAACTTGGCGATAGCTGGCTAATTTGGCGAAATTCCCATTTAAAACCATTAATCTTTCATAATGGAGGTCACCGAAATTTAATTTAAACTCCACTCTTTTAAGATATTTTTTCGAAATCTATGGGTGAGAATTTAAAGTACATCTTTACATCTTCCTCCCGATGCTACTAATAAAATAACCGCCAGTAGACAACGGTGTACTGTGTGAGCTCCTAACTGCGCGATTTTAATGTGCTTTAGGTACTTTTCCAGTATAGATGCGTTAGCGAAAAAGGAAATGTGGTAACATATTTTCCGGGAACCTATTCACTGTTTCATTTTATATACAGACGCATTTTTTTCGATATTTATACGATTTATTTAACATAAAAAAGCCGTTTCTCTAATTTTATACAGAAACAGATGTAATTTGTACATAAAAGCATCAATAATATACATATAAAACAAACAAAAACGCTCATCAAATTTGTTTTCATAGCTGTTTGTATGATTTGACAACAAATCTCGATATTTTTCCGTTATACGGACACCATGCCAAAATGTATGCTAATGCGCCAATTATTTCAAAATGCTAAAAGATATTTGTAATTTTATGCCAGCAGTTTAATATGAGTTTTATTTTATTGCTTTATTTTATAGCAGTTATTTGTTCACTTATTTTAAGTATATATTTGTGATTTAATGAAATAGTTCGTAAAAGTCTGGAATTTTCAAATGTTATATTTTTTAAATGCTCACTTTAGTATCGACAATGGTTTTTCTTTTATTTTTCAAATGCTTCAATTCACGATTTTGCGCCAACTATTACGCTTGGCGACAATGGTGTCCGCATAACGGAAAAGTACCCAAATCTCACTTTCTGATGCCCAAATTACACCAAGCTTTTTTAAAAAAAATGCCAAAGTCCCTACAGTGGAAAAGTACCAAACTGTCTATTATTTTGCGCTATCCGTGTTATAGTGTGTACTATATGCAAGGGGAGTGGAGCGAAGAGTTGAAACATTAAATATTAAAGTTTCGGCACAGATGTCATATACGCGCCCCATATTGGCGCGATTTTTTTTCTGACGCCAATGTCATATACACAACGGGTACTTAACTGGCGCCAAAGTGTCTTAATTTTGCTTGATATGGTAATCCGGATGTTGTTGTTTATGCTGTTGATGTTTTCGCCAAATTGGCGTCGGAAAAAATCGCGCCAATATATGATAACGTATATGACAACTGTGCCAAAGTTTCTATAAAGCAGTACAAGACTAAAAAATTAAGAATAAAATACATGCAAAATAAGGCTAAAGAAGAAAGAAAAATCATGCGTTAAGCATAGAATATGAAACCCTTTCCAACACATCCTAAACGCTTTAACAAAACTTCGTTATTTAGGGAAATAAGGTAAATAAGATAACATTACTTCTTAGATATCCCGTCGACCAATTTCGCCAAATTATATAAATCGCCAAATCAATAGTAAAACATTAATAAAAATACAAATAAAACGTCGAATTAATGGTTTTATTGGCCATTATTGGCATTTAATTAATTAATTAATGGCAACCATTATTGGCAATTAATCTTACAATGTGGCATCAGTAATTTGGTCGACGGGATAACTAAGAAGTACCAAGATATCTAAGTAAACATTTTAGAGCCAATAGTACCTACATAGTTATTACATGCCACTTTTTAGCTAAAATTTAATTTAAACTACTCTTAAAACTACTGAAATCACATTTCCAGATATTATCATCCATAGACGGTTATGTATCCAATTCTGTTTATATATTTTCGCAACATATCTCACTTTTTGATGCCCGAATCGCGCCGAGCTTTTTTTAAAAATGCGCTATAATGGAAAAGTACTTAAATAAATAATTAACAGAAATAACAAATTATACAAACTAAAACTTTTTATTTCGAGATCAAAGCATTGTTTTTAATTTCAATTAGAAATACATATATCCTTGGATAACTTCAATAGAAATTAGTTTCACAGCTTAATATCTCATTCCATAAACCTAAACAAACACAAGTGATTCATTCATCGTGAAACGTCAAAAATATTAAATCATTGAGGTAATCATTCACAAAGTAAGTTCTCCAACAATCAATGGGCAATATTCTAATGACGTCATAGTAGGTAAAATGGTGGCGGCATCGTTTGTTTATGGTTTGTAATCACAAAGATTTAATTTTGCAATGTCTCTTAGTTACATTATTTTATTGTCATATTTATGAGCTCAGAACAAAAGCCTATTTTTCATTATTTAGTTAATAAAGACGGAAGAAACTGTTTAATTCTGTTAAACTGTTTAATTCTGTTGTAATATTAAAAATAACTGTATTTATTAGATTTTAGTACTCAACATCAGGGCCCGATTAAACTTTGAAGTTAGAGGAATTACAATGTCATTTCAGGACCTTTCTTTTGGAGAAGCTTTTCTAAATTCCATAGTATATACATGGAAAATCTTCAGTGTTAGAAATATTATTCCTGGGACTGGCATAATAGGCGAGAACGGCCTGCAATTTTACACAAGTTTTTGAAAGCTACTTTATATCAGAAATTTTACTAAAAACTGGTTACTTTTTTGTTTTAGCGGCCCACACTATTAGGATTATGACAAGTTGCAGCCAATTTCGCCAACGTCGTAACCAAGATCGTGAAGCACACACATATAATACCATATAATAACATTTCATGAAATCGTATACGATAATTTAATAGTTTTTAACCTTACTTCAAGTGTGTTATTTATTTATTTTTAAGGCTCAACAATCTAAATTGTCCAATATATGAATTTAAAAAAATGTAAACAAAGTTTGATTGACATGAACGCAAAAAGCCTCAAATGTGCATAACACTTGGAACCAAACTGTGCAGATTAGGGGTCTTCTACTGTACACAGTTTTTCATAAATGTGTTTCGTTCTTAAAATGTGTTATTTTCTTCTATCACAGCGGAACAAGCGAGAAAACTCATATTCTTGCACATGAGTTGTATATATCTTAATATCTAAATTTCCGTCATTTTTGACGGGCTACCTTTCTAGTTTCTAATATAAAAAGCATTTTTCCTTCATAAAAATATTTCTTAAGATATTACATTTCTCAATGCTAGAACCGAACGCCAGATATATTTGAATATTCTTTTAACAATTTTCTTTTTCTTTCTTATTTTATTCTAAAGTTTTTCACTTCGTGCGTTTTTCGATTTTCTACGATTACTACGATTTTCATCCACTTTTCGAAATTAAGTCCAAACTCTCTGATTGGCTTCTTAGCCGTTGACGATTTCTGATTCGCCAAGAGCTTACGCCAATTCGCCGGAAACCTTCCTCGCTGGGACTCCTTAAATTAGTTTGCTTGATTTCGTAGAGGATATTTTTGTAGTATTTTTATTGTTAAATAACTGTACCTGATTTGGAGTAATGTTGATGTCTTGAAATAAACGTATCCAATGTAAACAACTACTTTTTATCAGCGCAGCTGTAATGTCGTGTGGGTGTATTATGGAAAGCGGTCCTGTGATGAGAAATATAAGAATAAACAATTCTGTTCTTCTAAAATGAGTTTCCTTTTTTGGAAAACTCTCTGTTGATTTATTTCCATTGTCTCACCATTCGACGCACTGATTCTACTACTCAGAACTAACTCCTAAGTAAATGATTTTCTGTTCTAATCCTCGTCTTCAGTCATACCGTAAATCCTAACAACCTCTAAAGCCGGCAGCATCCACGTCAAAAGCCAGTAAAATAATAACACATATACATTTATATGGATATATACATGCATAAAGTATTTTAATTTTTAACCTATTTAAAAATTTCCATATTTCAAGTTACTATATCCGTCTGTAAAAATTTTATTTAGACATTCAGTCGCACAAACTTACATTTAGCATTCTTCGTATCATCCTTTTTTCATTTGACGCCGTAATACTTTTTTTTTCATTCGTTCTATTTGACCCGAACGCTGCGAGATTTTTGTAGAAGCTTTTATCTCGGGCTTATAAGCCAAATACTACATATTTCATACTTACGCAGTAGGTTCGAAATGGGATTGGTAGATTCGTATTTTAGAATCGAGGTTTAGTGCACTTTTTATAATCATTCGTGAGAAGTATAAAACTAGTTACATGGACTGAGGAGAGATTTTTTTGGGTGAATATTGTCTGTTCTAAAAATAACGGCATTGGACAAGATCGTAGTGAAAATCACGAAATCTAAATTTTATAAAATGTTGCCTTCTGGCAACACTCTTGCGAATTGATAGCAACAACAAAAAAATATTCCGGTTGAGAAATTGATTATTACACAGCAAAAACTATTCTGAAACATTTCTGAATACAACGAGTAGGAAAAGGAACTTTTGATTGAAATTTTCCTTTTTAAATTTCCAAAACTATATACGTTACTGCGTTCTTTAAAGATTCCTTTCGGAATCGTGATAACTCGGAGGAGATTATATTAATTTTTTGTAAACTTTTTTGCTAGATTAGGAAACAATTTTCTTTTTTTTAATTTCGTACATAGAAATATATTGGAATTCAGCATTCTATAACGCCTACAATAAACTGAATCACATTTTCTATGATTATTCATAGAATTAAATAAAATTTCCTTGGTTTACCGTTTATTAAAGAACAAATTAAAATAATAAAATAATTACATATTCTTATAAGTAACTGATAAAATTTTTGATCATATGTTCCTTCATTCATAAAAAAAAATCTTAAAAATACTATAAAGCTTTTAAATTACGTAGAAATATATTTTGAAGACAAAACCATACTGTTTATGAAAGATATATTACGGGTATTTTATCATAGACTCATTTTAAATTTCCTGCAAAATTAGGTAAAATATAAGACTAGAACGTAAAATCATGCGTCAAGCACAGATTCCGAAACACTTACGAACACATTCAGAATACTATAATAAAACTTCACAGTTTAATTATGTAAAAGTTTTATAACTAAACAATTTATAAAATGTATTAGAAATTACAGCTACTAGTTGTAATAACATCAGATTTTTTGTGCAACCCAGTATATGATGTATAGATTTATCATATAAGATATAGTATGCTAAATTTTAGTTCAGTTAGGATACGCATATAACAGTCGAAAATGCTGTTTCATCAATTTCCATCATAAAACGAAAATGTACTTTAGATATTTTCTGCAGCCATTATGTGATCTCTGTAAATTATACACTCTAAGTAATATAAAAAAAAAGTTAAATAACTAAGCGCATACCACAACGGAAAACGCACTTTCAGCAATTATTTTTCATAGAGAGTATTGAAAACGCATTATTTTGTACGTCACTGCATATCAACGATTAATGCTATGCACATCACGCCATATTCTATAGTGAGCATCTGACAGTGCACCTCAGGGATATATATCAATTTCAATATATTTGAAACAGCGTAACACGAATAAAATATACCGCAAATGATTTTCGCCCGTCATGTTACAATATCGCCATATAATGGAATTCTTTTGAGTGTCCCCGTTAAATGAACGACTAACATTTTGACTACTTTTGACTAATTTAATAATTAACACTTTTAACTTTTTGACTAACATTTTGAAATATATATATATATATATTTCAATGTGTTTGAAATTGTGAAACATCATTAAATACCATGTGAAATGATTTTTCCCCATACGCCGTAATGTAACGAAATTCTCTTGACTGTCCCTGTAAAAGAACTATAAATGCTACACTCTTCATTCTCAATCCGAACATACCGTAGTAAATCTTAATAATATATTTCAGTTGTATGACAATCCGACTATAGTTGCGCGGGCAAGAACACGGAGAGTCGGCCAGACATACAGACAGACGGCCAGATAAATCCAATTCATAAACAGTTTTCAAGTATGCCGTAAATTGTTAAAAAGTCTTAATTAAAAGAATAATTCAATTTTTAATATAATTGCTTTTAATGCTTTCATTTTACTATTATTTATCAAAGGATTTCCATTAACGAAAATGTGTGCTAGTATTAATTTAACGATCTATAAAACTTCCAAGTATGTTTTGAAAATTCTTCTTAGCAGGAATATTGAAATATAGTAATAAATACTTCTGAATATATGTTTTCAATGTTCAATGCGGAGTCATAATATATGTTAATTAAA
The DNA here is from genome assembly GCA_963932465.1 of Maratus speciosus. NCBI lineage: Eukaryota > Metazoa > Arthropoda > Arachnida > Araneae > Salticidae > Maratus > Maratus speciosus. The sequence goes on along the minus strand of OZ010795.1, from coordinate 76,972,474 downwards.
ATGCACATGTGAAAAAAATTGTGATAAAATAGCCCATATGAAATTTTCGTTTTCTGGTAAACAGCTCGATATAAGGGAGAAGGGAATTCTGCTGATAATATGCAGATATTTTTGTTTTCGTTTTTCTATATAAACGTTTAATTATTTTAAAATACACTGGTGTGCAAAAATTAAGGAAAAGTCACAAAATGCTAATTTTCAAATACGCGAACACTCAAAAGGAAATAATATAAATTGAGTAATTACTATCTGTATAACTCAGCTAGTCCATATAACATCTCATTCATGTCACACATGGTCACAAGTGTCACAGTCACTACGGTGAAGCAAAAGATTAGGACATTCCATACACCTCATTATGAGTCTCAAACGATCACTATAAGTGACTCCACTGAGACGTCACTGTAACTGCTGCTTTGTGACGAGTCACCATGTGACTTTACAATGTAGTTACATTGTGACTCCCATGTGACTGTCATGTGTAAACTCAATTTCAAAGTCATCGTGAACGCTGCATTGTGATAAGTTACGAAATAATGTCACATTAAAGTCACATGATGACTTTTAGGTGACGGAGAGACTACTGTGAAGTCACCATTGTGCCCTTTTGGGAAAGGTCTCCATGTGACTATAATATGATATTATTTGATGACTTATCCTAATGTTTTGTAATGCAATTTACTTAATTACTATGGCCATTCCAGTGTAAAAAAAAAAAAAAAAAAAAAAAAAAAAAAAAAAAAAAACATATATGAAATTTTTTATGTATAAATACAGGACTTTCTATTTAAAGAAAATTCTATTCCCAGTTAATAAAGGTTTTATAATAATTAAATATAAATATGTACCAATTTGTTTTAATAATTCATGCGTAATATTATTAATTATTAGTGTATCTTTCACATTATATATTTCCTAGTTTATACGTGTTAATTATTTTGACTAAAAGTATTCTTATTATTTTTTGTTCTTATTGAAGCTATAAAATTAAATTCATGTCCTTGTTGGAAAAATTATGTATGACGGAAAAGGTTAAAATTATCAATTTCTTTCGGCAAGGAAAAGTAAATTTTTAATTAGCAAGTGGAAAGCTTAAAATAATTAGCTTTAATCCGTTAAATATATATATATATATATATATATATTTTTTTTTTTGACATGATATATAATATAGGGGATTTTTAATTATAGATTTACGTGACATAAAAGAAAACTCCTATATATTTTAATATCGCGAAATTAATTATCATTTTCATTTTTAAGTATCACATTTACCTGAACAAAATATAATAAAGAAATTTAAAAAAATATATACCTCTAAATGTTTATCAAATTTAGTTACTTTAAAATTAGCTTTATTAAATATATACTTATTCAGTAATTTAAATAATGGACAATAAACGGGAAAAAAACCCCATAAATCTATGTTTCCAGCATAGACGAAGTTGAGGCATCGGTATTTTCCTTTCATTTTTTGCTTATTTGTCTACTAGATTCACCTTATTTACAATATATTAAAAATAGTCTTTAATAACATTAAATGCACGCGAATTATAAGAAACAGTTTCAAAATATAAAAATATATATATATATTAATTTAAATACATTAGTATATATCACCTTCATGGTGTTTGTTTATTTTGTAAGGACATTAGTGTTTCATTTACTGTAAATAATTTATTATTTAAAATATATAAACAAAAAAAATCTGTTGGAAGAATAGTTTTATAATATTTTAAATAAAAAAGACGTGGAATTTATTCAAAATTCTTCATTTAAACGAAAAAAATAAAATATTGTAATTTATTATTTTCACTTGACAATGAAATGGAAATTTTTAAACAGCGGACGATTGCTTAAAACAAACACAAAAAAACGAACATTATGCAAAAATATATAATACACTCGATTTGAAATTATAAAATTATGCCAGAAGTGAAAAATTCTTTGATACTCCAATATTTTCCAAAAAAAATTATTTTCCTTTGAGAGTGTCAAACTGGTTAAAATTAAAATTAAGCAAAATCACTTTTTTAATATAAATACTTAAAATATCGCAATATTGTCGCTTTAAGAACATCTAAAATAGCGTTTTTTGGTGTTTACGTCTAAGAAATAAATAAAATGTAAATGTAACGTGTGAATAGAAAATATTGGAAAACATTTTTAAACTTGTTTTAAGGACACATATATTCCACTTTACCCATGACTTTGAAACGCATCCAATACCTTTTCAAACCAATATATAGTCTATGAGCTGTTAAGCATTTTAGGGAAGGTATTTAAGGCACCCTGAAAATTTGTGCAACACTTCTTTTGTAATGGCTGATTACAAAATCGAATGTCTGGCTGAAGGTTTGTGGCCCAAAAAGCGTGCCAGACACGTGTCAAGTGCCATTTTTTTTTTTGACTACCCAAAAAAGGTATTTGAGGCACGCTGAGATTGAGACAGAATAATATTTATACTTAGAAAAAAATATTTTGAAAACGACAGACACTTTAGACGGCCCAAAAACTGTGCCAGACACGTGTCAAGTGCCATTTTTTGACTACCCCAAAAACGTATTTGAGGCACGCTGAGATTGAGACAGAATAATATTTATGCTTAGAAAAAAATATTTTGAAAATGACAGACACTTTAGTCGGCACAAAAACTGTGCCAGACACGTGTGAAGTGCCATTTTTTGTCTGGCACAGTTTTTGGGCCACGATCCTTCAGCCAGACATTGGATTTTGTATTCAGGCATTACAGAAGAAGTGTTGCACAAATTTTCAGGGTGCCTCAAATACCTACTCAAAAATGTTCAACAGCTCTCCTACTAATACTTTCGACATTTAAAGTTTCCATTGTTACCATTGATTTTTTGAAGCGTTTTAAAGTAGTTTTAATTAATATAAATATTATTGTTATTGTTTTGTCTTGTTTGTCTGTGAAAGGTCTTTCAACAGTAAAGTGTTACATTCAAGTGATACCGTCCGGAAAATATTTATTCCCGGATTTTAAAAAAAATGCGATTAATGCATAAAAAGATTGCTCGGAAACATTTCCCATATTCAGTCGAAGCAAAATAAACTATTTTTTATAAATTATTCTTTGAATTGCAAACTTATATCAGTTTCTGAAGTTTTTTTTTTTAATTAAATACAGCAAATTCGGTCAGACACAAGGAACGACAAGACCCGTGAATTCTGCTGCGGCCTCCAGCCCCCACAGAACTCCAACCGCAACCAAGATGAGCATTGAGCTCGAAATCGCAGCGGTCTTCTGCTGACTTCAGGGCCCAGAGCTCAACCATTCCCACTTATCGATGTCTTTAATTTAACCCTTAAATGCCTGGTCTTGCTTTTCGGCAACATACCCAATTTAGGCTTCTAAAATACTATTACAATAAAATTGAAGTTATAATGCCTAATGTTGCCAATAAAATACATTCTGAAAATATTATTAAATCGATTTTCAACATGTAGATGGCAACACATGTGCTGTTTAAGAATAAAGATAAATTTATTTTTTCAATTTTTGCTACATGTTCTTTATGTTTTGTTTAGAAGATTGCTAAATACCCTATTTTATTCTGCAGTGAGCAAGTAAAATTTATTTCTTATTATAGTTCTTAAAATTCTTGTGTGTTTAACATTATAGAATTTTATCAAGGAAAATTATTTTTTTCAATTAAACACCAGTATTGCCGTTTAGTAACAAACTGTTTTTTAGCTGTAAACCATACTTAAAACAAAATATGATTTTTCTAAGTATTTTTCCCATGATTTATTTAAAAAATGAAAGCCTAAAAACATTATTACAAAGATTTTTGAAATATCAGGCATTTAAGTGTTAATGAATTTTATTTTTAAATTTGTCAGCACGGACAAACAAACCAAAGTACGATGACGAATTTTGGTAGTTCCCAATTACACTGTCGGCGGCCTTTCCATTATATAAAAAAACCAACACATTCAGAATACTATAATAAAACTTCACAATTTACTAAGGTGAAAGATGATGTCTAAATGAAGAATTTGGTAACCGCAAAACGCTTTTACAAACCCGATTTCTACTATTAGCATGAATAGTCCTTAAAATATACGATTTTGTTTTGGTAACCCTGTATATGATCTAAAGATATGTATTCATACTTCATAATACGCGAAAAAAAATAGTTCAGTTAAACGCATAGCACATTTGAATATTTTCACAAAGCAATTTCCGGCAATAAACAGACATACAGACATAGAGATGGACAGACAAACAGAATATATAAGCACTTTTCAACTATGCTGGAAAGTGGTAAAAATATCGCCAAACTATTCGCTAGATTGTAACGCCCAATAAACAATTGTAAGAAAGTTTGTAGCAAATGAAATATAACAAAATGCAAGAAAATTGAAAAAAGCCTTACACAGTAAGGTGTCAACTATCACTTTAAACAATAAATTTTACGAAGACATACGGACAGACAAACCGAATTTATAAGCACTTTTCAACTATATTGGAAAGTGTTAAAAATATTGCCAAATTATTCGCTAGGTTGTAACGACCAATAAACAACTGGAAGAAAGTTTGTAGCAAATGAAGTATAACAAAATACAAGAAAATTGAAAAAGCCTTACACGGTAAAGTGTCAACTATGATTTTAAACAATAAATGTTACGTTATATTAATAAACACATAAAAATATATTCAGGAAAATATTATTTAAGCTATTTTTCTTAATTATTCCTATCAATTGGTGAATGTTTGTGACGTCAGTTGAAACTGATCATAAATAATTGGGTCTGTGTTTCTTATCTATGAATCCAACATTTTTTTAAGATCATGCAGTGGGCGTGTAAAAATGTAATTGATATTTTAATTAACGATATAATTATTATATCTGTGAAACACAATAAACAAAAGGCAGATAAACATCGAATTAAAAGTCACTTGATGACATAACAAACACGTGTAAGACATCTGACATGACAAGTGAATGGGACGTCATGATCATGCTTTTTGGGCGTTAAATTCTATAGTTTGGCAGTAGTTTTATTCCTATGGAAAGTGTTCGACGGGATAATGGAGAAGTACCATAATTTTCAACTAAATTGTAAAGAGGTAAAAATCTTTAAAAAATGTATTTGTAACTATTACGAAACTTAGTATATAGCTTATTAATTTAAATATTTATGTAATATTTTAAAAATTTTTAAATTTATTTTAATGAGAAAAATATTATCATTTATAAGAAAATATGAAAATGATAATTATGATAATTAATGATTAATTAATGATTAATTAATGATTAATTATGATATGATAATTAATTTGGGACATACACTTAAAGTCCCAAATAGAAATTTTTAATGTTTATATTATACAAATATATGTAGTATATATACGTAGATATTAAGAGAACTTTTATTTTATCAAATATGCTAAAAATATCCTTAAAAAATTAAAAATAGATTTAGTCAAATTGTTTTACTTGAAATAAGTTTATTGAAATCATAACATAAAACATTAGTATATTTCCTAAATATCTTTCACTATGAACGCTAAAATCTACAAAGTATATATACATTAAAATGAATATCCTTTTGCAGATGAAAAATAGGATAACGAGAGTGGTATTTGGAATAGTTGAATAAAGAACTTCTTCACGTTCTCTCAAAAAACTGATTTCCTGTAGCTTCTATAAATTATTATTGAACTGAAATGAAAATGGCTCCTTCTTCCGGAAGAAAATTTTGAAGTAAATCTTCTGAAAAGTGTGTTATATAATCTTTTCTGTGTTGCACAAAAAGGATAATTTATGTTTCTTGACACAATTTAAGTCATTTTCTAGTAAATACGTTGAAGGAAAATCGCATATTTTATCGTTTACGATGAAGATTTTGACATTTCAGTGAGTTTATTTGCGTAAAATATAGTGTATTGTGATTTTATACGCTTTGTTATTTATCTAATTTGAAATAAGTCAGGTATAAATACTAAATATGTATTTTTAAATTTATCTGAATATGTCAAAAATTTCCTGCTAAGGTATGTCTGGTATTGACGTTGAAATTAAGAACAATGGATGCTGTCACCACATATGTATAAAAGTTACATTATTTGACTTAATGCGTCGTATAGTATTACACGATACATTCAAAAATAATTTTGCTCATACTTGTACTTACTGAAACACAATTATTTGCGTAATTCTACAACAAGCCAACATAAATATAGAACCCAGAAAAGCTGAATATATATATATATATATATATATGCAACATATTTTAAGAATTTATTCCTCTTAAAACATTTTATTTCTTTTGCGATGCGTATCACACTTTTTATTCTTTTTATATTTCCCTATTCATAATTAGCATTTGATATAATAACAATAATAGTATTGTTAATTACTGTATACTTTTTATTAAATTAGTTTGATTTTAGACTATTTTTTCGGTTATAGGATTTTCTTTTCCCCAGAAAAATTTGCCTTTTAAGAGTTACTTGATGCATTTGCCGTAACTTTCCAAATTGGATTTCTCATCAGATATTTGCTCTGACGTATTTCAAATTATTGTTTTATTGCGCACTTAGTATAAAACATAGATCAGAGGTCAGATTTTTTCTTTTGTTTTTTCCTCTACTAAAAATTATCTCTGCACATTAGCGTATAATTTGTCTTATAAAGTTTGAGGAATTTCTCTAATCAATTGTTTGAGAAATAACGGTAAACTTAAAATTTGTGATACGCTGTGTACAGAAATATGCTGAATTTTACTAGTTTTCTGAGCTGATAGATTATTATGGAATGTCATGGTAGTATAAAGGAGAGTTCTCTGTATATGTGTGAATGCGATTGCAGTAATAAGCGAAATTCGTTAAACACTCTTTTGTTGTTTATTTTATTCTGGAAAAATTCCTTGGAATCGAGGAGTGAACTACAATAATATTAATATTCCATATATTAGGACATACTTGAACACAATATGTATTCATTATGTTCACGTCTGTCTTAATATATATACCTTTAATCAAAAAAATAAATTCAGACTTTAATTATTGTGTGCTTTAATGCAATGATATTGTTTTGGAACTTCTCGGAGATTTGCATTATGAAGGTACAGGCGGGTAATGAATGTATGCTTAATCTCCTAAGCCTGGACTAATTTTTCTAGTTAATACTTTACACTTTAGGGCTTACAAGCGGATAGTGAATTTTACTTCCTTAATCTCTACTAATTGGGATGTTTTTCATAGTTAAGGCTTTACAAATTAAACCTTTCAGGCAGGAAGTGAAATTCCCCTGCATAATTTCCAGTACTTGGGATTTTTAGGTGCGTTCGTAATTATATAAATACACACCACCTATAATCGTCGTTCGGCCAATCTGTCCGTCTGTCTCTCTGTCTACCCGTCCGTTCGTCCGCATGTAACAGAGCAAAAACTACCCAACCGAATGGTCTGAAATTTTAAATATATAATTGTTACAAAATTTTGTCGAGTAATTTCAAATTTTATGTAAATCGCAAGCATAGTTTAATTACAGGGCAGTCAAAATTTGTCCGTTATATTACGGCCAAAGGGAAAAAATTATTTCAAGTTCATTTTAATGATGTTACAGCCTCTCGATCAGAATGAAATTTATATGCACCTCTGAAGTGCATCACAATATACATTCAGTACAATATGCGGTGCAAAATATATTTAAAAATCAAGTTATTGTGCGAACGCAACTCATTTGACACGTTTGACGTACAATTTCAAACTTGTTTTCTTAGTTGGGTCATTCCATTCAAAATGGGGAAATCAGCTGTGGCAGACATGTCACAGATTTTAATGAAAATCAGTCTATAAGTAGATCATATCTATTTATGAGTAAATGTAAAATAATAGAATTCAGGGTTGTTTATTTAAGTATTAAAATTTACATTAAAAGTGGATGCAAAATCGTGGTTTTGTCTACATGCTTAAAATTTCAATTTTGGTTATTAGCCCAAGGAATGGAAAGACTATATTAAAAATTATTTATAATTAGGAATGAATAATTATATATATAATGGCGCAAAGTGTATAACGCTTCCGGAGTGAACTCATCCGGATCTTGATAATCTTTCGTTAAAATCATCCATTTTATTTCGGCCATGTTAGGCTTAAGGCTGTTCTCAAATCCAAAGGGTCAACACTCTGACATAAGTTTTAATTCATTTTTGTTCGGAAACGCATGAAACTAGAAGGTGTTATTATTCAGAAACTATGTCATCGAACTGTTTTTTCCGTTTTCTTGTAAACGCAATAGATCTTTCAGAAAATACTGTAAAAGTTGGCAATTTGAGCTAAACTTCCGAACAAAAGAAGAAAATCCAGTCAGTAAGCGGAGAAAAATGCTGTGCCACTTGATCAAAATCGCTTCTAACTCAATAGGTAATTAATTGATCCAAAAATGGGAAACACAGTTCGATTCCAAATCGCTTTCATGGTCAGGCTTTCCACTTTTATATCTTTCCGTAAAAAATGAATTTGTAAATGTGTCAAAATGTTTTGCGCTTGTTGAGCAAAGCAGTTGAGAACAGCCTTAAGCATTCCGATGCCGTATTATAAGTTGAACAACTGCCTTATTTAATCTACGTTGTATAATATATATCTTTCTTCCGTTTTTTAAAACCTTCAAAAACTATAAAATCATCATATATATTAAAACGCAAAGGTAAAATTTTAAGTAGACCCATTTCTGCACATGCATCAACCCTGTTCAATTTCGAGGGAATGAGGATGATTTATCGGTGGCTGAGCGGTCTAAAGCAGCAGTTTAAAGCGCCAATATTTTGCAGTGTATAGCAGGGTTCGTACCCAGCGCCCGGCAAAATGATTTCTGTAATATCTTTCGCGATAAGTTATTTCAATAATGACGTTATTTTATTAGGAGGAGAAGTTATATGATTTTTATTTTATTATTATTATCTGAATGCTTTATAATTAAATAAAATTTAACACTGAACAATATTTAAAATAATAATAATAATAATTTTATATTTTAAATATTTAAGCTAAAATACTTTTAATGTAATTATCAAATAAATAAATTGAGCTGATCCACAATTTTTGTTATATCTTCTGATCATTATCAAGAATATATGTGTGTGTGTCAGAAAGAAAAGATTGCCTTTCTTTTCCTTAAAAAAAGAAAACGGACAGAGATATATTCATATAAGAACTATTAAAAAAATTACCTTGATATCCATTGTTTAATATTTAAACAATGTATAAAAATGTAAAATAAAATTCAAGTAATAAAAATTATATGCTGCACCAAGTTTCAAATTTGGTCTTTTAGAGAATGAGACTGATAAAAATAAAATTCATGACAGCTTTTAATGGTCATGTAGTTAAAAAATCATAATAAATAAATAAAAAATAAATACTGTTATTTTTTCGAAAAAATGAGACCATAGTAAATAAAAATAAATGCTCTACCCACTATTTTTTGTTAAATTTCTCTTAAAAGAAGCATAATTTGTTGTAAATTATAAAGTTAAAATTATGTGACTTCATTGGATAGGTTTGACTGACTGTACCCTCTATCGCTTTAAAGAAATAGGAATCACTAATATAGAAAATATAGAAAATTGTCACAATTTCAATTTCAATAACTAATTTAAAAGCAATTCATTAAAAATTCAAGAATTTTTCTAATGAAACATTCAAGTTATTCACAGTCAAATCTTGACGGGTACCATCTAGTAATTAACAGATTGGCGTAAGTTAGTAATTGCATTTTTAATCCGTATTGAGAAAAAAGTATTTTTGAAAAATTTTGAGGCAAAAATGCAATATTTCTATTGGCCCTTTACACATGAAGGGCAGCTCCGACAAGTTTAAAATTACTTAACCTTATAGCTAAAAGTATATATTTTAAATATCGAAAGTTTGATTCTTGCCTTTTTGTTCGTTAATGAAAAAAAAAATAGTAAAAAAATGTTGAGGGTAAAATTCAATATTTCTATCACTTCTTTTTAAGAGAAGGAAAGCTTTATTAAACTTATAAATTATTTGATATCGTAGATAAAAGTGTATATTTTAAATATAGAAACTTTCATTTTTGCTTTCAGTTTATGTTTGCCTCAAGAGTATTTTAAATTAGAGTAGAAAGAAATGACTGAGCGGAACAAAAACTTATATATTAATTCTTAATCCAAATAAAAATATTAGATGGCAACACTAAATTTGTTTCCCATGAAATTGTGAAATATTTTAAGAAAAGTGCGCGAATTCAAAGAGGAATAGCGAATGGAATGTAACAAACATTACTATTTTGAACCCATTTTTGTCGTGTTACGAATCAAAAGGCGATCTTGAATTTTTTTATCATATAATAGACTTATTAATCTTTATGTCTGCGCAATATTGTTAATGTCGGACCTGTCCTTTATTTATTTTTTGCTTATACAGAAGAGGAAAAATCATGATTTTGTATTTTTTTTTTTAAGTTTCGAAGCTTTTTTAAGATGAAGGAAATAAATGGCGACTTTTAAACATGGGGGATTCGATCTCCATATGTCATACTACATCAGACATTAATCTCACAGAAATTTTTTAATTCCTTTGATTTTTATAACGTTTCTAACTTTCTCAAAATTCACAAATTTTCAATTTTTACAACCAATTTATAAATAATCATGGTGTTACTAGTTTATTATTACTCAATAAATAGGAAGATAATTTCCAGAGGTTACAAATTAAAAAAAAAATCCTTTCTGTTAAATAGTTTTCAAGATACACAACTTCAAACGTGCAACTTTGGACGATTGCGCATGTGACATTCTATATCACAAGTTTTTGAAATGTCCAAAACTGCTAAAAAAAATATTTTTTGTCAAGATACTTTGCAGAGCATTACTTGAATATGAATTGAACATCTGCATCGAATTTTATTAAAATTTGTTAGTATGTGGCCACAACTTTTTTTTTTTTTTTTTTTTTTTTTTTTTTTTTTTTTTTTTTTTTTTTTTTTTCACATTTTACGCGGAAAGACCCAGTTAACACTTTACACTTTAGGCATTAGAGGCATGTAGTCAATTTCACTTGCTTAATCTCCAATACTTGGGTTATTTCTCATAGTTAACATGTAACCCTTTTTGATTCAGCATCTCCAATTTAAAGACATATTTACTCAGGTGTTAAAATATATAATTCTAAGCATATAATTTTTTTTTTTAAATGATTGACTAATAAGTACTTTTTTTACATCTGCATTAAACAGAAAAGTACATGTTTCTGAAAAAAATAATGTCAACTTTCTAATACGAAATTGTAAAGTATAAGAACTTTTCTTTGTCAAAAATAATTTATTTTTGAACGTCTCCAGCAGATTTAATTTTACAAAATTTACGAAGCTCATTTCAGAATCAACAAAGAAAAACTTCTTAGATGTTAAAGAAATTTTTGGCATGAAAAATTCAGTATCTCCGTTTGTTGAGAATTGTACGAGCAATTTATATCAACTGCAGTGTGTGGAGATAGCAGCAATAAATAAAATCGTCTTTGAAAGCCCACTAAATAAGTAACAATGCCTTTCGGGTATGTTGAGATATTGAACGCGGTGATACAAAGTTTTACGTCATTTTATTCGATTTTCCTTTAAATTTCTCAGTAGTAATTAGAAATATACTGACACACCTTAAATGCGGATTTTTTTTTTCTATCAATTGTGATCGTGTATCAAGTCAATAAAAAATATTTATTTAATATTCATAATTAATCATAAATATTTTTTGATAAAAAAATACCTCTACAATCCACTGTATATGCATGTACTAAAAGCTCAATATTTCTAGTATATATGCAATTCATTGTTACGCAGGGTGTACCTAAACACGTGATGCATAAGTTAGGGATGAAAGAACACAATTAGACAAGCAAAAATCCTCATACGATCCATGGTCGGAACACACGCCGTAAAGCGCTAGAGGGCGCCTCCTAGCGACCGCAGGAAAAAATCTGCTCACCGTTCTGTCTTCGTTCGTTCTGTGGATCATCGATGAGATAAATGCGTACTCAAATCAGGAGAAGGGCGAAATGCACTACATGTACGGAGCGGCAGACGACAATATAAAGAAACCTCAAAGGTTGTAACAATCAACTGGCCGGCCCGCCGTTCCTATAGATTGCGTTGGAGACCTTGTTGCCCGGATATTCGTAGCTGCTGACACCATACGAGAGATGCTTGATGTTTTTGGCAATGTTCGGCGGTCACTCCATCGATGGTGTGAAGCCTGTGTTACTGGTGGCGGGCGCAACTTTGAGCAGTTGCTGTGATGGGGGACGTACATGTTTGCTTGATTTTGTTGAATAAAAGGTTTTTCGTCATATTATGGGTTTCATTTCATTCCATCGCTGTCTATCTTCTTCTCATTTTGTGTCACAGTATGTTTCGCGCTCTAGCTTTTTACAACTTACGTTCCGATTACGGATTGTATGGTGATTTGCGGATGTCTCGTTGTGTTATATCACCCAATAACTTATGTACCATGAGTTCAGAGACATCTTGTATTTTTCCATAATTAGCAATATATCAGCAATTTCGGTATTTTGTATCAGATTATTATGAGGTAACTAAATATTTAACACTTTATGTCCCAAATTCTGAATTCATGAAGATTTTATCTTCTAAATCATTTTTCGTAAATTTTAGAAACTACTTTAAAAGATTTGCACAATCATTTATGAAATTTTAGAAGGATTTTGCCCAATAAAATTAATTAATTAAATTTGAATTTATAACGACTCTGTGCAATGTTTTTAATTCCACTGAAATATTTTATTTATAATATTCTTTTCAGTATTTTGTAGAATTAAGAAGTATACAAATATTTCCGAACTGAAAAATTTTCCCCACAATCTTTCAACGTTAAAAAAGCTGAAAAGATGCAAATGAAAAAGAAATCATTTTTGTTTTGTGCAATCAATAAAGTTTTTTAACAAGACAAAGTAAAGTATCTAAAACTCATTCTAAACTGTATTACTACTAACAGATGTATTAAATGAATTTTATAACAAGTTACTTTAATGGTAGTTTAAAGTACCGTCGGGGCGTAGAGGGTTAAATAATATTGACAAAACATTTGATATATTTACTGTGCACGTAATATTGACAAAATATTCAAAAGATTGGTTATTTAAGATATGCATTACTACTAGCTATTATCTTGTGCTGGTGGATCTTCCCATATTTTGATGAAAATATCGAAATAAGCTTCTATTTTATAGTATGGATATATAATTTCTTTTTTTTTATTTATTAAAATAAAACAGTGATATTGATATTACCAGTTTATTTTTAAAATACTTAAGGGGTCTGAGGACTCTTAAAGCTCTAAAATTTTCGAAATTTTAATTTTTTTATATGTTAAACTTCTATATTTTCTGAACATTTTGATGTAATTGTTATCTTGAAATTCCCATTAGAACAGAAGTTATGGCATTTAGAATTATACTCGCTTAATAGCTGAAGTGGTGTTTCCAAAACTTTGAAGCCATTTTTCTCCAAATGACGTTTTTGGGTATAACGCGCACGATATCTCACAAACTTCTAAATATTTTTTCATGAAAATTTCAAAACATATGTTTCATGTTAGTCTGTATAAACTGAACCTAAAATTTCCTTTTTATTGTAAAAAAGAAAATATTTTTTAGTGGTTTATCTTGTTGAATTTTTCTAAATTTTCCATAAGCTAAATACAACTTTGTATTAAAAATATAAAAATTCTGTAAATACAAATGTATTTAGGTTCAGTGTAATTAATATAATCTGAGGCATACGTAGGCACCAAAATTTTTATTCTAATTACAAAATTTATTTTGTAATCGTGCGCATAAGCTGTTATGCCGATTTTCTGCTCGTGAAATGTCTGACAGTTTGGAGGCCCCTGTAAATGCTAATTCTACATCTTGCAATTTTTCAAATATTTGAAATGAAAGAACATACTTCTATCTTTCATTCCCATTTAAAATTGTGTCTTAATATCAAATACATTTTCAGATATTAAACGTTAAAAATGGTCCTTTTTTTTCATTTTTTCCATTAGTGTTCCTGATTTCAAGTTCCTGAGACCCCTTAAATTATTTTTTAATGGTAATACATGAAATAATAACAACAACATAATATAAGAAAATTATTTGGTCTCATTTTTCGTCCTTACAGTCTCATATTCATAAAAATATATTTGTTTTCAATCCAAGAAATATTTTAATTTTTTTTTTGGAAAACAGTAGCTGAATAAAAATGATTAAACGGTTGTTATCCAAAACATTTATCTCTAAATATTTCATCTATGATTAGAAATTTTTAGTCAATCAGGGTTGATGCAATCATAAAAAAATCATATCATTGAAATTGCACGAGGTCCTTCAGTTTGGGAGAAAAGAAAACTAGTTGTATTACACATTTCAAGTTTCTTGCCCAAATAATTCATAATTAAGTACTTTTTTATGCCATTGCACCTTTTCAAAATTCCATGTTCTTTAAAAAAAACTGTTCTGAGAGAGAGCGTTTGCATCTTGAAAATAAACACTATGGGAAATTTCTAATTCTCATCCCACGCATTATAAAAGACATCTCGGCTTTAGACAGATACTTGTTCCTGCAGCCTTCTACATTTCGAATATTTTGTAATTTGTTCTGTTGAGAGTATGTATGTTTTCATAGTAGCAGGTATGTCTAGTTTCTAGTTTATAATGATAAAACTTATAAACTAATCGTAACATAGAGCGTGTTCAAATAGTTTCTGCTCATTTCATCCTTTGTAAGAAACAGTTATTTGGGAATATGTACATCTTAAAAGTAACTAACATTAAAATTTTCAAAATTTTAGCCATAAGTGACACAGAAATATCAATTTTAGAAGTTTTTTTTCATGCGTCTCTTTTAATTATTATTATTTTTTAACGGTTCTGTGCAGCTTTAAGAACAGAGAAACAACGGCCAAACAAAATTTCAAGTTTCAATCCTTAAAAGATGCAATTGAATGATAATTTAAACCGTTTTTAGAATATCTTCCTCTCATTTATTCTTCTAAATTTCAAGATTTTTAGAAACAGTTAATGATTATTATAACCGTCTTAAAAGTAAACACCTACCAAAATACAAGTTTCTATTCCGAACAATAACACATAAACTGGAATTTTTATCACGTTTTTATTCTGCATTCCTTACGATTTGTTGTACCAACATAACATATAATTTATTACTGAACATATTTTCAATATAATTTTGCCACCATTATTTTTACTTTCTTCTATCTTTACAAGAAGAAAGTATTGGATTCGTGAAAAATTTCGACTTCCGGTTTTCAACGGATTTATACGTTTTAGAATGCCCAGAACACGATTTGATGGTTTTTAGAAAATGTCTGTCTGTGAGTCTGTCTGTCACTCTGTCACTCTGTCACTCTGTCACTCCGTCACTCTGTCACTCTGTCTGTGAGTCTGTATGTGACAAACATTTTGTGGGCGCTCTATCTCAAGAAATAATGCACGGAATTTCACAAAACTTCATATTTAGTTAGACCTTGATATAAACTGGACCTGATTAGTTTTTGGTGAAAATTGCCCAACAGGTGGCGCTGCTATGCGGCATTTTTCACGATTTCTGCAATAGCTATATCTCAAGAACTACTTCACGGATTTTGATAAAACTTCAGATTCAGTTAGTCCAAAATATAGTTTGGTGCTGATTACTTTTTTGTGAAAATCGCCCAACAGGTGGCGCTGGTATGCTGCATTGTTCATGATTATCGCAATAGCTCTAACTCAAGAAAAAATGCACGAATTTTCATCAAACTTCAGATTCAGTTAGTCCCTGATATAAAGTAGTACTGTTTAATTTTCGGTGTAAATCGCCCAATAGGTGGCGCTGCTGTGCTGCATTTTTCACGATTTCCACAAGAGCTGTATCTCAAGAACTATTGCACGGATTTTCATCAAACTTCAGATTTCGTTAGTCCTTGACATGAATTGACGTATAAATTAGTGCTGTTTAATTTTTGGTGTAAATCGCTCCACAGGTGGCGCTGCTATGCTGTATTTTTTGCGATTTCCGCAATAGCTTTTTCTCAAGAACTAATGCTTGGATTTTCAACAAACTTCAGATTCAGGTATACCTTAGTATAGTTTAGTGCTGTTTACTTTTAGTGTAAATCGCTCAACAGGTGGCGCTGCTATGCTACATTTTTTCAGAATTACCGTTATAGCTCTATCTCAAGAACTAATGCACGAATTTTCATCCAACTTCAAATTCAGATATACTTTGATATGAATTGGTGCTAAATCTTGTTATTTCTTGTACTATTTAAAGGATTTAATTGACGTGATTTATATAGAAGAAAGTTTTGTGATGACCACAACATACTAGTTTAAATTGGCACGGTAGTTTCAGAGATAACACTTTAAATTCAAACACACCAACGAAAGTTATTATTATTATTATTATTTGTATAGATCATTAAAAGTTATTAAAAATATTTTCCTTTGCTATTTCTCAAAAAATTACTACTTTAAAATAAATTATTTAATAGTACAAATGAGAGTTTTGAAACAATGGTTTACCAATTTAAATCGAAAACATGAGAAATTACATTTGAGATTTTCAATGTAGATCATTCATTTTTATAATTTAGCTTTCAAATTTTACGTGCAGACAACTTTAAAACGATATAAAAAAAATAACATCGCCTAAATTTGTTAATCTTTTATATCGAAACTTCAATTTATTCGACCTTAAGTTCTCTAATTAAAAATCACATTTCCTCAAAAGTTGTAATTAAATATAAAACTTCTTTTATATTTCCAATTTAAATATTTCTTTTTTGTTAATGTTATTTCAAAAACGGAAAGTAGACGAAAAACTATATTTGAAATTCATGATTTAATTAGTATACCAAAAGCATTTTTTTTTTTATATTTCATTATTTTAGAATTTCACTTCACCATTTCTCATTAATAATTTATAACTAATCCAACTTTGAAAGCTTAGTTTAAATAAAATATTTTACATTCAGAATTTTTCTCATTTAACAAAGTTTTATTTTTTGGTTTAGTGAAATAAATGTAGAAACTTTGATTTAAGGTTTTCAAAATATAGAATTCAAGTTATACTTTAGAAAATTCTCGTAATTCTATGTTAATTTCGTATTTATTCTGTGATTTCATGATCTGGAATAAGACGTGGTAATTTTATGTTATGGAAAACATTACTTATTTCTTAAAGCAAAGGAATTGCAATATATTATGTTTCTTATAATTTTAAATTTACATATTCTAAAGTTTTTATTTCAAAACGTATTTGTATATTATTAAATTGGTAATTATACCGCCTGTGTTTGCTTGTGTTTATGAATTTTAAGTAAATGTTGCATAATGTATGGCTACTGTCTGCTTTCATTGCATTTTTTTCACTAAGTTTTTGAATTTGCATCAAATCATTAAACATTGATTATAAGTATAATGTACTTTTACACAGTATCACGCTTGTAATACAGAAATCCTCGATTATCCCGTCAACCACTTTTCATTAAAAAAAATTACGGAAACTTATTAGGCAAACTATAACTTAAAAAAAAGGAAAAAAGTTGCTATTCGAGTCTAAAAATTACTAGTTGGATGTGCCCATCCCAAAACTTTCTTCTATTTAATACAATCTATATTTAGTCTAATATCTTAATACTTCAAAATGTCAATCTACTTATAATAAAATCCGAGTGGAAAAAATTGTGGGTAACCATTCCGGTGCGAACCATTCTGATCTCCGAATCGACCGTACATAAACGCCATGTTAGGCTAATGGAAAACACGTGCTAACAAATGACAGCTAAATGATAATTTCTTCCGCTTAAAATGATGTTTGTTCAGCATATTTTCACATAAAACATGTATATCATATCCGATTATAATGTATTAATTTCCAAGTTAAAATAAGCTATTATAAATATCAGATTACTAGATATAAACAAAAGAACACTTTTGCCATTCACAATTTCCGAATCTTTTGAACGCTACATATATAAAAAAAATACAGGTTAGCGTCGGCGGCGGTGCTGCTTTTAAAATATTTGTAAAAGTATATTAAAATCTTTCAGTATTTTAACTTTGTTTAAAACCTTCAACCAATTTAGTATAAAATTAAAAATAACGGATAACTATCTATACAACAAACGGAAGTACGAGCTGTAGGCAGCTACACTAGCACCCTTGGCCTAAGCTTTACAGAAAATTCCGTCTATAAATCAGGATGATATTTCTTGCTAAATCTCTGGCGCCTTCTATCAACAATTAATGTAAACAAAGATGTTGAAATAGTACTTTTTTTTTAAATGCATTTTATCAGATTTGAAGGAATTGCAAATAAAATGAATATTTTTTATCAATTCTCATTGAAATTGAAACATAAAGAATGCATAACACAGTGGTACAACATATTTCAATTATCTTACAGATATAATTATGAATTTTAGCATAATATATTTGTAGTGAAAAAAAAAGAAGTCATTAATGCAATTTGCTTTCGGAAACACTGCAGTTTAAAAACATAAAAAATTGCTGTATAGCGTATTACAGAATAATTAAAAATTAGTTTCTGAGTAGTAAAATAATTTGTAAGCCCGAAAATTAATAGGATACATTATTCTTTACACTATATTAATTTTGAGATTTATTAATTTGAGAATTATTCTGTAATACGCTAAACAGAAAAATTTTTATGTAGAGGAACTTAAACAAGCATTTTTGTCATAGAATGTGTAGCTGGAAACGGCGCGTTTAAGCGCTGGTGATTATACTGTAGTTTACATAATTTCTTTGTTCTAATTATCAAAAATCAAAGGATAATACTTTTTGACTAATAAAGTGCATAAGGCAACTTTTATTTTTATTTATTTATTTATTTATTTATTTTTTTTTAGTCAGAAAAATATATTTTTAAAATATTGTTTTGAAGATTTGTCATTCACATTCCGTCATTTTTGACGGGGGGTTATATACTAGCAAATTAATAATATTATTTCAATGCTATGTCGTTAATTCCGATCATGATATTTATTAAAATCAGTAGCTTTCCATTAATCTGTTGTATATCAGCTCTTCGCGAATAGACGGCTTATCATGATACGAAGTTCATGCTGCTTTATGATCCGCCGTTGTACAATAGAGCTACGAAATATCAAGTAAGTTACACAAAAATTGATATTACGGTGCCCCCTTTCGGCAGCATATTTCCAAATTCAAGGAGAACCTTGCCATACTCAAAAACAAACACGAAAAAATTCGTTCAATTCTATGCTTAACTTCATACACTTTTCGAAGGTACAATAATGTATATGGCACAAACATCGCTATTACTGCGCCCACTTTCGTTGGATTTTTTCGAAATTCAGGAAGGACCTTCTTGCCATGGCCAAAAACATGCACAGAAAAGTTTGTTGAATTATATACATAACTTCATACACTTTTCAATGGTACATTAATGAAAATGCCATATAAATCGCTATCATAGCACCCCCACCATTGATTTTTTTCCACATTAAGAAAGAACTTGCTTGTCATAGCAAAAAAAAAAAAAAAAAAAAAAAAAAAAAAAAAAAAAAAAAAAAAAAAAAAAAACTTTGTTCAATTCTACACGTAAATTCATACACTTGTCGATGGTACAATGGCGAAATGCGGACACACGAACACACAGACATGCGGACACACGGAGAGACAGACATTTTTTAGAAACATGTTGTTTGGTATCTCTGACCCTTTAAACGTATTGTTCCGTAGAAAACTGGAAATCGAAAAAAAATTCGATTACAATACTTTCTTCTATTGAAGATAGAAGAAAGTAAAAATAAATTCGGTATAGACCCATTAACTAAAGTGTCAACTACCAGTAACTTTAAACAATAAAATTCCCTATATGTTAATAAACACAGTACAAATTAGATATTTATTTGTTTACATTATTTTTTTGAAGTATCCGCTGGTGAATGAATGTCTGTGACCTCAGTTGAAACTGATCGTACGTAACTATGCATCGCAACATTTTATTCTCTTTTAATATCATGGCACTACATTACGGTCAATGGGAAAAACACTTTCAAATGCATTTTAAAGATGTTACACGTTTCCGATCACAATGAAATTGATATTCATTTATGAAGTGCACTTATATGTACATTCTGTAGAATATGCGGCCCAAAGAATAATACTTATTCATTCACAAGCCACACAAAATAATTCATTTATATAATGATATTTGGGAAACATTGTTGCGGCGTATTTTAATTATGTTAAACTATTTTACACAGACTGTCTGTCTTCCCGAACTCTAACTTGCGTTAATATATTTGGAATACTCTGTAATTAAGATAAATTAATTTGATTTACTATGGAATATTCGGTATTGAAAATAAAGTATGTAGCGTTCATAGTTTTTTTACAACATTATTATTACATTTATTATTACCTCAAAAGTATCCCATTGCATTATGGACTGTGGAGAAATGTTGCAAGTATACAAAATACGTAGCACCTATAGTGATCGTCTAGTCCATTCGTCTGCACTGTAAAAAAATACTACCAGTTTTCCTGTAGGAGTCGGAAAAAATAGTTGCCCTTATCGTACCGAAAATTTTTTCCGATCCAGCTCGAAATAAAATCCGTAAAAAAGGGGAAATAGTCAATAAAACGTTATTTTGCGGTTTTTATTCCGATTTTACGGATTTAAATTTTCCGGTACGATAAGAGCAACTATTTTTCTGATTCCTACAGGAAAACTGGTCGTTTTTTTTTTTTTTTTTTTTTTTTTTTTTTTTACAGTGTGTCTGTCCGCATATAACTGGGCTAGAACTACCCAGCCGAATCGTTTGAAATTTCACAAATATAATTGCTGCAAAATTGTGTCGAGACATTTCAAATTTTATTAAAATCGTATCAAAACTTTAAAAGATATTAATAAAAGTTTGCGTCATTCTATTAAATCCTATCATACGCAATTATTTCAGTGATATCCCATGATGAGCAATAAATCAAGTTTCCCATGGTAATTACGCCCTGTTTAAGATGGAGTCGTATTATTTCCGCATGACTGATATTAATATATTTAATCGTAATGAATTTTGTACACACTCAGAATGAATACTCAAATTTCAAGAAATTTTCTTGTTTTTTAACGAAACCGTTTCCTGGGAAATGCTCCGAGCGAATATTTTGTCAAATTGATGAAATTAATTTTTTCACTTGCTTGACGATATAAATTTCGTCAAAAGTTGGCTGGTGGTGCCGTCTATCGAACAGTTTGGAAGCTCATGTATTTATTGGCAGGGGGAAGAAAAAATTCACTTCTCGTTTTCCTCGGGGTGATTCGACACCGCGGCCTTTTGCGTGGGAGACCGTTACTCTTCCCACCTCGCTATTGGGGACTCGTATAGATTTGATTATAGATTAATGTAATGAATTCTTCTGGGTGTTTATGTTTTTATAAGGCAGATTGTAATTTTGTCGGTGCTCCTATAATTTCTGAAAGTTTTAAGTAAGGCTAATTTATTATTATGCTTTTCTCGTGGTCAATGAATAATTATAATATGGCTTGATTAAATAATTTATTAGTGAAATTTTCTTTGCTCAATGAATGGTTTGAATATTGTCTGGTTAATTTGTTGCACACAAATAACGAATTGTGAAGTGGATATTGCGTGATATTTTATCACTTTGAGTAGAGGGATAAGATTTTAACACTTTACTGTTTATAAAAGGGAGAGAGATTAATTATGTTTATTTTTAATTTGATTGAAAACAGAATAAACTTATTAAATAAATTTTTAAAAAAAGATATCCTGGAAGTTTGAAATTTTATTGACCAAATTTTCTTTTTTAATGGTTTTGAAGAACACAGGAAATGTATTCTTTTCGAATTAAAACATAACGAACATCATATAAATAAATAAATAAATAAAGATATTAATAAGCATTCCTAAAAATTTTAACAGCTAAAAAAATAATTAATGAAGATATAATAACTACATACATTTCGGTATTTTCTGAAAAGCACTAAAAAGTGCTGTTTTAAAATAAATTATTACAGGACTAACATAAACAAGCAAATATCTGCTTGCTAATATCACAGGATTTGAGGAGGTACAGCAACTGTTTCCTTAAAATGCATTGAGTCTGACTGTGATTGAGGCAGAACTTTTGTCAAATATTTGAGAGTTTACCTTTCGTTAAAAGTCACGTGATGTTGATAGGAAATGATCGACAAAAACGACGAAATACAGTTCAAGGATTTCTGAATCGTCAAAAGTGAGGGTTTTATTTCTGAAAGTGTATTCATGCATTTTTGCATATAAATGCAACAGCTATTGCAACTAGATCTGAACATTTTTTTTTCTAGTTATAGTACGAACGCAGTTCATTTGCCACTTAATAAGTAAAATTTCAGAATTGTTTCATTAATGTCATCCATGATTAAAAATATTACATTTGAAACAAGCAATAGGAAATATTTAATGAAATATTTTTCGTGCGCATTAATTTCTTTTAATCTTTCGACATATGATTAAAGATTATGTATACTCTCGAAGAAATTCATAGGATTTTGCTAAAGTTACTGCGATAAATTCTTGAAGTAAACCCCATCATATTTAATACCTGATTATACATCTACATTTTTTTTATAATTTTTAACTCAATAAGCGTAAATCTTATGAGTTAGAAAATGAAATAGGAAAATAAAAACTATTAAGCCGAAAAATCTTTTATTTTACAATATTTTACGGTATTATACTTACATTTTAAAAGTATATAACTCTCATTTTTTAAATAGTTCCATATATATTATATAAAATTATGCCATCGATTTATTATTTACTTTTTTTTGTATCTGTGAGATATATTGGAAATCCAATCACAATTGTCTAAATATTAAAAACAATATATATATATATATATATATATATATATTACTAAATAGCCAAAATTACCCAACCGAATCGTTTGAAATTTCATACATATAATTATTGCAGAAGTCTGTCGAGTCAAATTTTATAAAAATGTAATCAAAAGTTAAAAAGATATTGTTAAAGTTTACTTCCTTCTATGAAATCATATCATACGTAATTATTCCAAAGATATCCCATGATAAGTAATAATTCTAGGTTGCTATGATGATTACGTCCTGTTTAAGATGGAGTAGTATTACTTCCGTGTTACTGATATTAATATATACAATTGTAATGAATTTTGTATTCATGCATTTTTGCATAAGAATGCAACAGCTATAGCACCTAGATCTGAATATTTTTAAAACTAGTTATACTACTTTCGCACCTCATTTGCCACGTAATAACTGCAATTTCAGAATTGTTTCAGTAATAGCATACATGGTTAATAATATTACACGTGAAACAAGCAATTGAAAATATTTAAACAAATATTTTTCGTATGTAGTTATTTATTTAAATCTTTCAACATATGATTAAAGGTTATAGATAAACTCAAAGATATTCATATAAGTGACATATTTTCTTTATATATAGTATTGATAGGCTTTTGCAAATGTTTCTGCGATATATTCTTCAAGTAAACTCATGCATATTTAATACACCATTATACATCTACATTTCTTTATAATATTATAACATTCAATCAACTCAAATTTTATGAGTTACAATTTGGAATAGAAAAAAAAAAGTCTCATTTGCCACGTAATAACTGCAATTTCAGAATTGTTTCAGTAATGACATCTGTGGTTCAAAATATTACACGTGAAACAGGCAATTGAAAATATTTAAACAAATATTTTTCGTATGCAGTTATTTATTTAAATCTTTTGACGTATGATTAAAGGTTATAGATAAACTCAAAGATATTCATATAAGTGACATATTTTCTTTATATATAGTACTGATAGGCTTTTGCAAAAGTTTCTGCGATAAATACTTCAAGTAAACTCATGCATATTTAATACATCATTATACATCTACATTTCTTTTTAATATTATAATATTCAATCAACGCAAATTTTATGAGTTACAATTTGAAATAGAAAAAAAAAAACTTTTACACCGAGAAATCTTTAATTTTAGAATATTTTACGGTACTATATTTACGTTTTAAAGGTATATAACTTTCATTTTTTAATTAGTTCCATATATATTATATAAAATCATGACAATTGATTTAATATTTACTTTGTATCTGTCAGATGTATTGGAAATCCAATCATAACTATCTAAATATGACTTTCAATTTCTTAACGGAGATAAGATTATTGATTTTTTTTTTTCTTCTGAAAAACATTGCTTTCATGTAGGTCATAAAAATTGATTTTTAACATTTGTACAGCTGATATTATATATAGATGGTGTTTATGGGTGCTATCATCACAAATATTGTTATGTTTAAAAGAAAATCTATTTTCGTCTTGAAAAGCTTGTTATTATTGCCGTATTTTATCGATATAACAAAATTCAGATTTATTTACTTGACTTTGATTGAGATGTATACACTAAAAAAATACGACCAGTTTTCCTGTAGGAATCGGAAAAATAGTTGCCCTTATCGTAAAATCGGAATTTTATTTTATCGGAATAAAATCCATAAAATCGGAATAAAATCCGTAAAATACCGTTTTATTGATTATTTCCTTTTTTACGGATTTTATTCCGAACTGGGTCGGAAATTTTTCCGGTACGATAAGGGCAACTATTTCTCCGATTCCTACAGGAAAATTTGTCGGATTTTTTTTACAGTGCATTATAAGTTAACGATTTAGATTAGTACGAAAATTTTAATACACAAAAATTACTACAAAATATTTTTTCAGATTGTTTTAACATTTTTATTGGGTTAAATATTTTTTTTTATTCATAAAAAAAAGAAATTAATAATTTTTTTTTATAATTAGAAATTACTAAGCAGTTTTGTTTTTCAAAATTAAAGAACAAAACCAAGAACTTGCTTATTCAGATCTGTGCATCATTTAAATACATTACCTTTGTAAGTATAAATAAATTAAACATTTATATTCTTTATTTTTCAACATATTTTTGTCATTAATAAAATACACATAGAATGTATCCTCAAATTATTTCAGACAATTTCTGACATTTAATCAACTTATAGAGAATAAGGGGTGAAATTAAAGAAATCGTAGTACTTTTTTTAAGCAAAATAATCATAATAATCCTAATAATAAAAAAATAAAGAATAAGTTAAATTACTGATTATAAAATATAATAATTTATGAGAGTGTTTTCGGTTACATATTTCATAAAAACTAATATTAAATTCACCAAACAATTATCTGTCAGAACAAAAGCTGTAAAAGTGAATAATTAAATTTATTTATCTGTATAATATTTGATGTTCTTTTCCCTTATTTCTTTTAGTGATAAAGTATTTTTAGATGTACTGTTGAAAACTCTTCATAATTTACGAAGAAAAAATGTTTGGAATTAAAGGCATAAATTTTTAATGTAAAATAAGAGGGACAAATGTTAATGGATATTATCTCGGGACATATGTTAATAGTTGTAATTTTATATTTACCTGTATAAATAACTTAACGGCACATATGAAAGTGTTAAATCACACTCCAAAATAAACATTTTAATACACAACTTGTAGCATATCACTATTTCACATAAGTTTATATCCATGATTAGACGGTTCCACATTTCTATGTTGTTTCTATTTAAGATATAAATTATACTGTACTTTTTGTTTTCAAAATTAAACATGCAATTTTATAAAGTTGCCATAATTAAATATGCGACATTTGAAAGTGCAGGTTGTTTTAAGTAACATACAGGGTCTAATATAATTTAAATTTTATTCTGAAAATGTTGCCTTAAAAATATACACACAATATTGTTGTCTAATATGGCTATATTTTACTTTAGTTTTCTCAGTTTAAAAATTCTGACATTGGAAATTGATTTATATTTATAACACCAGATTTGAAAACTGCAACATCCATACTAAGGATAGGGGAAACTAGAATATTCTTCACCAAAAAATGCAGTACCTAAAGAATTATCACAAATAAATAAAACAAGTGTAAAATATGTAATACATTTACATATTATACTTTAACTTATACCGTAGCTTTGCATATAAAGGCACATTTTTCAGCTTCAAATTATTTCCAACTGACATTTATAGGAAAAATCGTTTTCGAAAAATTAAATTACGTCTACAATGTTAAATGTAAGATTTTTAATTGAATGCCTACTTCAAACCTCAGAGCAAGGAAAATCTTTATGGTATTGAAAAGTTTTCATATTTTCCATAACGAAAATTATGTACATATATTTAAAAAAACGGATTATCATTCTGATATAAACAAATTAACAACTCGTTCCTCATAACTTTGACTGGAGGATTTTGTCGATGCCAGTGTGCCAGTAGGTAAACATATTTTATTTTTCAAATGCACAATTTATATATTAATTTTTTTCAGCACCGTTAAATAAGAGCAGTAATTTCTCTGTTCTAAGGCACGTTTATTATTTTCTTATAAAATATGAAGGGCACGATAATTTATTTTTTTCTTTTTTATTATATATAAATTTTATGTGTCCTGCTATAGATTTCATTGAAATTACTAGAAACGAACCTTTGTAATTGCTTAACTTGTGTTATATTGAGTGCATTTCTTAAATGCAATAAATACAAAAAATAATTAATAGTTCTTTTATGAGTTTACAACAATTGGTACTAATAAAAAATCCTAAAATAAATGTAATTTAGCTTAAACACTTTTTTCGTTTGCTAAAAAAAGCATTAATGTCCATATATCTTTTCTCTGAAAAAAACAACTTAAAAATAAAATAATAAAACAGAATTATGCAATGATTATGTAGTTTTTATAATTTGTGTTACATTAATTCTGTCTTAAACATTTTCTGGATTATGTTGACTGTTATGTTGTCTGATCAACTGGATTATGTTGAAAACCCTCGGTCCCCGTCCGTTCTACTTCCAAGAGACCCAATTAAATCCCAAAAAAAGAGATATAATTCCCGGAAAAAATAGAGGTTGTTCCATGGTTTAACCCTTATGCCCCGACAGCGCTTCAAAGTACCATTAAAATGACCTGTTACAACATTCATTTAATAGATCGATTATCAGTAATGGAATTTAGAATGAGTTATAGATACTTTACTCTATCTTGTTCCAAAAACATTATTGGTTGCAGAAAAGAAATATATATTTTTTAAAAGGAAGATTTCCTTTTCATTTGCATCTTCTCAGTTTTATTGACGTTGAAAGATTTAGGGGGGGGGGGAGGCGAAGTTTCAGTTGGGAAATATTTCTTAAATGCTATTGTAAGAGCTTTATATTTGTACATTTTCTAATTTTATAGAAAACTAAAAAAATATATATATATTTTTTAAATAGAAAATTTGAGGGAAGATTGACATACTCCACAAAATCCCTATAAATTCAAATTTAATAATTTAAATTTTATTTGCAAAAATTTTCTAAAATTTATTAAATGACTGTGCAAATATTCTAAAAGTAGTTTCAAAAACTCACGAAAAATGCATTAGAAGATGAAACTTTAATGAATTCATAATTTGGTACATAAAGGGTTAACCACCGATTTCCGGTCTTTTCAATTCTAGTCTTCGATAATAGGTTATAAAACATAAATTTATTAATGACATAAAGTATCTATTTTATCGATACGAAAAAAAAGTGTGATTATTGTAATAATGAATGGATCACCGAGTGTGTTTCCAAATAACACTTTAATAAAACATTCTTAATTCTCTGATAAATATTATAAAATTTAAAATAATGCAGGTTGGATAGCTATTATTTAAAAAACATTTTGTTTCTATCCATGTGCAATTTAATTCGTATATATATATATATACATATATACAAGGGGGTTCATCCCACCGCGAGCTTCGTCCGGCAACCCTGTTCAGGCTTCGCTGCTTCTGAAAACATACAGATGTGCCGTGGTTAAAAAATATTACCAGGTTACGGAAGATTGAATGATATTATCAATATAAAAGCGCGTCTATATGCTGTAATCGCGTTGCCATGCTTTTTAGTTTGAATGCGCATTTTTAGGATACCTCTGCCTCACCCATCGCTGCCGTAATAAATTTTTCGGAATTGATACGTAAGGTCAATTACACATTTGAAAATCAGCTTGTATAAAAAGGTTAGGTTAAAAATGACGCTATCTTCATGAGTTTTATAACGACGCTATGACAATATTCTTCCTTTAGGTATGGGGTGAAAAAATAGGAATAGCTTTCACATCCACGTATGGAAAAGCATTCTCTTTGAAATTTTTCTGTTATTTTTTATATCTTGATCGAGTTTTAGGTATTTCAAGAACAGGTATAGCTTATTCATTAAATATTTTCTCTATTTTAATACGCCATCATACATATTATCAGATTATTTTTACATTGTACATTGTTTGTATTAAATAATAAAAAAATTCGAATTTTCTAACATGTAATTTTTAATAGAAATTCGCACAAAATAAATTGAAAGTCTCTTGCGCATGCATTTATTTGTATTTATGATTCATCAAGTGATGTACTTAATAAGCAAATTTGCTTGCAGCACTACCATTAAACCTTGTGATGTCAGATTAAGTCTACGGAATGAAAATCCGTTTTAAAAGTATTGTCTTAATATATGACGTAATTTCCCTATTAAATGCATTTCTGGTGTAATAATTTTCTTATTCTAAATTTGTTTCCTCATTTTAAAACTCACGGGTAAATATGTTATTTAATTTTAAAATGTTTGAGAATTGAACTTTTTAAATATGATCTAATATTCACCGTTAAATGTTTTTACGTGTAAAAATTTAATTATTTTAGGAACTTAAAATACTCAATGTTTATTTAGGGTTATATTGTACAGTAATCGTTTCACATTAAGAAAAATAAAATTAACAAAATCACTATAAAATAAAATAAACAAAAATACTTTCACGAAACAATACCGAAAACCATAAAATGTAACATATATTTATGTAATAAAATAGCGCAATCTAAGACTTAGTAACCGATGTTATAATAATAAATGTTTTATTTAATGTAAAAATTTGAATCAGTTATAAGCGTGGTTCATTTTACCGCGTTAATATTTTTGGCAATATACCTCTATTAACGTATGAACGGTGTCGAGATTTTAAATAAATGTTCAAAAGTAAAAAATCGATTAAAAAATGAATTTATAATGCGATACTTGATCATAGTGTTAGTTTGAAGGTCCTTTATGACAATAGTTTGCGTTATCAATACCAATGACGTTATTTTTAAGCATGAAACGTTTGTTTAAGTAAACCAGCTACATTTCAAAACGATATCGGCAATATAACTAGCTGAATTTCGGTTGCCTTTGAAAAGTAGCTCGTTGATAAAGTATTTTTCACAAATTGTCATTTTTCATTAACGAATTTCTAACTAAGGTGTTAGTATTTTATCATTACCCACGAGTAGATTTGGAACTGATTCTTCGATTTTGCTTTTTATTTTATTTTTGTTGGAATAGACGCGTTCTGGTGGCTTTGCAGGACAAACTAAGGCATTAACAGAAAATAAAATGAAATGAAATGAAAAGTAAAAGTGACAATTTGTGGAAAATCACTTTACATCCAGCTACATTTAGAAGGCAACTGAAATTCAGGGCTCACTATCGGCGATAGCTTTCTGAATTTTTACCATATTCGTCTGGCCTTTTTCTCAAAGAGTTCGCCTGTATTGTTGATTATCAAATGTTGAAAAAAATTGGTATCGATCGCGCAGTTAAAAATCATTGCATATAAATTGTTATATCTAATCAACTCAATATCGTAGGTTTGCTTAAATGCAAGTGATAATGGAATTTACTCAAATTCTTCCATATCTGCTTTAAAAAAAAAAAAAAAAAAAAAAAAAAAAAAATGCATTTCGCCAGACCACGTGCAAACATTCAAACTTAAGAGTTCCAGTAGTACCCTCAGAAAGACTAACGTGGGTAATTTCCACACAAAAACAATTTATTTACAATTATATCGAGGTACTGCGTGATACCTAGTATATAGATTTTATTTATTTATTATGTTCACAAATAAACCCTGCTGCGATTTAAATAGAATTTTTTTTAAAATCTGTTTTTCTGACAATTTTCAAGTATTTTATAAAAGAGTGGTTATTTGTCTAACATAATTTACGATGTCATTCAAGAAGTAATATTATCGACAAAAGAATGCAGGAAAACGAAATTAATATTGTTTGACAATATCAATGATATTTTAACAAGATTATTTTTTATTAACACTATTATTATTAATATTTACGTTTTTTAATTATTACAAATCAAAGCTGTTAATTAAAAAAATTATCTCAATACATGTGAAAATTAAAGAAAAGTCACTTTATCATTTATATTAATTTAAACAAATTTCTGGCAAAATTCACTCTTACTTGTTGGACATGGGTGCGAACTGCAACGCTAGTTTCAGTCATAGCACTGCAGTTCGCAGCCATGTCCAACAAATAAGAGAGAATTATGTCAGTCAGGTATCGAACGGATAGATGAACAGGTAAAGCATTGACAGGGCACGCCAAGTATCCAGGTTCGATTCCTGGTGTGGGCATTTTTCGCTGTGCTGGAATAAACTTCAACTGTGCTACTCCATCCTTGAATATGATTTAATCCAGGTGGAAAAAACATTCGTTCTCTTCATTATTCCAGTAAATCTTTCATAATCAAAACACTCATGCAGAGAAAATGCCAGCATATTGCATTTTCTTTCAATATTATTATAATTCCTTAAAAAAAAAAAAAACATATATCCATTTTCTCTTTGGGATACAAAATTCAATTTTTTTTTTTTTTTTTTTTTTTTTTTTTTTTTATCATAACAAAAATACATTGGAATAATGGTTTACTTTTATGTAAAAGTAAATTTTTAATTACAATATTATAAAATAATCTCATTTTTATCATATATTTTTTTTCAAATTACTAATTTCTCAATCGAAAATTATAAAATTAATATTTCGAATATGAATTCATTATACATATTTTTTTCTGCATTAAATGATAGATTTATATATATATTTAAAATTTTTAACGTCCAATTGTAATTCCGCTATATTAACATTCTCATTGAAAAAAATATCTGTCACACATATTTGTGGATGAATATTTCATATTTTTATCCTTCCTTTTATTTGTGTTCACATATACGTGTGCAATATATGACTGTATCATATATTAAATTGACATTATATAATTTTAATTAAAATTTTACAACTCTAATTACTCCGTTCCTTTATCCTACTTCAAAGTGTTTTTACTTTTCAGAACGTTATACGCATATATGCATTATAAAACTCCTTACATCTACATATTTAGTGAAACCAATGAACGTACTGCTATAACCATATAATTTAATTTCACGATACCCCTGTAAGAAAATTAGATTAAATTTCAAAACGCATTCCACACGAAAAATTAAAACTACATTTTAAATTCCGCAGCGCGTTTGAATTACATAATGATAATTAAAACTTGAATTTCTCTTATCAAATGAATGGGTTGAAATCTCTAATGTACTATTAGTGACGGATAATTAAGTTTTACGTATATTCAGGATCTTTTTCTGACATTCGAATTCAGTGTATTCTTATTAATTGCAGCGAGTAAATGATTTTAAGTTTGTTCATATGTAAATTAATAGTTTTTGCGAATTAACATTTGCATTTAATGATTGTCATTCAAAGTGAACAATTTATTCAGTAACTTAAGAAATCGTCTAAAACGTCATTTTAGAAGAAAATTAAGAACATATATGCATTTTTTTACTATTTACTGTCTCATTATTGTTTCGGGTTTCGTCAATTTAATATTTTCTGTGTATAGTTCTAACAGTTGGAAATGCTACACTTGAGAATTCTGCGGGGAAGAAATCAAGGTTAAGTATCGAATATGAAATAGTAATGCTATATAAACTGACTCTTGTCAGGCATGAAGGCGTCAACATTTTGAATACAAATTCTTGAATAAAATCCCTCGCCGACGCAAAGATTTGTAAATTATATATTTATTTATTTACACTATACCGATTTTCATCAGGCATTACTGCTTCAAAAATGTGGTATTCATGCATGTATGTGCTTATAATATTTCTTAAACAGTCAGAATACAGTTACATAGAAACGCTTTTAATTCCATATTTAAAAGTAAATTTTTTATCGTTATATAGAAAAACATGCCTTTTTTTATTTTATTTGTATTAGCGATACTTTTGTTGTTTATTAAAATTCAATATATTTCTAAAAAAACTAGTTCTCATATCTATATCTGTGTTTCTAAAATATCTGTATATTTTGATATTTTCAAATTCAAATGCATAACCCAAGTGCTCGCATGTAATGCAGTTTTGAGCAATGATAATCAAATTTCAATTGGCCCGGGTTCGAGTTGCCTATGTTGGTCACTATGTTGGCCTTTGCGCCTCTTAAGCAATTACTTTGAAATTTGATTTTCCTTTTGAAATATTGTATTCAAGACGAATGTTTCTCTCTAGAATAATTTTCATGTATTAATATAATAAATTAGATATTGGGAATATTTTACTCCTTTTCTTTTAAAAAAAAGCAGTAAGTATTTTTTTTCTATTACATTTTAAATGACATCTCACAATTTTAAAATTTTATTTGGAAAATATGTATTTTTAATATTGATAATGCACAATTTTGAAACTGTTTTGAAGAAACCTTAGTGTCACTATATGTATTTTGTAAATTACTTGTGGCTTAAAATTTACATTAAGTTTATAGTTTATTTAATTCATACATATTTTACATTTGTATCGTGTAGCCTGCACATCAGTATAGTTTTCTAAATCGTTGTAACATTTTATTTTGAATCTAAGAGTAATTTTGTAAGCTGTTTTTTGGTAAAAGATATTTATCGTTTTAAAATGAAATCTCAAAAATCTAAAATTAATAAACCCTGTATTTGTAATATCAAATCGTTGTCGAACACAACGAAAGTTTTGAAATGTATTCATAAAACTTATTTCTGCAGCTTATTCGAAATATAAGAAAGCGGAAATACTTTTCCATATGATTTTCTTCGAAATTTCCCATCATAAGACAAACTGGTTCTGTACAAAATAAAAATCCCAAATAATACAATTTTTCTTCTTTTTTTGTGAAGACCAAAATAAATTATTTTAATTTATCATATTTAAGTAGTATTTAGTAGTAAAATAATAAACTTTTCTTAGACCTTTTAATAGAACCGTATGAATAGAACAAAGTCTCGCCACATCCATTTACATTTAAAAAGTTTTTTTTTTTTTTTTTCTATGTTGTGGCATAACGACACATGTTAGTTAGGTATTTAAGAGTAATTAAATTGCGCACGGAAATATTAAACTAAATAAGTATATTTAAATTATATTATACATTATGTTTGGAAATTCTTTCCGTTATTTAAATCATTATCAAAATATTAATTACTTGCTTCACATACGAGTGTAATTCAAAAATTATCTGCAATGTAGTTATAATTTTATTGCAATACAAATACTAACATTAACTTCATTTTTCAATATAGTCCTCTTGCTTTTCAACGTACTTGGTCCATCGTTGCACTAGCTGCCTGGTCCTCTTAAAATAAGAAATTTTTTGGCTGTGGAACGAGCCACGCATACACCGACTTTAAGAAACCCAATCAAATCTGGTGTGAGTGATTTCGTAGGCAAAACTGTGACTAATTTGCATACGATATTCCATTTCATCAATAGTCTCTCGTCTGTCGAACAGAAACATATCATGTGCACGCTCAATGTTGTCATAATTTTTTGCTGTCGTCCGGCTGCTTCCTCATGCGTAACACTTGTGCGGCCGTATTTGAATTTTGCAATTCATTCGTTGACACTCCGTTGCGGAAAGACACTGTTATAGTATCGTTCTGAAAGTCTTCAAAGGATTGCGTCCCCTGATACACATCCCGACCACAAAAAAAAGGGTCGCTGTTCGTTGCTGATCTTTTATGCAAACTTCTAATGGAGCGGCCATGATCTATCTGCAACAAAAGGAAGTAAAATGGAGGAATTACGATCAAACTTTCGAAAAATGACCACAACAGCATAACAATAAAATAAACAAAAAGAGGTGTCAGTATGAACTATGTAAAAATTGCGGATAATTTTTTACTTACCATCGTATTTTTTTTTTTTAATGCCCGATAAAAATAGTAAACTGAACATACTCAGTGGTTTGAGATAACCTCATATACAAAATTCAAATACATTAATAAATCAAAAATAAATTAGATAAATTTTTTTAAATAATTAAATATACAAAAATTTATTGATATTTTTTCCTATTAAAACACATATTTATTCATCTAATAGGTATTCCTTTCATAATTACATAATTCCGAAAGCATGAAAAATTGGACTTTAGTGCAGATTTTATAAGGAGATTTTAATACGGAAATTTAATGTGTATGTAGAAAGTTTTATAACGAAAAAATAGTTCTGTATTTACGCAAGATTAAAATTGATGAGTGTGGTTAAATTAATTAACCGTATAAGCGGTAAACCTATCATGTGTCTTCTAACAAACAAGCGATTTAAAGATTAATTAAACGTTTATAACAAATTCTTGAAAACTTCCAAATTGAAATAAACTTAAAATGCACATTTCTTTTAGGTAATGTTTAAATTAATAGAACCTTAGCTGTAATTGAAAATCATTTTAATCATGGGGTTTAGGATAATTAAAGTTTTAAATAATTATTTTTATTTTCCTTAAATATTTTATTTAAAAAAAATTTAAAAATGTCAATGTAAGAGGTTTGTGATTTATAGATAGATTTCATTTTGTAAATATGCCAAGGAAAAGTTGCTTGCAACATATTTTGTATTCTTTTAACAGATGAATATATTTGGAAAAATGAAGTAAAATTTTCACTAACCAGCATTGTATAATGATATTCTAATTTATATGTAAAAACATTTTACTCCTTTAATTTTCGCTATTCTTGAAAAAGGAAGTATTAAAATATATGCACTTAACAATAAATGTCATTCAAAGAAAATTCAAACGACATTACATTTTAAAAATATTATTACTATTAATTATTTTATTTTATTTATTTATTTTTTTGCGAAATGTGCAGATGTTTTTACGGAAGTGATTTTAAATAAATATTACTGGAAACTTATAAATTACACAATAAATATTCTACAAAAATTATACAATAAATATTCGTTATATACATTAAATATTCTACAAAAAAAAATATACAATATATATCCTTTTAAAAAGTAAATAAGGAAGACGACGAACCAATATATCTTAAACACAAAATTATTAAAAAATATATCAAGATTAGTATTTATACAATACTAAAAATTCCTAATACCGAATTCCTTGCATCTTTTTTTTTTCGTTTTATGTTTGTATAGGAATCTGAATTTGCTTACAAAGTTGATTCAAAAATATCAAAATACATATTACGGAACAATAGCGATTTTTCTTTATAGGCACAATATAGGATAAATTTCTACGTCGTTAATTTTGTCTATTACCGCACTCTGAAAAAACTCATTGTTTTAGACCGAACCTTTTTCATCTGATTGTGAAATTAACTCTCTATCAACTAAACACTGCATACATGTTCGACCAGTGCTAAAAAATGAATATATTGGAATAGAAAAAAGAAGCTAACAAGATTGAGCCGTTATTTAGTGCTTTTGTACTTTTCACATATTCTTATATTGTGTAGTTGTAAGAATCTTTGATAATTAATGAATATTAAAGTACTGCATTATTAGGTATTTAATATTTATTAGATTATGTAAGCTTTATTTTATTTCTTAACAATCTTTCTTTACAATTTACAAAAAATAGGCTGACTGTTATATATTTATCAGATTATGTAAGTTTTATTTCATTTCTTAACAATCTTTCTTTACAATTTACAAAAAATAGGCTGACGACTGTCATATATTTAAAAAAAAATTGTATTATTTTGTCATCTATCTGCGTAGATTGGAAAAGCTATACTTAGATGTAATTATTACTTAATTCATTTATCAAACGAAACTAATTTAAAATGATATAAACTCTTTCTAAACCTGTAGTTTATGAACTTTTCTACATTCATGCTAAATTCCTTCATTTCTAAGCTCAGGATTGCAGCTCTAACTG
The DNA here is from genome assembly GCA_963932465.1 of Maratus speciosus. Taxonomy (NCBI): domain Eukaryota; kingdom Metazoa; phylum Arthropoda; class Arachnida; order Araneae; family Salticidae; genus Maratus; species Maratus speciosus. The sequence goes on along the minus strand of OZ010795.1, from coordinate 76,936,270 downwards.
CTATAATAATAATAAAAGTTGCCGTTACTTCTATAATTTCTTATTTGTTTTTTGTTTAGGATTCGATCCTAATTATATATCTAATTTCTTAACACGTTTGCATATATATGAATTTCAATAAACTTTGATGTACATCAATTTTGTAACTATAATCTATATTTCACACCTTTTTGTATCTTTATTTTGTACATATACACACACACACACACCAACACACACATACACACATATATAGAAGTTGATCAATATCATTAAAACAATTAAAGGGCTTTAGCAAGTTTGTTGTCTTTCACTAACTGTATTTAAAATATTCATTAATATAGTATATCTCAGAGTATGGACAAAGAAATGCCTTAAAATGGGTCTAAAGCTGAATGATGATAAATATATCCATCATTTATTGGTTGCGGATGATCAAGTCATCATTGCAGAAGATGGAGAGGATGCCACGTACATGCTTCGTAAATTAAAGGACACTTATGAAGGAATGGGGATAAAATTAAATATGAGTAAAACTGGGCATTTAACTACTGGTCAGAAGACTCATGGGCGATTCTGAAAAGGTGGACACTGGACACAAGTCATAACATTAAGTTTTTCAAACATAACTTTAATTATCATTGACTTTATTTATTTATTTTTTTTTTTTTTACACTGAGTTTTTAATTCTATTCAGAGACAGAAAATGACATAATTTATAGTAAAAGCTTTGTATAAATATCAAAAAATTTTATTATTCTGTGCTAAAGAGGCCAATTTCGGACATTCATAACGTTAACTGCTCCAATGTATCACCAAGAAAAAGAGTTTTAACTTTCTTCCAGGTGGTTCTAATGGTAAACAACGATTGAATAAAGGAAACAGATGATTTTTTGATAATTTCGTTAAGAGATGGCAGGATGATTTATTGCTTTTTTGAAGATAGAAGGACTTTTCTATAAAGAATTTTTCTGTATTCTGTTATGTCCGAAAGTAACGTACGTAACAAAGCATTTGATTTTATAATTATTATTACTGGATAACAAAAAGTTAATTATGCATATATATATATATATATATATATATATATATATATATATATATATATATATATATACAGACACATTTACTACATTCTTAGTCTTAAAATTTTTTTAAATACTAAGAGCAACGTCCAAAATCTGTAACGTGCGTGCGAAAAAATGTCCAAAATTTGTAACGTACACAACTGCTAATTACATGCTTTAATCATTAATTTTCCAGAATAGTTGCTGTCTTTTAATGTTTGTGTATAATTTTGTAGACATACTATTAAAAATATTTATATATTATATTTATAGACAAAATACTATACTATTAAAAAAATGGCCTTAAATTTGAAAGTTTTAAAATTACATGTAGTTAACGTTTAATGATCCCACCTTTTGAGAATCTCCCTCATATCTTATCGAATAATACTAATCATATAACTGCAGAGCAGATGAAATGCCTTGGTTCTATTATTCATGAAGATGGATGAAAGGAGAATTGGTGAATTCAGAAAACAAAAGCAATGTTGAATTCTGTTCTGTGAAGTAGTAATATTTTCCCTAAAATTAAACGTTTAATTTATAATACAATTGATCAAAGCATTTTACCCCTATTGTGCAGAGACTTGAAAATTGAATCTACGTCTAAAAAAGAATTTCCTCCTTACCGATCTTCTGGCGAAGATCAGATAGAAAGTCTAGGTTTGAAAAAGTTAAAAATTCAAGAATACGGGTAATAATGCAAGTCAAATGAGACGTTGTTAACCCTTTATGTACTGAATTATGAATTCATGAAAATTTTATCTTCTAAAGCATTTTTTATGAATTGTTTAAACTACATTAGAAGATTTACATAATCATTTAATAAATTTTATAGGGATTTTAGAAGGATTGAAGGATTTAGAAGGGTTAATTAAATTTGAATTTATAGGGATTTTGTGCAATATTTATAACTGCAATCAAATTTTTATTTGAAATAATTTTCTGAGTATTTTGTAGAATTAGAAATGTACAAATATAACGTTCTTACAATAGAAATACAGAAATATTTCCGAATTGAAAAATCCCCCCCCCCCCCCCCTATTCCCAATCCAACGCCAAAAAAGCTGAAAAGGTGAAAAGGCAAAAGAAATCATCCTTTTAAAAGTATTTTTGTTTTGTGTAAACAATAATGCTTTTAGAACAAGATAAAGTAATGCATCTATATTCATCCTAAATTGTATTACAGCTAATCGATGTATTAAATTAATCTAGGATCTAGAGGTAGATGAGATACATCTACCTCTCAACTTAAAAACATAAAATCTGCGGTGAATTCCTCTCCATTATTACTGATTCTAGCAAATACTCTCTCATACCTTCTGTGACAAACTCTGCTCGTCTATATGCTTTTCCTAAGGTTCATAAACCTGATATTCCGTTTCGCCCCATCGTTACCAATATTGGTACTGCCTCCTATAAGCTTGCAAAACATTAATTTCTAAGTTCTCCCCCCCCCCCCACCTTTACTTTTGAAATTGAAACTCAACAATGTCTAGCTTTTCTGGATGTCCTAGTTATTCGTAATGATTGTGAGTCTTTGACGACAGTTTATCGAAAACCTTTTGCTGTAAGTTTACCCCTCATTATAAGTCCAGTCATTCCCCACATCAAAAACTTGCAGCTTTCAATACTCTTATTTTCCATGCACGTAAAATTTGTTCAAATTCTGTGTTATTTAATAGTGAAATTAACTATACAAAAGCAGTTGACATCAATCGTGGATTTAGTTTGAATATCATTAACCGTATTTTATCTAAACCTGCGATAATCGCTGATTCTGTTCCAGTAAATAAAGAATTTAGAAATGTTATTGTCTTACCTTAATTTCCTAAAATCAGTACACAAATTTCTCGTATTCTCAATAGGTTTACTTTGTAAGTTGTTTTCTTTCCAACCAATAAAATTTCTTTATCCAGACTTAAAGATCCTATTGAAGGCCACAATACCTGGGAATTTACAGGCTTTTTTGTGAGTGCGGCCTCTCTTACATTCGACAGACGAGGCGTGCACTTAGAATTAGGCTAAAAGAACACCAGAATTACGTTAGAAAGCAGGAATTTGAGAAATCTACAATAGTGATACATTGTAGGAATTCCAATCACCAGTTTAATTATACAGAGGCTAAAATTATTCAAAAATGTAACTCAGCTTATGATCTTGACTTTTACGAAGCTCACTATATTCATAAACATACTTCCTCCTTAGTAAATGATATGACCAGCACCTATTTTCTTTCGCCAGTGTGGAGGAGTCCTGCGCAGTGACTCTTTTTCAGTTGGTTTTGGTCCATTACGTCATTTCTTTAAGATATATAAACTTTTGTTCTCGCCTTTTCAATCAGTCCATAAGCCAGTACTCGGGGCTATAACCTGCGGGTTCTTTGAACCCCTTTTTAGTCCCCGGTACGGTATGCTATTTCTCTCTTCCAGCTTATTTTTTGCCGTCTCCAAAAAATAACGTTACCTCACAGAAGCAACCCGTAAAACAAAGCATTACGATTAAATACTCTAATGCATTTTGTTTTTTATTTCTAAGCATCGCACATTTCCTACTTTTATACCGACGTATTGGGAAAAAAGTGTACTTTTAAATGCAATTTCTTTGATAACTGCATCTCCATTTATTTTTTAAATATTAATATTTTGTAGTTTTTAGCACCATTTGTTTAATTTTGGCAACTCAAGTACTCCATTTATACGGAAAGTAAAGGGAAAATAGTTGAAAAATAGCAATTATATCTTTTTGTTGCCATTTTCTCACAAAAATTGAAAGAAAATGTAATTAAAATACGTGCTATTCTGAAAAAATATATTAAACGAATAATTTCTGTTAAAACATGGAGCTATTATAAACTATATTTAATTTTAAGTATGTATAGACGCTTTCAGTCATGACGTTTTGTTTGGAAACTGACTCCAAACAAACGGTTGCCATACATCATTTCTTTTTAAATATAAATCGTGGAAAATGTTACCAGTACATATCAAGTATTAAAACATTTAGATGTGAGATATAGATTTAAGATACAGCTGCAATACATAAGCAAAATATAAAATACAACATAGAAACCGTTTGTTTGGGAGTCAGTTTCCATCCAAAACGTCATGACTGACGGCACGACTGAAATCGTCTACATTAATGTTACACACAAGTGAAGGCCTATGAATCATTAGATAGACTTTTTTTTTGTCGAGTTTTTTTAATGACGGCATCTTTTTGCTGCATTTGGGTATTACTTTGCGATAGTGTCATCCTGTGCATGCTTTACTGTAGATGTTTAAGAGTAGATGGTAAATGTGGAATTCTTAAGTGGATGCGAATGACGTCATTTTACATAAAATAAAAGTGTGTACTTTAAGTGTTAAAATTGAAATATGTTTTGTACTATTTATATATACATATACTTTTTTTTCATCGGTGGCAACACTAAATTCTGAAAAAGCTGAATTCCTGTTTTCTAGTAATTCTCTCTCTCTCTCTCTCTCTCTCTCACTGAGGAAGGAGATTCTGTCGTTTTGTCGTGTCTGTATGTTATATGTGCGTAAAAATCGTTGTTAAAGATTTTAGCTTTTTTATTGAAATTCGCACAAAGTTTGATCTATGCTTATGTTCAGATATTTTAATATAGATTTTTAACATTATATTTTTGTAGTTTTTATTGGATTAATATTTCTATATAAAGATTGCTAAGAATTAAATAAAAAGGGCTGTAGATATGCATCACTATGCATTTAATTGTTAAACATATTTTATCTGTAAAAAAAAAATATGTCATAAGAATACAGCAGATGTGTTTAAAAGTATATATCAAGAAAAAATATTTTGTAAAATAATTTACATCTTAGATCTTTAGAATATAGGGAGATTGGCCGAAAACAGCACATTTCTATAAAAATGTGGAGTAAACTTTACTAATATATAGTAAATTTAAATAAAAAAAGACATTTTTATAAATTATGACTTATAAACTTCAACAAAGCATCTTAACAAAAGCTATTTTTCGGCACAAGTCGATTTATATGTCATTAAAAATAGCTAATATTTTTTGTGATAAATATTTTTTCAAGAGCCATCATAAACTATTTTCTGCTTTGTAGAGTTTCAATAGATCTAAAGGAATTTATTTTATAAACGGTCTTGAGTAAAGATAAAAATCCACGTGCTCGGTATTTAAAAGTCAAACAAATCTGTCTCCTAAATAATCGTTATGCAGAAATATTACAAAAAAAGCACAAGCGAAAGAAATTTTCAAAGAATTTAATGTAATATTATAAAATTATTTTTGGAATGGCACATTAAGTATCAACTTTATAGCTGATCCATTTCTTTACAGTTTAAATTTGAAGAAAATCCTCTTTACGAAAACTTAAGATTCGTTAATTTCATTATACAAGATTTTTAATGCTGTTCAATGCATTTTAACATATATATATGATCCGTTCGATGACCGTATACACTTTCAACACTAACCATGAATGGTAGTGGCAGGCATGATCAAAATGATTGAAGACAACATTTTTGTTTTCATTACTTAGAAGACAACTACATGCGAAACTCCTACAAAAAGACAACATGAAAATTGCGAAAATTCCCAATGAACTGTTCATAATCGCACTTGAAAGTCCTTTTAAAAGTGTCACGGTACGATCATTTTACTCCTGATAATGTTCAGAACCTAGCAGCTAGTTCCGATTTTGCTACATTTGATAATATATCTATATACACTGGTTTCCAAAAATTAAGGCAAAATCACAAAAAGAGCGATAACTCGTTCAAACATTAACCTATCAGTATGAAATTTGGATATGCTGTTAACTAAAAGATACTGATTAAAATTACAAATTAGTGGCGCTGCAATCGTATTGCGTCATCTGTGCGGAGCATAAAAATGCATGCTAGAGAGTACGACTTCTGGTGTCTCTGTGATTATGAGATAAGAAAACTGAGATAGCCAGTTCATTAGTATGACCTAGAGGTGTCATTTGTCCGTATTACTGCGATATAGAATTTCTGGAAGAATGGATGTAGGCCAAAGTCAGACAGAGGTGGTCAGATGGCTAAATGTGAGTCTTTCTGTTGCGCATAGGTTTTGGCAACAATTTCAAACCACTGGTTCGGCGTCCAGAAGGTTCAGCGAAGGACGAGCAAGAGCAACGATAAGCACCGATGACCGATATTTTCGGTTACGTGTACGAAGGAATAGAACAACAACCCCCTCTCATCTTAAATCCGTCCTTGCTGCAGCCAATGGAAGGTTGGTATCAACGTCTACCGTGCGTAGAAAGTTTCATGAAGGTAGTCTTTACGCGATGCGACTAGATATTTGTATGCCGCTCACCTCATGTCTCCAGACGGAACGATTAAGGTGAGCACGCCAACATGTCCACTGGACGGCTGAACAATGGAGGCGTGTTCTCGTCACAAATGAGTTCCAGTTTAGCCTCCAAAGCGATAGTAGACTTTGTTTGATTAGGAGAGAACAGGAAACGCGCTATCTTCCATCAAATATTCGTAAAAGAGATTCGTATGGAAGAGGCAGCGTCTGTGTTTGGTGCATCTTTTTGGGCGGACGTACAGACCGCCATGCCTTTCCAGTGGAACTGTGAATGCTCACGTCTATAGAGATGTCATTCTTGATGCTTATGTGCACCCTCTCTGCCCGGGATTGCACTTATACTCTAAAGCGAAAGCTGGGTTCCCGGGGCGGTCATCCCTGTCATCCCTGCTTATGTGCACCCTTATGCCGGTGCCATTGGTAATGATTTCCTATTACAGGACGATAACGTTAGGCCGCATAGTCTTCACATCGTAGAAGATTATCTTCAGCACCAAAGAATTCAGCTCATGGAATGGCCAGTGCGATTACTGAACTTGAATCCCATCGAGCGTTTTTGGGATGCTTTAGGAATATGTGTCGCTGCTCTCAATACCCCTCCTCAGACCCTTGCCACGCTTACAACTGCTTTACAAGAGCAATGGCTCGCACTTCTCTGAGAACTTATCGATCGCATAATTAACAGTATCACACTTCGCTGTATGTACTGTATTGCTTCTAGGGGTGATCATACTCCATATTAAAGGTACTTTTCCTATACCAAACTGAGACATTTATTTTGTTTATTTTATAATTGTATTAATTTCTGAAACACCACAATCTTCTGGTAATTTTTTTAACGTTATTTATACCTTACTATGTGTTGCAAATTGTGTCTGAGTTTTATTAAAATCTACTTATAACATTTTGAGTAATCGCTACTGTTGCTGTTTTTCCCTTAATTTTTGGAAACCAGTGTAGTTAGTTATCTGGATTTGAAAATTTCTCTTACTCTTAACATTAATCATGGATATTCAAGACGTTCTTTTCGTAATATTTTATAAAGTAATCAAAAACATTTCCACATTTTTGTCTTCGATTTATTTAAAGGTAAATAGCAATGCAAAATGTAAACAAAAGTAACCTGTCAGTACTGGTAATTGCCTTTTTAATGTATGTACTTTAAAATAACCATTTGAAAATTTTAGCTCTTTCCATAATTCTAAATAAAAAAAAATCGAAATAACAGATTATACACATATATATTTATTAATTTAAATTTTAATAGTAATCATATCTAAATGTTTTAATGAAATAATGAAAACAATGTGGTACATTTAAAACGATGTACTATCGAATTCATCTTCCACAGGCTAATCTTTTAATGGGTTACGAAGTTTTATTTTCTACTCTTCTAGTATAGTAGCAGTAAATGCATTTACTATATAGACGAAATTCTGTTATTTGCTAGCATTGATTTTTACATCGGTAAAAAATAAATTCATCTAAATATGCCTTACTCATGGGTTACGTTATTGTAAGCCGATTAGTGACATATCACGAGGGCACTAATGTCATATTGTGAGTCGTGTATGGGAAAATTCTATGTTATGTCATACATTTTATGATTCACAGTGAAATCATGCGTGCATTTTACATATTGCTTTTCAACAATGTAATCTATACCAGTTTATAACTAAAACTATTTACGGTTTGAACTTTCTAGATTTAAAAAGCGAATTAAAATGCCCTAATCTGTTTTTGAAAATTTCCATCTACGTGCTGAAATCTGCATTGTTTATCATTTTCTACAATTCCCCGAAAGAATTGGAATGTGTTATAACTAACCTTTGAAACTACTTACATAATTAATGAAAATATTTAATATATGATGTTTAACATACTATAGACTCCTATGAATACTGTGCTATATCTGTTTCATATTTTTTCAATATTTAAAATATATATACATACATCGTCGTACACACTGAAAATTTCAAGCGGCTAATTAGTTCTAATTGTAATTTCACGTTTTCTGATTTATAATATTATACAAGCATTTTTATTCTTGGTTGTTTAGAGTAAGACTGCGTTAAACAATTCGCCATTGGAATATTTTCACTGAAAGTAATTGGAATAGAGCATGCTGTCACTGAGAAGTTTGTAGGTAGCTGCAATATAGACAGGTGGCTCAAACTTTTCTGTGATGGAGAAAATTGTGTTTATAGTTACAAGAACATTTAAAATTGTTAGTTTTATTTAAAAAAAAAAATGTGAGATGCGAATTTACCTGCTCTATGATTAACATAAATTTGTCGTGCCCTGTAAATCGAAACGTCCTGTATCTTCTGTCCTAAAACTGTAAATAAATTAAAAAGAGAATGTAACAAAGTGACGGATTTTTAAAATGCACATTTAATTATACATGAGTAATAGAGAAATAATAAATTTAATTTAAATCCTCCAAGAAAAAATAATTTATATTTTCCACTGTAGAACTCGGGTTGAAATTTAAATTAATTATTCAATTAGACACATAAAGATATGAAACGCTTTTCATTATTTTTATTTAAATTGAAGTTGTAAATTTAAATAAAAAAAAAATTTCGTTTTATAATAAGAGGAATCATTTTAATTAAAATGTTAGAAGATTAAATGAATTAGTTTTAAGACGTTACACGAAGAATATTACTTTTCTATGTATGAAAGTTCAATTTTAATTAAAAATTTGAGTGATAAAAAATAGAAACAATAATCTATTTCATCTTATTCGTACAAAGCTAGTTAAATATAGAAAATAAAGATCATAATAAAACAAAAAACAGTGAAATAATTTTCTTCTTTTTTCTAATCTAAAAAAATAAACACTTTACTGCTGCAGCTACTTTAAAAGTAGCTTTAGTTAATGAAGAAATTCAAAAAGAGAACAATAAATAACGTTTCTTGAAAAAGCTCAAAAGTGTATAAAAACATAGTTGGTGGACCTCATTTGATATGTATTTTTTTTCATTTTCAAGTTCTCAAGCTGATTATTATTAAATGTTTTAAACTATTTTTTGTGGAATATAAATTAAATGTTCTTTAAGAATAAATGAAAAAGACATATACTATTTTAAAGGTAACGTATCTTTCTCTCAGCACATTTAAAATACACTGATAGTTCAGAAAGGTTATAATAGTTAACGAAACATTTAGCAATAGATTTGTTAATATTTCTAAAAGTTAAGTTTTATAAGTTATATATCCGCTAAAGTATTTCTTATTCTAAATCATTTCAAAATTATCATACACATACTTTATATTTAATTAAGAATTTAACCTAATTATAAAGTTTAAGAAACGATCTTATGCAATTATCTTCGGTCTCCTGATAAAAAATAAAAAAAATATAACTTATTATTTCGCTAGGTAATGTTTTTTTTAAATATATTATTAGCATGGGAGATAATAAAAATAATTATTTTTACGAAGTATGAAATGATATGTATTAAAGGATTTTATTTATAAATATAAATGTAATCGATAAAGATATAAATCCTTTAATATTTAAATTGTTTTGATAAATATCTATTTTATCTAATAGTATCAACAGTACTTACTAGTCCAGGATATAGAGACCGTATAGGGGCTCTACCTAGCAAAATTCATGGTAGTTCTGGAAAAAGGCTAACTATATGTTTTTTGGGTCGCTGAATCCGAATTTATAACTTCTCAACAAAATTTCACCCTGCAACCCCCCTAAATTTTGATAAAAATCCCCAAAAAAGTTTTTATAAAAAAAAAAAAAAAAAAAAAAAAAAAAAAAAAAAAAAAAAAAAAAAAAATTATTTTTTTAGGGGAAAAGTATCTAGAAAATCAGAAAGTAGACAAAATTTACAACAAATAGGATATATGACATTATGACGTAGGATGAATGGGGTGGGGGGATCTGCCTCGGAACATCTGCGTGGACTAAGTTGCGCAATTCCACTTAACCACTCACGTCGTTTACATTCGCGCTCCGGTCTCCCCTCCGAACTTTCCCTACCAGGTTTACTTTAAGTTTTTTGAGTCGCTGAATCCGAATTTTTATCTTCCCCCCAAAATTCCCCCCCACCCCCACCCCAAAAAATAGTTGTTTTTAAATCAATTTTTTTTATTGTTTTAAGGGAAAAGTATGTAGAAAATCAGAAAGTAGACAAAATTTGCAACAAATAGATATATGACACTATGACATAGTATGAACGGAAAAGTGGAGGGCTGCCTCTGAACATGCACTGCGGCGCTACGTGCTATAAGTTATGCAAGTCCAGGCAATAGGGGATTTTACCTGGCAAAATTAATGCTAGTTCTGATTTTCGACTCACTTTATGTCTTTTCGGTCGCTGAATCCGAATTTGTAACTTCCCAGCCAAATTCCACCCGGCAAACCCCACAAAAAATTGATTTTTTAAAAAAAATTGTTTTTTGAGAACAGCGCACGGGGAATGTTCCGATGCAGCCACACTCTCCCCATTTATCCTATGTGATAATGCCATATATCCTATTTGTTGCAAATTTTTTCTACTTTCTGAATTTCTACATACTTTCACCCTAAAACAATAAAAAAAATTATTAAAAAAAACTATATTGGGGGTTGTGGAGGGGATTTGGGAGGAAGTTAAAAATTCGGATTCAGCCACCCAAAAAAAACTTAAACTAAACCTTATAGGAAAGTTCGGAGGGAAGATGGGAGGACGGCAAACACCACAAAAAATTAATTTTTTGAGAAAAAAAATGTTTTTTGAGAAGAGCGCGCGGGGAATGTTCCGAGGCAGCCCCCCTCTCCCCATTTATCCTACGTGATAATATCATATATCCAATTTGTTGCAAATTTTGTCTACTTTCTGAATTTCTACATACTTATACCCTAAAACAATAAAAACAAATATTATAAAAAACTATATTAGGGGGTTGTGTGTGTGTGTGGGGGGTAATTTGGGGGGAAGTTAAAAATCGGATTCAGCCACCCAAAAAACTTAAAGTAAACCTTATAGGAAAGTTCGGAGGAAAGACGGGAGGGCGAATGTAAAGGATGTGAGTAGTTAAGTGGTATTGAGCAACTTAGTCTACGCAGCACTGCGGCGCTTGTTCCTAGGCAGATCCCCCTCCCCATTCATCCCACGTCATAATGTCATATATCTTATTTGTTGAAAATTGTGTCTACTTTCTGAAATTCTAGATATTTTTTGCCTAAAATAATAAAAAATTGATTTTTTTAATAAAAACCTTTTTGGGTGGGCATTTTACCAGAATTTGGGGGGGGGGCTGCCGGGGGAAATTTTGGTGGGAAGTTACAAATTCGGATTCAACGACCCAAAAAGCCTAATGTAAACCAATTTCCAGAACTACCATTAATTTTGCTTGGTAAAATCCCCTATTGCCTGGACTATACAGAATAACTAGTTATGCTAACATTCAACAAGAATAAAAGTTACTGTAATACTTGTTTACGTGTGTGATTTGATTACGGGATTAATTGCAATAACACAAATTGTTGTTAATACACAGGTGGGAGTCATACATAGCCAGATAGATTTCTAAGGAGAAATATTTTGCCAGAAATAATGACTGATAAAATGTAATGCATTGCATAACATAGCTTTGTTAATTGGAAGCATCTTAAATAATATATATATATATTTAATATTCATGAATAGAAGCTGGAAATATTTTGTTTAAAATTGTATTAAAATTCATCTCATTATGTACCGCTCCTATTACACAATGAGACAGCAATTTTTTAATTCTTTATCTAACACGTTCAGCAATGTGGTATCTGACATAGGGGTCAATCCATTAAATACAACAAATCACAAAGGTGGTGTCGCTCGATATTTTTTATTTTCCTAATATTTTAACCAAATGTTCTTCATAGTTTTCTGAGTTTAATAACATGGTTATTATTATTATTATTTTTTTATCATGCAGTTTTTTGGAGGTGCAAATTTTAACAAGCTACATAGACATTTTTGGGCGAAAAACGCGTTTTACGGAAAAAGCTGTAACTGCTTTATTTTTCTACCCATCAATATGAATCAAAAACCAAAATGTTCAGCATAAATTTATCGACATTTTATGTAATTATAAAATTTTCATTAAACTTAATGATCTAGGTCAAACACATGCTTAAATACCGAAGAAACAAAAAATCAAACACCACATTTCGCTGCCATTTTTTTTTCTGAAGGCGATCAGACTCACTTTAAATATTTTTCTCTTACGCAGACCTGTTATAGGACTACTTATTTTTACAACTTTTAACCCTGAAAAGATTTTCCCTTTTTACTTTCTTCTATCTTTACAAGAAGAAAGTATTGGATTCATGAAAATTTTCGAATTCCGGTTTTCGACGGATTTACACGTTTTAGGGGTCAGAGATTCCAAAAAACATGTTTTTACAAAATGTCTGTCTGTGACTCTGTGAGTCTGTCTGTCTGTCTGTCTGTGTGTATGTGACACAAATTTTGTGGGCGCTCTATCTCAAGAACTAATGCACGGAATTTAACAAAAATTCATATTCAGTTAGCCCCTGATACATATTGATGCTGATTAGATTTTGGTGCAAATCGCTCAACAGGTGGCGCTGCTATGCTGCCTTTTTTACGATTTCCGCAATGGCTCTATCTCAAGAACTAATGCACGGATTTTCATGAAACTTCAGATTCAGTTAGTCCTTGACATGAATAGACAATTGAGAGATTTTGGTGCAAATCGCTCAACAGGTGGCGCTGTTATGCTGCCTTTTTTACGATTTCCGAAATGGCTCTATCTCAAGAATTAATGCACGGATTTTCATGAAACTTCAGAGTCCGTTAGTCCTTGATATGACTTGATGCTGATTACGTGTTGGTGTAAATCTCTCAACAGGTGGCGCTGCTATGCTGGATTTTTTACGATTTCCGCAATGACTCTATCTCAAGAACTAATGCACGGATTTTCATGAAACTTCAGATTCAGTTAGTCCTTGACATGAATAGACATTTTATATATTTTGGTGTAAATCGCTCAACAGGTGGCGCTGCTATTGGGCATTTTTTGCAATTTCCGCAATATCTCTATCTCAAGAACTAATTCTTGGATTTTCAACAAACTTCAGATTCAGGTATACCATGATATGAATTAGTGCTGTTTATGTTTTGGTGCAAATCGCTGAACAGGTGGCGCTGCTATGCTGCATTTTTCAGAATTTCCGCCACAGCTGTATCTCAATAACTAATGCATGAATTTTCATCAAACTTCAGATTCAGGTATACCTTGATATCAATTAGTGCTGTTTATGTTTTGGTGTAAATCGCTCAACAGGTGGCGCTGCTATACTACATTTTTCAGAATTTCCGCTATAGCTCTATACAAGAACTAATGCACGAATTTTCACCAAACTTCAAATTCAGATATATTGTGATATGAATTGGTACTATTTAAACGATTTAATTGACGTGATTTATATAGAAGAAAGTTTTGTGATGGCCACAACATACTAGTTTTTTTTTTGTACTGCTCATCAAAAACTGTATTAAGTCTGTTTTCGGCTAATATGTTACTTAATATCTCAAAAGGGACTGACTAAAAAATCTGAAAACGTAGGATAACAAACATCTTTGTAATATAAAGTTAAATTGTAAACTTGATGTTTCAGACTTTACTGGTTTTTGAATAACATTTCACTAAAAATGCACCCCTGTTCCCCCATTTTCCTGTTTTGTTTTGTTCGAGATATATAGCATTACATGTAACTTTTGCTTATGTACGTTCACATTGACGTTAAGAACACATTTTACGCATTATGGTTTAGTTAAATAGGGCAGTGACACCTTTTCAAAACTTTCTTGAAAGGAGGTGGGTCTTTCGATTTTAATGTGCACAGCTGAGGAGCACCTGATACAGTTTTATTCTGACATGTTTTTCAAATTAGCATAAGTACTCGCTAAGAGGTTACTCCACTTGAGGAGCGAAAACGCTTCTCGCTAAAGAATTTTTATAAAATATCTCGTTTGCATACGTTACTGTCTCTTACCTTTTAAGAGATATTTTATAAAATTTCTTTAACGAAAAGTGTTTTCGCTCGTAACCTCTTAGCGAGTACTTAGGCTAGTTTCCAAAACATGTTGAAATAAAACTGTGCCAGGTGCTCCTCAGCTGTGCACAATCAAATCAAAAGATTCCCCCCCCCCCTTTCAAGAAAGTTTTGAAAATGTGTCACTGCCCTATTTAACTGAGTAATAAAGCGTAAATCTGTTTTTATAGTCAATTTGAACGATCCTAAGCAAAAAAAGCACCAGTAATGCATCGTATCTGGAACAAAACAAAAACGGAAATGAGTGTAGGGGAGTGCATTTTTTGTGAACTGTTTTTTCAAAGACCAGTCAAGTCTCAAACATAAAGTTTGCAGTTTAACTTTATATTACAAAAATGTCAGATTTTCAGATTTTTTTAGTCAGTCCCTTTTGAGATATTAAGTAGTGAAAATTACCAAAAACAGACTTAACATAGTTTTTGATGAGATGTACAAAAAAGGAAAAGGTTTTCAGGATTGAAAGTTGTAAAACTAAGCAGACCTACAACAGGTCTGTGTAAGAAAAATATATTTAATGTGGGTAAGATCTCCTTCATAAAAAATAATGGCAGCGAATTGTGGTATTTGACCTTTTTCCTCCTGTTTTTAAGCATTTTTATTTTCTTCTTTCTTTACAAGAAGAAAGTATTGGATTCGTGAAAATTTTCGACTTCCGGTTTTCGACGGATTTACACGTTTTAGAATGCCCAGAACACGATTTGATGGTTTTTAGACAATGTCTGTCTGTCACTCTGTCACTCTGTCACTCTGTCTGTGAGTCTGTATGTGACAAAAATTTTGTGGGCGCTCTATCTCAAGAACTAATGCACAGAATTTCACAAAACTTATTATTTAGTTATACCTTGATATAAACTAGACCTGATTAGTTTTTGGTGAAAATCGCCTAACAGGTGGCGCTGCTATGCGGCATTTTTCACGATTTCTGCAATAGCTATATCTCAAGAACTGCTGCACTGATTTTCATAAAACTTCAGATTCAGTTAGTCCAGGATATAGTTTGGTATTGATTACTTTTTTGTGAAAATCGCCCAACAGGTGGCGCTGCTATGCTGCATTATTCATGATTATCGCAATAGCTCTAACTCAAGAAAAAATGCACGAATTTTCATCAAACTTCAGATTTCGTTAGTCCTTGATATAAATTAGTGCTGTTTAATTTTTGGTGTAAATCGCCCAACAGGTGGCGCTGCTGTGCTGCATTTTCACGATTTTCGCAAGAGCTGTATCTCAAGAACTATTGCACGGATTTTCATCAAACTTCAGATTTAGTTAGTCCTTGACATGAATTGACGTGTAAATTAGTGCTGTTTAATTTTTGGTGTAAATCGCTCTACAGGTGGCACTGCTATGCTGTATTTTTTGCGATTTCCGCAATACCTTTATCTCAAGAACTAACGCTTAGATTTTCAACAAACTTCAGATTCAGGTATACCTTGATATCATTTAGTGCTGTTTATTTTTAGTGTAAATCGCTCAACAGGTGACGCTGCTATGCTACATTTTTCAGAATTCCCGCTGTAGCTCTATCTCAAGAACTAATGCACGAATTTTCATCAAACTTCAAATTCAGATATACTTTGATATGAATTGGTGCTAAATTCATCTAATTTCTTGTACTATTTAAATGATTTAATTGACGTGATTTATATAGAAGAAAGTTTTGTGATGGCCACAACATACTAGTTTTAACCTAGATCCTTAAGCCTGATGAAAATTTTAAAATGAAATAGAATGAAGACAATTTTATGTTGAACATTTTACCTTTTAATTCATCTTTATAAGGTAGAAAAAAAAAGGGGTTACAGCATTTTCCGTAAAACACGTTTCTTCACCCCAAAATGGCTATGTAGCTTGTTAAAATTGGCGACTTCCAAAAAAGTATATGATAAAAAAAATTAGCCATGTTTTTAAACTCAGAAATCTATAAAGATCACTTGGTTAAAAGATTAGAAAAAATAAAAATCTCGAGCGACACCACCTTGGCGATTTGGAAAGGTTGACCCATACTTGTTCCTGGATTTATGAGAATCCGTGTACCAACGTCCAAATTACAGAATACATTAAGATATCTGTATGATTTTAAAACTTCGCTTTCGATTGAAATTTTAATTAAAAACTTATTGTTCTAGAAAACAAATTGGGTGAATTGTATTTTCTCGAGCTTTTTAAATATTTATATTTCTCACAAACTTTAAAAAACAAAGTTTAAAGTTATATCTTATCATAATATATTTATTTATTTATTTATTTATTGAATAAATTATGATAACTCAATAAATAATAATTCAATTACCACAAAAGTTTTAAATTACATTTTAAATGTATATCCAATGAAAGTTTTCTTAAATTAAAAGAAATAAGGTAAAATGTTAGTTGATTCTTGTTTGTTCATAATTTTTAGCATTCGTTATTTGTATGTAATAATAGTTATAAATTTTGTATTCTAGATATTTTAACTTTTTTTTTCATTATTCGAATATACATAATAACATAAAAATTTTGCTAACATTGTTCCAGACCATTCAGTAATTTTAGTTATATAAAAGTTAAAAAAATATGTATATCATATATCAGGGATGGCGAACCTTTTTGTGTATGCGTGCAAACTTTTTAAAACTATTATGTACCAACATTCTAACGTACCAGAACCAGTTAACCAATAATATAGCATCGAATTCCGTATTAATAATTTATAAATGAGTTTTTCTTTTATTGTATATTTCCGAATCAGGTCATTTTTAGTTTTCAGGTAGAAACAGGTTCAATAGTTACATAATTCTTTACAATAACTGTTGAAGTTCAATTTTCAAAATTAAAACCTAAATATATTAAAATCTAAAGTAACTTAAAGTCCTAAACCTAAATAAAATAAAACCTTATCTCAAGTAGAAGCGTGTCAGTTAGGTATATTAGTCTATGCAAACTATCTCTTAAATTTCAATTTTCAAAAATAATACCTTTGAATTTCGACACAGAAGCAAAATGATTTAGAAAACACTACATGTTGAATTGTTTAGAAGGAGAATGATGCTACGAGGCGCTTTCATTGAAATTTATAATACGTTAATTCATTCAGCAGTAACGGATTATTTTAAAATAAATGATAGGGATATTACACAAAACTATACTTTTTGTAAAAAAAAGAAATATATATATATATATATATACTATAAAGGGGATTGTTCTCTATAAACTGAATACGTTCTTTAAGTTTTTTCGTGTGCCAGAGAAGTTTTCTAACGTGCCAAGTTCGGCATGCGTGCCATAGGTTTGCCATCACTGTCATATATATACATATATTTGGCGCTTACCTATTACATTAAAAAATATTCCATTACTGAACTAGTATGTTGTGGCCATCACAAAACTTTCTTCTATATAAATCACGTCAATTAAATCATTTAAATTGTACAAGAAATAACAACGATTTAGCACCAATTCATATCAAAGTATATAAGAATTTGAAGTTGGATGACAATTCCTACATTAGTTCTTGAGGCCGAGCTATAGCGGAAATTCTGAAAAATGTAGCATAGCAGCGCCACCTGTTGAGCGATTTACACCAAAAATAAACAACACTAAATGATATCAAGGTATAACTGAATCTGAAGTTTGCTGAAAATCCAAGCATTAGTTCTGGAGATAAAGCTATTGCGGAAATCGCAAAAAATACAGCATAGCAGCGCCATCTGTTGAGCGATTTACACCAAAAATTAAACAGCACTAATTTATACGTAACTTCATGTCAAGGACTAACTAAATCTGAAGTTTGATGAAAATCCGTACAGTAGTTCTTGATATACAGCTATTGCGGAAATCTTGAAAAATGCATCACAGCAGCGCCACCTGTTGAGCAATTTACACCAAAAATTAAACAACACTAATTTATATCAGGGACTAAGTGAATCTGAAGTTTGATGAAAATTTGTGCTTTTTTTCTTGATTTAGATCTATTGCGATAATAATGAATAATGCAGCATAGCAGCGTCACCTGTTGGGCGATTTTCACAAAAAAACAATCAGCACCAAACTGTATCCTGGACTAACAGAATCTGAAGTTTTATGAAAATCCGTGCAGTAGTTCTTGAGATATAGCTATTTTAGAAATCGTGAAAAATGCCACATAGCAGCGCCACCTGTTGGGCGATTTTCACCAAAAACTAATCACGTCCAGCTTATATCAAGGTCTAACTAAATATAAAGTTTTGTGAAATTCCGTGCATTAGTTTTTGAGATAGAGCGCCCAAAACATTTTTGTCACATACAGGCTCACAGAGTGACAGAGTGACTCACAGACAGACATTTTCTAAAAAACATGAAATCGTGTTCTGGGCATTCTAAAACGTATAAATCCGTCGAAAACCGAAAGTCGAAAATTTTCTCGAATCCAATACTTTCTTCTTGTAAAGATAAAAGAAAGTAAAAATGAACAATTTCTTAAGAAACTTCTAGCAAACTACTATTAATCATATTTAAAATATTGTAACCCCTGTAAATACAGCAAAATTTAACACGCTACTAGAAATATTGTAAATAATTTAAAGTAGAATCTATAGAAAGTAACAATTTTGGTGAAAAAGCTTTCGTAAAAAATGCTTATTTTCTTTTAAAACAATACGTTACCGTTTAAAACAATTATGCAATAATACCCACTATTTAAAAGAACACTCAATAAAAATAATAAAAACTAATATATTACACGGCAATATTTTTGCGAAAGTGTCAAATTACGCGATTAGTATATTTATAACGTGATATTAACTTTTGAAACACGATCATATTTAATGTCACAGAAGTACGGGAAAAAACTACCCTAAAAAAATAGGAGCATTATTTTCATTTATTCCACTGAAAAATTTCGCACCATTATTGTATTATATTGCATTATATTGTATATTGTATATTGCATTATTGTATATATATATATTTTTTTTTATTTTTTTTTTATTTTTTTTAACAAAAGTATAGTTTTGTGTAACACCCTTATAATTTATTTTAAAATAATCCGTTACTGTTGAATGAATTAACGTATAAATTTCAATGAAAGCGCCTCGTACCGTCATTTTCTCTCTAAGCAATTCAACATGTACTGTTTTCTAAACCATTTTGCTTCTGTATCAAAATTCAAAGGATTTATTTTTGAAAATTGAAATTTTAGAGATAGTTTGCATAGAGTAATATACCTAACTGACACGCTCCTACTTCAGATTAGGTTTTATTTTATTTAGGTTTAGGACTTTAAGTTACTTTAGTTTTTAATTTTGAAAATTGAACTTCTTCAGTTATTGTAAATAATTTCCGCTGTTTTCATGTTAGTTTCCTCGATTTCATCATATGTAGTAAATCACTTTAAAACATAGAGAATATAAGTAATTGTACACACACACATTCATATATATATATCATCCGTTTTTAGAAACCTAATGATTTGCCTCTCAGAAACATAATGCTATAATTGTAAAGTATCTATATTATAAAGGACAAACATATCTGTGCGTGACGCATACGTCATTTTGCGAATGGCAACACTTTGAAATTTGAAATAAAATTTTGGTTTTGCAATTTTCTATACTGCAAATTTTTAAACTTCTAAACATCACACGTTTTAAATTTTTACACCGTAGTATAAGGAATACAATGCTCTTTTAAATGATATTTGTTTCAAAGCTGTATCTCAATTTATTTTTGAGATATTAATTTTTTTGTAGTTTTTAATAACATTTTTCTTATCGTGGCAACAAAAGTACCCCACTTCTATTGACAGTCATTGAAAGTAAACGAAAAATAGTCGAAAATAGGCAATACTGTATTTTTTGTTGTTGTTGCCATTTTCTCATAAAACCTGAAAAAAAGCTATTTTCTAATAAAATTTCAAAACTGTTGATAAAAATTGTTGTATACGGTTTAGTATCGCAAAATCCCATTAGGAGCAGAATATTATATTAGGGACATAATGACGAAAAATGACATACTGCTTTTGAAAACACGCATTTTCCCTCATAAATTTTCTATATTGTTTTCCCTTCTGCATGTGTACTGATACTAGGTTTTAAACACTGGGCAAAATGCATATTTAAGTGAAAATTAATTCATATTTAAAAGAAAACGATCATTTTCTTAGATAAAACTAAACATTTTAACACAAATGCGTCTAAAAAACATAAATTACGGAAATTTTTACTCTTCGGAATTGAGATTAGAATCTCAAGTAAAGAGTGCGTCTGTTCACATAAAAGATGTTGCTGATAATCGTGACTTCAAGTTTTGAGTTAAAATGATTTTTAAATGATCAAGCAAAAGACATTTTTTTTTTTTTTTTAATGTTGAATATGGTAATGAGAAGTGCGCATGTAAATTTTGAGAAGGTGAAAATTGCTGTTTTTCTTTCCCGAATACCAAGCATGAGAGCCTCAATTGACAACTACATCCTAATAACTGATCTTTATTATATTTCACTGATTAAGTATCTATATTATAAAGAACAAACGTATCTGTGCGTAGCGCTGATGTCATTTTGCGAATGGCAACACTTCACGATCAAATTTAGGTCTTGAAATTTTCGCTACTGCAATTTTTTAATCTTCTGACCATCGTATATTTTCAATTTTCGTCGCATAGGGAAAAAAGTACTTTCAAATGCAATTTGTTTAAAAACTGTATCTTCATTGACTGATGAATTGATTGATATTTTCTAAAATAATATTTATGCATGATTTTATTTTAAGTTTTTCTTATCACGTGCCGGTTTCAATACATAGTAATAATAAATATTTTGCACATAAAGCAAGAAACATTTTTCAGCATTTGTTTCTACTATTTTTGCATAACGAAATTAATACTTCCTTTATAAACAAATAAAAGAATAATATTTAAAAAAACCACCAATCTAACATATTTTTGAAAGACAAATTACCGAAAATAATACTTCTTTTATAAACAAATAAAAGAATAATACTGAAAAAACACAAATCTAACATATTTGTAATCGTACAATTGAAATTTTTAAAACACGAAATACGTTTTTTTCTTCAAATGGAAATTGTTTGCAAAGTTTATCTCAGTTTACTGATTTTCTATGGTTTTAAAAACAATTTTAAAGCATGAAATATTTTTTTTTTTCATTTTTCTATATCGCGCGGGGCTCGATTACGAAAGGTTAATCCGTTTGCCTGAAAACAAAATAAAGAGTTCATCATTTTCTTACGGCTAATATCCATTAAAAAACTTACCTATGAATAAAAAACTAAAATAATGTAAATAAAACGCAAATTTAACACACATGTATAAGCTCTGAAATTATCAGAATGTAAAAGGATGCGATAAGTAGCAAAATCTTGGTCAAATAACAGTTAGCATGCGACTAATAAGAAAATATCGCTTTTGATAAATTTCAAAAAATTATTTGATTATAAAATTCGTATTTTCCACATGAAAAATGCTTTTTTGATGGAAGTGGGTAATCTAAAAAATGTATTGCATATAAAAAATATTAGTTTTCAATTAAAAAAAAAAAAAAATGTTTTCACCTATATTCTTTAACCCGGGAAGCCCGGGTACGATCCCCTAGTTTATATAAATGTCAAAATATATATTCATAAATTTATTAATAGAGATTAAAATTAAAAATGTATGTATCGCAAATATTTTACTAAATCTTAGAAGTTCTTGAAGAGATATTTAACCCGGAAGAACTCGCTAGTGAGAATTTCTTTCACGGTGCCGAATCCTTTTCTTTTACTTTACATTTGCTTAATATCATCAAATAAAAAAAAATATTTGATTATAAAATTCGTATTTTCCACATGAAAAATGCTTTTTTGATGGAAGTGGGTAATCCAAAAAATGTATTGCATATAAAAAATATTAGTTTTCAATTTAAAAAAAAATGTTTTCACCCATATTCTTTAACCCGGGAAGCCCGGGTACGATCCCCTAATCAAAATATATATTCATAAATTTATTAATAGAGATTAAAATTAAAAATGTATGTATCGCAAATATTTTACTAAATCTTAGAAGTTGTTGAAGAGATATTTAACTCGGAAGAACTCGCTAGTGAGAATTTCTCTCACGGTGCCGAATCCTTTTCTTTTACTTTACATTCGCTTAATATCCTTTTTTTTTTTTGCTTGGTCTTGTACTTTTACTCACAAATAGGTAAAATAATTGAAATGACATTTTAAAATTTTAATTAAAATGAAAAATGGCTTAAATAAGAGTCTTTAAAAAAGTACGACGGTGAGAGAAAATCTCATGCAGCGAGTTCTCCCGGGTTAAAAGGAATATAAATGTGAATTTAAAATAATACTTTAGGCTAATGAGAAACGCTTCTTTATTTATTTTCAATGATTCGATGTTTTGCTTTCTATTGTTATCTTTCTAATGACATCTTAAAAGAAGAAAGTAATAGATTCTCAAAACAATTCAAGTGTTCAAAGTTTTTTTTTTTTTTTTTTTTTTTTTTTTTTTACGTTTTAGACGGCCCTGAACATGGTTCGAGTCCATTAGAAAATGTCCGTCTGTGAGTGTGTGATTCTGTGAGTCTGTCTGTCTGTATGTGACGAAATTTGTGGGGGCTCTATCTCAAGAACTAGTGCACGGTTTTTCACAAAACTGCAAAGTGAGTTATACTTAGATATAGATTGGAGCTTATTAGATTTGGGCGTAAATTACCTAATAGGTGGCACTGCTATGCTGCATTTTTCACATCCGTAATAGCTCTATCTCTACAACTAATGTACGAATTTCCACCAAACTTCAGATTCCGTAATACGTTCACATAATATGTTGCTGAAGAGGTTTTGTTGTAAATCGCCCAACAGGTCGATTTGCTATCATAATTTCCGCAAAAGCTCTATCTCAAGAACTAACGCACGGGTTTTCATTAAACTTCAGATTCAGTTAGATGTTGAAATAAGTTATTTCTGATTAGGTTTCCGTGTTAATCATATAAAAGTCGACGCTGCTATGCTGCATTTTTGAAAATTTTTGGTAATAACTATATCCAAAAAACTAATGCTCGAAATTTAATAAAACTTCATGTTCTGTTACATTTTATTATCCTTATTAGGCTTATGTGTATGCTGCGCAAAGTAGTGTGAGTGCCAAAGTTCAATGATTTACTCGAAAGAATTGATGCTACTATATCCTTTTAAAAACACACAATTAAACGAACCTATAACGTTTTAATCCCCATGATGAGTAAAGATTATAATATAATTTTGGCACTGTGATAGTGAATTTTGATGTATTAACATGTATGAGATAGAAGGAAGTTTTGGGATTGGTACATCCGACAAGTTTATTGAAGTTTAAAATAGAAATTGATTTAACAAACGAAATGTATTACTTAATTAATTAATAAAAAAACAGTGTCGCCATTCATGAAGAAAAATGTCATTCGCATATTATCAAATTTAATAAATTACAAAAAATATATTAAGACCTTTATTATATGTCCTTTTGAAATTAACTGGTGTATACTTTTATTATTTACATATGTATATATGCACTACCTGGTATTATATGGTTGAAGTTAGTAAAATTGAAAAAGCTTATAAGTTTTGAGGGTTTTATATAAAAATCTAGAAATTTAATATAGGCAGTTTAAAGTGACATAAAGAACACGTCATATGAAAAGAGATTTAACTGTTGAATAAATAAACAAATAAAAGCGCTGATATGTTTTCTTTTTAGGTGCTTTTATAATTATATAAGTATGTATTACTTATAGGGTAAATTGGGGACAGATGCCGCCGTTTTACTTTTCTTCTTGTAAAATGTACAATAAAGTAAAAATCAACAAGCTAAGTACCAGAAATCATTAATGAAACCCTTTAGGATCTAAATTCTATGTTAAACAAGTTAAAATCGTCTTAATAAAGTAACATAACTATTTTACCAAACGTCATTTTTTAACATCATTTTTATGTGCTGGGAAAGATGCCGCACGGGGTGAGGGACAGGTGCAGCATGCAGAGAAAAGCTCGGCTGTTCATTTTTTTTCAAGCAAATCACATTTTTATTTTCTAAAACTACTTAAAATGAAAATAAATAACAGTAAACATACAAAATATATATATATCACTAGATTTTGAAAATTGTAACGAAAATGCAAAAGTTTAAGCTCTACAAATAAAGCTTAAGAGAAAAAATGAAAATGAAAAGAAAAAAATTTGAATTTACATGAATGGATACATAATTACTGGAAACAATAGACAGTATAATTACAAAAAATATGTATATAAATCACTGGTTTACATCCAGGAAATATTGCAGTTTGCTTTTAATGTACGTACTAGTTCCACTCTATTTAGGGCCTGGTATGTTTATTTTTGGCTTTTCTTCTCTTTCTTTGCTTTTGAATTTCCAATCGCACAATCACACCACACTCCTCGTTTCAAAATTAAAGCGAGCCTTTTTCATGCGGCTATCGATTGAATTTGATGCAATGAATCCTGCCCGTTGATCAGACTCCAGACTCTCAGCACGTATAGAGTCATCAAATTCCAATCCCATACCGACATCAGATTCCATAAGAGGAACAGTTTATTCATTGGTGGAAGGTGACTCATATTTTAATTTCTTTCTAAAGTAAGGTGTTTTCAAATTGATCTTTCCCGTCCTTTTTTTTTACACATTTAACTTCTGCCAAGCTATCGTTCTTTGACGCTTTCTAGTTTATGTTGCTTTTTATTTTCTTCTTTATTTTTCTTGTTTATAAAATATGTGCTTGTAATATTTGCATCTTTTTGCTTTCTCTTACTTGGCTGTATAAGTCTTTTGACCATTTGGATAGGAGATATTTTGTTTTACAGTTTATTTGGTGAGAATTGTAAACCGCCTACGTTTTCCTTATTCACACATGGTGAACCAACATTGTTGCAGAGAATATTTTGATAAGTAGCAGAATGTGTTAATGTACGTTCATTTAAAAGTAAGTTCTACTTAAATCGCAGTGATGAACTTATTGAACCGAAAAAAAATATTTTTTGCGGCATCTGTCCCTCAAACTCCGTGCGGCATCTGTCCCATAGTGGCGGATAAGATTCCACGCGTCATTTTCTGTCACGTGAGCGACTCGCGAGAAAGACAAGCACATATCTGTATTCTACGATTATCTAGTATACAGTTGCAATCGGTTTTGGGATGGAATCTCTGTTTATTTGGTTTAACGTATGTAATAAAACTTTATCAGAATAATTTTAGCAACTTACCACGTAGGTTCTAACTATAAAAACTGACATAAATATGTAAATACTCACAATAAAGTGGTGGAAACACAAACAACACAACACACAGCATAGGGGGACACTACGAACTTCTTAAATTGTTCTAGGGAGCGCTAGTGTCGCCCACACAACATCCGCAGCATCTGTCCTACAGCGACGCCTGTTCCCACTTTACCCTAGTTGTCACATGGTTCGTCCGTCTGTCTGTCCGCTTGTAACGGCACAAAAACTACTCTACCGAATGGTTTGAAATCTAATATAATATGTTATGTCGAGTCATTTCAAATTTTATGAAAGTCGAATACAATCTTAAAAATTTTTTAATAAAAGTTTTCTTCATTCTATTAAATCCTATCATACGTAATTTATTCAATGGTATCCCATAATACACTGTCAATTTATGAGCCTTTGCTGTTCAATTTTCACGGACAACAGCCTTGTTTGATGAAAAAAGGTCTGATCTACAAAAAAAAAAATACGGTACGACCCCATAGATTTTCCTCCGCTAGGCTGTAACCCTTCGTTTTAATCGTGCTTGGAAAAATAATGTCAGTTAATCGCGACCGTAATATATTTTTTATTCGCCAAAAATGCGATTATGTGATGATTATCTAACGGATTTGCTACGGAACAGTAAGTAAAGTGTTATTGTGTTTTGAAGTGCATTATATCTTTGCCCCGTAAAATTACGGGCTGCACAAAATGATGGGCATCGAATTTTTTTACGGGGTATGCCTAGAATCTCTGGTGCCGGTCTGTGCCCGTAATTTTACAGGGATATTTTCAGATACTTATAAAATTAAGGGCAATCCACATATTCTTGCAGTTCTTGCCCACATGTTATGTCAACGGTAAAATCAAAAACCATCAAATACGGTACGACCCCATACATTTTACTCCACTAGTGTGTACACGTTGACACAAAATAATAGGAACGATTTTTTTTTTTTTTTTTTTTTTTTTTTTTTTTTTTTTTAACGGGGTATGCCCGTAAATATTTTTAACAATGTAGGAAATGATTCTAGGTTGACATTTTTAAGATAGTCATATTATTTTCGTATTTCCGAATTTAATATATATATAATCGTAATAAATTTTGTATTCATGCATTTCGTCATAAGTTTGCAACAGATATTGCACCAATATCTGAATATTTATAAAACTACTTATAGTAATAACGCACTTCAATTGCCACGTTTGACGTAGAATTTACGACGAGTTTCACTAAATGTTCACACAAATAATGTGCAGCGCTGGATTTTTTTTTCTGAGACCTGCGCAGCAGAAAAAAAAATAGAAAACTCGTCTGTACAATAAACGATGAGACAACTGAATAAATTTATAAAGCGGTAATTAAAGAATAATTGAAGTTTTCTTTGGATTATATTTCTTGATATTTTAGTTTTATTTCATATATCCTTTTATGTGTAAAAATATATTTTTTCAAACTATATTAATTGGATTAGAATATAAGTGCAAGTGCCGTTATGTAACTATCTAACACTTATATAAATGTTTTATTTTTTCCATTTACAGATAATTAATATCCAGGGAGTTTTTTAAGGTATATAATACACGTCTATATTTTTGCTGTCAAATGATAAAGAAAAAGTGTTTCAATAAGAAAAAAATAATCGATTTCATGTTCCTTTTAAAGACGTATTTGGCAGTTATATCACATTGAGTGCATTAAAAGGATAAAAACTTGATATCAGAAACTTAGTTGTAAAAGGTTTCCAAGTACTTTATGGTGAATTATTTCGTTGCATTTGGTGACAAAAGTGACACACCTGACATTTTT
This sequence comes from Maratus speciosus, assembly GCA_963932465.1. Lineage (NCBI taxonomy): Eukaryota > Metazoa > Arthropoda > Arachnida > Araneae > Salticidae > Maratus > Maratus speciosus. The sequence goes on along the minus strand of OZ010795.1, from coordinate 76,908,780 downwards.
CAAAAATATATAAAGGTAATCTATTGAAAAGTGTTGAAATATTTAGTCTCTATAATTTATCTAATCAATATTAATTGTTTATTATTTATTATAGTTAAAATATAGATAAATATATTACAATGTAGAAGTCTAACAAAAGATGCACTTAGTTCTTTTCAAATTAAATATTTTAGTCTTATAATATTATCTATCCTAAAAGCTTTTTTTTTTTAATTAAATCAGCAACAGAGTTTTTTAATTAAATATTATTTTTTAACACATATAGTCGTTTCAGTTCTTTAATCGCCTATAGTAGTCGTGACAAAAAGTACGATTGGCAACATTTTCATCCAAAATATCAATAAAATACCAAGGTTTTTTAATATAAATTTAGGGTTTTTATCGTTATGTTATACACAAAAATGACCATGGGAATTTTCTCTAGTACAAAAGAGGTAAATAAATCCATCAGGTAAGTATTAAAATTAGCCGGAAATTACAGAGAGTCATCTGCTTAATGTATAAGATAAGATAACCAAAATAAGATGCCCGCCCAATGTGTACACAAACGGAACACATAAAATAACATGACGTATTTATGACAATACTAGGCTCATTAAGAATACTAAACTTATATTTTTATTAAAATAAATTGCGTGTGTTAGTTGTATTAATGCTTGTGCGCTTGCAAAAAAAAAAAAAAAAAAAAAAAAAAAAAAAAAAAAAAAAAAAAAAAAAAAAAAAAAACAATACTACTGCATACGAATAGTTTCTCATTTAACTTCATTCTTGGATATAGAAAACTGTATTTCAGGGGTTCAAATTTTATTTTATAAATATGCGACATATTTTCATACTGAATGTAGGACGTTATGAAACTTTTCAAAAAACATTTTTCTTATATATCTTATATTTTTCGAAATTATACGGCGAAGTCTTTTTATGGACGCCAAGTGACACTGTAACTGTTTTCATCGCGTAGCACATTACCGCTTTAATATACCTAGACACAATGTTATGATTGCTGCCACCGACGGAGGGGAGGTGGTGGACATTAGGGAGCACATCAACTTTGAAAAAAAGATTTCCAGCGTTACACATTTCAACTATGTTGTACGATAATAAGAGGAAACATGTGGTAATAATGTAACTGGTGTTTTTAGATCAGGATGCATTTCTTATTTAGAATGTGGCTTTTTAATTATTAAAAGTACACTATGTATCAGTAGAAGGCAGATAAGTCTAAAAATACCAATTCCATTCGTCATTTTTTAAAGAAGATTTACATCAGTTAATTGATTTATATATATATATATATATATATATATATATACCGGGTGTCCCAAAAAGGACTGACTGATTTTAAAATTCAATAACTTGCAAACGGTGACAGATATTTAAAAAAAATCTTGCAGGAGGGTTATGCATAAGGTCAAAAGTTTTTTTACAGTGATTTTCAATTTTAGTTCGAATTACAAACAATAGATGGCGCTGCGATCAATAGACGCTTAATTCAGGCTCGATTTTTCAGGCGATTATAGACGCTTAATTCAGGCTCGATTTTTCAGGCGATTATAGACGCTTAATTCAGGCTCGCAATCGTGGCCCGGATAATACATTTCCATCGCCTTTTTCAGCATGAAACAAGAGAAAGGACCAGAACTCGAGCGTGTATTTAGCGACTAGTGCTTACAGCGCCATCTATTGTTTGTAATTCAAACTAAAATCGAAAATCACTATAATAAAACTTTTGACCTTATGCATAACCCTCCTGTAAGAATTTTTTAATATCTGTCACCGTTTGCAAATTATTGAATTTTAAAATCAGTCAGTCCTTTTTGGGACACCCGGTATATATATATATATATATAATAAATTTGAAATCACAAATATATGAAGAAATTGATAAAGTTCTAATGATGATTTAGAAATGAACGTATGAAACAAGTATGCAATATAAGAAACTATAAATTACTGACAAAATCATCAGAGGAGCTTGTGAGTTCATTCATAGAAGATGCGTTATTTCATCCAATTTTGTCGTCATTAAGCCTAAAATGACAAAATTTAGCTCCTTATAACGCAAATATTACAGAAAATAGATAAAAAAAAGCTAAGAGATCCAAAGAAAGATACACCTCATGATATATATATATATATATATATATACAGGGTGATTCATAAATATCGAAACAATAGGCTATCTCCTTAAATGTAGCCCCTAGGCACACACTTCCAATTGCAAAGTTTCATAAAAAAAAGATGCAAAATTTGATGAGATATGTTTCAACTCCATGGGGGGTCTATATGAGAAAATACAAAAATTTAATTTTTATACGGCCCCCGTACAGTAAAATTCCCAATTAGAAAATTTTCCCTTATCCATTCCTGAATTAAACAGAAAAAATTCATCTCGATATCTTCAAAATTCGCAGAGATATCAAAATCCAAAATTCGTGACTTACACCATTTATCCATGCCTCTGAACTACGAGTTTTTGACTCATTTTGAATGCAAGATAGGGATCATCCACAAACTGTACTTTATTAAAAGTCGATATAGGACAGTGCCTCTCCTTTAGACATAAAATAGGCAGCGTATAGATTTTGCGTTAAACCTGTTTTCAAAATATGCTGGTGATCTGCACAGGTCGAACTATCTATGTCCGGTCCCGAACCGACCCCTAGGGAAAAAAAGTTCGGTCCTCCCTGGAAAAAAGTTCAAATCCTAGCCTGTCCCGGCCTGTCTGAAATTCTACATAGTTATTTACATTGATATGGTTAAAAGTTGTTTCGTATGGAGGAGTTCTGACCAAAAATATTTATTACATCTTTTCTTTTTTTTATGTTTATAATTATTATTTTTAAAGAAGCGCCAAAAGCTGTGATTATTTGTTTTATTAATGAATCTCTATTTATATGTAAATGATTCACTTCACGTTTAATATCGTTAGTCCGTATTCTATGTGTTGGAGACAATGAAAAACGCTATAAAGTAAAATCGTTTAAGATGGAATTACCTAGGAAAGAAAAACAAGCGTTATAGACAAGATCCCTTCTTAAGAGTTGTAAATGTAGTATATTTTTTCGCAGGTATTATTATATTAATTTTCCATGGGTCAACAGATTTTTCAGTTTAAGAAAGGATTCCGTCATTGGCAGATTTTTTTCACTAGTTTAACTGTATTTTAATTTTTTTGCCTTAAAATCTACTATCCTTTAAAAATATGAATTGTAAAGTTTTATTGTAAAATAATAGCCATTTAAAAATATATGCATTTGTTGTAAATGTTTTTCGGCTGAGCCAAATTTTAGTTCTTTTTGCACGGATTTGGTTAGGCAGAGATTATGGTTTTAATACGGGTTGTCTCGAGACCGGGACTGAAAATTTCGCCCAGGGGAGATCTGCGAATAAGGAAGCCAGTACCGATTCGGTATAACCAATGGCCGAGAGGCTGTGCTCTCAATGGTGGTAGGCGGGAGGTGCTGAGTTCGAACCCAATCGCGCTCTTTGGCCCAATCGTTCGGAGTTTTCTGTGGTTATTTTCAAATCTTGGATATCCTTGCGTACATACGGGTTAGGTACCCTTAGAAAAACTCCACGGAAGGCCCCCCCTCCACCCTTCGGGCCCATATCCCTCGTGTAGATAATTGGCCGTCATAAATCACACCAACACCCGGTTCGGTATGAAAAAATACGTTAGGCCCGGCCTGCCCGAGCCATCATAAAAAAGTCGCCAATCACGCGTCTGGCCCGGCCCGGACCCAGAATACAGATTTTTTTAACGGCATCGCCGGGACGATAAAAAGCCTGAATTTGTGAGGACTAAAAGGATGAAAAACTCTTAATCCACATGTTAGAAAAAGCATTGTTTCAAATTGACATTTATTTATAGACTTTTAAATAGTACAAAAAGGATGTGGAAACGGCAAAACTTAAACTGAATCGGAAGTTTAAGCTACAGAAAGAAGTTACTTTTTCACCTGCAATTTTTTAAAAAGCATTTAAAAATTTTATTAGGATCCAATTAATGTTTAAAACTTTAAATGCGTTTTTCTGCATGTTTTTTTTTCCCTTTTTACCATTTCTCGCCTTTAAATTATTCTTTAATTTACTTTAATTCTGATTTTGGCAAATTTGAAAAAAAAAAAATTAATTTTGAAAATGTGATTTTTAAAAAAATAAGTTATATATTTTTTAAATAAATATTTTTAATATTTTTTAAATTAATATTTTAAAAAATCCTGAAACAAAATTAAAATTATACTTTTCTCTTTAATTAAATGAAAAAAAAAATTGAAATTCGATTAATAATGTTTCGAGTTATAAAGATTTTAAATTAAATCCGCTTAAAAAATACTAATCATTAAAAAATTTTTAAAACTTTTTGAGAAATATTAGGATGTGATTTTGTTTGTAAAATTATATGGTTCACCATCACAAAAAAAAAAAAAAAAAAAAAAATCAAAATTCCAACTTAACAAATATATTTTTTATATGTTTCCTAGAACTCTTAAAGTATCATTGTTTCTTGGATTGAACGCATTTCAATTTGTGTCTAATCCCTTAAAACCTGATGAATTATTTAAACGGCCATAACTCTGCGCGTTTTTCAGCTATGAAGATGCAATTTTTTGTGTTTAATTCAGAGATGGATAAGGAAAGTTTTCCTGATTGGAATTTTTACACTATGGGGGCCGTATAAAAATTTAATTTTCGTATTTTTTTTAATGTACCCAACATCGAGTTGCAACTTATGTCATTAAATTTTGCACCTTTTTTTTATGAAACTTTGCAATTGGAAGTATGGGTCTAGGGGCAATATTTAAGGAAATAGCCTATTGTTTCGATATTTATGAATCAACCTGTATATATATATATATATATATATATATATATATATATATATATATATCATGGTATATTACTTAAAAATTCCTTAATTCTTTACTCATTTTATACGTTAATACTATATAAACGTTCACATTTAAAAAAATATATAAATTAAGCATTGGAATGTTTTAAATTACTTTATATATAATAAGGAAATAATAAGGAAATTTTTCATAGGAAATATTTATGGCATTATCGAAAAGTTTTCATTTTCTTCATATATATAGCTCACCAACAGGAAATGAGACACATCTTGCAAAAATTCATCTTGCGTTTTATTTAACTAATACGTCTGTCATATGTATGTCTTCCTACTGAAAAAATTCAGTTATAAGGAAAATTGGATTACTGCGCTATATGTCCTTTCGTGACCTCAGAAAAGGGGTAGATTGTGAGGGAAAATAAAATTACTCAGAGCTCCAAACATCATCTAGGTCTTCATATTTAAGTGTATTACGCTTTTGTGACCTGTTTTACTCCTGCTTGCAGAGTTTAGATCTCTAATTTCATGTGACTAATTTCATGCGACTAATTTCATGAAATTTACTTCTGTCGAAGTAATTTGTCACTTTTCTTGCGGGTTGGCGAAATATGGATATATATACTCTTCTCGTTTATTAAGAATCATATAATTTATGGATTTTTCTGCGAAATTGTATATATATGTGTATATATATATATATATATATATATATACAGTCAGTACCGGATATATGGTCACCCGCTTATAAGGTCACCCCGCTTATAAGTTCACTTTTTGTAAGTCCGGACTGGCTGAATAGGTATTACGTGTTAAAATACACCGCCTATATGGTCAGTTTCCAATGTCTATTATCGGATGTATGGTCATATGGTCATCTTTTGTCTCTCTTTTTATTGCAAAATATCTTATAGTTTTATGCTTTTCCTCCAATTTTTTGGGGGTGTAAAGTGCCGGTTAGACGCACATTCACATTCAAGTATCTTTAACTGACCATTGAAACCGGCCTCTTTCTGAAACCGGTCTCTTTGTATTGATCAAGTGGTGCTTTTCATTTTTAATAGCTTTAGAAAGAAGTGAATGGACATCCTGAAGGAGGAAATTCTTTCCTTCTAGTCAGTCTTTCACTTTTTCCATCGTTGAATCTCCCGTGCTTTTGCTAAAATCCAAAAGTACGAACTTCCATATTGTAAAGAAAGGCCAGTTGACATTTTTATAGCTTTAGAATAAGAGGGAGACCTTTTCCTTTTTAACGGAGCCTATATTGCACACCACGCGATTAGATACGCGTCGACACTTGGGGGAGGGGGGAGGGGATATCGTCTTCCCGGCTGTAGCCTATAAGAGGAACTCTTTCCTGTCGGTAAGAGTTTCCAAAATTCTGGAGATTTCTCCCTCAACTGTCGCATTAGGTGCCAATTCTTGGAAAATATGCCATCACCCCTTGCGACCGAATGATAATTGTCCTCCGTGCAGAGAAATGTTAAATAACGCATTTTTAGTTTTTTTTGTATTTTTCATTACTTGTAGCTGCGTATAAAGTCTTCGTTCATTTATTAATTGTCATTTATGACTACAAGGTGTCAGCAAAACGAAAAATTTGACAATTGAAGGAAAAAAAATTGTAGAAAACTTTGAAAAATCGAATGTATCGAAAGCAGCTTTCACTAAGACTGGTGGAATAGAGAGACCGACAGTGAATAACGTTTTAGGGTTCAAATCTTGTTAAAAATAAGATGTGATCAACCAAAAGAGAAAGCGAGAACACGTTTCAACATTTGAGAATTTTGAGAACGATCTTTTCACTTGGATAAAATGTGCCAGATTGCAGAATGTTCCAATACGTGGATTATCGTGAAAAAAAATCTCTGAAAATTGCTGCAAAACTAGGGAAACCGAATTTTACTGCCAAAGAATCGACGAAATGCCCGTTAACTTGTTAAATGACATTCTCAATAGGTACAGACCTTGTGATGTTTTTAATTTTGATAAACTTGGGCTGTTTCTTTCATGTTTTGCCAGATAATACTGTTACTTTTAAGAACGAAAAATGTAGTGGTGGGAAGGTAAGCAAAAAAAAAAAAAAAAAAAAAAAAAAAAAAAAAAAAAAAAAAAATGGCCGTTTTATTAGTATCGAATATGGATGGATGGCTCAGAGAACATTTTAAAACTGTCCGTGAATAAGAAAAAGTAGTTTTAACAACTACGCTAAAAACAAACAAACCTGCACAGAAGATTATTCCTACTACTACGAGTATACTCATCAGTTCGAAATTTTAAATGTAAAGTAATTCTTGCTTATACCTCTTGTTTTATAAATTATATGTTCATAGCTTCTTTGTACATTATTCTACTAATATAAGTAACTTATTAATAATATTCTATTGTCTAAAAGGAAATTCCTGCTTACACCCCATATAAGGTCACCCCGCTTATAAGGTCATATTTTTGATGACCGCATGGGTGACCATATAACCGATACTGACTGTATATATATATATTTTAAGTTACGCAACATCCTTCAACTGCTATAATTAATAATTTTGAACTAGAAATGCTTGACAGTTTTCAACAATACTTTATTAAGGCAATGCGAATATGAAGCTGTGAACAAATGATGTGTCATTAATGATGTGACATCTTCTACTTTTTAATTTTGACTACAAGAATGAATATTTATTATATCAAAATGATTAAAAAACGCGTTATTCCTTTGGAAACATAATCTTTGTAAATAATTGAATTAAAATATATCCAAATTAACATACTGGATGATATTTATTTACTTGCAAGCATATTCCTCATTGAAGAATTTCAGAATTTTTTTTTTTTTTTGGAAATATCCATTACCAATTTATTAAATATATTGTGTCAGAAAGACAACAAAAGAAGGGTACAGTAAAAAACGGATTGTAATATATATACGCACACAATTTTATTTACAGCTATACATATATATTTATAAATGAATAAATAAATGAATATATATATATATATAGATAAAATAACTGGGATTTTATTAGGTATTTTGTGTAATATTAATATTTTTCTTTGCTATAAATCAAATATTTAAAAGGGTGTGTTGCTTCTTCCATTTTATAGCATTTAATTTTATTCTGTTTTCATCTTGAAACTATTCTCTTGGTTATATTGGTCGTTAGAGTACAGGAGAAAAAAAATTTCAGCTTTTAGCTTTTTTTCTCACAGAAAACGACTAATTTTGCTTATATAATTGAATTCTGTACTCTTGATAACGTAATTCAATATATAAGCTTTTCAATTATTTTTATCGAAATCCATATTCTTCTTTTATTCTTCATTATTAACTCATGTTATATAGTACAAAGGACTTTATTTTATACATAACACCTTGTTTATTATGTTTTTGGTATCCATTCAGTGTGTTTGGGGACACTGTATTATTGTAAATTCATTCATACTATCACAATTATTGATGGTGTTCAGTAATGTTTAATTAATGGTTATATATATATATATATATATATATTACCATTAATTAAACATAACCTGCCACCGTCAATTATTATGAATTAAAGCTGTAAGTATTAAAAAAAAATATTATAAGAATTATTATGGAAGAAAAAAGAAAAAAGTGGACACCGACAAAAATTGAAAAGCTTATACATTGAATTACGTTATCGAGGGCACAGAATTCAATGATATAAGCAAAATGGTTGTTTTCTGTGGGAGAAATAAGCTAAAGCTAAAATTAATTTTCCCCTGTGCCCGAACAACCACTAAAATCAAGTGAATTGATTAAAAATGAAAGCAGAATAGAAACAAATAATATGAAATGGAAGAATCAATAAAACGTATTTAAATATTTATAGGATATAAAATAGAAATAATAAACACCATACCGATTAATATTTCAGTATTTTACATAAATCCATGTGCACATGTCTTCCAGTATATCAAAAAGATTAAGGTGAATAAAACAGTTAAGAAATCACAGTAAATGATACCAAAGGATGCAGTTAATACATTTTGAAATAATATTTGAAATACCTTGTAAAACAAATTTAATCTAATATAAAATATATAGAAATTAATTACATTATTTAAAATGCACTATTAAATTAATAGATAACAGTTTAACAATATCGTCAAAATTTAGCTAAAAATACACCCTGGTGTATAAAATATAACTAAAATGGAGCTAGAAAAATTAAAAATATGAGCAATATGAAAGATACAATTTTAGTGCTGCCATCTATTAATAATTATATTAAACATCTATCGCAAGATAAAAATTTGCAAGCTTTTGAATGTAAATAACTGTTTAAACAGCAAAACCAAACAAATCCTTATATATAGAGAATTATAGAACAACCACTAAAATCAAGTGAATTGATTAAAAATGAAAGCAGAATAGAAACAAATAATATGAAATGGAAGAAACAATAAAACGTATTTAAATATTTATAGGATATAAAATAGAAATAATAAACAACATACCGATTAATATTTCAGTATTTTACAAAAATCCATGTGCACATGTCATCCAGTATATCAAAAAGATTAAGGTGAATAAAACAGTTAAGAAATCACAGTAAATGATACCAAAGGATGGAGTTAATACATTTTGAAATAATATTTGAAATACCTTGTAAAACAAATTTAATCTAATATAAAATATATAGAAATTAATTACATTATTTAAAATGCACTATTAAATTAATAGATAACAGTTTAACAATATCGTCAAAATTTAGCTAAAAATACACCCTGGTGTATAAAATATAACTAAAATGGAGCTAGAAAAATTAAAAATAAGAGCAATATGAAAGATACAATTTTAGTGCTGCCATCTATTAATAATTATATTAAACATCTATCGCAAGATAAAAATTTGCAAGCTTTTGAATGTAAATAACTGTTTAAACAGCAAAACCAAACAAATCCTTATATATAGAGAATTATAAACCTAATATAAATCACACAAAGTATTTAAAACTATTGTTAATAAAATTTAAAAGCATACAATATGTTCTATTAGCTAAATTATTTAAACTAAACTAAGAGTTTAAATAATGTTAGAACCTTGATAATATATAGCATATATCTATATGCTATAAAACAATATAAATTCAGTAATAATTAATATAAATAATTATTAAAAATTATCCAAAAATTATTTTTTATGAATTATATATAAGATATTTATAAAATGAACAGGAAATATCAAACATGTGGAAGTATATAGAAGGTTAAATAATACTTAAAATCCCATTACTTAAAACGCACAAATATAGAATGTGGATTATTTTCAGACATCCATAAAAATCCATAAAGTATGAATATGGGACATTCAAAAACATTAAACTAAGAGTGGCATACTATTAGTAATTAATATGATATTGTCCTTAGTAAATTAGAATTTAATAACAAATAATTGTAAATTAGATTAATGAATAATTAAGCTAATTATAATATTAATGAAAATCTCCAACTTACATATAAAATATCAAATCAACATCCACATAAAATACATCACAAAAAAATAGTAATAATACAAGAGCACCGCTTTTTTTTTTAATAAATAATTAACCATTGCGTATTATCCAGACAACACCACCCTCCTCCGTACTCTAACATCTACCCACCCAACCAACCTATAATTTTTTTTTTTAATTATTTTACAATTTTTAATTTTTTATAGATATATTTTTTTTTATTTTATAATTTTTTTTGTAATTTTGTTTACGCATGTGTTAATTTGTGTTTATAGATCATGTAAGAAAAGTACTAATTGTATATTAATCAATATATGAATTTTTTTGGAAAACCATGATTTAATGCATCATAAATTAGTTTTTTAATATTATTGTTAATTAGAGGAGAAGAACATAAACATTTTATTCTATATAAATGATTAAGTATTATATTACGAAATACAGAATGATGTAGACAAGATTTAAAATTTGTAAATGTATTAACTGTGAATTTAAATTCTTTACGTTTGTCATACAAATCTGTGATTGTTTTATTGTCTTGTATTGTAATTTTAAGATCTAAGAAGTTAATTGTATTGTTAGATAAAAGGTTTTCCGTTAATTCCAAATTAGTGGGATAATCAACTGGAAATCGAGTAATTGCAGATTGATCAGTTTCAATTAAAATGATGTCATCAATATAACGATATAAATGTAGATTATTATTAGTAAAATTGCGTTCATAATGAGATAAGTATAAGTCTGAGAGTAAACTGGAAGTACAACCGCCTTGTGGTATACCGACATGCTGTAAATATAAAGTATTATCTTGCAATATATAATTATTATAGATAATGAAGTTAGTTAAAGATTTAAAATATGCAATATTTATATAAGATGGTAATTCCAGTTTTTATAATACTTTTTAAATAATGCATTTATAATTTTATGTAAATCTAATAGGTCTATATTATTAAAAAGATCTTTGAAGTCATATGTCGTTATATTACAAACAGAATGAAGATTTTTTAAAATCTTAACAAGTTGATAGCTATTTTTTATACAATGTGTATTATCATTGTTTGTAGTAAGTTCATATATTTGATTAAGAATTTTTAAGAGAAGTGTATTGGCTTTATTATTATATGTATTACAACCAATAGTAACAGTCCTAAATTTAATAGGAGTTTTATGAAATTTGGGAATAAGAACTAAATATGGATAATTAAAATTAGTAGATAAAATATTTAAAAGTTTATAATAACTTCGAATTTTACGATTATTTACAATAACATTTTCATTAGTTTTTTGAAAAGACTTATTAGAAGAAATAGAATTTGTAAGTAGTTGGTGATAATATGATTTACATATAATAGCATAATTGTTAGGAGATTTGTCTACATATGTAATAACAAAGTTTTTTTGTAATTTAGTAATTTGTTGGAAATAATGCTGTGTATTAATAGAAACCAAATCAGCAATATTATTTTTTAAAACCATAGTTAATTTTTCAATTACTAATATCTTCCATTGATTAAAATATTCAATAGGCTTATTATAAGAGATAGAAATTTTATAAATAAAAATATCAATATCATATGTAAACTGTTTGATAATAGATTTAACATTAAATTTAGATGGAAGCCTATATTTAGTACCATAACCCATTAGTTGTTTCAATTTAAAATCATGAACAATATCAAGATTTCCAGTGATTATATGTCCATGATCATTGTTTATGTATTTTTTTAGAGTGGGGTCTTTGCAGTTACACGGAAAAGTACTTGCAGCAGATGTATTTTTTGAAAATGTATTATAGTTAAAAATTTTTCTCCCAATTGTATTCGGATATTTAAAGGTTTTTGATATATGAAGATTATTGATAGGAAAAAAACAATTTTTATCATTAATTATAGAATTGATATTAATTTTATTAAAAATGTGATTTGAAAAAGTAATTATCATTTGAGTATTCATGTTCTGAATTTTGTGTTTTTTTTTGTATATTAATATTTAAAAGATTAACCCTACTCATAATAAGGTCAAAGTAAATATCAGAGAAATGTTTAGAGAAAGATTTACTTAGAAAGACATTTAAATGTTGTACCAGCTGTTTCTTTTTAATAGCAAAAATGTTTTTACGAATTAACAACCAGTTATAATTCTCTAAGTAATTTTGTTGAAGATCATTAATTTGTTTTGTGATAGATTTTTTGGAAACTACAACTGATGATGAACCCTTTCCGCGTTTATTTCGTGTTGTTTTAGCATTTAAATTATGATTAAGAGTAGGATAAATTGGAGAATAATCAATATTGTTATTTATAGATGTGAATACTTTGACAGGTCTGTTAAATACTTCACTGTTAAGTCCATAAGGATATATTGTGTTATAATATTTCATATATAATGATTCCATATAAAGACGTTCTGATTTATTTTTTAGAATTTGAAGGATTTCAATTGTCGTATTTTTAAATAGATGTTTATGAAAATGTTGAATTTCAGCTGTAGATTGTATATTTTTTGCTTTGTTATTATTAGAGTCTGATCGATGATGATTGATTCGTTTATGAATTGGACCTGATGTTTCACCAATATATTTCATATTACATAAGTTGCACTTTATACTATAAATAACATTAAATGCTTTACAAAAACTTGAATAGTTAGGATCTGAGACAATTTGTGTCTGAGCAGCGTATGGACATGTCTTGCACCGAGAATCATAGCACTTACGAAAAAATAAAGGACGAGGGGGAGAGTATAAATGGTCGCTGGATGACGATCCAGGAACAACCCAATTATTATTCCTGTACCGGGCACTACACTGCATAGATGCTAAGTGTATCTTGCCAGTATCGAGATGTTTACTAAGAACTGCCATATAAAAATTATGTATGGAAAGTGCAATAATTGCCATAAAAATAAGAAATTTTAATAATAAAAATTAATAATTTAATTAAATTAGCCTTGATTAAATAATAAAACTTGAGTATGAAAATATATATATATACAATATTTACAATCATAGAAGCAGAACGCAGAAACAATCTTCAAATTATCCAAAACCAAATTATGATAACAACCCAAATAACGTAGATGAATAATATCAAGCAACCACTAGACTATTTTATAACAAATAAGTCTAAAAAGATCCGCATAACATCCAAATCCTAGAACAACTATAACCATGCAAAGACAACCAAAACGCTTACCCAACTAACTACTCAGATCAAAGTAATATGAATTTAAACTAAAGCAAATTAACATTAAATCATTGAATAGAAATAATTATTGCTACCATATTAATGTATATATAAAATGATTATCTCTACAGAATTATGTAAAGCTATAGCACAAATAGAAAATATATAGGACAATATCATACACTAACTACAAGAAAATTCAGATAAAATCATAGCTAGAAAATTAAAAAACATTAAATAAATCGTTGCAATGATAGGAATGAAAAAATTAATGGAATCCTAAAATAGGTATCAGATAACTACATGGTAGAAATCTTATTGATAATACACATAGATTGTGCGCTAATTGCAGCAATGATCTAAGCGTATAATATTTAAAAGATTGCTAAATAATTTAGCGACCTGGGAATATATAAAAATATATATAAGATACCTTAAGGAAAAAATACATCAAAATGAATTGTTGACATTCAAAATGAAAAGATATTTAAAATATCGTAAAAATATCGTAAAAAGCATACATTCATAATAACTTGCGCAAATGCATCATAGTAATTTGAATGCTAATATATTACCATTAATTAAACATAACCTGCCACCGTCAATTATTATGAATTAAAGCTGTAAGTATTAAAAAAAAAAAAAAAATATTATAAGAATTATTATGGAAGAAAAAAGAAAAAAGTGGACACCGACAAAAATTGAAAAGCTTATACATTGAATTACGTTATCGAGGGCACAGAATTCAATGATATAAGCAAAATGGTTGTTTTCTGTGGGAGAAATAAGCTAAAGCTAAAATTAATTTTCCCCTGTGCCCGAACAACCACTAAAATCAAGTGAATTGATTAAAAATGAAAGCAGAATAGAAACAAATAATATGAAATGGAAGAATCAATAAAACGTATTTAAATATTTATAGGATATAAAATAGAAATAATAAACACCATACCGATTAATATTTCAGTATTTTACACAAATCCATGTGCACATGTCTTCCAGTATATCAAAAAGATTAAGGTGAATAAAACAGTTAAGAAATCACAGTAAATGATACCAAAGGATGCAGTTAATACATTTTGAAATAATATTTGAAATACCTTGTAAAACAAATTTAATCTAATATAAAATATATAGAAATTAATTACATTATTTAAAATGCACTATTAAATTAATAGATAACAGTTTAACAATATCGTCAAAATTTAGCTAAAAATACACCCTGGTGTATAAAATATAACTAAAATGGAGCTAGAAAATTAAAAATATGAGCAATATGAAAGATACAATTTTAGTGCTGCCATCTATTAATAATTATATTAAACATCTATCGCAAGATAAAAATTTGCAAGCTTTTGAATGTAAATAACTGTTTAAACAGCAAAACCAAACAAATCCTTATATATAGAGAATTATAGAACAACCACTAAAATCAAGTGAATTGATTAAAAATGAAAGCAGAATAGAAACAAATAATATGAAATGGAAGAAACAATAAAACGTATTTAAATATTTATAGGATATAAAATAGAAATAATAAACAACATACCGATTAATATTTCAGTATTTTACAAAAATCCATGTGCACATGTCATCCAGTATATCAAAAAGATTAAGGTGAATAAAACAGTTAAGAAATCACAGTAAATGATACCAAAGGATGCAGTTAATACATTTTGAAATAATATTTGAAATACCTTGTAAAACAAATTTAATCTAATATAAAATATATAGAAATTAATTACATTATTTAAAATGCACTATTAAATTAATAGATAACAGTTTAACAATATCGTCAAAATTTAGCTGAAAATACACCCTGGTGTATAAAATATAACTAAAATGGAGCTAGAAAAATTAAAAATAAGAGCAATATGAAAGATACAATTTTAGTGCTGCCATCTATTAATAATTATATTAAACATCTATCGCAAGATAAAAATTTGCAAGCTTTTGAATGTAAATAACTGTTTAAACAGCAAAACCAAACAAATCCTTATATATAGAGAATTATAAACCTAATATAAATCACACAAAGTATTTAAAACTATTGTTAATAAAATTTAAAAGCATACAATGTGTATATATATATATATACGAACTTCACTCTAAAAGTTTTAGGGCTAATGGGTACAAATTAAGCTTACCACCTCTTAGTAATATTAATGTAGTTCCCTCTAAGTTCAAACCAACACTTTTAGGCGGATTTTGCAAAATTTGATGGCCTAAATATGTCCATTACTTAGTATAGGTGAAAAAAATGCGTTGATAAACTAAATACCGCATTTCTGAAGTACACGGTATACATTACTCTTTTTTGCCCTTTATCTTTTCGCCAGTATTAGTATAGAGTTATCTGTAAAGACACATACTTTACTTTTTTGACATGAAAGGCACATAGGTCACATCAACATGGATGATTTTAGAATCCGTATGCATTTTTAAAATGTAATTTTCGATCAAAATATCGATTTTCCATTTTTGCAGTAATATTAAAATATAATCTAATATATATCGAAATCTGCTTACATTTTGTCTGTATCTAAAATAGAACTCGAGTTACAGACGTTTAAAATTACAGCTATTATAGCTTTTGAATTGTGTTTAAAAGTTATTTTTAGCTTTTTCTCAAAATGAAGTTTTTAAGATTTTTACTATACGCAAAACATCCTAAAACAAAAAATTATACATTAAATGCCACGGAATTTCCTGTACTTCTTTTGCAAATGTCTTTTGAGGGAATAGGCTACACTCGTGATAATATATTAAATAGTTTTATATTTACACTGGTATAAATGACAAACTAGAGACACATTTTGCGAATTTTTCATTACATTAGAATTTTAACTGCCATATCAACTGAGAAGGAGATGTGATTATAATTTGTTCAGTCTATGTCCTGGAGAAAGTTATTCTGTTTATTATGCAATTTACAAAATGTCAATACATTGTTTCATTTTTGAATTATTACGTATTGTGAAAATGCCAATTTTTGACATAATTTTGACTATTTTTCTCATTAAAAATTTATTTCTGGGTAATTGCTAAAGTTTTTACACTTTTTTCAAAGTTTTAAAGTAAAAATGTCATTATAGAAATTAATAACAAGAGAAAATTTCAATTTTTTTCAAAAAATCACTTTTGAAGGTGTGCGGATACTTTAATTAAATTTCAGATTTCGGTATTGATCCTGATATTTGCACTTCCTAGTGTTCCCTTAAACGGGGTATTTAATGACAAACTATCTCTTGTGCAGTTTTTTCTAAAATTAATTCATGTGTATCGTCATAAACATACAATGCTAATTTGCTAGGCAACTGGGTAAAGCTACTAATCTTCAACAAGTTAATATCTCACATTATTAAATTTACAAATCAATGTTGATTTTCTTAACGAGTGAAGTCAGTTCTAATTTCTAATAATACTCTTTTTAATCCACTACTAGTAGCTGCATGTGATAGTTTAAGGAGTTCCGAAAGAAATATAAGACAATACTAGTGCAATGTAGTACAAAATGCTTTAAATGCGTAAATTATATTCAATATACAATATTCAGATTGTATTCAAAATAATGTAACCTGAATTGTAAAATTATTTTGCTTCAAATTAAATTTTACTTAATTTTTAAAAGGTTATTTTTGCTTTCCGCTTCAGGTAAACTATTGTTCATATTTAAAAATATATTTGTATAAACTGTGCTATTAATTGATTAACTGATTTTTTCTATTACTTTCTTATAAATGTACAGAGAAACATTTATTTTTTTATATCACTAGATAAAAAATGGAGAATTGATTCGGGTCAAACATCTGGCAACGGCTACCTTTGAAAAATAATTATAAAAAAGAAATGGAAATTTTTATATAAAGTTTGAATTAACTAACTTATAATTTATTTATTTACCACTAACAGAAGATGTTAAAAATTCCAAACGGAAAATATCCTTTGAAAGAGTCCGCTCATGACACAGATAAGATGTGGGATAAACTGTTCGTAATCACTTGTTTAAAATTTTACGGCTCTATGGTTGTCATAAAATCTTCATCACCCTTGTTTTATTCACTATACCCCATTCGTAATCACTGCAAAATTTCATAACATAGAAGTTCTTGCAAGCAAAAATTTTTAATAGAATATTACTATGGCAAAATTTGCTGCCGTCACTATTACATTTGGCACAGAATCGAAGAACGTTAGACGTTTCCCCGTAAATTGACTTGGAGACAAATTGAAGGAAATATATTTATTAGATCACTAGAATATTGTACTTAATTAAGACATCCGCCACAAACTGAGAATCTAATATTATTACCGTAAGAATAATTACTGCATACCACCGGTTAAAGTTTTACTTCACTCTCCACCACGCTCCACATTATTAATCGATGATTATTTAGCTCTTCCTTATTATTTATGATGATCCCACATCCTGGTGACGTATGTAGAATTTAAACAGATCGAAAGCACAAAAACTCCTGCAGCAGAACTCATGTCTGCCAAGCAATACAGCCGGAGAAGGGATTTTTACAAGCAATGCTCTATGTACTGAGGGATTAAAAACGCGGACTGTATTTCGAAATCGCTGAAAGAAATGAGATGAAGCGTCCTTTCCTTTCAGCATCCGAAAAAGTGCATTTAGAATATAAAAAAAAATGGCAAAAAATGAGAATTGCAGATATAGAATTTTTTATAGAATTCATAACGGCAGTTTAGATTATGACAAAAATGAAAATACCTAGATAATAAAATAATAATAAGTGAAATTTATTTTTATGAGATTATGTCAGATGAGGAAAATGTATACAATAATTTTTAAATATGAACGGAATTTTAAATTTCGTAATATATATGTTCCGAGTGAGCATAATGTCCATATAAACTTTAAAAATTTATAAATACCAAAAAAAAAAAAAAAAAAAAAAAAAAAAAAAAAAAAAAAAAAAAAACGAAATGAAAAACTGTTTGCAGGATTAGCATCTATAGGTCACGGGAATTTTTTTAAGACAGAAATAAAAAATAACTCAAAAAAAACAGCCGACAGAGGGCGCTGGTTTGTGCAATTTCGGTAAAAATATTCAAATGAAACGGATATAAGAACTTACGCTCTTAATCCAGAACTAGTTCACCATTGTGAGCCGTGTACTTGAACAAGGATGCTCAGGATAAAGGATAAAAGCTTTTTTGGTGAAGTTATTTTACGTGAACTCGTTCTGGATTAGGAGCGCAAATTCTTATAGCCGTTTCATTTGCATATTTCCACCAACATCGCACGGACCAGCTCCATCTGTCGACTGTTTTTTTAGTTACTTTTTATTTCTGTCTTTAAAAAATTCCCGTGACCTACAGATGCTAATCCTGCAAACATTTTTCATTTACGTTATTTTTTCGGTTTTTATAAATTTTTAAAGTTTATACGGACTTTTTGCTCACCTGGTATATACATTACAACCCGAATCAAATAATATAATGTGTGAATATGAAATCATTTATAATAGTTAATGAATGAAATTATTGTTACGTGTTTTATGATAGTGAATAAATAAATTTGTGATTAAAAAAAAAAAAAAAATCAGTTTAAATATCTCTACTATAAATCGTGATTGCCCAGAAAACCACGTATATGAATAAGACAATTCAAATGATGTTTCTTAAATTGAAATCAAATTTTAAAAATATTTTTGGACATTAATGTAATAAATAATGATTTGGGAGCTTCCATAAGGCTATACCTATTCTAATATAAAGAAAATATATAAGTGATTAGAAATACCTAATATATTTTGCAATGTATATTTTTTCCGAGTTTTGACAAATTACTTTCTACTACACAATATCAGTAGACATCGTGGAATTTAACTTTATTTGTCGTTAAGATAAAAATCTATGTGTCCATCTATAAAAGTATGAAAAATATATCTTAGCGAATATTATTTTAAATAAACACTGCAGAAAGGGTTCGACAGAAATATCGATAAAAAATTGCGATTTTTTTTTATAAATATTACAAGAATAGTTTGTTAAAACGCGACGCTAACTTTTTACTCTATTGTAAAATAATTTACCTGTACTTAAACTTCTTACAAATTCGTCCTTTCAAAACCATTGATGGTTACTTTCATTAAATAACAGTGATATATATTGGTATATATATCAGTTTAAGAAATCTTATTTCACTGTGATTAATATTGTTAAATTTTTAAACTTTTGGATCAATGCAATAGAAAAATAAACATTTTCCTTTTTGTAGAACATCATTTCATTTAAATTTTTTTTGCCTCATTTTTGTAGAATGAATTACAAATTCAGAAACTGAATTACAAATCCTGTTTGCGAATAATTTGAAAATAATATGACATTATCTGTATTTATTCTGAACACTTAAACGAAAATTTATCTTTTAACCACAATCTTATAACTAATGACCCGAAAATATATTCTCCTCTTTTTATTTAGAATGCATTAAGAACATCTGCGGTTTCATTGCATCACATTGCAAGAGAATTCTTCTATAACGATACAAAACATTAAGTAAGTTAAAGTAACTTATCAGCCTGAAAATTTAAGTATAGTCTCAGTCTATGACGGAAAAAACTCAGCCGATTTGAGATTTGCGAGAATATATATATATATATATAGAGAGAGAGAGAGAGAGAGAGAGATAGATGGATAAATGTTTTTACAAAGTAATTTATAAAAATGCAATAATTGGTGAGAAATGGACTATTAAATTAAGAAAAAATATTACTATTTTAAATCATGAAGAATATAGCGGAGAGTTTCTTTTAGCAGTGCTTGACATAATTTGTAATTTATTTATTTTTGTTAATCTGAATTACAGTCCTTTGATCACAAAGCAAGAACATAAATATTTTTCTGATAAATAAACATAGCGATTTTCACGACAAAATTATAACAGATTTCAAAATTTTGTTTCTGAAAATCGGGTCTAAATAATTAATGTGAAGGTAATTAGATAGCTCATGTATCTAAAAATCTTTATTCATCACATAACATTGTAAATTTTTCTTCAGCTGGAAATTACACTTCATGAATAAATAGAAACTCTCAACAATGGTTATCTGCACACTGCGGTGATATGAAATGAAGGAAACACTCATGTAGAAAAAGTTTGCTGGTATTGAGCTTGGATGAGCAATTTACTTAGTGTATTACAAAAAAATACGAACATGCATTCGTACATGGAGATCAAGAGGGATATGTTCGAAAGTAATCTTATATATGGTATTAATTATAAATTAGATAAAAAATTCGCTCTGCAAGTAACATAAACTGTGGTCATCTTTTTAGCCAGTTGTGTTTTTCTCTGTTCCCATGAAAGTAAACTTATATTCACCTAAAGGTCTAAGATCGCCTCAATATGATTCCATTCATAGGGGTAACGTCTAATGCGCCATACATTGTATTTGTATATTTAATTTAAAAAATAATCCAAAACAATATGTGACAATATTATTTCTCACATTAGTCGATTTCGTCAGACGACGGATTCTAATTACACTGATTGTAGATTTTTCTCTAACACAGTACTGAAAACATTTTTGTTTACGCAATATAGTTACATTCGCAGTTCAAAAACAAATACATGCATAGACAGTTGTCCTCTATGAAGATTTAAAAAAATCATCTATAAGTTAGTTTGTTCATACTTATAACCATCTATAAAAATAATTTTTAAACAAACTCTATGCCAATCAGAGTTCTTCAGAGAGTATCTTTAATTTCCATCCTCGTGCATAATAAATTTACTATATCACAATAGTCTAACATGCATATTTTTTATGAATATATTTTATATTGCTCTGTTATATCTTCAGTTACATCTTCAGTTACATCTTCTTAGAATTATATAACTAATCGATGTTAACATTAGTTTATTAAAAGATGTTTTGCTATTCATAAAAAATAGATCAATCACATGGTGTCGAATGTAAAATATTAATTTAGCGCAATATAATAATAAACTATATTATAATACTTTATAAATATATAAAGTTTTCTAAATATATTAAATAAAGATTACAAGAAATATTCTCCGAAAAATGATAATTTAACTTTCGTAAGTCATCATTGTATTTTTCTAAAATCCCAAGTAAACTGACAGTGTAAGAAAGCGTAATTCATTTATTATCAACAACCCATAAATTAATTTTTTAGATGCTGACCACAGCAGCGTCCGTTAAGAAATTACATTTTGCTATTGCGTTTTCGTTGTCTTGATTTACTTTTCACTTCACTATTAAGAATAAATTATATATTTGACTTTGTTCACCAGTAAATCACTTTTTACTTATTAATTTAATAATTTTTGTCATAGATATATATATAAAATATTATTCAAACAAAAGAAGTTTCGTTTAACCCTTAGTTTAATTTAGTAGAAAATAATTATTAGTCTGTTTACTTTTGTGAAAAAATAAAAACAAAATAATTTTCCTAATGATAACTGCTAAATACTTATTATGGAAAAAAAACAATTAACATTTTATAAATATTATAAAATTAAACATACAATCAAATAACAATCATTATAAAGATCTTCAGGATAATAATAATAATAATAATAACGAGTTAAATGATTAAAAAATAAAGATTGCAAAAAATCTAAGCTAAATTAATCAGTATATCTGTCAATAAATTAACATAATATATTATTTAACATGTTCACACAACTTTTTTTTTATTCTCATACTCATTAAAATATACTAAATTAATGTGACATATATTGTTTTAAGTTTATATTGCAGGCATAGTCACAATTCTTTTCAGATAAAACACATTCATGAAACTATTGTGCTTTCAAACGATAACGAAAAAAGAATCTAAAAAAAAAAAATGTAACTGCGGTGTTTTCATTTATATGTTATTTTTTAATCATTTATAGTTTACTATCTCTCTATACTTATTTTTTTAAATCTTACTCTCTTAAAACGAATGAGTGGATTTGCCTACTCAAGAATGAGCACTAATTTATTGGATCGTGAATGAGTTGATTTTTAAACGCTTCACTCAACTTGATTTAAGCTCTTATTCTTCTATTTTACTCAACGAGAGCGACCGCAAAACAGCTCAACTTGATTAGCAAGCTGGTTTCCTGCCGCTCTTTTGCGAGTCGTTCTCAGATTCGTTCGTCTCGTCTTATCGTGTCGCTGGCCTGCTTTAAGATGGACGCTGATGTGTAGATAAATATGTAAACATTCAAGAAGTTTTCTTAATGAAGGAACGAAAGGATGTGTCTGTTTTATTCGGTAAGTTTTATAAAAGCATTTAATTTATTCTTACTTTTTAGTGGAATTGCATGTAATGATTTAAATTTTTAATGCACGTTGTACGTTCGTTGCACGTTGTAATGCACATTCTCCGTCACGCTGCAGGCAGCTAATTTTAGAAATGCTTCTATATTTAAAAATTATTCTGCCTTTTTATTTTTTACTTATTTATTTTCGTTTAAAATGTCCTGTTTATTACTTTGTTGAGAAATAAATAAGCTGATCATAGCGTCATGTTAATGCAAGTGTCGGGGGAGGTGAAAATAATAAAAGTTTACTTTTTCGTGTGACGAAACTTTTTGTCAGATATAACAGTTCTAAGTATTTTGTAAAAATAATTTTTCAGATAAATCATATCAAACAAAAATACGTTTTATAATTTGTAGTAAATAATTTTGTGAAAAATTACTAGAATTCCTCCCTAAAATTTTCCAGAGAATTGTTTCTTTCTCCAAATACAGAATTTTAATTCAAGGTTGGTATTCAGTTATACATTTTTTTCAATCTAATTATATTTTCAAAAGTCAATTTTATTCCTTAGAAGTACAATAGTTTATTTCTATACAATACTATTTGTGTAAAAGAATTCAAATAATTACATAAACAGTGTTCTACTGCATCTATTCACCATCATTTTTCAGCAATTCCCTTTCAATTTTCCGAGAGCTATATTTTCCAATTTACCTTCCTGACAATAGGGGTAGCCGGGGTAAAATGAGTATATTTTTTATTATTATTTTACCACACAAAATTTTTTGAAAAATTAAAAGTGTGAATGAAATGGTCACATATCTGGCAATATTTAAACTTTGTAAAAACAAACTAGCAGCATACTATTTTTTTCTTTTCTTACTTGTATGGTGAATTATTCATTTGTCCCTCATTTCAAAAGATTTAAATAAAAAATAAGATAATTTTGGTATAACCAATCACTAAATTCTTTTCACAATTATAAACATGGGTGCAAGACCTTCAGTCTCGGAAAGATTTTTGGCTGGTTGTAAATTATATTTTATATTGAAATAATAGCAATTTTACTAGCAAAAACTTTTAATTGCTCTTTTTTATTGTAAAAAATCCATTTTCAGCCATGAATCAAGACATTGAGATTGTCTAGCCCATCGCCAGTAGGTTATACCTAATATTCAGAAAAGTTTTCAGTCTTGGTTTGGATGGACTTCTTGCACACATGATAAAATCATTTTTATTGTTGTTTTTCTGTATCTTTTTCTCCCCCCCCCCCAAAAAAAAAATTATGCTGCAAAGAAAATATTTCTGTTAAAGACTGTATATATACAGGGGTCGGTGCCGGTTTTTATTCTTGGGGCCCTTTTTGTGAAAAGTAAGTTAATTTTGTGAATTTTATAATATTTTTGTGAAAAATAACATTTTGCAATGAAAGTTGAAATCCAGTGAATCAAATTCGAACCAAGAATTTATGAATAAAAATATTCTTTAAATCCCCTTGCTACAGTTTTTGTTTTTCGTGACCTGATCTTATTTACAAATTACACATTTTTAAAACACTTTTTATGAAAAAGAATGTTACAAAAGAGCCTATTTTATTAAAAGGAATTTTGTGAAGGGGACTGTTTTATTAAGTTCATTTTTATGAAGAGACCCATTTTATTAAATTTATTTTTCTGAAGGGGCCCTATTTTATTAAATAGATTTTTGTAAAGGGGCCCTAAATAGGCCCCAAATTTCGCCTGGATCGACACCTGATATATAATCTATTTTTGTAAAATCTTGTTTGATTTCATTTGTTAAATGCTTTATTATTACAAAAAGTTTGTCTATCTCTATATACATATTTATTAAATAAGAAAAGCAACCAAGTATGCTAAAAATCCACATAAAAAATTTGGCAATTTAGTCATAAACAAAGAAAAAAATTATAATTTAATATTTGATCAGTAAAAGAAATACTAATACTAAAGTGTCTATCATTAAATAAAAGCGGTGCTGTATCTAGCTATACTAACAATTTTTTTTGTTGTTCTGAGCATATTTAAATATTGGTGTTTTTGATGCTTAAAATGCAGTTTAAACCTATGTCACGTCAAAAACTGGTTTTTGACGGCTTAAACCCAACCTTGATTTCTTGTCACATAGGGTAAAATAGGTATTATAGCCCATCTTTTTTATGAGAGTTTGTCAAGATATGAATGTATGAAGATGGATCAAAATTGAAAGACCTTTGAGAGCAAATTGTTATTGATCCTATGCTTAAATGTGAAATTATGCTATAAATTAGTCGCGAACATCTGTTATCTGCGCTGCATGTTGGAATGTAAGTAACATTAAAAATCGCTGTTAATTGACAATTTCTCAAAAATCACGTTAAAGTATCATATTTTCAGCCATAAATTAAAACACATGTTCTAACTATACTAAATTATTAAATTGGGTGGATTAAAAGAGGACAAATAGTAAAAAGAATCAAAGCAACCCATGGAAGTTAAACCAAAGGTTCTTGCTGTAGTGAATCCAATGATTGGTGGCTGGGTCCTTGTGAAATTCAGTGTAAAGAAGTCTGTTCAAGAATTTACAGTTCTTATTATTGATATCCCTGATGAAGATAAATACACTGTAAAGTTTGCAACAAAGTAATCTGCCGGAATATTTTATGTCTTCCCTGAGAAAGACGACATTGCTGAGTGCATACATCCTGAATTGTTAGGAAGTCTCTCAACCAAGCTGCACCGGTCATTGCTGTATACATTTTGTATATAAATTTTCATTCACTTATAGCTAGTTAACTTTATAAATTGCTTTTGATTTAAAATATTTTTTAATTAATTTCTCATTTTTTCCTACAGATACTTATGCTGATATCTATCTGCTTTTGAACTGCATTCGGTATTCGGCCATGTTACCGAATATTCGGTTTGGCCGAATATTGAAATATTCGGCCAAACTGAATACTTAAGGAAATTTTTTTAAACATATTTTTAAAAACTTTATACAACTTCAACATTTAACAATCAACTTAAAAAGATATTCAGAATAATTAGAAACAGAATCATATTTAAATAAAAGAGAATGTTTTTACATTATTTATTTGCTGTTTGTTAAGTATTATGTAAGAAAATTAACCAATCACGAGGATTTTCATAGAAATTAATTATGTACAAATGCAAGTTCCTAAATTTTGTCTAGCAAATAATCTGTTTCTTGCTAAGATTTTAAGAACAATTTTTAGAATCTCTAAAATGATTGTCCACTCCAGACACCTATCTAGGATGTATTTAAAAACTTCCTTGCTTAAATTAAAGGGAGTAGAACAATTATTCTTGCTAAGTTGCCACCATATAAAATTTGAATTGATTTGCAATATTTGTTTACTTTTACTTCAGTCTCTTCCTGACAAACAAATAATATATGATACTGTACAATTTTTCTTCCAATTTTTTCACTATTAAACTTTGATTTTAAAATGTTTCTTTTAGAATTTAAGAAAATTTTATTTATCTGTATTAATTCTCAGAAGAAGCCACGAAATTTAAAATTTTACTAATTTAAAAAGTTTTATAACTATCCTCTTCTTAAATAACTCAAAGCAGATTTTTTTCAGTATAAAGTTTACTTGTAATTGTAACTCTTGTTTATTAAAATGCAAGTTTCTGTATTGAATAGTATGTAAAATTGTTTTAAAATTTAATATTTTAATGCCTTTAAACTTTGAAATATAAAAGTATTTGACAAGCCGAATATTCGGTATTCGGCCGAATAGTTACTATTCGGCAGGCCGAATATTCGGTATTCGGCCTAGCAGTTACTATTCGGCTGGCCGAATATTCGGTATTCGGCCAAAATCACTATTCGGTGCATCCCTAGTCAACACTGTCTTCGCTAAAATTTTTGGTATTTTTTCATGATGAAGCCACAATCACCCCCCACCCCCTCCCTCCCCAGCTTATCAATTTAGCCATAATTTCATATTCTAAAAAAAATTAATAAATGAAAATGATTTGAGAAACATATCATACAACAGTAAAATTTTAAAACATTTTACTTTTTCATATCATCAGGGCAGAAACTAGTTTCTTTCAGTAAGTGGCAAAAACTAATACTAATCCTGCAGTGATTCATAATTCACATATGTAAGTATTTGATATGTAAACAATTAAGCTAAAAATTAAAATTGAAGATTATGAATGTTGTTCAAAGTAGCAAGTCAGATTTAGTGATGCTCTGAATAGTGATTTTGGCTGAATACTGAATATTCAGCTAGCCGAATAGTAACTGTTTGGCCGAATACTTTTTATTTCAAGGTTTAAGGTATTAAAATGTTATTTTTTAAAACAACTTTACATAATATTTAATAAAACAATTACATTTTGATAAATAAGCTCTTTATAAGTAAATTTCATATTGGAAAAAAAAAACTTGCTTTGAGTTTATTTAAAGGATAATAAGACTTTTTATTAATAATGAAATTTTAAATTTAATGGTTTCCTCTATGAATTAACATTTTAAAATCAAACAGTAAAAGTGGAAAAATTGGAAGAAAAATTGGTTCAGGTCGATTTGAGGCTGAGTGTGAATTCCTGCAAGTTGGGTTCGGGTTAAACCCAAATTATCAAAAGTTAGTTAGGTATATTTTTTTTAGTTTATCCCTGTTATAATAAACGTAGATATTTGTGTATATGTTGTTTTCTAAAGAGACTTCCGTTTTTTCTGCAACCAGACTTTGTTATGTTATTTTAACAATGTGAATTAAAAAGAGTATTTTTAAAATAATTACCATTTAAATTAAAAATAATTAGTATTAATCAAAGAATAATTATTTTGGTCAAAAAAAAAAAAACCCAGCTAAAAATGCATAAGAAGGGCAGAAATAATGTGACATTGCTACTGAAACAACTAAATCACCTTTTCTAGGAAGAGGTATCCATTCATGGTTATCATCATTAAAGAGACTGGTGAGTTTTTACCGCGCCCTTTTGACAAAAATCATGTTTTTTCCTTTTGTCTTTGACGAAATTCTCGTTTTTTCTGTGATCATTTGATGAAATTCTCTTTTTTTCTCGATTCTTTGATGAAATTCACATTTTTCTTCGATTCTTTCACGAAATCAGTTTTTTCCCAATCTTTTGACGAAATTTGCATTTTCCTACGATCTTTTGACGAATTTCGTATTTTTTCATGCATTTTTAACAAAATTCTCACTTTTTTCACAACACTTTTGACGAAATTCTCGATTTATTCAAGAAAGTAGTTTTTTACACGATTCTTTTACGGAATTTGCATTTTTTTAGAATCTTTTGGCAAAATTTAGGGCTTTTCCACTATGCTTTTAAGAATTTTTTTTTTTTTCCTGAGCCCTTTTGCCGAAATTTGCATTTTTCTAAGATTCTTTGACGAAATTAGCTTTTTTTCGCGACCCTTTGACGAAATTAACGTTTTTTTCTGCGATATTTTTACGAAATTCGCATTTTTCCTGAGATTTTTTTGACGAAATACGTGCTTTTTTCTCAGCCTTTAGCGATATTCATATTTTTCCCGTAATCCATTGATGAAATAAGTTTTTTCTGCGATTTTTTGACGAAATTTGCGGGATTTTTTTTTCACGATCCTTTGACAAATTCGGGTTTTTTCCGCTATGCTTTTAAGAAATTCTTTTTTTTTTTTTTTTTTTTTTTTTAACGATTCTTTGACGAAATTATAATATAGAGAATATTTTTAATTTTTTGGTATTTAAAAAAAAAAAAAAAAAAAAAAAAAAAAAAGTTACAAAAATAAGTTTTTTTCTACAAATTTTTCTGCAAGGTTCCGAATTTTTGGAAAATCTTCTGCGCGTGCGTCTATATTATACAACTGTGTCTGCAACCCTTTGGCAAAATTTGTGTTTTTTTTCTGCTATCCTTTGACAAAATTTTCTTCAACCCTTTGGTAAAATTTGTTTTTTCTGCAACCCTTTGGCAAAATTTGTTTTTTTCTGCAACCCTGTTGCAAAATTCGTTTTTTTCTGCAACCCTTTGGCAAAAATTTTTTTTTCTGCAACCCTTTGGCGAAAATTTTTTTTTTCTGCAACCCTTTGGCAAAATTTTTTTGTTTCTGCAACCCTTTAGCAAAATTTTTTTCTGTACACCTTTGGCAAAAAATTTTTCTGTACCTCTTTGGCAAAATTTGTTTTTTCTGCAACACTTTGGCGAATTTCCCTAAATCAATTCATGAATCGGTCGCGGAAAAAAAAATTGAGAATTTCTTCAAATGATCATGGAAAAGTACCAGATATTTTGTCATATATCTCAGAAACAAATGGTAATTATCTTCAATTGGTTGTTGAATAAAATTGCTATTTTCGTAAAGAGTTCAGAAAGAAATTGCGAATTTCGTCAAAAGATTGCGCAAAAAATAATCGGGAATATCGATAAACTTATTTGGTGAAGAATATTACAAATTTCGTCAAAAGGTCGCGACGAATATTGAATTTTGTTAATTAGTCACAAAAAGGTATCGCGAATTTTACTGTTCGATTGCTCAAAACTCAAGAGTTTTGCCGTCAAAAATCAACCCAACCCAATTTATTGCTTGAGTAAATTGCAGGGAAATGAATTCCCGTTTTTTGTATGTTTCAGGCACTTTCGTATGAACTCATCATTACGTCTGTTTTGAAATTTTAAGTTAAAATCATTTAAACGTTTTAAATCGATAACATTGTTTTTGCACATTTTCATTTTAGGAACAATACTTTGATCCTATCACTCAAGCTGCTATGGTTGAATGGAGGCTATGGCAACAATGAGGTTAAATTTAACACCAGCCCAAAAGAAGTACCAACAAAGAGGACTATCAAAGAGACACGTGATAATCCTGAAGAGGTGTATTATCAGCAAGAAAGGTATAAATTTACATATTAATCTTAAATATATTTAAGTTTTGATTTTGTCATGGAATTTCATTTTTTTTATGTGTGTGTGTTTAGTAATTAACACTGTATTGGACCAGTGTGACCTTACAGATACACATGTGGAAAAAAAAAATCTGTTTTCATATTAGTAAACTTCATACCTAGCATCTATCTTTCCTATCCCAATAGCAGAAAATTTACTTTTAATGTTTTTAAGCATTTTACTAATTTTTATTAATAATAATCTTAAGTTTTAGTTATAAATAATAAAGAACTAAACATAATATAAAATTGGAAAAAAATCCAATGGAAAAAAAAATTTGCGACGCATGTCACCCGTCAGGAACTTTCTGCTGCCAGGTTTCCTATGTGTTTGGAATGCAGTGCTATGCAGTTTTAGTTCATTTATTTAGTATCGTCTATCAGTCAGATACATTTGCCCAATAACATAAAACAGCATATAAAATTTGATTTTGTCATAACATTATGCAAGTTAGAAAAACAAGTCTGTATTTCTGAAATAGATATTCCTAACATGTGTTTAATATGAAAAGCATTTTTATTAATAGTTAAAAAAAAAAAATTGCAATTGAATTTTCAAAATTCACTGCTTATAGAAAAATTTTTAACGTAAATTTCAATGAAAGTAAGCCTTTCAATACAGGGATATGTTTAGGAAATTTTTAGGTCCTTTAAAGGACCCTTCACAAAATAATTTATCTTAAAACAGGACCCTTCACAAAACATTTTATCCCAAAACAGGACCCTTCACAAAATTATTTGTCTCTTAAATAGACCTTTCACAGAATTTTTTCACCTTCAAATTGAACTTTTCACAAGTTTACTCATTTAAAATTAAAATCTGGCCTGTAAGTAAGCAGTTGAACTCACCAAAGAGCACATTACTTAGCTTTTTAATATGTGAATGATAGAACATGAAGACATCGATAATTTAAAATTCACAAAATTATGACTAGAATTTTCACAAAAATAAGAAACTTCACAATTTCACAAAAACAGGACCCTGTGAAAAAAGTCTGGACAGACCCCTGCAATATTATTTTTTCATTTTCTTACATAATTATAACTTTGTTATTAAATTATGATTAAAGGTACCATTAAAAACAGTGAAAGTTTTGATTATCTTTGTGAAATCCAGAATTTTTATAAATCTAGTCTTAGTCCTGATACAGGATTTTCGAGGTTATACTGTATTAAATTAGACATGTATCTCTGACACATGACATGCACTTGACTGTTGGAAGAAAATTGCCGCCTGACTGCTTAGATTTTATGGGGTAAGGTTAAACATCATTGTTGTAATAAAACATTTCATATTTAGAATAAATTTAAATGTAGTTTCATCCCCCCCCCTTCCAATGTATACATTTTGAAAATGGCAACAAAGGGGAATTTTCAACAATATTTTGTAATGTTTCTTAAGACCTTTTAAATTTGTTTTTAAAATAGAAATTTATTTTAAGATTGTATCAGAAGTAGGGTGTCAACGATTTAAATCATGATTTTAATCAAGTGATTTTTTTTTTTTTTAAATCATTGATTAAAATCAAAAATTTTTTAATGTTTAAAATGACATAAAAAAGTATTCAAATTATTGTGACTTATGAATAAACAAAACAAAGCTTTAAATAATTGTTTCCAAGTATAATTCCTGAGTATTGTGAAAAATTTTAAGTACAGTAAGTTTGTAAAAAGCATGTTTTTTTATCTAACAAACATAAAAAGCATTTAATTTAAAAATATTTAAATCTAATATAACTTTCAATGTCATAATTTCCATTTAATAATCAAGTTATTATTTTATATACAATAAACACAGCAATAGTGTCAATGATTTTAATCAATTGATTTAAATCAGATGATAAAATCACATATTTTCTGATTTTTTAAAATGTTGTGAAAAAGCATGATAATCAATAATGAAAACGATCACTAAATCATTTGTAAAAAATGTAATATTTGTTATTGTTAATTATAACAATATTAAACTGTGTAAAAAGATGTTATGATACATTTAAAAAAATCTAACTAAATGTTAAATAACTTCAAAACATTATAATATTTAGTAGCTATTCAAATATTTTAATGTTGTGGGGAAAAATTTCTGATTTAAATTTCAAAAATACAATTTTTGTACTCTATTTATAAATTATGTGTAAGTTTGTTGTATACATTGCTACAATTTTTGATCAATTTGATAGACATACACTTTAAAACCTGTGTAAAATTACTGGCTGCTTTATGAATTTATCAAACTATTATTTATCACCTTTTTTCAACCACTTTTTCAAAAATGTAGATTGTGTTCTTAATTAAACAGTTAATTGTTTAATAATTACAAAATTTAATCTGTATCATCAATTTAAAATTAAATGCAATTTATCAATAACTTTAAAATATAAGCAGTATTTAATATTGGTTCACATAATTATTATAAAATATTAATGCACATAATGCTGTATGTTACTAAAGAAATTTTTTATTTGCAGTTTTTTGTAATTTCTATAATTACATAATTAAAATTTTATTAATTAAAGCAAAAAAACATAGATTATGTTAGTAATTGGAGGGTTATTCATTTTTGAAATGCTTAATTCTTGGTAGATGTTAATATTTTAACACGGGAAAAAAACCATGATTTTTTTTACACCCTAATCAGAAGTAACATGATAACAAGCGGGTAAGTGTGATTGCACAGATGGTTTCATTTATTCATTTTCCATTTTATTCACAATTAGCCGAATTTTCAGTGGTGTAACTTTATATAAAGCTAAAAGTTTTAGTGTATGTTTTTTTAAGAATATGCATTGCATGGGGAGGCGGTTTTGTGTGTGTGTAGGTTTTTATTTTTGGGGCCCATTTTGTGAAAAGTAAGTTATTTTTGTGATAAATAACATTTTGTAATGAAAGTTGAAATCATGTTACTCAAATTTAAATGAAGACTTTGACAAAACTTCTTTAAATCCCCTTGGTAAAGTTTGTTTTCAGTGAGCTGGTTTTATTTACAATTTACACATTTTAAAACAGTTTGTGTGAAAAAGAATGTTACAAAGGGGCCTATTTTATTAGATTTTTGTGAAAGGGCCCTAAATTTTGCTTGGAACGACCCCTTGTATATATATTCATATTTAGAATAAATTTAATTTTCAAAGTTTCATTCTCCCCCCCCCCCCCCCCCCCAATTATTGTTTAAAAAGATATGTTTGTATACATTTTGAAAATGGTAACAAAGGTGAATGTTCAACAATATTTTAAGAAGTTGCTTAAGACTTTAAGAATTTATTTATATTTACTTTAATCTAAAAACTAATATTTTTTAAAAGATTCATAATCCTTTGCATTACAATTATTGCTATTTAACTTAATTTCAATATATATTTTTTTTTTAACACAGGAGAATAGTGACCTCATGGAGGAATGCAATTCCGCTGCGAGGAGTGGAATTCAACAACCCTATCGAATCTCTCAAGGATCTTCAGCAGAGAAGAATACATATTTTCTTGTCTTGACAAGAAAATTTTAAATGAAAATATTTACATGTCCAGTTAAAGGTGTTGTCAAAACACTCCATCTGTTGTTAAAATTGCTATCAATGCTACATTTGTTTTTTCTTTTTGTTCAATAAAATTGTTAGTAAATAATGTTGTTTCTTTCCCCAACGATATTCTAAATTGCATATTTGTAGCTTTTTATGCCAAAAGCAGGAGCCAATCTTATGCCATTTTAAAGTTTTACATTTCTTTAAAAGTTAGTAGATTTAAGAAACATTGGATAAAATCAATGGTTAATTGCAACAAGACAAGATTAAAAAAGAATAACTGCAAGATAGTACCTAATAGGTTGGTATTTATCCAATCAAGACATTGTTCCTTCTAACCCAGTAGCTAAATTTTAAAGTTATACTTGAACATAATTTCAAGTTTCAACAAATGTTTTAAATGATATAAAGAATTAAGTTGATCCATTTCTAAAGTTATTTTGGTGCATAATTTATTTGTAAATATATGAACTGCTTTAAATTGACATTTAGCAAGTGCTAATTAATTAGCATAAAAAAGCTTAACAATTAATATTTCTTTAAAAGTTAGTCAATTTAAGAAGTAGTGTGAATTAAATCAAGGGATAATTACAACAAAGTATATAATGGG
This sequence comes from Maratus speciosus, assembly GCA_963932465.1. Lineage (NCBI taxonomy): Eukaryota > Metazoa > Arthropoda > Arachnida > Araneae > Salticidae > Maratus > Maratus speciosus. The sequence goes on along the minus strand of OZ010795.1, from coordinate 76,874,948 downwards.
TTAGTGTTTATCTTTTTTGAAATATTTTGTTTTACTTATTGCAGCCTAACAATAGCCGTGTGATAACACTCGTGATAATGTTAGTTCCACGGGGAAGTTATTTTCAAATATCTTGCTTGGATTTTAATATTTGTACAGGCTTCTTTTTGCATATGATAGCTGAAGACAATCTATATGCTGGCTAGTTTTTACTTTAACTTAGGTTTTATATTTTATTTTAAATACTTTAATTTTCGGAACGGACTCTAAAATTGATATCTTAATGCAGTAAATGCTCGATGGGACTCATATGTGTTCATAAAGTCAAAAGTTCGTAAATGGGAGTAACATTAGTTCAGCGAGATGCTGGGCGGGACCAGTACACCAGTTCGTAAAATCGTCTACTGTATTAAAAAAAACTATGCAAAATTAAAAATAAGCCTGCATAAATATCCTATGCCTCCTCCCCCCCCCCCCAAAAAAATTATATGTATATATATATATAAATCCAAACAATGTATTTGAAAATAACTTCTCCATAGGATTAACACCATCATTTCTGGGCGATTCCATGGAGAGTGTCACACACATAACGCAGGCTTTAATTTGCATTTATTCTATTATTTATTAAATTTTAATGTTAATTCTGATTTTAAGTGGTATGGTAAATAAGTTACCATATTTTTAAATTTAAATGTGTGGCAATAAACCTCACAGAAGTATATTATTTAATTACATTACTCAAAATGTGCTTTTTTCCTACTTCGGAAAAAAGCACATTTTGCGTAATGAAATTTAATGATATATTTCTGGGAGTTTTATTTCCACACATTTAAACTAAAAAATATGGTTATAACTTATTTACCATACCACTTAAAATCAGAATTAGCATTAAAATTTGATAAATAAATGAAAATTAAAGCCCTCATTACATGTGATTCTCTGCACGGAATCGCCCTTCTATACTTTTTCAGCGACTAGTGTAGGATCTTAAGGCTGTTCTTAATGGCTCTGCTCAACAAGCACAAAACGTTTTGATACTTTTACAAATTCATTTTTTAATGGAAAGATATAAAATTGGAAAGCCTGGTTATGAAAGCTATTTGGAATTGAATTTTCCATTTTTTTTAATCAATAAATTACCTATTGAGTTATAAACGATTTTGATCACGTGACAAGCACGTTTTCGCCCGCTCTTGAGTGTTTTTTCTCCTTTCATGCAGAAATTAAGTTTAAAACATCCACTTTGACACTATTTTCTGAAAGATGTATTGCGTTTGCAAAAAAATGAAAAAAGCAGCTTGATTACATAGTTTCTGAACACCCAGCTAGTTTCATGCATTTTCCATCAAAAATAAATTAAAACTTATGTCAGAAAGTTGCCCATTTGGATTTGAGAAGTCAACTTTTAAAAGTTGTCATTGGGATTTTTCCTTTCCTTGGTGATTTCAAGTTTACATTTAGATATTTTTTTCATTTTTTTTTAAATTTATTTACGTTAAATACTTAAGATTGGTTTAACTGTAATTTTTAGTTATAAATCATATATTTTTTTTTTCAATCAAAAAGTAATACAATTATATAAACCAGTATGAAGGAATATAAAATTAGTTATTTATTATTTTAATTTGAAAATGTGGCAAGAATTCTCTGTTATTTTGAATTTCATTGATAAAAATCAATCACAGGTTACTGAATTTCATTTAAAATGATATGATTTTATTTAATCAGTTAATTAGAAATCGCTCAAGGTTTTTTTTTTGTAATTTTGAGCGAGTTCTTATGAATGAGTTTATTAAAAATCACTCGGGATTTTGCATTTTAAGAACATCATTTAAGAGTTCATTGCATGAACTCTTAAATGAGTTGATTTAATCCATGTATGAATTGTTACAAATTGCCCAAGAACTACTGGATTAAATCTGAAATGACTCATTTTACTTAAGTTTGAATTGATTATAAATCACAAGTGGTACTGGATTTAGGCTTAAATTATTTCATTTCACTCAAATATGAGTTGGCTACAGATCGCGCAAGTGCTACTGAATTTAGTCTCAAAGGGATTCCATTTCACTCAAGTACGGCCAGATTTAGTCTTAAATGACTTAATTTCACTCAAGTGTGAGTTGGTTACAAATTACTCAAGTGCTACCTGATTTATTCTTAAATAACTTCATTTCACTCAAGTATGAGTTGGTTACAAATCACTCAAGTGCTACTGGATTTTACCTTCATTGAGTTGATTTCACTCAAGTATGAGTAAAATAGAGATCACTCAATCATGAGTTGCTTAAAAACAACTCATTCACTCGAGTTGTTTCAACTCTTTATGAGAAGCTGACTTTCAAATCATGAGATGAGTGGATTTCGGCTCAACTTGAGTTATTTTGGCTCTTTCGTTTTAAGAGTGTAATATAATTTTAATGTACGCAATGTTGAATTTTGGAAACAAAATAACATTATAAAATTCTTACATCTTATAAAAGTAATTTAAAATATTTTACGTTAAAATATCCCATCATTGAAAGAATAATTCTCTTAGCTAAAAAATCCAGAATTTTTTCAAGTCTGGTTTCAGATTAATTCGTCTTTCAACGCATTTATTAAAGAACATTATCTGTAACAATATATATTTTTAGGCTTTTGGAAAAATATATTTTTCAATATCTGGTTAGAAAATACAGTATCAAAAATATTTACAATAAACACGAAAATAATTTTAAAAGTTTTATCTGTATAGATAATGCTAAAACATTGTAAACTAATTAAATATTTTGTGTTTTTCAAATGTAAATGGATATTATTTACGACAAATCTAAGTTTCGTGTACATGTGATTTATGTATTAATCATATGAATGAAGATAATAATGTTTTAAATTTTTATACTGATAGTTAAAAAAAAATTTACGTCTTTTTTTATTTAAGAAAAAAAAATCAGCAATTCCAAAATAAAAATTCCTTTCCAATTTACTCTGTTGTAAAACTTGAACAGTAACCATAGTATTAAAAAATATTTTAAGCATGAGCTTACAGAAGAAACAAATTTCCCTAAAGAAGATTATGTTGTACAACAGAGTTAGTGTTGCTAAGTCTCAAAGATTACGTCGCTGGGTAAAAAATATTGTGTTAAAATTAACTCCTGACTATAATACTATTTTCTTTTATCCTGTAGATAATAACATCCCACGAGGAATAATTTTAACATTCACGAGAAATCTAATTTAAATTAATATATACGTAGTATGAGTGAATAAATTTCAATGCGTGATTAGAATAAATGACATTATTCTGATATTTACAATGAACTTCAATGTCAAAAAATTTTTTGGCAGGATTAAAACAAATTGTACGAAATTATGCTTTTAATATATATATTTATTTATATGCACAATTTAAAAAAAAAACTTCTTTAGTTTTATTGCTAAATACAACAACAAATTTTTTATCGAAAATATGGTGAATTATAGCTGCAAATATTTGTTTTTAAAAGTAGCGACAGAAAATTACTTTAAATCACTAATTCGCTAATTTAAGAGTTTTACCATAATATTCAATCTACATTTGAACGTGAGGATATGGATTATGTAATACAATGACACCTCTTTACATTCCGTGTGCCGGGATACAATAAAACAAAACGATAAAACAGGGGACATTAAAAAAAGAAACATTGCATATAAGGAGGTGTTTTGTGTTACTCTCTAAAATTTTAGTTTAAGCACATAATACTTATGTATATTTATATAAATAAATGGATAGCTCATTAGATCTTCATGCGTTTAGATACAATAAGGTGCAAATTAGGAACTTTGAAAATAAGTCTCACCTGAAACTTTTGACCATGGAGTGACGTTACATGTGTATATCTCATGAATAAAACATTCGCCCATCTTTATAAATGTCACAGTGACAAAAATATTTAATAAACTCTTTCCATCGAATTCTTACATATACATTTAAAAGGCTTATCCAATTTCCCCATCTCAAGGCTTAATCAATGCTAAACTAAGTAATGAGGATTTTATAATCGTTCAACATTAGAGAGGGGGGATCAAAAATGCACCTCAAGTGAATAAATTGTAAAAAAATGTAGATAAAAAGTGTGTATATATATAGAATACTGTAAATGCAATTATTAGAGTTAATTTGCAGAAATATTATAAATAGAATTATTCTCCTGAACATCGTATCTTATATAAAGAAATATACCATGAAAAATAAACTAATTTGTGATACAGAAAGAAATAACTAAATTCACAACGTAAATAAAAGAGCAAATCGCATATTCATGAATTTTGAATATTAATATTTGTTTATGTACGTTCCTTTTATAAAATTTAATTTAATTAAATCTTAACCATAATTAAACGATGTAATACGAAAAAAGCATTTCTGCCGAAAATCTTTTCTGGAATTGAGCTTATTTTTTACACGTACTACATTATGATTTTTTTAAAAACTGCCGACGATTTTCTATAAATATTTACCAACTCTGAGTAATATTTTTGTTTATAATTAACTAGCAAAACCAGCGGCTTTGTTCGCGTAATAGTTGAATACTACCAAGTGGTATTCATGTGCCTTTTTTTATTAGAAAAAATTTCACGGTTTGGAATTATTAAAAAATTACCAATTAAGCACAGTATGACTAAACATCATTATTACACTGCATTATGAGAAAGTAAGACATAAATTAATTAGAAGAACACGAATTCTAAATAAATGATAATTTAGAATGTATTTAGAGTCTTTTACACTCATTACAGTTTTCATTTGAGGTTTTAAATATTTTAGAAACCATTCTTAGCACGCATTTACGTCTTAAAAGTAACCATTCGGATATATTGCAAGATGTTAGTCTAAAAGGTCTGCCACCCCTTTGGTGATAGTGGTAGTAACATAAATATAGCATATGTTGAAATAGGGACTTTTACCATGAATTTGACAATATAAATTTTAAAATGGTTTTGTTATTTCTTGATATCCCACTGAAATCGTAATTTAGAAAGTTTTAAAAAGTCTCTTTGCTCATTTTGTCCCTTTATATTTTTAATCTTTTAGAAACAGTTCTTAGAGCGAATTTACGTCTTGTAAGTATCTATCATGCTAAATTTTAAATTTATATCATCAACAATTCGATAGAAATCGTAATTTACAACATTTTTCGAACGCTTTTCGATTAGTTCCTCCTTTTAAATTTCGTTTCTTTTTTCAACTGTTCTTAGAGAGTATTTACATCATATAAGTAGCTACCATATGAAATTACAAGATCATGTATTTAGCAATTCCAAAACAGTCGGAAAACAGTCATTTCACACTTTTAAATTTGGATTTTTTTTAGAAACAATTCTTAAAGAACATTTACATCCTATACTTCTGTACCATGCCCAATTTCAAGTTTCTTGCCCTTTCAATACCACAAAAATTACAATTTTAGAATGTTTTTTGCTCTTACGCTAATCGTTTGTTTGCGGAATAGATAAAAAATACAGTCTATGTTGTAGTACATCGTGTAACCATCAATTTCCATTCATTACTTTTGAAATCGGTCTGGTATTTGATTAGATTCCATATCAGTTGTAATTTAAAAAGATTTTTGAACGTTTTTCGTTCATTTCAGCCTTTTAAATTTCAAAATATTTAGAAACTGACTTGGAGTTTTGAAACTGTCTTACATTTAATTATTATGTATCTAATTTATATATTATGTATCTACCACGCAAAAATTAATTTTTTTTTATTTTAAACATTTGCATAGAAATCGCAAATTAGAATTTTTTAGAACGTTTTTCGAGCATTTTAGCATTTTTTAAAATTTTCAACTATTTTCAAATGTTCTTAAAATACATCATATATTATATATAACTACAATCCCAAGTTTCAAGTTTCTGGCCTCTTCAGGATAAAACATTTCATAATTTAGAGCATTTTTTGCTCCTGTAACCGCTGGTGGTACTGACACTGACATAAAATGTAGCCTATGTTGGCGTAGTGACTTTCACCATAAATTTGCAATCGGTTGCAAATCGGTTTTGTGTTTTCTGCGATTTTATAAAAATCGTAATTTAAGGCATTTTTAGAACACCTTTTGCTCATTTGACACACTTAAATTTGGAATTCTTTAGAAACTGTTTTTAGATATCATATGTATCTTATAAATATCTACCACGGCAAATTTCAAGTTTCTATTTTAAACAGTTGCCTCGAAATCTCAATGTACAATAGTTTTAAGAATACTTTTCACGCATATTAACCCCTTTTAAAATTTGAATCTTTTTCGGTTGTTCTTATAGAAGTATATCTTATAAGTTTCGACCATGGCAAATTTCAATTTGTTCTCCACTTCAGTATCACAAAAGTAACAGTTAAGAATTTTCTTGCTTCTGTAACCCCTAGGTGATTGTGACACCCACAAAAAATATAGCCTATGTTGGAGCAGCAACTGTCACCATCAATTTGTAACCATTATTTTTTAAATCATGTTTGTATTTTCTGAAACTGCATAGAAATTGTAATTTAGAACGTCTTTGGAACGCTTATTTTCACGCATTTCCACACCATATTAATTTCGAATTTTTTTTTTCTTTTGTTCTTATATGGTATATAAATCTTATAAGTATTGTCGTATCCTTTTGGGGAAATCAATTGGTACCGGAAAATTTTGTCCGGTAATTATTAGACATTAGATATCGGAATCAATGTCTAATAATTAAATGATAGAATTTTCCGGTACGAATTGATTTTCTCAAACGGACACGACTTTCCGAACAGCCCATTAACTTCCATAAGAATTTTCAAGTCGCTAACTCGTTCAGTTTCACAAAAATAGCAATTAATTACGTTTCGAGCTCCTGAAAACCGCAGGTGGTAGTGGAACTGACAAAAAATATAACCTATTTTGGAGCAAGGACTGTCACCATCAATTTGCAACCATTACTTTTCAAATCGGTTTGCTATTTCCTGAAATTGTATAGAAATCGTAATTTAGAACGTTTCTAAAATGCTTTTCTCGCAGCTTTGTTCCTTTTAAATTTGGATTATTTTAGATACTGTTCATAAAGTTCATTTATATCTTATAATTAACTATCATGCCAAATTTTAAGTTTCTACCTTCTTCAGTAACACAAAAATTGCATTTTTAGTACGGTTTTTGCTCCTCCACCCAATAAGGTTTGTGATATCGAAATAAAATGTAACCTAAGTTGGAACAGAGACTGTTACCATTACTTTGCTACCCTTATGTTGGAAATTGGTTCGGTAGTTCCAGTGATTACCCCCTACAGTTAAAGAAACCAACACACACAAAACATTTACTTATTAGTATAGATGATTAAAACAATGATAGACGTTTGTTTATTAATCCATTTGTTAAAAAGTTTTTTAACAATTTTGCTACTTTTGTTGGATTTGAGGAACTAACACCTTGATAGATTTGTCTTTGTAAGCATTTAACTGCAAACAAGTGTCCCAAAAAATACTAAAGTCATAGCATCAATCATTATTTTTGAATATGTCTAATCACGTATGTGGTAAATTACGAACAAATGTAAACAATTTTGCATTTTAAAAAATATTAAAGTGAAAAGATACTGAAAAAGAATAAATCATTAAGCAAATAAAAACGTTTTGATGACATTCTCTAATGATATTGAATAAATGAAAGTAATAAAACGCTTTAGCTATATATTTAAAATGCATATCCAATTTGCACATAGCAAAATTTAAAGAAGCGATTGATGAAAAATACATCATTTTAGATGAAGGTTTATTTTGCAATTGAATAGAAGGCCTTCGATGTGACAAAAGTCCCAAGATGTCTTTTTCAAATTATACGATATGCTTTTTGAATTACGAAAGAAAAAGTTATTTAATATTGAATAAATTCACTTGTCATTATCAATTATCTAAAATTATAATATTAGTATTGATATCACCAATCAAAATTAATATGAACTGTCTTATTTTATAAAGTTACATTTTTGAATTTTGAAAAATACTTCGACAATTGTATCAACTACTTTGTGATTATATCATTCTGTGATTAATTGTTCGTTAAAAAAAAAAAGAAAAAAAAATACTATTTGTAGGTGTTCTATTTCAATGTAAAACTTTTCGCTTTTGACAACTTTTTTTTTCCATATTACTATGAATTTAATTATTTTCTGTTTTTGTACTTGCTGATAAAAAGCTCTTCAACATTTTTCCATAATAATATATTTTTTTCAAAATTCAGGAATATAAGAAATAAAAAAAATGATTTTAATTTATATACAAGTAACTTATTAATCTAAGTTGCCGATTTCAGAATATTACGTTGTGTGAACAATGGATTATAATTTTTTCTTAAATCATGAGTTTCTCGAGACACTTACTATGGACAGTATAACCTCTTTTATCCGAAACTCTTTTAACCAAAACTCTCGGTTAAACAAAATCCATTTTGAATGTTTTTTTTTTCTTTTTTTTAAACAATCTTATTACCTGCATGCAAACGGACCTTTCCAAACTACGACTACATATAAATATTTTCAATCCCCTTTCTTAGAGTTCCTTCGAAGGTAACTTGAGATCCCGTAAGCTGCGGAGTGAAACGAAGAAAACGAACAAATTAGCAATTTTGAAGCATTTGAATGTTTTGCAAATGGTTTGCTGGCTGGAGCAGTAGAAAAACTGTGATACTGGTGAACTAATAATATTTAAAAACTCCGTGATAAAGCTTCAAACAAAGACAATCAAAACTGCGACAAACAAAACATTTTTTTCAAATCCTTGTGACAAATGTAAAAGGTACTTAATTTCAAAATTAAAATTCTGGTAATTTACTTTTGTTTCTATTCTGCTATTGCTTTATTTTTATTAAGCACTTGTTTCCATAATAAGAAATATTGAAGTTATTATTCTTAATCTTAAAATTGAAGCATTCTCGATTATCCGAAAATTTCGAATTTCCGAAAGAGGGTCGGTCCCAATTACTTCGGATAATCGAGGTTCTACTGTATATATTTTAATAAAGTGAGGCTTGGTTTTTTAAGCTAATAAAAACTGTTCAAGTTTTTGAGTATAATAGCTAATCTCTCTTAACTTTACGATTAATTTCACACAGGAATTCTTTCAGATTAAGCATTTAAATAGAGCAAAAAAATAATCATTTCTTATTAGTAAATTACGAATTAAAATTTAATTGTTATTAAAAAGTCCCTGTCAATACTTAAAACTAATATGGAAAATTCGTCGTAAGTGATAAAAAATGTCATTACTGACAATAAAATATGTAAATTAATTTCATTAAAATAATCATGTTAATCATTAATTTTTATTTTAATTTAAAATAATGCATTTTCTGTATATTTTTAAGAATACATTTTAAAAACTTACCTAAACCAAAGTATCTCGTGATTAGCTATATAATTAAAAAATCATTTACAATGTAATTATTATGAACTGGTTGCTCAAACGAAAGGACATTTCCTAGTACAACCATTAAACTATAAATATATTAAAGTATTATAGAAAGGACATCATAATACAAAATATTCTTTCCCAATAAAATATATCTGAAAATACATAGTATAATTGCTGTATGTTCTACTAATTTCAACGAAATATTTATTGTTTTAACGTTTGCAAAGAAGAAAGGATAACATCATCAGCAATATTTCCTTTGATATCTTGCAACGTAAACGTAATTGTGATCTCTCGTAATCTTTTGTCTTTTAAATTAAATATTGTAAAACATATTAAACAAATTCCTTATTAATGATATTCTATACTAACCCTTTTTTAACATGACTGTTATTCCCTTTTTTATGTAACAGCTGTTTTTCTTTAGTAAATTTTATTGTTATTTCATTATATTTATTGAATAAATTACATTTAAGATTTGAACAGTTGGTTATAAGTAGGTCAAGTCCATTTTATGTTATTCTAGGCATTTAATTCTTTGCGTTTGAATGAGTATAAAATATTCGAAAGCAGTAAGATGTCTTTTGTATAACTTTGTTTTCATATTTCGTGTAAATTTAACATTTTTGGAACAATTTCAAATGATAATTTTGCAAAATAATAATAAATGTTTATTTTTCTATTTCGTTATTTGCTAGTAAAATGAAGAAAAAATAAAATAAAGAAAATCATCCGCAATATGGTAATAAATTATAGTAAACTAATAAGTTAGAAAGGTTATTTAAATTTAAATATAGACATTTTCTAATAAACGAAGAATTATAATTTCTTTATGAGCGTAATGAAACTTTTAGTTTTTCAGGTATATTGTTTAACTTTTAAAGACGCAGTAATTTGAAAAAAAATCGACTTTATTGATTAGCTGATATTTCAAAAACAATTTAAAATAGTCGTATGATGCTTTATTTATTTATTTATTTATTTATTTATTTTTTTTTTTTTTTTTAACTGAAAGACACAAGTGTCTTCACTATTTTTTAGAAAAAAGTGTGGTAGGTTTAGTAAACATAAAATTTATATTTCTTTGTGTTTCATTACGCAGTCAAAAAAATATCAGTTCAGATCCATAATTCATTGCATGCATGCAAATCTTACGCCTGAATTTATTTAAATTTCTCAAAACATTTTTATTAGTCCTGAAAATATTTCATATTTAATTTATAAAAAAAATATTAGTGGCGTAAATGTTTTTTTTTATTATTATTTATTTATTAAATAATGAGAAATTCTTCTAAAATAAATTGTTTAACCGAGGTTTAATTTATACATATTAGAAGTATTGAAATGTTGAAAAAATAATAAAAGACAAAAATCATATTTCTATTACCTTTCTAGAAATGAAGTATTGCTAAAAAAAATAGTATTATCTAGTTACCTGTAGGTGTATCTTCGTACCAAATTCAATGATATGTACAATAAAGGCATGTGTTCTAGAGATGAATATATTAGTGTCAGAAACTGAAGCTTACATCTGATATTTTATTATAATATTCAAAACATATATATCTATTAAAATCAATACTTTGTTTTATTCGAGTATTAAAATTATTATATTCTTAGAGAAAGTACAGAAATGTATCGTATTTTATCAAAATACTAAATGAAACAATGAATGTTTCTAATCCAAAATATGTCTGCTTTCTTTAATCTATATCTATATGGAAATAAATTTAAGTAATTTATGATGAAAGTTAATAAAATAATTATTAATTTAAAATAACCGCTGCTATGTTTACATTAAAATTTTATAAAAATTGTGATAAATGTAGCAGAAATCAAACATAATTTGTAAGAAATTACAGTAATGATTATTGTAATGATTTTTCAAAATAATAAACACGACTGTATTTATTTTACAATTGTTCTACCTTTACTATATCTATAGCATAAATTTCTATTGTTACCGTAACTTTCAGTTTTATATGTATATATATATATATATATATATATAAAAAAAAAAAAAAAAAAAAAAAGCTGTGAACAAATATTATACACATAAAAAATATTCATTGCATTGACAAAATTAACAATTCAGAAAATTTATGAATAATAATTTTATTAAAAAAATCATATCTATAGTCTGCATATTTAAAATAATTAAGCATTTAATATCATCAAAGTTTAATAAGCAACAAAGAATTTATAATTTTATGCAGTACGACATATGTTATTAATTTTTATAATGTGAAAATTATATTTTTTCATTAATGAGGTTATTATTAGAAACACAATATTAAAACAGTCTTACAAATTGCACTAAATTTATACTGATCAGGAGAAAGTTTTTAATTATTTTTTTTAGCGGCAGTAGTATTAATTTAATTTACGCAAGGATTAAAATGAATAATATAAAAGGACTAGAAAATAATCAATTATATTATTATTTTTCATTTTGTTTTAGATGGATTTTTGGATAACGTATTTCATGGTGAAGAGTTTAATTTATTAAATAAATAAGAACGGGATATATTGATTAGATTTAACGATGGACATAAATGAATGATGTAAGATAAAAAGTACAATAATAAAAATATATTTTCACATATTTATTAAAAATTACTTATTGTCAGAGTGACTGTTTTCAAATTTTTAAATTTACCACATTCGGGATGAGAATTTTACACGAATTTTATTTGGTTGACAGGTTAAAGGGATTGAAGGGATCTTTGAAAATGTACAGTTATACATTTACATGGAAGTTTAGTAAAGCATATTAATTTTACTAGACCAGATTTTATATTTATTCACTATTGTTTATTTTGATTGTCAGATATATTATTTATTCATCATTATTATTACTATTTATTATTGTTAAGACTTTGTTTATTGTAACTTATACTGTGATTGCAAAATTAGGAATGTTCTTTTAAGTGGACATTTTTTCCATTCCGAGAATTTTATTTCCCGGCTTCAGTTCTTTTTTACTATTTTATCCCTCCGCTCCAAATTGACTGGATTCTTCCTAGTTCTCTCCCATTCGTTGATGACGTAGAATGGCATATTATCCTTAATTCTTAATTGGTTCAGAACACGTACTTCGTCATAGATTGTATTACTACATAGTGTAAACCAACATATTGAAAAATAGTTATAATAACTATGCCAGAGGCCTGGGTTCGATTCCTGGCTTGGACATTTTTCACTCTGTTGATTTACTCTTAGTTAGCAAAGTGATAATTCACGTCTTTAATATTCAATAATTTCAAGCGTAATTTCATTGCTGAAAAGTAGTTGAGAAATTAATTAAATTGTATATTCACCGATACTGGTTTCATTGGCGTCTCATGTTACGCCACAAGATTGTGTTCTCATGAAGATTTTTCCAGCAATCTGCTGCGGTAGCAGTCTTACCGACTTACGTGAGTGAGAGGTGCCAAGGTGGGCATCGTCCTCGTGGCTTAGTGGTAGACCGCTGGAGTGCTATTCCGTTCGATTCCCGGCTTCGACATTTTTCACTCTGTTGGTTTACGCTTAGTTTGCAAAGTGAAAATTCACGTCTTTAATAATCAAACGCTACTTGTATTCTAAATATAAATTTAAAAATATATATTATATCCATGCGTTAATAAGACAGTAAAACGTATTTTCTGTGTGATAAAAACCTCTCAAAAATACCTTTAAATTATAATTCATAGATTTTTTTATTGCCAAATTAGAAATAAAATAAATTTTAATGAGAAATAAACTATCAAGTGCGAGTATTACTTGCACTCGGAGGGTTCCGTACAATAAATATGTGAATTATTAACTGTATTATTTAAAAAATCGTTGCTAAAAGAATAAGTTTGTGTAAAAAACTATACAACGTAGGGTTGGGTATAGCTGTATGTACTAGAAAAGTGTGAATGTGTATACAAAAAAAGTTTAACGAGATATGAAGCCTAAAGAATAGCAAACATTGCTTGCTATTCTGTATAACTCTTTTTTTTTTAATCTTATCCTAATCTGTTTATAATTAACTGAATTCGGTACGGACAATAAAAGTAGTGCATATTTGAACTTTATTTGGCATTTCATAAAACTAAATTCAGCGTAGTAATAATCTTATCTTTTTACAGCGTATCTAAAAAAAATATTTTGTTCAAAGTTTAAACTTGGCATTGTGCTAAGAGCGCTTTGAAAGATGGTCAAAAGTTGCAACGCCGCATTGGTCCGTGCCTCATTTTTCCAGATAGGTTTTTAATTAACTTTTAAAGACACGGGAGACGTATAGATACATCCCCTCAATGCAAACTAGTCCATAGTATTTATGTGATTAATTCTAATTCAATTAGTTTGTTTTTAACAGTTTGACGTTTATTGCTTTTATACTACTACTGAGCGTTGCGTAACAAAAATGTATCATTAAAAGTTATTAACTACGCCTTAAAAGTCGATGGCACATAGAGTACGCCGCCCCTACATTATGTATGTCCAAACCGGCCGTGTCTTTAAGGGTTAATATCTCGGCTATTTATCGACGATTTTTTTCAAAAATCATTATCAACAATGCTTTTATACTTCTGCACGAAAGGTACCATAAGCGCTCCTCAACACCTTTTCTGAATGCTCGCAAATCGCAATTTGTGTGTAACAGAAAAACGCGTTTTTCTCAAAAACTACGTGACCTAGAGTAATCGTTATAATTTTACTGCAAGGTTTAAGTTAACGTCTACTAGCTCTAATTTTTTCATAATTTCAGTTTGAGTGGATTCGGAATTAGATGGGGGGAATATATTTTGGCACTATATTTTCGACGATGTCCCTAAAACTGTAATACCTAAAATTAAAAGAAATGTACTTTTGAGTTCAGCGTTACAAAAGCTATCACACGATACCCCACACGATATACAAATAAAAGATTTTTTTTTACAAGTAGCTTAATTAGCCCCTCTACATTTTCCCTAAATATATTTGTGAACGTTTAATAATCTAAAAATATGTGGGGCAATAGTCTTTATCACTTCCCCCAATTTGAACTTTCAAATTTGAACATAGTTTACCTGTAAAATGTCTGTGAAAGACAGAAAGACACATGAGTGATCTTATAATGATTCCGTTTTTACTTTTTAAACACGGAACCCTAAAAAGATATTAAATTATATCTAAGCGCATTTAAAACACATACTTAAAAAAGAAAATTTGTAATGGTTAAAGAAATAATTAAGAAAGTATAAGCTTTTATTTCTTAAAGATAATTTACATTAAAAAAAAGTTACAAGAGTATTTCAAACTGTAAGTTATCTCTAGCTTATTTTACACACATAGGGAATTTTGATCGAAATTTAGCCTTTTAAAAAAGCCATACACTAATTTTTGCTATATTTCTTAAAAAATGAAGTAAATATAAAACTGTATAAATGAATAACTACGCAAGAGAATTGAAAGAACATTTTTAATTAATATGTGAAATGAACAATGTAATTAGTTTCAATATGTTATGAGAAGTATAGCATAATAGATACATCGTATATTATTGTTTTACTTACAAATTTGCGTGATAAAAAAAATGAATCCAATAATTTTTAATATTGTTTTATACATTATTTTAACATACATTAACATTTACATGTATGTATATATTAATTACTGTTTAACATTTTTAACAAGTAATTTAAATCAGAATTTAAATAGCATAGAAAACTAGTATACATAAATTCAACAGCAGGGTAAAGATAATTGTGTAAAATTTCTAACGTAGATTATTTTTCGTCTATTATTTGGTCGGTGTATACAAAACAGTTTGTGCACAAATATCTTCTCTGATAATATCGCTCGAGTGTTTTAGTATTAAGTGCCTGGTACCTTTTCTTTTGTTCTGAATACATTAATAAAATTCCGTGTTTTAGCTGCATTTGAATAAATAACTACATAAAAAATATAATTCCCTTTTTATCCCGGATACATGTGCTACCCCATATCTTTCAACGAGCATTAAAATTTTAAATGCCAATAATTACGTTCTCCTTTCCTTTTTTTTTAAGTAAACCGTACATTTTGTTTGAATTTTTTCTAACAAAACAGCATTTACTATGTTTATATAAGTATCGTCTGCTGCATATTCCGTGGTTTCGTGTGCTCCGAATCCATGTAAGTTTCTTGTTCTTTTTCTCCACATGTGGCAACACTCTGTGTTTATTCTGTTTTGATTCGTGTTGTTGTAGAATGTGAAAAATGATGGAATGTAGTAAGCCGCTGTTGGCTCGCATATATTTAGTGTTATAATAAATTCGTGTTTGCAGTCCACTTTGGTGTATTTATGTGAAAGAAACAGTTGTGTAAGTGATTAGTTAAAAAACGCAAAACCGTGCTACGTAGCGGTAAAAATATTTTTTTTAAAATTATTACCTTTAAAAAAGTATTTGATTTATAAAAGACTTTAAAGCGTTTGAGTTTATTTTTTTTCGGTTTAGACTTATCTAGAATTTTATAAACGATTTTTATTTAAAGCAAATTTTTAACATTTATTTATTTTGTCATTTTTAAAGGAAGAAAGAATTCACCGTAAAAAAACATAATGGTATCTTAGTCCGTGAAATATTTCTGGAACATCAGCTGAAAGAGGTTTTTATTTTGCATAAATAAAGAAAACCAAATCAATATTTTAATTTTATTCTGCTAAAAATATCATTTATTTTTCTTTAATGTACCGAAAGCATTATTAGAGATAGAATGTTTCAGAATATGAAAGTCACATAAAAATCATCTATTAACTCTTTAAATATATTTTGTCAGTATTTTTAAATGTCAACCAACATCTAGCAAAGTGTACTTTGTGTGAAATTATGGCTGCATAAATGTCTAAGACCACCACTATGTTTATTTTATGCAAAATAAATGTTCTATCACGTGAATTATTCATATTACTTTTCAATTTTCTGGTTTTTGATGCTAATGCATGACACTTAAAGGTTTATTTTATTTGACATAAACATCGAGAAATTCTGTGCTGTCACTGTTGTTAGCATGATAAAATGTGTACATATAAATAAATACTGTAAAACATAATGTTACATAACATTGGAATGCAAATTTATATTTAAGAAAATTTCATCTGATAATGATAATATAAAGAATTTTTTTATGAAATCAATGAAGATTTATGAAATCCTGTACACAACTCAGTCGAATAAATAATATTTGTATTAAAAAAGGAAAACAATACTCTAAACTATTGAAAGATTAATTTATTGCGTTGTTAATACATTAAAACATGAAGTTTATCGTAGTTCTGACAACAATATTTAATGTAATGACATGATAAGACAAAAACAACTGCAAAATATTATTACCTATTCGAAAATCTCAAATTATGTAGAATTTGATGTACCCAGTACATCAGGCTGTATGATAGTTACAACACGGGGAGCTCAATTAGAGTACAACAATAACAGAAAGTAAAAAGTGTGGAGAAATGGTCTATATAAGATAGTAAGCAAAAAGTGGTTTGAAGCCAGGAGATTCCTTCTTTCTGTCAAAAATATAAAAGATCGAGACAGTTTGATCTTTTGTTCCTGTGGAGCATAATCACTCACATAGTGTATTCTCACGGAAGATTGAGCATTTCCCTTAGCCTCTCTATAACTATTCATACTGTTTCGATACTCAAGCTACAAAATGCATTCTTACTGTCGTGATAATAAAAAAAAAGTATACTTACTTTAAAATTTTGATATATATCTGCAGATTTATGTTACAAATATTTGAAGTGTTTCAGTTATTAAAGTTTTAATTATGTTCTTAAATAAAATATACCAATGTTCAGAATGTTACAGATCCCAGGTGTACCTTTATCATGAAAACATATATCATTCTTTACACTTATAGGACATTTTAGTGGACATTTCTGATGAAATTTGATGATATTCATTTGAAGATAATTATTTGAATGATCAAACGTAATATATTGTTATCTTAAACTATCGCCTAATAGTAGAATATAAAAAATCCCGCACCCAGAGGAAGATATTTCAATATTTTATATGGTAAATTGTGCTGTACCTTCACAGTACTAAGGTCAAAATATTATGTAAATGCCTAAGATAGGGTATTTTGAACAGAATATTCCTTAAATAACAAAGCATGTGCCTCCTCGATAGACTAACCGTGACGATTCATTTCGGTGAATAGCAAAATTTACACACAACCGAAAACAAGAAATGGAAATAACGAAATGATGGGGGCGCCTACACTTGCTTGCATAGAAAAGTTGCACCCACTGGGGAATCTAGTGAACAACAATTGATAGGATGTGATGCCAAAATTTTTCTTTTTTTTTTTTCTCATGATAAATGTAAAAAAAAAAAAAAAAAAAAAACTTTTAGTTATCCCATGATTGACTAAGAGGGGGTCAATGTGATTTTCTTCCCAATTTTTACAAATAAATAAAAAATATATAACTGTGCGAAACTTACCAACTATACAAAATTATGAAAGAAGCCTTTATAGGAGATTACCTAGAAAATAATTTTAGTACGCATATTCTAAATGGAAATAAACTGCAAAATATCCAGATGGGGTCAAATTGAACCCATTCTTATTTAAAAACGCGTGACTGAAATTCAAAACAAGAACAGCAGTTGAAAACGGTGAAGAAAGTGTAAAAGTAAAAATTGGATTTTTAACTTTCACGCAAGCAAACATGGAAGTGCACTTGGGAGATATGATAGTTTTCAGAGCGGTGAACCATGGAAAATGAGGAAGACGATGCGCAGGACATAACGAAAAGATTAAGGTGCCACTCAGAGAGAAAATTGCAATAAAGGTAGAAACTCTCACAAATGAAAGAGAAAAGTAAACGAACACAAGTTAACGAATGTCGAAGTGCAGGTAAACCCAAATCCTCATATTCATTTTATTACCACAGTTGCCGTCTCGAACATAATTGTTATGATTCATCTACTGTCCTCTACAAGTAGAAATTTATGTTCTTATCTCGAAAACTATAAAGGATACGAGAAAAATCAACCAATAAATTCTAGAGCAGCATCGATTTCTTAAGAAAAGCTCCTTAAGTATATAAATGATAATAACTAAGTCTTAGTCATTTCGCTTTACATGCTGACACTGATAGAAAATATTTCTTGAAACATTGCAGACGACAATTCTGTAAATAATACGGATAAAATGGGAATAAACTAATAAAAGCCATTAATAGTTCTCTTTTGGATTTACTTAAGAGTACAATGTCATGTAATACATGACATACATCGCATCCCAAAATTTAGACAATCAATAAAATTTGCATTAACATAAAAAGTAATAAAGTACAATTAGAATTCATAAGATAGGTAATAAAGAAAATCAATTTTGCAGATATACACATATAAATTACAATCAAAGGTTTGAAATTATAAAGTATACATTAAATTATATAAAAATGTGCTGACCCAAAAGTATAGACAATTGTAATTTTGTTTGGTTTTACATTTTTAAAAGTAACTAAAAACTTAATTTTAATATTTAATTTTGTTGCCACGACACTTTATAACATCAAAAACACGTTGTTTCATATAATTAACTAAGCATTGCATTACAGAAGGAGGTATTTCATACCACGCTTTGTCAATTGCAGTTTTTATGTCATTTACACATGTATATTGCTTTCCATTTTCATATATTTTACGAGGTAAGATCTCCCAAATGTTTTCCGTGGGATTGAAATCTGGACTAAGTGCTGGCCACTCTAATAGTGTGATATTGTTTCACCTGAACCATGTTTTCGATGATGTTGAGGTATATGGATGTATGCCACATCTTCTTGGAAAACACAGTCCGGTCCTGCTAGAAAATCCAAATTACATGATGATATAATGTTATTAAAAAGGCTTCAGTTGATAATTTATCTCTGCGTGAAAGCATCCATTTCCAGAATTTCAAAAAGCAAATGTACACAGAAGAATGAAAGCTTCAGCAAATATTGTTTACAGAAGAATGAAAGTAAAAGTTTGCTTAAAGCAGAGAAGTCTTAAAGACTCATGTCTAAATTAGTCTAGAATGGAAAATCATAATTATTTGAAAACAAAAGATAAATGTGACTTTTAATTAAATAAAAGAAGAAAGAATAAATACATTTCATTGCTTGCTTTGAAAAAAAGGAAAGCATTTTACGTATTGGAATTCATAAAATCTTTTTTTTTTTTTTTAAATTATTATTATAGAATGGGTTTATCAATACGTTACTACGCAGGAAAAACGTAGTGTATCATTCATTAAGGTATACAATCTACCCTATATACAGGGTGGTCATAAAAAAACTTTGCCGATATATGGATCTCTAGCGGCCGGTCCGTTTAACCGATCGAGATGATATTTCAGATATAGTTATTCAGAGGTATGAGCTCGGGATTCTGTGAACGGCATAATATTAGCGCTCACGGTTACGTTATAGGTACAGAAACTCGAAATTTTCGAATGGCAACGTCTATTTTTTTTTTTCGTAGCAAAATGTTCAGCGCATGCGAAAACCCTAAATAGCGCTCGGACGGTACGTATATCGCAATAAACGGACGCGTTATGCACGCACGAAAAACAACTCTGTGGATGGCAAAAAAAAAAAAAAAAAAAAAAAAAAAAAAAAAAAACGATCAAGGCGCACGGAGGAAATTTGCATATGACAGAGGCAAGACACCAATCACAGAACGCCGTTCGACAGATAGTCAGCGTAGAAAACGTGTTCTTACCTCTGTCATATGCAAATTTCCTCCGTGCGCCCCGATCGTGTTTTTTTGGCCATTCGCTGAGCTGTTTTTTGTGCATGCATAACGCGTCCGTTTATTGCGATATACGTACCGTTCTAGCGTTATTTAAGGTTGTCGCATGCGCTGAACACTTTGCGACAAAAAAAATGGTGGTTGCCATTCGAAAATATCGAGTTTCTGTAACTAAAACCGTAACCGTGAGCGCAAATTTGCTGCCGTTCACACAATCCCGAGCTCATACCTCTGAATAACTATATCTGAAAGCTCATCTCGATCGGTTAAACGGACCGGCCGCTAGAGTTCCATATATCGGTAATTTTTTTATGACCACTCTGTATATAACATCCTAATGAAACGAATTTATGAAACGACTTTATGAAAAGACTTTATGAAACGTCTGATTAAACGACTGATTAAACGACTCTTTATGCTTCTTGGCGATTTCTTCTAAAATATGGTATATTATGCATTTAAATTAACAACTAAAATCCGTATTGATCAGCAGATTTCAAAACTGGTATTAGAATTTCCAAATTTGAATTAGTTTACGAAATATTATTACTTTTTTTCTAATTTCAAATACTTTCCTCTAATGATAGCAACTCGAATTTTCATCATAACACACACACACATATATATAGATATATTTTATTTTAGAAAAGGTTATACTTTTAAAATGATTTGGTGGTTAGTTTGGTTTCCCTTAAATGTATTCTAAGAAATGCATCATGTTACTTTTGTTCATAACTCAATTTACTTGAACAATCTTTCGCCAAATCAGAAGATACTGATAGAGAAATCAAGAACTCGGTATGTTTATGTTAGCGGTACGAAGTTAATAAATCGGCAAATATTTTCCCCGTCGCTTTTTTGTTGTATTTCATTAATTTCATTTAAAATATAATCCTTTCATTCATTTCATTTAAAATACGAAACTTTCATTTAAGACTGAAACATTTAAATTAATGTCTTTCACTTCTTTCTTTCTTTTAACGAAACGAAAAGAAAGATATTAAGCACAGATGTCATATACGTACTACGATACCTAATTGGCACCAAAATGGCATTATTTTGCTTGACATGGAAATCCGGATAGTGTTGATTATTTATTAATAAATGTTTATTTACATTTATTTTCTTTTTTTAGTTGTATAAATTGTTTCGTTTATGGTTATTAATTATTTTTTTAATTGTTATTTCATTTAAAAAATAATATAAAATAATTAAAAAATACATGTGTAACTGGTATTCGAAAACGAGGTTTTCGTCAAATTGTCGTAAAACAATTATGCCAAACCCGGAGCTTATATGACATGTGTGCCAAATATTAAATAATGCGACAAGCCATGACATTTAATTTCAACTTCAAAGCGATTTTTTAATTTAGAACTAGAAAAAAAGCTAACTGTCGACTTAAAAAAAGCTATTGACTAGATTCGCACCCGACTAACATAAAAGTACCAATAATTCTTTGCGATCATGGCAAATTTTATGTAGTTTTATTAGAAAAAAATTTTTTTTTAATCAAAATGGAAACCTTTCATAAGGAAAGCGAAGGGATCAGCCCGTATTTGTTTATGTCAGTTACATGACTTTGACTATTATATTTTAGACGAAATGATGGCGATAGAATAATATTTGGCGACCAATCACCTGTGCAATATTAAAGTACCAAAATGGCACTGCAATATAAAAAGCGAAGTGCTCCGCCCGGAACTTTTGATGATAGTCACATGACTTAGGCTATTATTATAGATATTGTTTTCAATTGTAAAAACAGCGCAAATAATAACATTTCCTTACAATTAAAAATTTATTTACACGTGACTATTAAAAACGGAAAATTTCTTTAAAATTACTGAATTACTAAAATTACTGAATTCTTTAAAATTACTGAATTAAATGAGTATTTGTTAAAGACAGGAAAATCTTACAAATTTTGTCATGAAAATTGTACTTACATGTGAATATTAAAAGAGAAATGAAACTTTAAAATAATAAATACATTAATATGCCTTTAAAGCAGTAAATTGTAGTAATTACGTCCCATTAAAATGGCCAAATAATAATACTGCCAAACAATTTAAATATATCTATGCGGGGCATTAATTTAGTATTTTGAGATGATCTTTTTAATTAATGTTCCAAATTCTAAGGCATTGCTAATAATAATATTTCCCTTCTACAAAAAAAAAAAAAAAAAAAAAAAAAAAATCATTTGAATTCTAAAAAGAGAAAGAAAACTTTATTGAAAATTAGGTCAGATTTAAAACGATACATGTAAAATGTCTGTATTGTATCATGTTAATCGTTTTATAACGCTGTTAAAAAATACAGGTAGGTAAAGACTCTGATTACTTAATTTATTTTAATTTAGCTTCTTTTCAAATGTTTAAGAGATCTTCATTAATCAAACACGACAACGACCATTGTATGTCATAACAGCAACAGATTCGGCCTTAAATTTTCGCTATCAAAGGGAATTGAATGGAAACCCGCTTACAGGGAAATCGCCACAGGTTTTTTTCAGTATAATTCAAACTTTACTAATATTTTTAAAGCCGAGGAAATTAGCGTGTTTTTAGATTATGCGGTGTCTGAACGGATATTGGCGAGCGTAGCTTGCAGGTTGCAGAGTCCCATAGTATAAATATATCGATTGTTATTATAATATTTTTTGGATATTTTTTTATAAAGGATAAAACTGTTTTTTTTATTGATTATTCTCATTTACAACACATGATTTGTGTTTTATTATAATGGTTTTACTCTATCATGTGTGCATGTTCACATATTATGCAGGTTTAAATAGCTTTAAGTTAGTAGAGATATCAGATATAAAAATTAATGATGGCGTGATTTCATAACGGAATCGTACCATTTCATGTCTGGTCTTCCATCTTGAAGGCTACAATTTTCTGAACACAGGGCTTGAATTTCAGGGCAGGATGGCAGGATTCAGGCTTTTAAAATCCCGCCCAAAAGAATATCATGGGCGCAAAGTTCCCGTCGAAAATATTTCCCCTTTTTCTGGAAAGATTGCATTTTTAAACTACGATCAACTCCCACGAACGCCTAGCAAATTTCGTGGTATTTTTGAGCGACCGATTGACACATGTTGCGAGTTTTTTACTGCGAAAGATCATTAAAATTAAAGTTTTTTTCTGTGACCGATAGACAAATTTCATTTTTTTTTCCGCGATATCAGTTGACAAGTTTCGTGTTATTTTCCGTGACCAATTGGTGAATTTTGAAGTGATTCTGGTCCAAATTTTCCGAAAATTATGAAAAGTCAGTCATCAGTTCGAAACGCGAATTTCGTCAAAGGATCACGGAAAACAATATGAATTTCAGCAAAAGATCGCGGAAAAAAGCAAATTTCGTCAAAGGATTGCGAAAAAAAAACAAAATGCGAAATTCATCAAAGGATTGCGAAAAAAAAACACAAATTTCATCAAAGGATCGTGTAAAAACGCAAAATTTCATCAAAGGATCGCGTAAAAACGCCAATTTTGGCAAGGGATCGTGGAAAATAACCCGAGTTTCGAAAAAAGTATCATGGAAAAAAAAAAGCAAATTTCGTCAAAGGATCGCGGAATAAACGTGAATTTAGTCAAAGTTATCTCTATAGCAGGGACGATTCTGAGTAAAAAAAAAAAAAAAAAATTCTGAAATTCACAACAAATTTTATGAAAGGTTAAGGCAGGAGGGGGAGAGGGGGAGGGGAAATCTCTCCCTGTACTAATTATGCTTTTTTTCCATTAGTATATAAAATTCTAAGTTTTCTATTGCTACTCAAACAAAAACATTCAATTTTGTAAGAAAATAAATAATATATAAATTAATTAAACGAAGCTCTTAGCCTCTTCATCAAGATTTTGACAGAAAAACTTTGAAACGTTATTTTCTGCTTCCTGATTGGTTTGATTAAAAGTGTCCAATAACACAGTTTTATAACCATGCAAGAGGAAATTATATACATATATATGAAATAATTAAAGCTAAATAATTATTAGTTATTTTTTATGAACCAAAAACATCAAGGTTTGTCCATTCCTGGCACATCTACCCTATATGTATATATAACACTGGTGCCCGGCTAACCGAAATGTACCTTTTTTTCCCACAAAAATGTTAAAGTACTATTACTAAACTAAATTTTAATTTACTAATTTTGTTATGCAATTCAATTATGTTAGTAGAACATAGCAACTTGCAAGAACAAATTTTCTATTCACAAAACAAAACATTTTATAAGTAGTAAAGTAATATAAGTAATGAGGGAAGTTAACAAACTGAACATTCACTGTTAAAGAAAAAGGGAAGATAGAAGTGTTAAAATATTCTCTTTCCAAAGCCGGGTTGCCAGCTTTTAGCCAAGCCCCAAAAAGCCGGCTGGCTTTTTTTTTTTGGTTTTCAGTTTTGACCACTTAAAAAAGACACTACTTTTAAAAAAGGTGGTTTACAGCTAACTCATATTAAATTTGGATTTATGGATTGACAAGTTTCTTCCAAAATGGAAAAAACCAAAATTTTCTTCAAATTTCAAGCAAGTTTCTTCCAAAATGGAAGAAATAGGTTTCTTCCAAGTGGAAGAAACTGCTATTCTTGCCAAAATCGCACACCTGTCTAAAGCTTTTCAATGATTGGCTGCTTCGAGAAAAGAAATTTTGTCCAAACTATACAAAATCAATTAAAAGTTATCCATTTCAATTTAACTAGCATATTTTTTGTAATTAATTAGACTTCTGAAACTAGTAGTAAATAGTATCTAGATCATTTACCAACAGCAGGCAGAATGAAACTAATAAAAGACAGTGCTTTTAATTTACATCAATTTTATTAAGGTAAGTAGTAGACTCACTTAAATCTGCAACCATAAAAAACCCACAAATGCCTAAAATACACACATCATTGCAGATGTAAACAATGAAACTTTCAATTCAGATGTAGGGACAAAATTACACACTTTTAAATTTATTTCTGAAATATATATATATATATCAAGATATCACAGGTAATTGCAATATTTTTACCAGATATATTTATGTATTAATCAAGCTTTTTCAGTTATTAAGTCTGGCTAAACCTGAAATAAAACTTCCTTGTTATTTTGATGTGAATTAGTAGGGTACCTTTATGAGGGAAGTTTCATTCTAATAATTCAAGAAAAATGTATCTCATATGCATTATGCATATTTAATTATATATTATTAATTATTTACTTGACCTCTGCTCTTAATAATTTAATCATTTTTAAAATTATCTTAATTGTTGTTGTCTTAATTTATTACTTTACTTAAATATTTTCATATTTTACTATATTGTAAGCATTCATTACAATTTTGATTGCATTATTACATTCAAACTACTGCTTAAAAATGTAAACAAAGCATGACCAGAAATCAGTAAAATTCTAAAATCCGCACAACCTGTAGTTTCAATCTGTGCGGATTTGAGAGAGTCTACTGTAATACACAATAATAACTGTATTTAAAAATTTCATTAAAATCCTTATTTTTCTTGCAACCTGGTATAATAAAACAAAAGTTTTTTAGCAGTAGGATTAGGTTGCTGCAAATGGTTTCTCAACTTAGAATAGATGAATGCAAAAGATGAAAAAATTCTTTCAAGTTTTACAGAACTTAAAGGAGTATTTAAAAGCATTTCAACATACGCACAGACATTTTTAGAAAATTAGCCTTTTAAAATCAGCATTGAGATATGCATAGATGCTAGCAGGGGTGCAGAATATGTCCGATCCGGCGACCTAGGATCGGGGGGAAATTTTGCAGAAACACGTACAATTGATTTCGATTTTAACAACAAATTCCATAATTTCCTGAGATAGAAAAATTTCATTATAAATAAAAAAATCCGTATGGTGAAATTCACAAAATCGATCTCAGAATAATATGTACCGTATATCGGGTGATTCTGATCCGAATTTTCCAAAAAATTAAGGCATGCAGTTCCGAAAATTTAAAAAATCGTTCATCAATCTGAAAATTCGGACCTAAAAATACCGCGAATTTTGTCAATGAATTACGGAAAAAACGCGAATTTTGTCATAAGATCGCAAAATAACCGCAAATTTCGTCATAAGATCGCAGAATAACCAAAAATTTCGTCATAAGATCGAAAAATAACAACAAATTTCGTCAAAAGATCGCGAAATAACCGCAAATTTCATCAAACGATCGCAAAACAACTGAATTTCGTCAAAAGAGCGTGAAACAACCGCGAATTTCCTCTAAAGCTGAGAAATGACCACGATTTTCGTCAAAACGTGGCAAAATAACAGCGAATTTCGTCAAAGGAACGCGAAAAAAACCCGGAAATTTCGTCAAATGTTCACGAAATGAACGCAAATTTTGTCAAAAGATCGGGAAATGAAGGCAAATTTTGTGAAAAAATCGCGAAAAACCGCACATTTCGCCAATAGATCGCGAATGAAGAACAAATTTCGCCAAATGATCACAAAACAACCGTGAATTTCGTCAAAAGAGAGCGAAATGAACACAAATTTTATCAAAAGTTCTCGAAACAACCACAAATTTCATCAAACGATCTAGAACAGCTGCGAGTTTCGTCAATAGAGAGTGAAACAACCGCGAATTTCGTCTAAAGGGGCGAAATGACCACGATTTTCGTTAAAACATGGCGAAATAACAGCGAGTTTCGTCAAAGGAATGTGAAAAAAAACTGGAAATTTCATCAAATGTTCGCAAACTGAATGCAAATTTCGTCAAAAAATCGCGAAATGAATGCAAATTTTGTGAAAAGATCGCGAAAAAACCGCATATTTGGTCAAAAGATCGCGAAAGAAGAGCAAATTTCGTCAAACGATCACAAAACAACCGCGAATTTTGTCAAAGAGCACGAAATGAATGCGAATTTCGTCAAAGATCGCGAAACAACCGCATATGTCATAGAAGGGGAAAATAACCGCAAAACTCGTTAAAAGGAAGGCGAAATAAACAAACATTTCGTCAAAAGATTCCAAAAGATCGCAAAACATCCGCAATTTCGTCAAAAGATCACGAAACAATCACAAATTTCGTCAAACGACTGCGAACTGAAAACAACTGCGAATTTGTCAAAAGATCGCGAAAAAACTGCAAATTTCATCAAAAGGGACAAAATAACCACGATTTTCGTCAAAACATAGGGAAATAATCACGAATTTCATCAAAAGAAGGTGAAAAAAACTCGCATATTTCGTCAAAAGATCGCGAAACAACCGCGTATTTCGTCAAAAGGGACGAAATAACCGCAAAACTCTTCGGGAAAAAAAACGCAGATTTCGTCGAAAGATCGCGAAAAACCTGCAAATTTTACCAAAAGATCGCAAAAAACCACAATTTCGTCAAACGATCGCAAAACAACCACGAATTTAAGCGAAAAAAGCGCTAATTTCGTCAAAAGGAAGGCGAAATAACTGCAAATTTCGTCAGAAGATCGCAAATTTCATCAAACGACTGCGAAAAAAAAACATAGTTAGTACTGGGAGTGGACCCCCCCCCCATTTTCCCCCACTGTGCTGTAACCTTTCAGAAAATTTGCTGTGAATTTTATGCTAGTATAAATATGTACAAATTCATTTATTTACTGGACTGCACAGTAAAATAATGTATAAACAAACACTTTTAAATAACACATTTTTATATGAAAAATAAAGAATTTTACAGAATTGGCATGAATGTAAGATTGTCTGCTTTTTCATTCCCTAACCTGTTGTACAGTTTAATTTTCAACAGTTGTTCTAGGTAAATAATGTCCCACATCATTATTGAATGTATATTTAAAAATTCCAACTTCAAATGTAAAACTAGGAAATGTTATGTACAATTGTCGTAAACATAATACAAAATCTGCAATTGAAATGTTTTCAATAAAAAATGGTAGAAGTTTAAGATTTATTTCAATTTTATTTGAATGGAATCTAATTTTTTAGGGTGTTTTAAGTATCATATTGTATGAATTTTATTTATAATTTTTAATCTTCAGTTGGCTTAACTTATTTGTTACAAAATTTAACATTAAATGTAGAACTAATTGCATGAAATATCTTAATATCTGTCCCTTCTCGGGCTGAAGCAATGCAGGAAATAAAGTTTGTTTTTGTTTTTAATTTGTTCTTCGAATTATGTTTTTGTTTAATTGTTTTTGATTGTAGAGAATTAAAATGAAATTCTTAACCTTCCGTCTACCAGACGGGTCCATTGGACCCGACAGCAATATTTAATGTAAATTTTTCTCATGAAAAATAGCATTCAAAGTTTCGCGATTACATGACTTTTCCTGCAATTGTCTTCTCTATGTATATGCAATTGCGATTAAAATTTTGTTCGAAATTTTTTACCTATTTTTAATTTGTTTCATTGTTTACCACGCGGGTCCATTGGACCCAACATTAAAACAAACGTAATATACTGTTGCTTTCTTTTTCTAGGGTTGCCATAAATCATGAGGAGGAACAGGGTTACCATAATTGGCTGTTTATCGCCCATTTGGCGATGGATTTTTAGCGCCAATCTCGCCAAATTTGGCGACTTTATAATGAAGTTTTGAGAACATTCTAGATTGATCTAGTAAACTTCGTGCTCTATATATAAAAGGTTACTTCTGGTTCAGAGAGTCATTTATCAACAGACACAGTTAGTGAGCGAATGGTGTCTATTGATGTTTTTGAGTCTTTTCATTGAAAATAGGACTTGATATTTGAAGACAAGTAATAAGTGTAGTTTGTACGTGCTTTGTTATTTTACAAATATTCATCATTTTCTTATTTCCTAACTTATTTTTTGTTAAAAACTGAATTGAAGATGAACAGAAAAAAGTATTGACTCAAGAGGAAATTCAAAAAATTATGGAAAATCCGGACGATATAGAATTCGACACCGATGATGAAAATCTGTCGTCTGATGAAGGTGAAGTAGATTATGTTGAAATACATAATGAAATTTCTGATTCCTACTCAGAATCTGATAATGATTCCAATGAAGTAAATGTAGCAACCACAAGTACTTCAAATTCTACTTTTGTTTCCAAAAATAATTCACAGATCTGGTATAAGAATGAAGTTGCCAGACCACAAGGAAGACGTACTGAAATCAATATTTTACGTGAAAAATCTGGACCTTCAAGATTTGCAAATCGTGAAGTGGATTCCATATCATCCTCATTTCTTATCTATTTCCGAAAAAGACTTTTGGAAATTATAGTAAAATGGACAAACGCGGAAGGCAATAGAGTATTCGATAAAGAGTGGAAACCTATAGATATTATAGAACTTAAAAAATTCATCGGACTTTTATTACTTATTGGAGTATATAAATCGAAAAATGAAACAGTAAGCGAACTTTGGAGCATAAAAAATGGAAGACAAATATTTCGGGACATTATGAGTCGCAATAGATTCACAAGTATATTACGTGTCATAAGATTTGATGATGCTGCTGAGAGGCGTAAAAGAAGATCAACTGATAAATTAGAGCCAATAAGAGAATGCTTTGAATTGTGGAATAGCTATTTACAAGACCCTTATATTCCTAATTGGTCTATGACTGTGGATGAGCAATTAGTTTCTTTTCGTGGAAAATGTCCTTTCCGTCAGTATATGCCATCTAAACCTGGAAAGTATGGATTGAAGTTCTGGGTTATTTGTGACAGCGTAACATCGTATGCTTGGAAACTGGAACTATATACAGGCAAAAATGAAGTAAGAGAATCTCATCAGGGAGAAAATGTAGTTAAAAAATTGACGAAGGAAATTGAAAATTCTGGTCGTAATATTACATGTGATAACTTTTTTACGTCATATGCATTAGCCACACATCTTACTTCAAAAAAATTATCTCTTATTGGAACAATTCGAAAAAATAAACCTGAATTACCCGCTGTGTTCACAAATCCAAAACATCGTTCTGTATATTCTACTTTATTTGGGTTTCAATAGAAGGCGACCATCATCTCTTACTGTCCCAGAAAAGGTAGAATTGTTACTTTGCTAAGCACAATGCATAACACTTATGATATTGACAACAGCTGAGAAAAAAAGCCACAAATAATCCTAGATTATAATAAAACCAAAGGCGGAGTAGATACGATGGACAAAATGGTAAGAGCATATAGTGTGAAACGCATGACACGTCGGTGGCCTTTGATTGTATTTTATAATATGATCGATATAAGTGCGATGAATGCATACATAATATGGTTGTCACTGAATGCTGAATGTGATCCGAAAATGAAAAAAAGGCGGAATTTCATTATTCAACTTGCAGAAGAATTAGTAGGTGAAGGAGGTATCGCCGTCTCAACATCTACTTCAGAACAACTTTACGCAAATAGTTTTGAATCGCCACGAAAAAAATCAAGATGTCATATTTGTCCATCTAAAAAAGATCGAAAAACACGAACATTATGCAAGAAGTGTACGAAAAATGTTTGCGGAGAACATTCCGTCGTTATTTGTACTTCATGTACAGAATAATTTTATTATGATGAAAAACGTTTTGTAGTCATTATAATATACTATATATATTACTTTCTTACTGTATGTGTTACTTTCTTACTCTATTACTATATATATCACTTTTATATATTGTATAAGGTGCATTAATAACAAATATATTCATTGTAGATAAATGGGTGTTTTGTATATTTTGAAATCCTATATATTTTACTTATGGGTCCAATGGACCCGAATGGTAGTTCTTGCATATACTGTTTTTTGGTAGTCTGAAGGTTAAAAGTTAAATTTCCTGAAACTGCTTGATATATTAATTGTACTATGTACTAATTAGTAATACACATAGTATGGAGGAAATGAAACTGCACGTTTTCGTTTTTAAATACTAAAAAAATTATATATAATAATAAAGCTGCTCACATTATGTGCATAATTAGTTTATCATAGAAAAATAATCTAACAAAGAATAGCTTTTAATAACTTGTTTGACTTTAATAAAATTGTCTATTTTAAAAACATGAGCTTTAGCGCATTTAAGCCTACTCATGCCGAAAGTTCCTCATCGATACGTGATTGCATTGCTTTAGCTTAAATACAAATCTGTCCCGTAGAATGATGAGAACTAATTTTAACTAACTGTAATAAACTTATTGAAATAATATATAAAAATAATCTTACCTTTTATCTTAATGATAAAGCTTTTTACTTCAGAAACATTACGTCGCCGGCGAGGGACGATAGACAGAGCGATTCAATTCGATTCTTTCACTTGAGAAGGAATGTAAAAGAGTAAACAAGTTCATAAAATCCCTAGAAGTCCCCACAAATCAAAAGTTGCACACCTTTCAAAAAAACTATCTTTTAATATAATTGAATTTTCAATCTTTTTATAACTCTAAAATTTCATATATAATTTAAAAATAATTTTAAAAGCTGACGTTTTCAATACAAAGGCGAAAACATTTTTAAATATATCTACGAAAATCCCCGCTGGGGAAAACAATGTGTCGGAAATGGTAAACTTCGTTTCGTTTTCCCCTAGCTTTCCTAACTTTAGGTCTTTGCCGGGCCGGTAAAGGCAGTATTTGTTATTTTGGATTTTTTTTTTTTATCTACTTTCAGGGTTTTGAAAAATATCAAATAACTTATTTTTTGAAACTGACAACTAGTCACAGTCACACACACAGAGAAAAAAAATAATAGTTCGTTTGACTTTAATTTCTTATTACACAGAACATTTTGAAACAAGCATATTTGCACATAGACAACTTTAAGGGCAATGTTTACTTTTCCCTGCCCCCCCCCCCCCCTTCTTAAAATCCATAAGGATCTCATGGAACATTTGTGAAACCCTTCCCTTTAACAATAAATCTAATCTTGTTTTCGTTTTATGGATTATAATTAAGAATTTAAGGTGTGCAGTATATATATTTTAAACATTTTGATTCTCAAAACATTCTATTTTATTTATTTATTTTGTCACATTTTAGATTATAATTTTTCTTTACACAGAAAATTCTGTTTTCAGTATTGTACTTTAGACTGAAAATGTCTCAAATGATACTGAATAAAATTTTAGCAGCAGTCTTTTCAGTACAAGGTTTATTTACATTTAAAAATTTATTTTTTAGAAAAAAAGTTTTAAACTAAATAAAAATGTGTAATCTATTTTACTGCTTTAAATATAAATCTCATGACATATTTATATTTTTACTAAAACCAAAATTTAAAATAATTAAGCTTACATGAAACGAAATAAAGAGAAAAATACATTACCTCTCTTTAATTAAATATTCGGGTTAGCCGATATTAGCCCCTCTACTTTATAGACGATGACGGACCATTACATTTTTGCCGGAAACCACCCATGTACATTTTGGGGACAATTTTTGATTTTTATAAAATATTTTCAAACTAAATAAATATATGTAATCTATTTTACTGCTTTAAATATAAATCTCACGACATATTTACATTTTTACTAATACCCAGATTTAAAATAATTAAACTTACTTTGAAAGAAATGAAGAGAAAAATACATTTCCTCTCTTTAATCAAACATTCGGGTTAGGTGATATTAGCCCTCAACTTTCTAGACAATGACGGACCATTACATTTTTTGCCCGAAACCGCCCATTAAGAGTTGCCGGGCAAAGTAAATGCAACAGTTCTCTCAACGCCGAAACATATGCGGTTCGGCAATAGCTGCCGCAACTAGCGGCGGTTCATTTACGGCACAACATTGTTTGGTTACAAATGGCCTTAACTCCTTTTCGCCGCGACATATACGCCTTTCGGCCATAAGTTGAGTGTTTGTTGTGTCGGTTCATAAATACGCCTGTTACAGCGTGACAAAAATCAGATCGTTTTAAAATGTCAGTGACAATAGAAATTCAAAATGCTATAACTCAACCATTTTTTTAGACGAAACAAAACCTGTTCCGGAATCTTTGTATTAAGGTCAAACACATACGAAAAAAATCTTTTTCATTTTCTAATTTTTTGGTATCTCATTTTAAATTTTATTTTTTTTTAAATTACTTTAAATGGCCGCCATTTTGAAACAAGATGGCGGATGAAGCTGGCCAACGAAATCAATCGAGATATTTGTATGTACTATGTACAGACCAAGTTACATCCAAATCGGTTCATAAATACGCCTGTTATCACGTGACAAATATCAGGACGTTTCAAAATGTCAGCCACGCTAGAAATTCAAAATGCTATAACTCAGCCATTTTTTTTAAATATACACGAAACAAAAACTGCTCCCGAATCTTTTTATTAAGGTCAAACACATAAGAAAAAAATGTTTTTTCAATTTTCAGTTATTTGGTATCACATTTCAAATTTAAATTTTTCTTAAAAATTTAAATAGCCGCCATTTTTAAACATGATGGCGGATGAAGCTGGCCAACGAACTCGGTCGAGACATTGGTATGTACTATGTATAAACGAAGTTACATCCAAATCAGTTCATAAATACGCCTTTTATCGGGTGACAAAATTCGGGACGTTTCAAAATGTCAGTCACGCTAGAAATTCAAAATGCTATAACTCAGCCATTTTTTTAAGATATAGACGAAACAAAAACTGCTCTGGAGTCTTTGTATATAGGTCAAATACATAAGAAAAAATATTTTTCCATTTTCAATTTTTTGGTACCACATTTCAAATTTTAAATTTTTTTTTAAATGTTAAATGGCCGCCATTTTTTAACAAAATGGCGGATGAAGCTGGCCAACGAACTCGATCGAGACATTGGTCTGTACTATGTACACACCGAATTACATCCAAATCGGTTCAGAAATACGAGAGTTACAGTGTGTCAAAGGTCAGATATATATATATCAATTTTGAACGGAGAGTGGTTTCGGGGTCTGGGGGTCATGATCGATGAAAATATACCAAATATTTTTGAAATCGCTTTCCTCCGAACGGCTGCAATAGGTAGCTTTTTGTAATGAAAGCTACCTAATAATGTAACCTAAATTGTAAAATTATTTTGCTTTAAATTAAATTTTACTTATTTTTTAAAAGGTTATTTTTGCTTTCTGTTTCAGGTAAAATATTGTACATATTTAAAAATATATTTGTATAAACTATGCTATTAATTGATTAATTGATTTTTTCTATTACTTTCTTATAAATGTACAGTCAAACATTTATTTTTTTATATCACAATAGGAAAAATGTAGAATTGATTCGGGTCAAACATCTGGCAGCGGTTGAGTTAGAAAAATAATTATAAAAAAGAAATAGAAATTTCTATATAAAGTTTGAATTAACTAACTTATAATTTATTTATTTACCACTAACAGAAGATGTTAAAAATTCCAAACGGAAAATATTCTTTGAAAGTGTCCGCTCATGACACGGATAAGATGTGGGATAAACTATTCGTAATCACTTGTTGGAAATTTTACGGCTCTATGGTTGTCATAAAATCTTCATCACACTTGTTTTATTCACGTATACCCCATTCAAAATTACTGCAACATTTCATAAAATAGAAGGTCTTACAAGCAAAATTTGTTAATAGAAATTACTATGACAAAATTTCCTGCCGCCACAATTACATTTGGCACAGAATCGAAGAACGTTAGAAGTTTCCCGAAAATTGACTTGGAGACAAATTGAAGGAAATATATTTATTAGATCACTAGAATATTGTACTTAATTAAGACATCCGCCACAAACTGGGAATATAATATTATTGCCGTAAGAATAATTACTGCATACCACCGCTTCAAGTTTTAGTTCATTATGCACCACACTCCACATTATTAATCGATGATTATTTATCTCTACCTTATTATTTATGATGATCTCACATCCTGGCGGGGTATGTAGATTTTAAACAAATCAAAAGCACAAAAACTCTCGCTTCAGAACTCGTGTCTGTCAAGAAATACAGACGGAGAAGGGATTTTTACAAGCAATGCTCTAAGTACTGAGGAATTAAAAACGCGGACTATATTTCGAAATCGCTGAAAGAAATGAGATGAAGCGTCCTTTCCATAAAGCATCCGAAAAAAATGCATTTATAATATTAAAAAAAATGGCAAAAAACGAGAATTGCAGAACAAATATTTTTTTATAGAATTCATATCGGCATTTTAGATTGTGACAAAAATGAAAATACCTAGATAAAAAAAAAACAATAATAAGTGAAATGTTTTTATGAGTTTATGTCAGATGTGGAAAATGTATACAATAATTTTTAGATATAAGTGGAATTTTAAATTTCGTAATATATATGTATATACTTTAAAACCCGAATCAAATAATATAATGTGTGAATATGAAATCTTTTATAATAGTTAATGAATGAAATTATCGTTACGTGTTTTATGATAGTGAATAAATGAATTTGTGATAAAAAAAAATACAGTTTAAATCTCTACGATAAATCGTGATTGCCTAGAAAACCACGTACATGTTTAAGAAAATTCAAATGATATTTCTTAAATTGAAATAAAATTTTAAAAATATTTTTGGACATTAATGTAATAAATAATGTTTTGAGAGCTTCCATAAGGCTATACCTATTCCGATATAAAGAAAATATATAAGTGATTAGAAAGACCTAATATATTTTACAATATATAATTTTTCCGAGTTTTGACAAATTTCTTTCTACTACACAATAACAGTAGGCATCGTGGAATTTAATTTTATTTGTCGTTAAGATAAAAATTTATGTGTTCATCCATAAA
This sequence comes from Maratus speciosus, assembly GCA_963932465.1. NCBI lineage: Eukaryota > Metazoa > Arthropoda > Arachnida > Araneae > Salticidae > Maratus > Maratus speciosus. The sequence goes on along the minus strand of OZ010795.1, from coordinate 76,839,131 downwards.
AGTATGAAAAATATGTCTTAGCGAATATTATTTTAAATAAACACTGCAGAAAGGGTTCGACAGAAATATCGATAAAAAATTCGAATTTTTCTATAAATATTACAAGAACAGTTTGTTAAAACGCGAAGCTAACTTTTTACTCTATTGTAAAATAATTTACCTGTACTTAAACTTCTTACAAATTCGTCCTTTCAAAACCATTGATGGTCACTTTCATTAGATATCAGTGATATATATTGGTATATATATCAGTTTAAGAAAACTTCTTTCACTGTAATTAATATTATTAAATTTTTAAACTTTTGGATCAATGCAATAGAAAAATAATCATTTTCCTGTTTGTAGAACATCATTTCATTTAAATTTTTTCGCCTCATTTTTGTAGAATGAATTACAAATTCAGAAACTGAATTACAAATCCTGTTTGCGAATAATTTGAAAACAATATGACATTATCTCTATTTATTCTGAACACTTAAACGAAAATATATCTTTTAACCACAATCTTATAACTAATGACCCGTAAATATATTCTCCTCTTTTTATTTAGAATGCATTGAGAACATCTGCGGTTTCATTGCATCACAATGCATGAGCATTCTTCTATAACGATACAAAACATTAAGTAAGTTAAAGTAACTTATCAGCCTGAAAATTGAAGTATAGTCCACAGTCTATGACGGAAAAAACTCAGCCGATTTGAGATTTGCGAGAATATATATATATATATAGAGAGAGAGAGAGAGAGATAGATGGATAAATGTTTTTACAAAGTAATTTATAAAAATGCAATAATTGGTGAGAAATGGACTATTAAATTAAGAAAAAATATTACTATTTTAAATAATGGAGAATATTGCGGAGAGTTTCTTATAGCAGTGCTTGAGATAATTTGTAATTTATTTATTTCTTTTAATCTGAATTACAGTCCTTTGATCACAAAGCAAGAACATAAATATTTTTCTGATAAAAAAAACATAGCGATTTTCACTACACTGTAAAAAAAAAAAAAATCTGTAAAGTTACTAAAGTTTTTCTAGGAAACTGGGATTCCAAGAAATTTTCATGTAACGGCAACAAGAAAAATTCCTGTAAGAGACGCTGTTACAGGAATTTTTGTTGTTGCCGTTACATGAAAAGTTCTAGGAATCCCAGTTTCCTAGAAAAACTTTAGTAACTTTACAGATTTTTTTTTACAGTGTACAAAATTATAACAGAGTTCAAAATTTTGTTTCTGAAAATCGGGTCTAAATAATTAATGTGAAGGTAATTAGATAGCTCATGCATCTAAAAAGCTTTATTCATCACATAATATTGTAAAATTTTCTTTAGCTGGAAACTACACTTCATGAAGAAATAGAAACTCTCAACAATGGTTATCTACACACTGCAGTGATGTGAAATGAAGGAAATACTCATGTAGAAAAAGTTTGCTGGTATTGAGCTTGGATGAGCTATTTACTTAGTGTATTACAAAAAAATACGAACATGCATTCGTACATGGAGATCAAGAGGGATATGTTTGAAAGTAATCTTATATATGATATTAATTATAAATTAGATAAAAAATTCGCACTGCAAGTAACATAAACTGTGGTCATCTTTTTAGCCAGTTGTGTTTTTCTTTGTTCCCATGAAAGTAAAATTATATTCACCTAAAGGTCTAAGATCGCCTCTATATGATTCCATTCACAGGGGTAACGTCTACTGCGACATACATTGTATTTATATATTTAATTTTAAAAATAATCCAAAACAACATGTGACAATATTATTTCTCACATTAGTCGATTTCCTCAGACGACGGATTCTAATTACACTGATTGTAGATTTTTCTCTAACACAGTATTGAAAACATATTTGTTTACGCAATATAGTTACATTCGCAGTTCAGAAACAAAATACATGCATAGACAATTGTCCTCTATGAAGATTTAAAAAAAAATCTTCTATAAGTTAACTTATCCATACTTGTAATCATCTATAAATATTATTTTTAAGCAAACTGTATGCCAACCAGAGTTCTTCAGAGAGTATCTTTAATTTTCATCTTCGTGCATAATAAATTTACTATATCACAATAATCTAACTTGCATATTTTTTATGAATATATTTTATATTGCTCTGTTATATTTTCAGTTACATCTTAGAATTATATAACTAATCGATGTTAACATTAGTTTATTAAAAGATGTTTTGCTCTTCATAAAAAAAAATGGATCAATCACATGGTGTCGAATGTAAAATATCAATTTAACGCAATATAATAATAAATTATATTATAAGACTTTATAAATATATAAAGTTTTCTACATATATTAAATAAAGTTTACAAGAAATATTCTCTGAAAAATGATAATATAACTTTCGTAAGTCATCATTGTATTTTTCTAAAATCGCAAGTAACCTGACAGTGTAAGAAAGCGTAATTAATTTATTATCAACAACCTATAAATTAATTTTTTAGATGCTGACCTCAGTAAAGTCCGTTAAGAAATTACATTTTGCTATTGCGTTTTCATTGTCTTGATTTACCTTTCACTTCACTAGTAAGAATAAATTGTATATTTGACTTTGTTCACCAGTAAATCACTTTTTACTTATTAATTTAATAAGTTTTGTCATATATATGTATATATATATATATATATATATATATATATATATATATATATATATATATTATTCAAACAAAAGAAGTTTCGTTTCTCCCTTAGCTTAATTTAGTAGAAAATAATTATTAGTCTGTTTACTTTTTTGAAAAAAATAAGAACAAAATAATTTTCCTAATGATAACTGTTAAATATTTATTATGAAAAAAAAAACATTTTATAAATATTATTAAATTGAACATACAAACAAATAATAATCATTATAAAGATTTTCAGGATAATAATAATAATAATAATAACGAGTTAATTGATTAAAAAATAAAGTTTGCGAAAAATCTAAGCTAAATTAATCAGTATATCTGTCAATAAATTAACATAATATATTATTTAACATGATCACACAACTTTTTTTTTTATTCTGATGCTCATTAAAATATACTAAATTAATGTGACATATATTGTTTTAAGTTTATATTGCAGGCATAGTCACAATTCTTTTCAGATAAAGCACATTCATGAAACTATTGTGTTTTCAAACGATAACGAAAAAAAATCTGAAAAAAATGTAACTGCGGTGTGTTCATTTATACGTTGTTTTTTAATCATTTATAGTTTAATATCTCTCTCTATACTTTTTTTTTTATCTTAATATAATTTTAATGTACGCAATGTTGAATTTTGCCAACAAAATAACATTATAAAATTCTTACATCTTATAAAAGTAATTAAAAATAGTTTACGTTAAAATATCCCGTCATTGCAAGAATAATGCTCTTAGCTAAAATATCTAGAATTTTTTCAAGTCTGATGAGATTAGTTCGTCTTTCAACGCATTTATTAAAGAACATTATCTGTAACAATATATATTTTTAGGCTTTTGGAAAAATATATTTTGCAATATCTGGTTAGAAAATGCTGTATCAAAATTATTTACAATAAACACGAAAATAATTTAAAAACTTTTATCTGTATAGATAATGCTAAAAAAATTGTAAACTAATTAAATCTTTTGAATTATCTATTTTGTGTTTTTCAAATGTAAATGGATATTATTTACGACAAATCTAAGTTTCGTGTTTATGTGATTTATATATTAATCATATGAAGGAAGATAATAATATTTTAAAATTTTTATACTGATAGTTAAAAAAAATTGTACGTTTTTTTTTAATTAAAAAAAATAAAAATAAAATCAGCAATTCCAAAATAAAAAATTCCTTTCGAATTTACCCTGTTGTAAAACTTGAACAGTAACAATAGCATTAAAAAATATTTTAACCATAAGCTGACTAAATAAACGAATTTCCCTAAAGAAGATTATGTTGAAAAACAGATTTAGTGTTACTAAGTCTCAAAGAGTACTCCGCTGGGTAAAAAATATTGTGTTAAAATTAACTCCTGACTATAATACTATTTTCTACTGTCCTGTAGATAATAACAACCCATGAGGAATAATTTTAACATTCACGAGAAATCGATTTTAAATTAATATATACGTAGTATGCGGGAATAAATTTCAATGCGTGATTAGAATTAATGACATTAATCTGATTTTCACAATGAGCTTCTTTTTATCGCTAACTACAACAACAAATTTTTTATCGAAAATATGGTGAACTCTAGCTGCAAATATTTGTTTTGAAAAGTAGCGACAGAAAATTACTTTAAATCACTAATTCGCTAATTTAAGAGTTTTACCATAATATTTAATCTACATTTGAACGTGAGGATATGGATTATGTAATACAATGACACCTCTTTACATTCCGTGTGCCGGGATGGAATAAAACAAAGCGATAAAACAGGAGACATTAAAAAAAGAAACATTGCATACAAGGGGGTGTTTTGTGTTACTCTCTAAAATGTTAGTTTAAGCACATAATACTTATATATATTTATATAAATAAATGGATAGCTCATTAGATCTTCATGCATTTAGATACAATAAGGTACAAATTAGGAACTTTGAAAATAAGTCTCACCTGAAACTTTTGACCATGGAGTGACGTTACATGTGTATATCTTATGAATAAAACATTCGCCCATCTTTATAAACGTCACAGCGACAAAAATATTTAATAAACTCTTTCCATCGAATTCTTACATACACATTTAAAAGGCTTATCCAATTTCCGCATCTCAAGGCTTAATGAATGTTAAACTAATAAATGAGGATTTTATAATTGCTCAACATTGGAGAGGGGGGATCAAAAATGCAACTCAAGTGAACAAATTGTAAAACAATGTAGATAAAATGTGTAGATATACATAGAATACTATAAATGCAATTATTAGAGTTAATTTGCAGAAATATTATAAATAGAATTATTCTCCTAAACATCGTGTCTTATATAAAGAAACATACCATGAAAAATAAACTAATTTGTGATACAGAAAGAAGTAACTAAATTCACAACGTAAATAAAAGAGCAAATCGCATATTCATGAATTTAGAATATTAATAATATTTGTCTATGTACGTTCCTTTTATAAAATTTAATTTAATTAAATCTTAACCATATCTTAAACGATGTAATACGAAAAAAGCATTTCTGCGAAAATCTTTTCTGGAATTGAGCTTATTTTTTATACGTACTGCATTATGATTTTTTTAATATCTAGCGACGATTTTCTATAGATATTTTCCAACTGTGGGTAATATTTTTGTTTATAATTAACTAGCAAAACCAGCGGTTTTGTTCGCGTAATAGTTGAATACTACCAAGTGGTATTCATGTGCCTTTTTTTATTAGAAAAAAAAAATTCCACGGTTTGGAATTATTAAAAAATTACCAATTAAGCACAGTATGACTAAACATCATTATTACACTGCATTATGCGAAAGTAAGACTTAAATTAATTAGATTTGCGATTTTATAAAATCGTAATTTAAGGCATTTTTAGAACTCCTTTTGCTCATTTGACACACTTAAATTTGGAATTCTTTAGAAACTGTTTTCAGATATCATATGTATCTTATAAATATCTGCCACGGCAAATTTCAAGTTTCTATTTTAAACAGTTGCCTCGAAATCTCAATGTACAATGTTTTAAGAATACTTTTCATGCATATTAACCCCTTTTAAAATTTGAATCTTTTTCGGTTGTTCTTATAGAAGTACATCTTATAAGTTTCGACCATGGCAAATTTTAATTTGTTCTCCACTTCCGTATCACAAAAATCACAGTTAAGAATTTTTTTGCTTCTGTAACCCCTAGGTGATTATGACACCGACAAAAAACATAGCCTATGTTGGAGCAGCAACTGTCACCATCAACTTGTAACCATTATTTTTTAAATCATGTTTGTATTTTCTGAGACTGCATAGAAATTGTAATTTAGAACGTTTTTGGAACGCTTATTTTCACGCATTTCCACACCATATTAATTTCGATTTTTTTTTTTTGTTCTTATATGGTATTTAAATCTTATAAGTATTGTCGTATCCTTTTGGGGAAATCAATTGGTACCGGAAAATTATGCCCGGTAATTATTAGATATCGGAATCAATGTCTAATAATTAAATGATAGAATTTTCCGGTACGAATTGATTTTCTCAAACGGACACGACTTTCCGAACAGCCCATTAACTTCCATAAGAACTATCAAGTCGCTAACTCGTTCAGTTTCACAAAAATAGCAATTAAGTACGTTTCGAGCTCCTGAAAACCGCAGGGGTTAGTAGAACTGACAAAATATATAACATAATTTCGAGCAAGGACTGTCACAATAAATTTGCAACCATTACTTTTCAAATCGGTTTGCTATTTTTTGAGATTGTATAGAAGTCGTAATTTAAAACGTTTCTAAAGTGCTTTTCTCGCAGTTTTGCCACTTTTAAGTTTGGATTATTTTAGACACTATTCATAAAGTGCATTTATATCTTATAATTAACGACCATGAAAAATTTAAAGTTTCTACCCCTTCACTAACACAAAAATTGCATTTTTAGTACGGGTTTCAGTCCTCCACCCAATAAGGGGTTGTGATATCGAAATAAAATGTAACCTAAGTTGTAATAGAGACTGTTACCATTACTTTGCTACCCTTTGCTTTGTACACTTTGCTTTGTTGGAAATTGTCTCGGTAGTTCCAGTGATTACCCCCTACAGTTAAAGAAACCAACACACACGAAAAATTTACTTATTAGTACAGATGATTAAAACAATGATAGACGTTTGTTTATTAATCCATATATTCAAAAGTTTTTTAGCATTTTTAACATTTTTGCTACTTTTGTTAGATTTGAGGAACTGAAACCTTAATAGATTTATCTTTGGAAGCATTTAACTGCAAAGAAGTGTACCAAAAATTACTAAAGTCATAGTATTAATCTTTATTTTTGAATATGTCTAATCACGTATGTTGTAAATTCCGAACAAATGTAAACAGTTTTGCATTTTAAAAAATATTAAAGTGAAAAGATACTGAAAATGAATAAATCATTAAGCAATTAAACACGTTTTGATGATATTTTCTAATGATATTGAATAAATGAAAGTACTAAAACGCTTTAACTATACATTTAAAATGCATATTCAAATTGCACATAGCAAAATGTATTACCAATTAACGTATTGATCATTGGGTCATAAATATTCGTCATTAGAGGCGATTAATTAAAAATACATATTCGCTAAACACAATTGTGAAGCATTGGGGTAAAATGTCACCTTTTAAATCACTTGAACTCTTTTAAAATGTCTAATTTATATATCTCAATAAAAAATGAGAATTTTAGTATAAGAACTACAAGCAGTCTATCCTTCGGTATTGATCCATAATTATTCCGTTATTACAACATGCAATATCTATTATGCTCAGTTGTGAGCATAAAATAGGAAACTTCAAATAAAACAAAATAATGTTTTTAATTTTCTTTCTTACTATTTTGCATTTAAAGAAGCGATTGATGAAAAATACATCATTTTAGATGAAGGTTTATTTTGCAATTGCATAGAAGTCCTTCGATGTGACAAAAGTCCCAACATGTCTTTTTCAAATTATACGATATGCTTTTTGAATTACGAAAGAAAAAGTTATTTAATATTGAATAATTTCACATGTCATTATCAATTATCTAAAATAATAATATTAATATTGATATCACCAATCAAAATTAATATGAACTGTCTTATTTTTTAAAGTAATCTTTTGATTTTTGAAAAATACTTCGACTATTGTATCAACTAGTTTGTGATTATATCATTCTGTGATTAATTGGTCGGTTAAAAAAAAAAACTATTTGTAGGTGTTCTGTTTCAGAGTAAAACTTTTCTCTATTGTAAACTTTTTTTTCATATTACTATGAATATAATTATTTTCTGTTTTTGTACTTGCAGATAAAAAGCTCTTCAACATTTTCCCATAATAATATTTTTTTTTTTCAAAATTCAGGAATATAGGAAATAGAAAAAAGATTTTATTTTATATACAAGTAACTTATTAATCTAAGTTGCCGATTTCAGAATATTACGTTGTGTGAACAATGGATTATAATTTTTTTCTTAAATCATGAGTTTCTTGAGACACTTACGATGTACAGTATATCCGAAACTCTTTTAACCGAAACTCTCGGATAACTGAAATCCATTTGAATGTTTTTTTTTTTTTTTTTTTTTTTTTTTTTTTTTTTTTTTTTTACTATCATATTGCCTGCGTGCAAGCGGTCCCTTCCAAACTATGAGTACACATAAATATTTTCAATCCCCTTTCTTAGAGTTCCTTCGAAGGTAACTTGAGATCCCGTAAGCTGCGGAGTGAAACGAAGAAAACGAACAAATTAGCAATTTTGAAGCATTTGAATGTTTTGCAAATGGTTTGCTGGCTGGAGCAGTAGAAAGACTGTGATACTGGTGAAATAATAATATAAAAAACTCCGTGATAAAGCTTCAAAGCAAAGACAATCAAAACTGCGACAAACAAAACATTTTTTCAAACCCTTGTGAAAAATGTAAAAGGTACTTACTATCAAAATTAAAATTCAGGTAATTTATTTTTGTTTCTATTCTGCTATTGCTTTATATTTTTATTAAGCACTTATTACCATAATAAGAAATATTGAAATTATTATTATTAATCTTAAAACTGAAGCATTCTCGATTATCCGAAAATTTCGATTTTCCGTAAGAGGGTTGGTCCTAATTACTTCGGATAATCGAGGTTCTACTGTATATATTTTAATAAAGTGGGGCTTGGTTTTTTAAGCTAATAAAAACTATTCAAGATTTTGAGTATAATAGCTAATCTCTTTTAACTTTACGATTAATTTCACACAGGAATTCTTTCAGATTATGCATTTAAATAGAGCAAAAAAAAAAAAATAATAATAATAATAATAATCAATTCTTATTAGTAAGTTACGAATTAAAATTTAATTGTTATTAAATTATCCCTACCAAAAAACTAATTTGAACAATTCGTTATAAGTGATAAAAATGTCAATACGGACAATAAAATATGTAATTTAATTTCATTAACATAATCATGTTTTAAGCATTAATTTTTATTTTCATTTAAAATAATGCAATTTTTTGGTATCTTTTTAAGAATATATTTTAAAAAATTGACCTAAACCAAAGTATCTCTGATTAGCTATATAATTAAAAAAATTTCTACAATGTAATTATTATGATCTGGTTGCTCAAACGAAAGAACATATCCTAGTACAACCATTAAATTATAAATATATTAAAGTATTATAGAAAAGACATCATACTACATAATATTCTTTCCGAACAAAATATATCTTACAATATATCGGATAATTGCTGTATGTTCTACTAATTTCAACGAAATATTTATTGTTTTAACGTTTCAAAGAAGAAAGGATAACATCATTAGCAATATTTCCTTTGATATCTTGCAACAGAAACGTAATTGTGATCTCTCGTAACATTTTGTGGTTTAAATTAAATATTGTAAAACATATTAAACAAATTCCTTATTAATAATATTTTATAGTAACCCTTTTTTAACATGATTGTGATTCCTCTTTTTTTATGTAATAGTTGTTTTTTTAAGTAAATTTTATTGTTATTTCATTATATTTATTGAATAAATTACATTTATGATTTGAACAGTTGGTTATAAGCAGGTCAAGTCCATTTTATATTATTCTAGGCATTTAATGTTTTGCGTTTGAATGAGATTGAAAATATTCGATAGCAGTAAGATTTTTTTTTTCTTTTTTGTATAACTTTGTTGTCTTATTTCGTGTAAATTTAACATATTTTTGGAACAATTCCGAATGATAATTTTAGCATAATAATAATAAATATTTATTTTTCCATTTCATTATTTGCTAGTAAAATGAAAATAAAAAAAAATAAAGAAAATCATCCGCAATATGGTAGTAAATTACACAATATAGTAAACTAATATGTTAGAAAGGTTATTTAAATTTAAATATACACTGCAATATATATATATATATATATATATATATATATAATAATGCCAGTTTTCCGGTAGGATTCAGAAAAATATTGAATGACACAAATGTCTTCACTATTTTTTAGCAAAAGTGTGGTAGGTTTGTTAATCATAAAATTTATATATTTTTTGTGTTTCTTTACGCAGATTTAAAAAATAATATATCCGATCTCATCAATAACTCATTTTATGCATGCAAATCTGACGCCCGAATTTATTTAAATTTCTCAAAACATTTTTATTAGTTCTAAAAATATTTCATATTTAATTCATAAAAAAAATATTAGTGGTGCAAATGTTTTTTCAAACTTATTAAATAATAAGAAATTTTTATGTAATAAATTGTTTAACCGAGGTTTAATTTATACATATTAGAAGTATTGTAATGTTGAAAAAAAATGGCAAAAACGATATTTCTATTACCTTTCTACAAATGAAGTATTGTAAAAATAATAATCGTAACCTAAGAATGATCGTAAAAATGCAGCATAGCAGCGCCACCTGTTGGGCGATTTGAACACAAAACTAATCAGCATCATTTTATATCAGGGACTAACTAAATCTTACGATTTATTAAATTATGTACATTAGTTCTTAAGATATAGCTATTGCTGAAACCGTGAAAAATGCAGCATAGCAGATCCACCTGTAGGGCGATTAGCACCAAAAACTAATCAGCATCATTTTATATCAGGGACTACCTAAATGTACATTTTTATTAAATTCTGTGCATTATTTCTTGAGATATAGCTGTTGTGGAAATCGTGAAAAATGCAGCATAGCAGCGCCACCTGTCGGGCTATTTGCACCAAAAACTAATCAGCATCAATTTATATCATGGGCTAACTAAATCTAAAGTTTTATGAAAATCCGTGCAACAGTTCTTGAGACATAGCTATTGCAGAAATCGTGAAAAATGCAGCAACGCAGCGCCACCTGTTGGGCGATTAGCACCAAAACTAATCAGCATCAATTTATATCAGGGACTAGCTAAATCTAAAGTTTTATTAAATTCTGTACATTAGTTCTTGAGATATATCTATTGCGGAAATCGCAAAAAAATGCAGCATAGCAGCGCCACCTGTTGAGCGATTTACACCAAAATGTACAAAACGTCAATTCCTGTCAAGGACTAACTGAATCTCAAGTTTTAATGAAAATTTGTGCATTATTTCTGGAGATTGAGCTATTGTGGAAATCGTGAAAATGCTCTATAGTAGTGCCATCTGTTGAGCGATTTACACAAAAAACTAATCAGCACCAATTTATATCAGGGAATAACTGAATATTATTTTTTTCTTAAATTCCGTTCATTAGTTCTTCAGATAAAGCGCCCACAAAATTTGCGTCACACACAGACAGCTGGACTCACAAACAGACTCACTGACAGACTCACAGACTCACAGACAGACATTTTGTAAAAAACATGTTTTTCGGGTTCTGTGACCCCTAATACGTGTAAATCCGTCGAAAACCGGAATTCGAAAATTTTCATGAATCCAATACTTTCTTCGTGTAAAGATAGAAGAAAGTAATAACTGCGCGAAACTTACCAAGTAGACAAAATTATGAAAGAAACTATTTTAGGAGCTTTCTTAGAAAATAATTTTAGCCCACATTTTCTAAATGGAAAAAAAAAAAACTGCAAAATATCCAGATGGGGTCAAATTGACCCCATGTTAGAGGGTTAAATAAATTTCAATATACCGCTGATGCAATAATTTTTTTTTATTTTCAATTACTAAAGTTTTATTTCCAAACTAAAACATAATGAGTTTATAGATATTAGTTCTATAATTTTACTATACATTACAAAGTATCGTACCCTAATGTAATAAGATATTATATTCGGACAAATTTTACAGACCGCTGAGTTGCACGATTTACAATAAAATACTACATTAAAATGATTTTCAAAAACATAAAAAAAAATTCTCACATGATTCATATGAACCTTTTATAACAGAACTATTATATAATTTAAAAATCACATTTTCTTTTTCATGAAGGTGTATGATATTTTTATTATTTTATCTTGTTTTAACACCGTAAGCAATATAATTGAAATTGTTGTTTCAGTATGTAAAAATAGCGCTATGCCTTTCGATGAAAATGCTTTCATTAATTCCTAGGTGCATGACAGAATATTTCAGAATATGGAAGATTTTTAGAGTAGTGACACAACGAATGTGAAGAAGAAGAAACCTAAAACTGTCAATCACCATTCGGAAATTCCCATATCTCCTAGATAGACTAATGTAGATAGCTAAAATTATGAATCAAGAAGAGCAGTAAAAGGCTGAGAAAGTGCACAAAAAAAATTGATTTTTGCTTTTTGAAAGCGGAACATGAAAAGCGGAACATTAAAATTGAGGAAAAAGAAGGGCAGTACCAGACAAAAAATATCGAAATCAGTTAGGCCGTTAGATGTTGTACGGATTATCGGCGGAATATCGGTAATCGCCCACTGACATTATTATGATGTCAATAGATCATACTCTGTCCAAGTAGTCCAATGCTGGTATCGGCACGAAATCGCACTAACTGATAGATTTGATATGTTAATATTTACTCCAAAAATAACATCGGCCGATACTCCTGGGGCGACTAATGCCCGACAATGTGTGTACCCTCATCAATATCCCCTGCAGTTTCAACGTATTTCCGAATCACGTGACTGCCCACTCCCTTTCAAGATCTTTATCTCCCACCTTACTTACTTACTTCTCAAAGTTCATACTTTTTATGTTGTAACAAGGTCATTTTTAACCAGACGGAGAAGGGATACGGGCATGTAAAGACGTTATGTAAAGTGAAAGAGTGAGTGTAAATTTCTTAGCATTTTCTTCAAAAGTTAGTAATTTTTCACCTGTCAAACATAAACGATCGCTCGATATATACCGCAAACATATCTAGAAATTAGAATTAATTTGTTCACCTTTTTTATGGAATTACGAATAATTATTCATACTTAAAAAGTTGCTTCAAAAACAGAAAAGAATGAATTATATTCTTGATGCAAAAACTAGATTATTTTTGTGATTTATATGAATAAATTAAAAATACAGAATATTTGATAATAAAATTAAAAAAATAAACGACTATTTGCGTTTTTTTTTTCTTTTTTTACCCCTTCTTATATTAGAATTCGGGGAAGTATGAAAAACTGGAAATGATACCGTAAGAAATAGCCTACTTGAATGAGATGTTATAATATAAATACTAAATGCTTTTTATCTTGAAATGACTGTAATAAGGTGGGAGTAAGAAAAACCTAAAATGTGATCATTTAATTTCTTTTTTTTTTTCAGGAATTATTGAAAAGTTATTATCAATAAAGTTTCGTGCCTTGCAAGAAATAAAATAATACTTTCTTTTATAAAGTAAATGCATTGCAGAAAACGTGAAATATTTTAGTTTATTAATAGTGTATTATTAGTTAGTTTAGACCTAACTAAAGTTGTATTTTTCTATATTATTTTAATAATTAAAAAGATATCTTTCGACATGTTTCTTAAATGTGCGGTTTAAATTTATCATTTCAATTCATCATTTACCTAATCTTACTTTAAAAAAGAATTTGGTGTAAATAATTGTTTTAATATTCAAAATTTTAGCTATTATCTACATACTTTATTTTCAATTTATTCATTTAAATCGCCCAAAATAACCTAGTTTTATACCAAAGTATTTAAAGAAATAGTACAACAGGTGTATTTCATTTCGTTTTACGTAACAGAATATTTTTTAAGTATGAATGATCATTCATAATTCAGAATCTTCTAATATTTAGGTTTATTTTGCAACATCAGTCGGGGTGTCATTTATTTTTTTTTAGATGTGAGTTTACTAATTTGTGTAGAAAATTTGCTCAGCAATTTCACCAAAAATAACTTTTAGGTGTATTACGTAAAATTAATTTCAATGTCATCGATTAATAATTCATCTGAAAAAGAAATGATGTATTTCATTATAAATTACTTTTAATACTATGTGCACTTTTAAAGGGTAGGGTATTCACAGTTAGTAAACTGCAAAAACTAGAAGGCAACAAACCTGAGAGGGAGGGGTAGAAAATAACAAGAAAACAGCTTAAACTCAGTAGTTAAAAAGATGTACGCAATATGTCCAAAACCTATGCACAACATATCAGGATCATACGATCCTCTGAAGTTTACGGAGCGACCAAAAAGACTTTACTGCCGATCTCAGGAAATGAGGTCGACCCAGCGAAAAGTAGTCAGATTAGTACATTCGGTGGAGGTTCAGTCAGGGATTTTTTGCTGCTTGTGGGTAGGATCACGTAAAATTCGTAAAAGTACTCCAAGGTAGACCTTTCATCTTTAAAAATGCTGGACTGAAATTCAAATCATGAACAGCATTTGAAAACGGTGAAGAAAGTGTAAAAGCAAAAATTGGATTTTTTACTTTAAGGCAAGCAAAAATGGAAGTGCACTTGGGAGATATGATAATTTTCAGAGCGGTGAACCATGGAAAGAGAGGAAGACGATACGCGGGACCAGTGGCGTGGCGTGAAAATTTTCGGTGGTCATCGCAATTATTTAAGTTTGTGGTGAAAAATTATTAACTCTATGGTTGAATATGGCTCTAAATTCAATGGTTGAATGTTCAAAAAAGAAACTTTAAATCTTACCTTCACTTATACATGAACTCCAAATGTTCTGCTAAAACTGGATCGTAGAGTTTTAAAAGCTTATTAAGAGTTTTAAAATATTGTTTGGTCATCGCCGCATCCAGCGATGACCGGACGCCACGCCACTGCGCGGGACATAACAAAAAGTTTAAGGAGTCCCTTAGACAGAAATGATCAATAAAGGTAGAATCTCTCACAATTGAAACAGAAAAGTAAACGAACATAGGTTAAAACTTTGAATGCCAAGTCTATTTTGTCTGTGTTTCCGTTTGGGCCACGAGATATAAATCCCGATATACAATATATGAGTGTCAGTCACCGATGAATGACACGGCTTAAACGGAAGGTTTAGTGTCAGTCACTACTGTCTGACGCAAAGCAAAGAATAGTAGCACAAAAGCTAGATGAATCTATACAATGCATGAAGTCGCTTGTTAAAAACGGATCAAAACTTGTTAAAAACGGATAATTACTTACTAAAATATGATGTACTATACAGATTCGAGAACGGAAAAGGAATGTTGGTGGTGCCGGAAGAGATGCAACGAGAAATTATTCGAAAAATGCATGAAAGAGGACACTTTGCTGTATCAAAGACGGAAGATCTAGTGAAGCAAGAATTTTACATAGCTGGATTAAGGAAGAAAGCATAAACAATAATCGCGAACTGTGTTGACTGTATCTTATATAATAGGAAGCAGGGAAACCTGAAGGTTTTTTAAACCCTATGCCAAAAGGAGACAAACCATCGGAAACCTGTCACATCGATCACATAAGTCCAATTACCTCTCACAAATAAAAAATATCAATACATTTTCACCGTAGTAGATGCATTTACGAAGTTCGCATGGTTTTATCCAGTGAAATCAAAGTCGGCCAAAGAAGTAATAGACAAATTGGAACTACAACAAACAACTTTCGGGAACACAACTAGAATTATAACCGATAAAGTTAAGATTTTACTGAAAGCAAGTTCAAGGAATATTGTACAAAGGAAGGAATTCTAGAGATAACAACTGGGATGCCAAGAGGAAATGGACAGGTGGAAAGAATACACAGAGTGATGATATCCGTTTTCTCAAAGTTATCTAGTGATGACGAATCCAAGTGTTATAGGTATGTACCAAAATTACAAAGAATTGTCAATAGCACAGTAATACGAAGCATCAAGTACAGTCCCTTTGAATTAATGACAGAAGTTTAAATGAAGGACAGTGACGTGCAAAACATCAAGAAAATTTTGGAAGAAGAATTTACCGAATGTATGATGGAAGAACGCGAAGACAAGAAAGAAGAGGCAAAGAAAAATTTACTCAAAATACAAGAAGAAAACAAGGTGCAGTTTAATAAGAAAAGAAAACAGCCAAGAAAATACCAAATAGGATATATCGTCGCCATAAAGAGGACGCAATTTAGGAATACTATCAAACGTAAAGAAAAATATTTGGGACCATATGAGATAACTGCAGCCAAGAATAAAGATCTGTACAAAGTAGAGATCATGAAGTTCCAGGAAAGACGTCAACTGGGACCGAATACATTAAGCCGTGGTTTATGGGTTAAACTCTTGGACGAGTCGGATATATTAAGTGTATGTGTATGTGTATTGGACCTGTAATCAAAATTTTATGTGAAAGAAAAATATATAAAAGTCTCAAAAGTTTAGCTGTTTAAGCATGAAAAAATATTAACCCAAAATGATGATGTCGGGACGCCATCATGTCAGGATGACCGATTTGTATTATTTGAATTTAAACATACTTTATTTACTTTATCACGTGCATGATCAGAAAATTAACTGACGCTGTGGTATTTTTATCATCCATGATATAAAAGCACGAATTATGAAAATTCACGATCACGAGACCAAGGTTTGGACATATTCAAGATCAGAAAAGAGTCAGTCTATAAAATAATATTGTTCATGAAGCATCGACTTATGAGATGCCAAGAAGGTACTGTTAGGCCTAATCAAATTGTTCGAAAGAAGCATGTTATTGGTTTTAGGTGAAAAATGAACTGTATTTAAAAAAGGTATCATCAAAGTGGTGTAAAATTATCTTTATAGAATTGTATTAAAGTGTATGTGTTGTTATTCCAACGTCTAGTTATTCAAGTCATCTATAAATTAACATTTCACATATAATCTTCGTACACACACACACACACACACACACACACACACATATATATAAGTATATCGATTGTTATTTTAATACTTCTTGGATATTTTTTATGAAGGATAAAACCGTCTAATGTTCAATAACAATGTATCTTTATTAATATTAAGTAGTATAGGACAGAATTTAACGATTATTACAAATAATTTTGAAATATATCTTATTTGTTATTTATCAACCTCTTTAAAATATTAAATAATATTATTGATACATAACTAATTTCTAATAAAGTAACTATATCAGTGCTATGAATAAAATGTATAAATTATTTTCATCAAAATAATTCAGTTAAGCACTATCATCCTTTTTATTTTCATATAAATAAATACACATTATGTATCTCTTTATGGATACAGTTTTAAAACTTACCTCAATTAGAATATATCGTGATTTACATATACTGAAAAAATCCTCTATAATGTAATTATTTTGAACAGATTACTCAAAAGAAATAACATTTCCCGGAACAATCATAATACTAGCTATATATTTAAGCAAAATTGGAAAATACTTTACAAATTACAAAATATTATTTTGGAATAAAATATATCCTACAATATATAGTATAATTACTTTATGTTATGTTCTTTTCAAAGAAAAATATCAAGTTTCCACATTTAGAATGAAGGAAATAACATGATAACATTATCAGAAATATTTCCTCTGATGTTTTGTAACACGAAAGTAACTTTAGTGTCTAGTACATTAATTTTTGTTAAACATATTAAAACTTATTCTTTTCTGGCACAATAACGTAATATTCTCTTGTAGCGTTATGAATATTTCATTCTTAAAATATCTATTAGCTGCTTTTCTGTAGAATATTTTATGAAAAAAGGTTTATTTCATAGTACTTACAAAATGAATTACATTAATGATTTGTTTCTATTATTTCTGGTATATTAATTCCAGAAGGTTGAAAATTTACACCATAAGAGAATTTATGTATTAGATGCAACGATATGATTTTGTAAAATTGTTTAGAATATTTCAGAAAATATTATTACATCCATTTAATTATTCGAGTTATTTTTCTTGAATTACATTTTATTAAATAAGAAGCAAGCAATTATTTAAACTCTTCTAACATTAATTTTTGTACAAGTTTGATATTCCTTATCAGTTGTTAACCCAGCAATACTCTCTGAAATTTTGACATATTCAACGAAGCAAAACTAAATATTAGTTATGAAATATTCAACGTCTGGCTAAAAGGGAAAACTTGGAAGAAGCTCTGATAAAATGATTCACCATTCAGCGGGATAAAAAACTTCCTGTGACCGGAACCATACTTTACATTTAAGTGAATGAGTTTGCCGAACGATTCTGAGAAAATGGTTTTGATTGCTCTAACAGATGGCTGGACAGGTTCAAAAACGGAACAAAATTTCTTGTGGAAAAACTGTTGGTGAAGCATCAAGTGTTTGTGCATCGGATGTGGAAAATTGAAAAACTCAAGTGTGGCCGGATGCAATCTAGGATTATGAAGATTATGATAATGTTAATGCTAACGAAGCTGGATTGTTTAATAAAATCGCCTGAACAGACATTAATTTAAAGGAGATATGTGCAGTAAAGGGAAGCCCTCGAAAGTGAGAATAATTGTCCCTGAATGTGCAAATATGAACTGCTCAGAAAAGCGAAAATTAATGGTCGGAGATAAATCCCAATATACGGGGTGTTTTAAAAATTTAAAAAAAAACTACCCGTCAACCACGAAACCAATCAAAAATTCTTGATGACTTCCAAATTTTTTGAAGAAGAACTTCGACAATGGGACAATGATTTGTTGAAACAAACACGTAAAATTGTTAATATTGATCTTCTCATCCCCACTTAGAATATCTGAAGTGCATTTGCCTCCGAAAACGACTTCTGTGGTACAGCCTGAAGTCCCACTATAGAAAAACAGCAAGTGATGAGTATTTTAGAGAACTACGAACACCACGGTCTAAAACATCTCTACTTTGGAAGCAATCGTTCTGCTGGAAAAGGCATGGAGACAGGTGATATAAGCAACAATTGGCAACTGTTTCCGACGTGCAGGTCTTTCGAAAAATATGTTGTTGGCAGGAAAAGATGCCGACGTGGAGGACGAAGACGGCGAATAAAACTTACCAATTGCTGTGTGGTTGGAAAAGCATAGTGTGAACATTTTTCCAAGGGGCGTAACTGAGTACTTCGAATCTTCCGATGATGAAGTGTACATTGTGGTACCCCTACAGATGATGACATCGTATCTGAAGTTAAACAAAACAGCGATGCTGAAGAAGACTTAGAAGACGGGGTTGAAGAAAAACTTGAAATTTCGGCAACTTTTATCTCGGAAGTGAAATCGGCAGCAAATATCCTGAACATTTTTTTTTTTTTTTTTTTTTTTTTTTTTTTTTTTTTTTTTTTTTTTTTTTTTACTGAAAATGTGCACCAGAAAAAGTTGTATTCTTTACTAATTTTTGATACTTAAAATCGAATAGTATTCAGTTAAAAAGTACTAATTTCTTCCATAGAATGTAAAAGTAAAATCAAGTTTTAGTGTATAACTATTTTTCCTTTAATATCTGATTTATCATCTATTTAATTAATCAATAATTTGTAAGCAAAATACCTATTATTGCAATCACTATTTTAACAATGCTATATCATATGCTAAAAAGCACTTTTCTCAAAGAATTCGGATATAGTGAATCATCGGTTATAGTGAACATATTGCTGGGTCCGCTGACGGTTCACTATATCGGTGTTCGACTGTATTACCATATTCAACTATCTGTACGAAAACTCTCTATTATAATCAGATATTGTGATATCTTCTAAATATATATGTTAGTTAAAATATAGTTTCTAAGGATGCTTTTGTACATTTATCTAAATTTTAAAACGCAGGATTATCAAATTCTTGGGAATTAAAGAATACAGTCATACCAATTCTAAATCTACGAATAAATTTCAGCTATTTATATACTGGAAATATATCAGATTTACACCACATAGGGAAATTGTGGAGTTTTTTTTTTTACTTATTTTCGTAATTACGGTTTTTTTCAGTCAAATAATGTATAATATTAAAGAGAAATCAAGTTGGTTTAAGAGATTAAGACTTGTTTACCTGCGTTTCTAAATCATGTAGTAAACGCAAGACATTTTGAAATAATACTTTCGAAAAAATAATGGTACATGCTCTACTATTTTTTTATTGGTTACTGTTATAGTACATGCATAAAATCAATAATAATGTTGTCGTTATTAAATATTATATAATAGTAATTATTTTATTTATAAAAATTATTTAAATATGACATAGAAAAATGTTTCTATTAAGCATTGATTTTGGTTTAATTCGTTAATTCACTTCATTAACAATTTAAGTTTGAAGATGTTTTATTTGTTTTTAACCATTTGGTAAAATGGTTATTGTTGTAGAAAATATGCTTATTCATGAAACAAATCAAAAATTTGTTTACAAAGATGTAAACAATGTTGAATTTACATAAGTTATAAGATGAAATCATATAGGAGACATTAACAAAAACATGTTTCAAGCGAAAACAAACTAACAAAACCACCATTAATAGGGTGTGTGAGTAGCACTCACCTGCATACAAAGTTTACAGAGTGTGGTAATGCCTTCAAAAGGTGAGCAACTAACATAGACACAAGTAATCGCCATTCCTTCTATAGAGTAGTTTGCAACTCTGTGAGAATGTCTGAGAATAAACTGATCCTTGTATGGTTGTCAACTGGTTATAGAACAAATCTCGAATCATCCGTTAATATAATGTTGCCCCAAACAACCACAGTCTGAATGCTATGCGTCAGACACCACTTTAACCGTGCCCATCAGGATTGGACGGATATAGGAACGTGAACTCGAGGTACCCAAGTGTACAGTACATTCATGTTTAACCTTTGGCGCACAATAGTCAAATACACTGCTGGCCACACCAAATGCAACACCATGAAGGAAGCATGCAACTCATGTGAAATTTACATCATGCGTTTGCGACGATGAAATGTGCAAATCATTAGCATTGCAGCGCAGACGCACATCACAGGCGACCGTAGCGCCACTCGCAAGCGCTATATAAGGGAAGAACAGATTGGCGATTTGAAGTAAGGTAATTGTTTTTTCGTGAGTTTTTTTTGCGTAAGCTGTTTACCTATGCCATCGAGCATCTTTTGACCAAGTTTCGTAATTCTGCCGAGGAAGAATAGTAGCCTATAAGGATTGCGGATTATTCTTCAGAGAAATCGGTCAAAGTGTTGGACGAAAATAAGCAACTGTGATGCTGATCTGTAATCGCTGGATGCAGGAGGGAACGACGGACCGACGGGGCCAATCGCACCCATCTCGTTGCACCACTGCCCGTGATGACAGGAGGATTGTGTGAATGGCAGTGATGAATCGCGCAGCCACATCACGAACCATAGCGCAACAGATTCAGTTTGCTACGTATCATTCGGTGTCCGGTCGTACCATTCGACGCCATTTGCAACAGAGTGGAATGTCCGCAAGGCATCCATTGCTTCGTTTGCCCTTGACTGGAAACCACATGCGATTGCGCCGCGAATGGTGCGAGGAACGGCGGACATGGGCAACGGAACGGAACGACATTGTGTTTACTGACGAATCCCGCTTCTGCCTGCAACATCACGATGGTCGGATTCGAGTTTGGAGGCACCGTGGTGAGAGGCTGCTGAACTGTTGCGTTATGCATCGCCACACTGACCCTGTACCGGTATCATGGTTTGGGTGGTATCGGATTTCACTGCCGCACCCCTCTAGTACGCATTGCCGGTACACTGAACAGCCAGTGATATATCTCTGAGGTGTTGGAGCCCGTGGTCCACCCATACATTCAGCGCTTGCCATCAGCCATATTCCATCAGGATAATGCGCGACCACACGTGGCACGCAGTGTTCAAGAGTTCTTCTTTACCCATCAGATTGAATTGATTCCTTGGCCTGCTTGTTCTCCCGATCTATCGCCAATCGAGAACGTGTGGTCCATGCCTGCACAACGACTGGCCCGAGATACACCACCCGCTGCTACACCAGATCAACTTCGGCAATATGTGGAAGCCGCATAGACTGCTATACCCCAAGGAGACATCCAAAGCCTCTTTGATTCTATACCGAGGCGTGTGGCTGCGGTTATAGCCAACAATGGCGGCTACTCTAACTACTGATTTTGTAATCATCCACGCGTCACAAGAGGCTGTAATTTTAATCATTTGATCTTTGTACAGCATGTTATTTGCCTAATAAATTTCGCTGTGATATCTCTGTTCCTTCTTGGTGTTGCATTTTGTGTGGCCAGCAGTGTATATCGTCTTACCAATGGACGCTGCAACAATAAACGTGACATTTGTGGAGGTCACTCTTTGATTCGGCTTGGTAACAACAGCAATATGTCGATAATCCGCGGTGTCGTAACCCTTGGACGACAGACCGCAGATCATCCCACAAGTGTTTGGCTACTTAAGGATTGTTTCCATAATATTGAAATTACGGAATGATGAACGCCGAAGAAAAGAGCAACATGTGTGATTGTTTGTTCCTCTTCAAGGCGTTCGACCGCGCGATAACTCTCAGAATATCCCAGTCATCTTCTCCAACTTATAGAAACAGGACTTTCTTGGGGAAAAAAAAAAAAAAAAAAAACCACGCACGAAAGTTCTAAACACTTTTTATCAGCATTGTCATGCAACCCTTATAACCCTTCAGAATGCTGGCTCCTTAACTGCCTTTTTTGAATATTTCTGGAAACGAAATCGTGATTGGCTGTTATATAACTTATTTATATACCTCCATCTAAGTCCACAGCGAATTGCACCGCCAGCAATTATAAATTGCCTTTCGGAAAAATACTCTTTCTCCTATGTGCTAACTTTTGACAGTTAGTGTATTTTGAACTTTTATAAAAAACTTAATAAATTCGCATAGCATTTAAAGCATTTTTACGGAATAGTACAAACATTTTTCGAAAGACTATTAGAAACAAGTTTCTAGATTTTTATTTTATTTATTTAATTCTTTTACGCGATTTAAAACAAATATTCGATCGCTTCAAAAATCTTAGAATTATATATATATATACATCTCTTACATCTGGATATATTAAAATTTGCAATTGTATTTAATTTCAGAACTTTCATATCACCAGTTACACAAATAAAATCACAGGTGTAATTTTTTTTTATTGTGATATTGTAAGACATTAATATTAAATAATTTATATATGCCATGTTTAATTTATATATATTACAAATAGTGTAATATATAGAAAATGTACAAAATTGAAAAAAAATACTGGGTAATAGCTGTATGTTTATTATCCTTAAAAAAAGGTAGAATTTCTGTTTGGAAATAAGAACATTATTTAATTACTTTTACGCAAAACTATGCACAATTCCATTATATGCTTTTGTGATTGTTATATGTAATTGTTTTTTATTAGAAATAATTTTAATAAATAATATTGATTTAAACTGAACCTTACTTCTGATATTTTATTGTAACATTTAAAAGACCATTTTCTTTTAAAACAAGAAAATATTCTATTCAAACATTAGTGTTATTATATAAATATGAAAAGTATGTACTTTTTCATATTTTATGATAATAATAAATAAAACAGCACTTTTTAAAATTGAATTTTGATTATTTACATTTTTGGTAGCCTATACTAGCTGTATAAGAAACATTTCGAGGTTTTGGATAATAAAATTAAATGGAATATTAATTAAAAATTTACTGTCTTGGCTTTTTCAAACATTAGTATTTTTGTAATAAATATATAGTACAAATCATATATTATGAGATTTTATGAGATAATAACATTAAATTAATTAATGTTATTTTTAAATTACAAACATGACCATATTTATTTCTACCCTTTTCTATCTTTTTCATAGCTATAGCTGAAATAAATTTATATACTTTGTTTTATATAAGTTCTGTTGTTAAAAACAAACAAAAGACAAATTTTCTGATTTGTTTTTTAATATGCAAAAGATAAAAATTTAGCAAATATTAAATTTGTACAGAATTTTATCTATTCAGAAAAATGGAAAAAAATTCATTTACAATTAAAAGACTTTATTTCAATAGTGAAATTTATTAAAAGAATGAAGCATTTAACATGTACAAAATTTCATGTACAACAAAGCATTTTTAATTATCGGAAGTTCAACAGAGTAATAAAGATATTAATTTTTATAATATGAAAATTTAGTTTTTAAAATATTAATTGGGATATTCTTTGGAGAAAAAATATATGAAAAAAGTCGTATGAAGATTATTAATTTTACTGTGATATGAAAAAAAAAAAAAAAAAAAAAAAAAAAAAAAAACTTTTTAATTAAAGTCTCCATCGCGAGTGTAAATAAAATTTTCGAGATGATTAAATTTAATAACATAAGGGGAATGTAAAATAATTGAGTGCCATTGTTATGTTTATTTAAGCCGGATATTTCAATAACATATTGCATGGAATTAACATTGTATTAGATTATATAAAAAAAGATATTGTATAAATTACACGAATCCATGTACATAAAAGAACAGAGAGTGATCGAAAGTCTTTATATCGAGACATCTGTGTAATTTTCATACATTTATACATTACACATTATTTAATTTTAATAAATTAATTAATTTTCGCTAAACTTTATTCACATTTTGTTCTATAAAAAGAAATGACAATTTGAAAGATCAGAAATACATAATTGAAAATAGGAAAACACCTGTTTAAAAACAAAAGATGAAGAAAAATATCTATATTTCAAAATAATATTTAAAAGTATATAATATGTATATAAGGGTGCCTACAGATCAAGGAAAACACAGTCAACTAAAGGGAAAAATTCATCTTCTTTAATCACGCGAAAAAATAAGGCGATTTTTTCCATAAGTAAATACTGGTATTTTCTATTTATTTGAGTGTGATTTTCCTTGATCTGTAGACACCCTGTGTATATATATATATATATAACCATTAATTAAACATCACCGACCATCATCAAAAACTGCAATATTGTGAATGATCGACAACACGCCATAAACCAACAATATAGAACTGCATGTGTAAAATAAAGTACCGTATACCTAATTACAAGAATTAACATGGAAGAAAAAAAAAAGAAGAATATGGATTCCGAAAAATTTGAAAAACTTATATATTGAATTACGTTTTCAAGAGTACAGAATTCAATGATATAGGCAAATCGGTTGTTTTCTGCGGGAAAAAAGCTATAAGCTGAAAAAAAAATTTCCCCTGTACTCAAACAACCAATATAATCAAAATAATAGTTTCAAGATGAAAACAGAACTTTATCAAATTGCATGAAATGGAAAAAAAAAAAAAATACAACCCATTAAATATCTAATTTATAGCAATAGAAATCCCACAAAACATACTGTATTAATTGCCAGTAGATTTTCAAAATATATTCCCGCACATGGAATCCAAAAAGCGTGATAAAATCAAGGTGAATAAAACAGTTAAGTTAACTCAGAAATTAAAAGCTATGGAGTCAGTTAATTCATGTTGAAATATTGTGATAAATATAATTAATATAATATAAATAAAAAATAATTACATTATTTATAATACCTAAAAACAATTTTAAATTGTATATTAACAATTTTATAACATCGCCAATATTCAACATTAATTTCCACCTAGTGTAAAAAATTAAAATTATGACTTTAAAGAGGCTATTTAAAAATACAAAATTTATGGTGCTGCCATCTATTATTATTTTATTCAAATGTCACAGTAAGTAGAACCTAATACATGCTAATGAATTAAAATGTATCAACTGCATTCCTACACACATCCTAATATAAACAATACCATACTGTATTTCATTATTCAGAATTTTTTTAAAATAAATTAAATGTTAATACAATATATTCTATTACCATACCATTAAATCTACACTGAGAAATTAAAAAACTTTTTTAACTTGATAATATATAGAATATGGGCTATATGCTATAAAA
This sequence comes from Maratus speciosus, assembly GCA_963932465.1. Lineage (NCBI taxonomy): Eukaryota > Metazoa > Arthropoda > Arachnida > Araneae > Salticidae > Maratus > Maratus speciosus. Next base: position 76,813,243 of record OZ010795.1, on the reverse strand, counting down.
TAAAATAAATTATATATTATAAAAATATAATAGTTGTAATATTTAGCTTTACATATAAAAAATGAACAGGAAAGAAAAAAAAATAAATAATTAAATTATAAAATAAATGAATAAAAATGGATGTTTATATAAGATTGTCAAATACTAAAATTCCAAATAACCTAAAGATCACATATATAGTGTGTGAATTATCCTTATATTAGTCATAAAAAAGCTAAAAAAGCTAAAATTATGATTGTGCCAATCAAACATATAAACCGATAATTAATCATGGAATACAATGTTGAAAATAAAAACTATTTAATAGTATAGAGGAATAATAATAATAAAAACAATTTACCCAATTTTAATACATACATATAGTATAACATTGGTTAATCAAATAAACCAATATGCATAATAATCACTAAACAGTTGGTATACTATTATTAATTTATATGACATTGTCCTGAGTACACTAAATTAAAAATAAGTTAATATTGAATTTGATTAAATAAGTTAAATTTAATATCAAATACAAAAAAGAGGAAAAATCACCAATTACATATAAAACATCAAATCAACATCCATATAAAATACGTATTAGAAATGTAGTTATAAAACAAAAGCCCCATTTTTCTTTTTTTTATATAAATTAACCATTGCGTATTATCCAGACAACACCACCCTCCTCCGTACTCTAACATCTACCCACCCAACCATCCTATAGTAATTGTTTATTTTTATTTTACAATTTTTAATTTTTTATAAATATTTTTTATTTTAAAATTTTTTTGTAATTTTGTTTACGCATGTGTTATTTTATTTATTTTTTTTATTTATATTTTTTTTATACATCATGTAAGTACTAATTGTATGTTAATGAATATATGAATTTTTTTGGAAAACCATGATTTAATGCATCATAAATTAGTTTTTTATTATTAATGTTAATTAGATGTGAAGGACATAAACATTTTATTCTATATAAATGATTAAGCAGTATATTTCGATATACAGAATGATGAAGACAAGATTTAAAATTTGTAAATGTATTAACTTTGAATTTAAATTCTTTACGTTTATCATATAAATCTGTTATTGTTTTGTTGTAATTTTAAGATCTAAGAAGTTAATTGTAGTGTTAGATAAGAGGTTTTCCGTTAATTCCAAATTAGTGGGATAATCAACTGGAAACTGAAAAATTTTAGATTGATCAGTGGCAATTAAAATTATGTCATCAATATAACGATATAAATGGAGATTATTATTAGTAAAAGTACGTTCATAGTGATATAAGTATAAGTCCGATAATAAACTGGATGTACAACCACCTTGTGGTTTACCGACGTGCTGTAAATATAATGTATTATCTTGCAATGTATAATTATTACAGATAATAAAGATTGTTAATGATTTAAAATAAGCTATATCAATATTAGATGGTAATTCCAGTTTTTTATAATACTTTTTAAATAATGCATTTATTATATTATGTAAATCTAATAAGTCTATATTATTAAAAAGATCTTTGGTGTCATATGTCGTTATATTATATACACAATTAAGATTTTTTTAAATAGTGACCAGTTGATAGCTATATTTTTTATAAAATGTGTATTATCATTGTTTGTAGTAAGTATGTATAATTGATTAAGAATGTTTAATAGAAGTTTATTGGCTTTATTATTATATGTATTGCAACCAATAGTTACAGTCCTAAATTTAATTGGAGTTTTATGAAATTTGGGAATTAGAACTAAATAAGGATAATTAAAATTAGTAGATAGAATCTTTAATAGTTTATAATAACTTTGAATTTTACGATTATTTACGATTGCATTTTCATTAGTTTTTTGAAAAGATTTATTAGAAGAAATACAGATTGTAAGAAGTTGGTGATAATAAGATTTACATATGATTGCATAATTATTAGGAGATTTGTCTACATATGTAATAACGTAGTTATATATATATATATATATATATATATATATATATATATATATATATATATATATTGGATCGTTCGAATGTCGTGTCCGTTTGGAAAATCAATTCGTACCGGAAAATTCTTCCCGGTAATTATTAGACAGGCTTAACATTGTTTGCACTTTTAGGGACTTCCGTGTTGTTTACAAATTTATGTCCGGTCTATTGATGATTGTCTAATGATGAATGAGACATTCGGATAAATAGTCTGACTGTAGTATAATCCTGCTATAAAATTTTAATATATATAAACATATTATAAAAATGAAAAAATGTTTTTAATGAAAAATAGTATTATAAAGTTAAAATAGTGAGAAGTCTCACTGGTTAGGAATTATTAGACATTAGATATCGGAATCAATATCTAATAATTAAACGATAGAATTTCCCCGTACGAATTAATTTTCACAAACGGACACGACTTTATGAACAACCCTATATATATATACTAGGGGGGCCCTGCCCCCTGCGAGCTACGTCCGCCAACTCCTGTTCAGTCTTGAGAGACTCAAAAAACCGTGTTCTATTTAAAAAATATTATCAGATTACTGAACTGAACATTGAATGATATTAATATAGGGTTGGCTATCTTCTGTAATCGGGTTGCCATTCTTTTTCCGTTTGAATGGGGTATTTTTATATTACGATGGCCTCATCCATAAAGTAAGATCAATTACATATTTGAAAATCAGCTTCTATAAAATGGTTAGGTTGAAAATGTCGTTATCTTTCTGCCTTTTATAACGACGCTATGAAAATATCCTTCTCTTAATTTCGAAGTTAAAAACCTCCGTCTGCTTGGGTGTATCTTTCAGACCCACGGTATTAAAAAGCATTGTATTTTTAAATTTTTAACCTTATAATTTGTGTTTTGATCGAGTTTTAGATATTTGCAGGAACAGATATAGCTTATTCATAAATTCTTTCTTTATTTTAATACAGCAACATATATATTTTACAATATATATTGTTTATAATATTTAATATGAGTATCCGGATTTTCTAAAATGTATTTATCGAATAGTAATTCGTACAAAATAAAACGAAAGTATTTCGCGCATACATTTACCCGTATTTACGCTTCGTCAAATGATGTAATATAAAAACAAATTTGCTAGTCGCACTCCATTTATACCATCTGACGCCACATTAAAATTCTTCGGAATGAAAATCGTTTTAATATAGGACGCAATTTTCACTACTAAATGTATTGCTCATGTAATAATTTATTTATTTTATCCTTTTTTTCTGTTTTAAGATTCACGGGCACGTATATTATTTAATTTAAATGTGTTTGGAAATATGATTACTTGAGCTTTTGAAATATAATCTAATATTCAACATTAAAAGTTTTATACGCGTAATAATGGACAGTATTCCTGCGACGTCACAATTGGAAAAACGGAAATTTTTATATCCGCGAACCGAATGGAAGAATACGGTCCATTCACTTTAAATTGAAGATATTTAATATTTCGGAATTTTGACGTAATTATTTCCTTTGAATGCGTTTCGCGTGAAATATTTTTTTTAAGTTTTCGTACATACTTAAGTGTAGATATTTTGACATAATTTTCGTTATCTTCTGCTTTTGGCACGTGATCATTTAAATGTTATTTTAAAATTTCTTTCTTATTTTAATAATTTTACTTTTCACGACAAAAAATAAATCTGATTTTTATTTTTTCAAATTTACCCCAAAAACAAAATTTAAACATAATATTGTTTCACTATCGGTTGAAATAAAAGATAATTTCAATTATCAATTTGAAATTGATGAAAAAGAAAAAATCTAATAATCCTTATACTTTTTCTTGTTGTCCCATTTTTGCCAAAAAAATGGAGTACTTTTGTTGCCGTTAGAGATTTTCACTACAGAAATGTAATTAAAATTAGAAAAAATAATAATATTCCGAAAACTAATTCAAATTTTTAAATTCTATTACCAGTTTTGAGATTTGCGTATCCATACGGATTTTTGGTGTTAATTTTACAACATAGCATTACCTATATTAGGAGAAATTGAAGTGAAACATAATCATTCGTTTCATAAAATTGTTTCATAAATTTGTTTCATTAGGGTTTTATATACGAGTATATGGTTTAGATATATCTATCTATCTATCTATCTATCTATATCTATATATATATATATATATATATATATATATATATATAGATATATATGTGTGTGTGTTTGTGTATGTCTGTGTGTGTAAAATATATAATTATTCTTTGTTTTACATTAAAATAGATAAAATGAAATCATGGATAAACTGTAGTATAACATCAACTTTTCTTTTCGAATTTGTTATTTTATTTAAGAATATAATAATTGGTGTAAGCAGATAACATCAAGTAATACATTTTTTCTCACTTTATTATGCATTCCACATATTTTGTTATTAAAAATAAATAAATTTGGTGGATATTTTAATTTTCTTAAAAAAAAAAAAAATCAGAAATGTTTTTAAACGATGGTTAGCTTGGAATTGAAATACAAAGAAAAAAAATTAATAAGGTTTTTAAACGTTTAACGTAACTAATGATTATTCTGAATATTCTGATTTAATTTCGCTATTTTCCCTTTCAAATATATATATATATATTTGTTTTAATAATCTTACTGAATCTACGCGCCTTTATTTTCCTTTTCGCTATGGTCCAGAAAAAAAAAAAAAAAAAAAAAAAAAAAAAAAAAAAAAAATTTCTCTTCAGAGTCTCCTCTTCTTAAAAAAATATTTCCTTGTAAATTTTCCTTCAAAAACTTTCCGGTTTGTTTTAGAACATTCTTTTGCGCCAAACAGAAAGCGCGTCACCGAGTTTTGTTGATTCGCTGAAATTCGTTCTATCATTGGATATTATCTTTGTCTATTACAGTTATTTAGTTTCTACACATTTTGGTATAAATCTCGTCTCCGCAAGCCATATGTGAAATAGCCGCAGCTATAGCCGAAACTATAGCCGCAGCTATATGTGAAATATTTTAGACTAGTAGAGCGACAACAACTTATTTATTCGTGTAATATTGACATCTTGCAAATCAAAAAATATTGCGTGATCCAAAAATATGGAGTAATTCCGGGATTATGCCGCACATTTTTTTGAATTTGTGTATAAAGTCCCATGGTGGACATAAAAAAAAAATCATGTTGTGCTATGTACTGTTATATATACAACGCGTGTATTGCGACAAAAAAAATCAAAACAAATAATTAATATTTATTTTTTTTTTCTAAAACATTACACTGCGGCGCGTCACCAGTACATTCAGGCTGAGACGCAGTACTTATGCGGTAGTTATGCCGCGCTTGTAATAAAAACAGAATGAAATTATAAATAAAGTTATTCAACAAAATATTCATATCTGGACTATAATTAACGATGTAATAACAAACTGAAACTGCCTACTTTCACTATTAAAATTATCCAGTTATTTTTTACATAAAATTTTATTTGTTATTTCATCAACAACGTAAGATCAATGTATTAGAGAGGGAAAAGAAAAAAGTAAAATTGTGTTTACATAATATATTTTGTAATTTTTTCGGGACCCTTTCGGTGGCTTTTACACAAATTTTATTCAGTTGTCAGCACTTTTTAAAAAGAAGTCAACTTTACTTAAATAATCATGTAAATGCTCTAATTAAAAAAGCAAATATTACTTTTCTTTTTTACTGGTGCCAGAAAGAAATTTTGTCTCTTTATGAAAGTGCTTATATGCACCTATGGTCCCGAATGGGTTAAGAGACCTGTTTTTTCGACTACAATCTACAGAAAAAAGTGTTGAAAAAGTACAGTCTTTCTGTAACTACATTTGATGCAACAAAGCCAATTACACTTCCTCTTTTTTGGAGTAGTTTTCAAAACATTCTTTGCAAAGAACGTCTGCGTTACGCGTAATCAAATTTTTCTTTATTATCATCTTGACTTGCATCTTTCTCGCCCTTCTTACTTTTTATTTTTCCCTATTTCTCCTTTCTTTATAGTAAACTTGTTGACACACCTAACATGGTTAGTCTCTGAAAAAAGAAAAGTAAAAATTAATAACACTTAATCATCCCGTACAAAAGAAACTGCGACATGTATACCGGAATAGCAGTGCATCAAGTATCCCATTTTGCATGGTGCAGACGTCGGCCATCACAGTTACCTGACATCGCTAAGGGGAATGCGTAACCAAACACATAGTACTCTATACAAACTCTACACTTAGTTTTGACTTCGAAATCATGCATGCGTTTGGTAATTAGTGTATGAAAAAGAATTTAAACATAACGTGTTTAAAAGTTTGGACAGTGGAATCATGCACTTACGACAAAATACGGATTGTACTTCTCCAAATGAACATCGAAATGGGATTCACGCTATACACTGGTTAAAATAATCTCATTGAGCACCTATACTGTGCGTTTGACGACCATCTATTGATAATTACAAGAAATGCAAGGAGTGCGGCATCTATCCCATATGCGGCGATTCTCTCGGAGTTGCACTAATAACATTTTCGACTACGAAATACTTTTTCCCCGTAAACGCAGACTCTTTATTAGGAAAATCATGTTTCTCATCTTTATTGACCCCAAAAAAATCTTCTACAAAACTTAGTCGAAAAATAAAACAAAACGCTAAAATATTTAAATGGTATTTTTATTTTTTTTTCTAAATTATTAAATTAATTGCATCGTTAAGACTTTGAAAAAAATGAAGTTTATGGGAATGAATGACAATATTTTTCTAGCAAACGCAAACACACCAGTATAGCATTGGTTTCAATTCAAAATGCTGAACGTAAGTAGAATTGGTCGTGCTCAATACTATGGAGGGATTCAGTCTTAGAACAGGGAGGAGCAGTGTGCTTTTAATGTTTCAATTAGAGTACCACAATATAAGTAAGTAAAATCAGATGTGTGAATATCTTTGTTATAGGGGGAAGTAAGTGGGAATGGTTTAAAGCTAGAATATCCCTCCTTCCAATAAAAATATGCTCTTATGTGCATGTGAGGTATAATCTCTCTCTCGTAGCACTCCCGTGGAAGCTTAAATATTTCTTTTAGCGTCTTCAGAAATTTTCTTAATTTTTCGATCGACAAATCGAATTATCACGTAAGACATAGCATTGTGCTTAATTTTGATAAAAATATATGTATATATTTCAGGGACAAATATATCATGCGTTTCTATTATTAAATGTTTATTTGATTTCTTAAATATAATATAAAATTTTGTAGTATCTTAGAGATCCTTGGTGTATTTTTATGTTATAAAGGATCAATAGTTCATTTTTTCACATATTTGCAGTTTTCCAGACTCATCTGTAATGAATTTTATAGAAAATGCATTTGGAGATAAATAATCGAATGAACGAAGAAAATTTCTTCTTTTTTTTTAATTCTTGGCTAATAGTGGAATGAAGAAGAAACCTCCTCCACCCCCCCCCCCCCCCCCTAAAAAAAATCGCAAAATTTTATTTGGCTGATTTATCTGTTTTTTTTAATTAATTACTATACAATTGGAGATGACAATTAATTTCAGGTGTTAGAACCGCTTGAGGAGTTTACTATTTATTTTGCTGAGAACAAAAATAACGGGAAAATGACAGCTGCGCCTTTGGCGAAATCATACATTTGACTATGGATTTCCCAAAATTCTCAGGACTCCGAGTATATTTCATTACATAGATACTGTTTATTTCCAATTGTGCCTAATATTTTTGTACAGGATCCCCTACAGTACACTTGCGATTTTGAAAATTTAATTACTTACACACAGTTACAGCTATTAACAAAGCTTTCTGTGGACAGATATTAGGATTTTTTTTTCAAATAAACTGATTATTGTCAAGTGTCGTCAGTATTTCATCAAGCACAAAACAGCAATCCCAGTGTAATTTCATCTTCTGATTGTTAATAACCACTGCATCCATTTTACGCCAAAAGAGCATGAAATCTGCCGCAAGAACAAAATAAAATTTCTGTCTATACCTCCACATTCTTCAAATCGTGCGTCATTTCCGGTATTGCATCGATAGTGAAGTAATTCATTCTCCGTTATATTTATTTAAGCAAATTATTTGCGTTAATATATATATATATATATATATTATTATCCTCTTTGGACAAATTTTTTTGTAATACTTGGCTGCTAAAAATGTTGCATAAACCATTACACAGGAAACACAAATATTGTTAACAAATCTCGGTAGCTATTTTTTAAAACAAAATTGTGAATAAATTGAGTAATTTTATTTATGAATTTTATATCTTTTATGTAAAAGAATAAGAAGATAACAAATCTCAGTCTCATATCATAACTCTTTAAATATTTTCTTTTTAAACAGGAATAATATTTACGTGATAGAAATTTTTCTCTTTTTTTAAAACAAAAATAGCAAATTTAAATAATCCAAAAATAATTTCCTTAACGAATTTACTTTGTTTTAAAAAATCGAAAAGTAATCACAATATTCAAAAGAGATCTTAGGCATAGATAAAGTAACATAATCTAAAGTTTTCTTTATGAAAATTATAGTATACATTTTTTATAATCTTCTTCTTTCTAAGACGTTATGTGCAAAATTTCATTTTTCATGGTCTGAAAATTAATTTCTAAATATAGTACTTAAAAAGTCTTTGTTTGAAGATATTAAAATTCTATGGAGAATCGTATTAATTTGACCATAAAAGATAAATTGAATTTTTAATTAAATAGAAGAACAAAGAGTGAATAAAATCCCCAGATTATTAGAATGCATAACAGACTTATTTATGGAAGTTCATTTTTTTTTCATAGTGAAATCATCAATAAATTACTTAGCAGGAAAGATACTGAGCTTTATGTAAGTTATATAAATAGATATGTGTGCGTGTGTCCGTGTACATGTGTAATCATATTATGATGGTTGCAAAAATATTCTATACAGTTTCAAATAGTTTGAAATTAGAGATTCCAAATATTAAAAATAAACGCAAACTAAACATGCATCAGACATGTATAGTGTAACTCTTTCCAACAAAAACAAAATGTTATTAAAAATTATATTTTTAAATACAACAAAATTATATATCTGAATATGTCATTTAGGGAAGAAAAAAAAGTCGACAAAATTCTATTTTTAGCAATTTTTGTGTATATCTGATAACGTGTGAGAGATATTTCGTGCAGCCTTTTATCTGAGCTTTACATTTTATACACACCATGCGACACAGCTAAAATTAAGTAAGTTTAAACATGGATACAAAAGACAAAACTCTCTTCCAAAAACCATCGATTATATTCAGTCCTATAAACGAATTATAAACGAATTATAAACGAATTATTTTGCCTGTCTCTAAATGAACAATAAAAGATACGAAAGCCTTACTATACAAAAGACATGACGTAGTACACATCAGACATCTGCTTTAAGGGGGTAGGATATCCTTAAAACCTTCAAAAATTTTGACTTTTATTTTTAAATACATATTTTGATTCCGTAATCATTTCTGAGCAACATGCAAAAAAACTGCATTAAGAAGTTCCCGCTAGTTATTTGGTAATTATGGTAGTTTTATTAAGACTGCATAGGATAATCAAAGTTTGCGATGCGTTTATCCAAAACGATGAATTTTGATACTGCGCGCAGCATTACTAAAAATCTATGAATGGCAATAAAACAAAAATCACCAGATATTAATTTCTGTATTAACTACAATTTAAAACCAGAAAAAGATAAGATTTTACTTTTTTATTGTTTTTGTACTTTGAAAATTTTTTTTAAAAAGTGAAAATTTTTAATTTTTTTTTTGTTAATTTTTTAATTTTGTAAATATGTTTTACAAATATTCTGGCTTAATATCATGGTAACACTGCTATGTATTTATTTTCACCAAAATTTCCTCTTTATATGCATATTTTCATATTTTATAATGCGCGCAAAATTTTTTTCTCTTATTATCATAAAATTTAAAACTTATCATTTAAATATTTATTTTTGAATTAACAAGTATATATAAATTTTAAAATATAAATTTGAATATGAACTTTGTATTTAAATGAAGTTTGATTTTTATTTTTGATTTATTACACAAGTTTTGAAGCTTGGAACTTTGTGATATTTTCTTTTTTCGATGCATTCAAAGGTATCTTACCCTCTTAATTTAATTGTATTTCAAATATAATAACATCACTAAAATTAACCTAATATTTTCCCATAAATCATAATATGATGAGTTATTTTACGCGCACTTATAAACGTGCTGAAACTGCTACATATTCTATATTCTCCAGAAAGCATATTCTAGTCAACGTCAGTGATACATATCAATATCAAAACGTTTGAAAGATCATAGCTTAAATAAAATGTACTGTGATGATGAAAGTAACTCATCATCTCATGCCATTATTTATCTCACAATTTACAATTAAACTTTTCTTTCCATAATTTTAATTTTAATCAAGTCTTCCTTTCCTATATTAACACTTGAAAAAATTTCCAGAAATTATTCCTTGGGTATCGTTCCATGTGGTACAATGTCGGTACAATGTCAGTGCACTATACTGATGGCCCGGGTTCGAGTCTTCGCATAGAATCGTTTTCACTGTGTCGGCCTTTGCGCCTTTTAAGCAATTAATTTGAAATTTGATTTTGATTTAAAATCTTTCTTTCATTTCTAAAAATTTTATCTATTTTGTATTCTTTTTTGCGCCCGGTTTCGAGTGCTCGCATAGAATCTTTTTCACTATGTTGGCCTTTGCGCCTTTTAAGCAATTAATTTGAAATTTGATTTTGATTTAAAATCTTCCTTTCATTTCTAAAAATTTTATCTATTTTGTATTGTTTTTTGCGCCTTATAAATTGCATTCACTTTATGATCCCAGAATATTCGGTTAATAAAATACTAGAGCAGTTAATAAAATATGTAAAAAACAAAGATACTTTCTCATGCTAAAATTATTACTGTGAAATTCATACTTTCCGTTCTGCTAACGAATATATGAAAAATAAATCCTTTTACCATATACTTCTTTACAGCAGTATTTCAAACACTTATTCTTAATTTCCAGTTTGGTAGTAAATACAAATGCTCAATTTCGGTCTCAAACGTGTGCTCTATTTATATTAAAGAAGTCCGTCTGGCATTCATTAATGTCTGTATTGTTACTTCTCAATATACATTTCTCCATTCTCCAGATTTGGCATATCATATTAGTACGTTAAAATGTTTTTTCGCCAATTAATGGTTTCTTGGCTAAATTGCAATTCAAGTACTTACTAAGATATATATTATTTGGGGTTTTATAGGTACAGGGTTCCACATTTTCACTCAGTGCACTAGTAATCATGTCTAATAACATTTTTCATTCACTCTCTGACAGTTGGGCTTGTAACATGTCAGCTCGTTTGGGTCCCCCTATGGAACTGCCAATATGTGTCTACTTTACTGTTCGTACAATAAATAAAAGCCGTTTGGTCTCCAAATTGTGCTGTGTTCTTCTCTTCATTTTTATTTGTAATAATTCAAGAATTTCGAAACCTGGTGTTCTGATAAATTCAAGTCGTAAACAGCAAATTTGCAATCGGTCTACCATTTAACGCCATAGTATATTATCATCGCGAGAAGTCTTTACCATATACACATAAAACGTGTTTTCCTGGAAAACCATAATGTAGCGGAACTGTTATGCGTATCCATGTAAAGGAACTTTATATAATAAGTTCTTCATTTTCAATGTCGAACATTCTATAGTAAATCTCAATAACATATAAACATTACCTAGAAATCAGAGAATATGTATGAGCGTTAGAGCAGGCGTTCGCGGACAGACGGACATGACGAATTCATAAACGCTTTTCAAACACGTCAGAAACTCTTATCAATAATGTTATTTCCTTTTTACTGTTGTGATTCAGTGTTTGTTACATTAGATTTTGAGATTTTTTTTCTTAATTTTAGAAAAAAAAAAAATTTTGTTTGATATTGGTACTATAATGATATATAAAGAAAACGTTTGATAGTAGAGGTTGATCAGAAAATTAGTATATATTTGAAAAAATAATAATTCAAGGAATACTGTAGGTAGAGAGGTGAAAATTTACACACATGCTTGGAATGACATGAGCTTTTATTGTAACCGCACAAAAAAGTTGAAAAAATGGCCGAAAGATGGGGCTGTACAGCAAAACGTCAGTGACGCTGCCTGAGAGTCGTGTATAAAAGTAGCTCTAATGAGAGAGATAATCAGATGCACCAGCAATTGCAGCATGTTGACGTTACTAGAAAAGGCAATGTTAGTAAAGTTTACAATAAAAATGGGGAATTTGCTACTGCAGCTTTATGATCCTATCGCCACTGGGGGATCGTCCTGGGCTTCCCGGGTTACAGAATATAGTTAAAAACATTTTTTTTTTAATTATTATTGAAAACTAATAATTTTTTTTTATATGCAATACAATTTTTAGATTTCCCACTTACATTAAAAAAGCATTTTTTAAATTTCTTATATGGAAAATGGGAATTAATGAAATAAACTTTTGAAATTTATCAAAAGCGATATTTTCTTATTAGCCGCATACTAAGAGTTATTTGACAAAGATTTTGCTACTTACGGCATCCTTATATATTCTAATAATTTCAGAGCTTACATATCTGTTAAATTTGTGTTTCCTTTATATTATTTTATTTATTTATTCATACGGAAGTTTTTTTTTTTTTTAAATGAATATTAGTCGTAAGAAAATGACGAACTCTTTATGTCGTTTTAAGGGCAAACGGATTAATCTTTCGTAATCGAGCTCTGCGCGATAAGTTAAATAAAAAATATTCTATGCTTTAAAATTGTTTTTAAAACCATAGAGAATCAGTAAACTGAGATGCACTTTGCAAACAAATTCCATTTGAATTTTTTTTCTGTTTGGTGAACTAAAAATTTAAATTGTACAATTACAAATATGTTAGATTTGTGTTTTTTAATATTGTTCTTTTATTTGTTTATAATGGAAGTATTAATTTCATTATGTTAAAATAGTCAGAAACAAATGCTGAAGAATATTGCTTTATGTGCAAAATGTTTATTATTATTATGTATTGAAGACTGCACGTGATAAGATAAACTTAAAAAAATTACGCTTAAAAATTATTTTTAAAAACATAATAAATCAGTCAATTAAGATAGAGTTTTTAAGCAAATTGCATTTGAAAGTAGATTTTTTTCCTAAGCGACAAAAATTGAAAATGTACGACATTCAGAAGAATAAAAATTGCAGTAGCGAAAATTTCAAGAGCGAAATTTCATCGTGAAGTGTTGCCATTCGCAAAATGACGTCAGCGTTACGCACCGATATGTCTGTCCTTTATAATATACATACGTAACCAGTAAAATATAATAAAGTTCAGTTATTAGGATGAGGTTATCAATCGAGGGTGTATATTCCGGAATGAAACACAGCAAAATTTATTCCACTACTACACGATCATAGAATTTTTTCAGCATAAAATGTAAACCCGACATCCTTTTCATCTTCACAATGTTTACATACGCACTTCTCATATATCCGTATTCATCATTTTTTAAAATATTGTATTTTGGTTATCATTTTAAAATCATTTTAACTTAAAACTTGAAGTCACGATTGTCAGCAACATCTTTTATGTGAACAGATGCACTCTTAACTTGAGATTCTAATCTCAATACCGGATAGGAAACATTTCCGTAATTTATGTTTTTTAGACGCATTTGTGTTAAAATGTTCAGTTTTATCTAAGAAAATGATCGTTTTCTGTTAAATATGACTTCATTTTTACTTAAATAAGCATTTCGCCTAGTGTTTGAAACTTAGTATCAGTACACATGCAGAAGAAAAAACAATATGGAAAATTTATAAGGAAAAATGCGGGTTTTCAAAAGCACTATACCATTTTCTGTTCAAAATAGTATGTCCCTAATGAGATTTTGCGCCACTAAACCCTATACAAAAATTTCTATCAACTGTTTTGAATTTTTATCAGAAAATGACATGAATAAAGATAAATAAACCTCATTATTTCTCTCTTGTCTGCAATAATGGAGGCTATCTAATTTTCCCCATTTTGAAGAAATTTGATAAAATGCTTTTAAAATTAAAATATAAAACTGAGGATATTAAAAAAAACAGCTAATGCGATCCCATCTACAAATAAACATCTTTCAGTTAAAAATATTATTAGTAAAATTGGTTCAGCAGAAAGATCAGGGCAGGTGACTAAAAAACACACTTGTGTTTTAAATATATACATTATATAAAATTATGAAAAACTAAATTAAGTAAATTATGTTATTTTCATAAAAATATAGTAGAATGTCCTAAAGAATAGCATTACAATTTTATTAGTTGTGAGAATTTTGGACAAAGAATTAAGGAACCTGGAATTTTTTTTAAACTCGAATTATTGCCAATGTCTTCTTCGATTTCTTGTCTAACTCGGCGAAGCAAATCCATCCAGGCGAGAATCATCAAGTTCTGTAATATAAATTGGTATTATTTGGATATTAGCTCTCTTTTATAATGGCACTCTAAATTTTTGTAAAACATTGCATTTTATCAGTGTGTGATTTTCTATTACATTATTTTCAAAAGTGAAGCATTTTCACCTCTGAATAATTTCAAAGTAGCTGTTCTGTGAAAATGACGCACTTTACAAAACATATTTCAGTTTTAAGAATTAAAATACGCGCTTTTTTTATAAAATGACGTCATTTGCATCCGCTAAAGCAATCTACTTTTGCAATCCTGTCTTAACATTCATCTATAGAAAAGTATGCACATGACGTCAATATCGCGGAATAACAGACGATATTGTTGACATAGCACGTATTTTAATTTCAACTTTTTTTCAGGTTTTATGAGAAAATAGCAACCAAAGATACAGTAATCTCCTACTTTCGACTATTTTCCCTTTAGTTTCAATAGAAATGGAGTACTTTTATTGCCACGATTAGGAAAATGATATTAAAAAATACAATAAAATAATATCTCAAAAATAAATTGAGATACAGCTTTCAAACAAATGGCATTTAAAAGTACATTTTTTTTTCATCTATGGGACGGTGTAAAAATTATAAATATACGAAGTTTAAAAGTTTGAAAATTTGCTGTTGCGAAAATTGCAAAACCGAAATTTCATTTCAAATTTCAAAGTGTTGCCATTCACAGAACGACGTATGAGTTACTAACAGATATGTTTGTCCTTTATAATATAGATAGGAAGGGTATTCGAACTGTTAAAGGTCCTATGACAATTTCAATTTTGAAGAGAATGATTTCGAAGCTCGAAGTCACTGGTTGTTTTGACGATGGGCCACGTAGTGACGGATCGAGCCCAAGTGCTAATTTTGCTCAGACTGTTCAGGAAGAAATAGAGATTGTAGCGTGTTCGTCTACGCAATCGGAAGCAAGTGCTCGTGAAGTCGTAGGTTGCACTGACATTCATACACTACTGTTTGGGTAGCACTGAGGTGTACACTCCGATGCCTATCCGTACAGAATCCAGCGTCATCATGAACTGTTACCTGGCGATTTTGTGAAGCGGAGAGCATTTGCGGTGTGGGCATTTCAAAAGATGGTGGAAGATGACGATTGGTTGCCTAACGTGTTGTGGACCAACGAAGCCCATTTGACACTCCGCGGGTTTGTCAACACCCACAACTGCAGAATTTGGGCTACAGGAAATCCTAGAACTTTCGTGCAAACTCCATTGCACGACCATAAAGTCACGTTGTGGTATGGATTTACCACATCTGCCGTTATCGGGCCTTTTTTCATCCAGAAAGTGCGTGATTCCGGTTTTGTAACTGTTAGCGTGATGGGTGAGAGGTACGCCGATATGTTACAGAATCACATCATCCCTAGCCAGGCTGATAAACACCTGCGGGAAAGTGCGAATTTTATGCAGTATGGCGCTCCACCCCACATTTCTAGACGTGTGATAGGGTTCTTGCGCACGTCGGTTGGTGGTAGTTGCGTGCTGAGCCGCCATTTTCCTCAAGCGTGGCCTCCCAGGATCCCAGATCTCAATCCGTGTGATTTTTAGATCTGGGGTTACATGAAGCCGCAAGTCACAGGGGTGCTAAAATACAACATCCAACGCCAATTTCTCACCATAACTACAGATATGCTGTACAGTGCTCTGCTCGACTACAGATATTGTTGAGGGATGTCGGTGGACATGTTGAGAATTTGTTCTGAAGAACATCATCTTGTCTTTGTTATAAATTTTTTATGCTAATTATTGCTTTTCTTATCACATGAAGCGCCATCTGTCAGCCATTTTTTGAAATTTTGTTTCTGTGGTTACAATAAATCCTCATGTCATTCCAAGCATGTGTGTCAATTTTTATCTCTCTACATACATTATTCCGTGGATTATTAATTTTTGAAATGTATACTCATTTTCGAATCACCCTGTATATATGTGAAATAAATAGTATATATATATATATATATATCAATTGAACAAAATTATTAACATAAGATTCTGATTTCCAGAGTTATACGTATAAAAAATTGGTTTACAACAAAACAAGAAAAAAGTATGAATACATGTAACATTTCTTAAATATAGTGGTGAAATTGCTAAAGATTTTTTTTTCTTTACGTCTAGTGTCTCATAGGAATAGATATTCCGTCAAGACACACATTAGTATATAACATAATTAATTATTATTATTAAATTTTGAATTATATTTAAATTGTTATTACTAAGTTCCTGTGAAAACTAATATTTAATATTAATAATTCGTTATTATTTTTAATGAAATAATAATAATGCCAACATAGTGAATTAAATATAAAATAAATGCAATGTAGTAAGTTATGTACAAACGTACTTTTTTATATTTATTTAATAAATACACATTCTATATCTGTTCATTTATACATCTTTAAAACAGAGTTTATCATGCTAACATAGGATCAAACATTTATCTACAATGTAACTATTATGACCGGATTTCTCAACAGAAATAACAATTCCTAGAACAAACTATATATTATAAGTATGTTAAATAATAATCGAAACAGATATTACATTGCAAAATATCCTTTTCGAATAAAATATATCTTACAATATATATTATAATTACTTTATGTTCTACTCATTTCAATGAAACATATTTTGTTTCAACATCTAGAGTAAAGGAAGTTAACATGATAAGCTAATCAGCGATATATACTCAGATGTCTTAAAACACGAAAGTAACTTTGATGTCCTATAAATTAATTTTTGTTTAACATATTAAGAGAAATACATTATTATTACTGCAATGTAATACTCTTTTGTAGATGATGAATATTTCAGTTTAAAAATTTTATTTGCGATTTTATAGAGAATATTTTATTTTAAGATATTTATTTCTCTATACTGACATAATGAAATACACTAATGATTTGTTTCGAATATTTCTCTTATTTTAATTGCACGATGATAAAAATTTACTGAATAAGAGAATCGGTATTATATTCAATGATACGTTTTGGAACGATTGTTTACAATACTTAATAAAAACTTACAGTACACTTATAACTATTATCCATCAATTGGATTATTTTCAAAAAAAAAAAAAAAAAACAGATTTTGTTTAAGGGGTTATACCACCTTAGCGCTTGGAAATATGGGTATAAAAATTGGCAATTTTTTTTTTTAACGCAGCTATTACATATACATAATAATTTTTATTTTGCATACATACATGAAGTTCTATAAACAATTAAAACATCTAATGAAATATTTCGAGAACTGAATGAAAAAAGAATGAAAAACTGCGAGATATGAGACAGTTTCGCATAATTTTGACTTTTAAGTCCCTATATAATAATTATTATTTTAGAATGTATTTTGGGGGGTTTTGTATTTCTTATGCTTGGAAACATCCCATTGCATGACGGTATAACAATATTAAGGAGATAAATAAGTTTTGGACGATGTTGTGGGTTAAAGTATACAACGAAGTACCTTACCGCCCCGTGTCCCGGATGCTGATTTTTATGTTTGGAGCTGTCTGTAGAAAATTGTTCCAATAACTGTAATTTGGTGCAAATTTTCTGAACCTGGAACTATCGTTTTATATAAATATGTAGCAAAAAAATTAACTTGCATACATTTTTACGGTTGTTTTTATTTTTTTTAACTCAGTCCGTGGATTTTAGAATCCTGACCGTCCCTCTCGCTAAAATTACACAGAAAATCACTTCAGATGCAGCCACGGGATTTTTTTTTCTTTTTCCTCATGCAGAAGTATGCTAGAGAAATAATGGCTACAATTATTTATGAGGAAATTTACTGCAGAATTTAAATCAGTATTTAAATTTAAAATTCAAGCATTGTGGCTTTATTCGTAGTCTTACCGTCCCCAAGGGTTATTCCTGCAATTTTCGAGGCAAATTATTATTTTTTATTTAATCCAATGTAAATAACTGTTTCTAAAACTCAATGAAAATTGTGGCTATCACTTAGTTTCCACAAGATTTGCCAAAAAATATGTGGTAATTTTCCTTGCCCTTCTCATTCTTACAGACCCTTTTTTCCCTTCCCTTCCTTTTTTTCCCTCATCGTCCCTTTTTCTTCTTTACCGTCCCTTCTTTAACACCCCTTTAAGACAATGTTATACCAAAATTCTGTACTACAAATACTACCTTATTATTATTTCTTATTTGAATGATCTGTGGATACTATGCAAATTCATTATAAGTAAAAATTTAGAAGATAATAAAATATCAGAGTGGTAAAACTGTAAGGACAATTAAACTCGCAAGTTTAAATTAAACCCTTGCGAAGTAAATTACATATAAGAATGTGGCGTAGTAGCCGGTGGGGGAACATGTGATATGTAGCCTTCGAATGTCTTAACATTTGTTTTGCTAATCACTGTTCTTGCCGAAACCCACTGCCACTAATACATATTTTATAGGCATTCATGTAATAATGTGGCGGAGGGTCCGGCGGGGCAACATGTGATATGTATGTAGCCTTCGAATGATTTAACATTTGATTTTGCTACTCACTGTTCCAGCCGAAACCCATTTCCACTAATACATTTTATATACATTTTTTGAAAGCTCGGCTGCTTTTGAAAAATAACCCACTGCCGAGGACGCCACAGTCTGTTTTCCTAGATTTTTCCGTATTTTCTTGTTGAAATTTACACTTTTTAAAACAGTTATACATTTTTACTTTCTTCTACATTAAATAGAAGAAAGTATTGAAATCAATTTTTTTTCGACTTCCGGTTTTCGACGGATTTACACGTTTTAGGTGTCAAGGATTCCAAAAAACATGTTTATAGAAAATGTCTGTCTGTCCGTGTGTCCGTATGTCCGCGTGTCCGTATGTCGACATTGTACCATCGAAAACTGTATGAAGTTATGCATAGAGATGAACCCATTTTTTTTTTAAGTTTGAGGATATGGCAAGCAGATCCTCCATTAATTTGGAAAAAATTCGGCGGTTGGGGCGCTCTAATAGCGAATTTTGTGGCATTTTGAACCATCGAAAAGTGTTTGAAGTTATGCATAGAATTGAACCAAAATATTTTTGTTAGGTTTGTGGCTATGGCAAGCAGGTCCTCCATTAATTTCGAAAAAATAATCCGGTAGGGGGCGCTGTAATAGCAATTTTTGTGGCATTTTGAATATTGTACCATCGAAAAGTGTATGAAATTATGCATAGAATTGAACCATTTTTATTTTACGTTTTTTGGCTATGTCAAGCAGGTCCTCCATTAATTTGGAGAAAATCCGCCGGTAGGGACGCTGTAATAGCAATCTTTGTGCGTTTTCGTGGCATTTTGAATATTGTACTATCGAAAAGTGTATGGAGTGTACGGAGTGTATGGAGTTATGCATAGAATTGAAGCAAATTTCTTGCGTATATTTTTGGCCATAGCAAGAAAGTCCTCCCTGAATTTGGTAATATTCGGCCGAAAGGGAGAATTAGATGTGAATAGCAATTTTTGTGTAATTTTCTTTCGAAGTTGATATTGCATTGAACTAATAAAATTTAAATATTGACATCTGTAACAACATTTTGAAATATTAAAATATACGAGGTAGAAGAAAGTTTTGCGATTGGCACATCCAACTAGTTTTTTTTCTTCTTCTGTGAGGGGGTTGCGCTAGTTCAGGCTAAATATAATATTTTACTGGTTTATATATATATATATATATATATAATAAATTTGAAATCAGAAATATATGAAGAAATTGATAAAGTTCAAAAGATGATTTAGAAATGAACATATGAAACCAGTATGTAAGATAAGAAACTATGAATGACTCACCGAATCATCAGTGGAGCTTGTGAGTTCATAAATAGAAGATGCGTTATTCCATCCAATTTTGTCGGCATTAAGCCTAAAATGACAAAATGTAGCTCCTTATAACGCAAACATTACAGAAAATATATAATAAAAAGCTAAGAGATACAAAGAAAGATACACCTCATACAGGATATTAAAAATTATTAGAACACAATACCTGAATGACATTATATATAGTTTGTTTCCAATAACGCATTGCGTGAAAGACAAATTTAAAACAATTTTCCCGATTACTTTTATATGTATAAAAGTTCAAAAAGGAAAATATTAATTTCTTTTCGAATTTTATGTATTCATAAAAAAGAAAAAAGAAAAATCCTTTATATTCAAAATACTTCATTTCAATAGTTCCTGTTTTTAAAGGTCTGAAGTATTTAATATCTCCACAATTTTATATACAGCAAAGTATTTTTAATTTTCTGGTGTGCGAAAAAGATTATTAAAGCTATTAATTTTTATAATGTGAAAATTAACTTTTCAAAATATTAGGATATTATTTGGAGCACAGATATAAAAAAGAGTCTTATGAAGGATATTAATTTTACGGTGATCTGAAAAAACTTTTAATTAAAGTTTCTAGCCAAAGTATAAAGGAAATTTACGAGATGATTAAAATTAATAACATAAAATAAATGTAAAAAATTAATTATTTTCTTTCTTTCTTTCTGATGGGTATTTCAATAAAAATATTGTGTAGTGAAGACTGAATATCTGTTACATGAAAAATATGATTCAACATTTAGATTTTATAATTGACATATATAGACAGAGAAAGATCGATAGTATATTATTTAAAAAAATACTGTTCTATATTTCCTGAAAATTATTGAGTTTTCTCTAGACTTATTAAAATTTTGAAATTTCAAAATCAAATGACGCATATTAAGATCATAACTAATGTAAAAGTACCAGTGATGGTCAGGTTAAGGACCTAGTTTAAGTTTTTAGAACGTAACGACTAGTTAGACTATAATAATTCCGAGCTTATTTTTGATATGGCGGGGATACAAATATAACAGCGGTCTTTACATTTTCCATAAAATAAAATAAAAATAAAAATATGTACATATATATGGGGCATTCTCACAATCTCTCACAATCTCTCAATGACTCTCGGGAATAAAAATCAGGTGAAATGAAACTTGCTAAAATAACATTTTAATCTGATAGACGAATGCCTTAAATAAAGAAAAAATGGTCAGCAGCGATTTTTATTTTTATTTTACTGAGGTTTATGTTAAACATGTGAGTTTAATTTTCTTTAGTCTTTTACCACTAAAACGTTTTATTACCTTCTAAATTTTTACTTATAATGAATTTGAATAGTACCCGCAGGACATTTAAATAAGAAATAATAACAATGTTGTATTTTTAGTACAAAATATTGGTATAACAATGCCTTAAAGGCGTGTTAATGAAGGGACGGTAAGGGGAAAAGAAGGGGACGGCATAGAAAAAAGGGGACGAAATGGAAAAAAAAGGGGCGGTAAGGATGGAACGGTGAGGAAAATTACCACTCATTTTAGGCAAATACTTTTAAGACTAAGTTGTAGCTAAAATGTTCATTGATTTTTAGAAACAGTTATTTACATTGGATTAAATAAAAATAAAATCAATTTACTTCGAAAAGTGCAGGAATAAAACGTGACGACGGTAAGACTACCAATAAAACAACAATCTTGAAATTTATATTTAAATGATGACTTAAATTCTGCAATAAATTTCCAGTTAAACAATTTTAGACATTCTTACTCTAGCTTACTTCTGCATGAGAAAAAAAATTAAAAAAAATTCTGTGACTGCATATTAAGTGATTTTCTGTATAAGTTTAGGAAGAGGGACGGTAAGAATCTAAAACACGCAGGGACAGAGTTCTAAAATTAATATCAACCGTAAAAATGTGTGCACGTTAATTTTTTGCTACATATTTATATAGAACAATTGTTCCAGTTTCAGAAAAAAATTACATCGGATTGCTTTTATTGAAACAATTTTATACAGACAGCCCCAAACATAAAAATCGGCATCAGGGACACGGGACGGTATAGGAGTTTTCCTGGTATTGGACCCACAACGTCTTTCAAAACTTATGTATCTCGTTAATATGGTTATGCAATCTTGCAATGAGATGTTCCCCAGTATATGAAATAAAATGTACTAAAATAAAAATTATTATTCAGAGACCTAAAAGTCAAAAGATTGTGAAAATGCCCCATATATTAAAAATAATTAATTAATTCTGTTAAAAATATTTTCTGTTTTATGCATATATTGAAAGTGTTATTCAAGATTAAAAAAAAAAAAAAAAAAAAAAAAAAAAAAAAAAAAAAAAAATCAGTTAATAAAACAGCCATGTAAGAGGTATTTCCGAGCACTTTAAATGTTCTTTCTGAAAGTTGTAAACGTCAACAAAATTTTGCCAAAGTATAATTTCGAAGAAATTTCTCATGCTTGGTTAGATCGCACGGTTTATTTTATGCAAAATAAATATTCTATCACGTAAATTATTCATATTACTTTTGTATTTCTTTTGTCTTTGATGATCTTTTATAACACTTAAACGTTGATTTTATTTGACAGAAAAATCAAATTCGCTGTGCTGGCACTTTTTTTTAGCTGTATAAAATGTGCATATTTTAATTAAAATTTTAAAATATTTTGTTTAATCAGTTCACCGGCGAAAGGCTTGGGGAAACAGTGCTTTTACCCCCCGAGTTCTCTCGGGGCAATCGGTGAAGTGGTTAAAATTGTTACATTTTACAAAAATAAAAATTTTCATTTGCAAAACATTAATCTACGAATGACAATGCAAAATGTGATATCAATTCAAATGTAAGAAAACAGAAAATCCTCAACAAAACGCATTAAAAAATGTCATAAAACATTTAAAGAGTAATTTTGAATTTAATAAATTATCAAATTAATTGAGTTATTAACACATAAAAAATTAAATTAATTTGAGTGAAGTACATATATTTTGCCGAGCAAACACAAACACGGCTGTAGCGAAATGATTACAATTTTATAATAACTGCCGAGAATGACAAAAATGTGAATTGGATATATTAATTAAATAATACTACGATACATTTATAAGATATATTTTAGTATTCTTAAACACAAAAAAGCTTATTGTTTTTGTGAGCATAAAGAATTTTGATGTTTCATTAATATATATATATACTAGCCGCCTTCGCCCGCTACGCTGGTCGGTTTTTCTAAAGAAATCTTGAATGAAATAAAATATATCTGTGAATTTGTTCATGCGTTTTAAAGAAATATGTATATTTACCTGGTACATCCAACCGAATTGCTGAAAGCAATATGAATGTCATTACGCTATTATATCTTTTATTGAGTCATACAAAATTTAGACTGTTAAGGACCAATTTCTTTAGTTGATCTGTTAGTGTAAGATTCGGTAAAGAACAACAGAACAATATGTAATATACTAACAGCATTCAGGAAAAATTATCAATGCAAGTCTCATCAGAATCTGTTAATTGGACTTATTGAAAAGGCTGATCATTCATAATAATTGGGTTCGCTTGATTCTAGAACTTTCATCTATAATTCTACAGTCAAGCAACCTAACAACCAAGCAACAGCAAATGATATGTGCTTTAAACTAAAACATTCACTGAAAAATTAACTAACGGAACAAGTTGCATCGAAATCCACTTAGCAGAATCTTTTAAACTGGAAAATATACCGAAACCTTCCCTAAAAATGATCTAATTAACAGTTTAAATCCCATAAAAATTCATTCAGTGGAATCTTTAAAAAAAGCAAATCTTTCAAAATTGGGTTCATCTGATTTAGAACTTTCCCCATAATTATTTAACTATGCAACGTAGAACGTTATGTTTTATACTAACATCTTTTCTGAAAAATTATCTAACTAACAATGTAAGTCCCATCAAAATATATTCAGCAGAACTCAAGGTATAAGTGGCCGGAATGAAATTTCTCTATGCATTATATATATATTGAGGTAGTTAAATATAACTTTCATAATCGCGCTCTCTGGGAGGTAGGGGTAGGTATATACTGCATCAATTTTTTAAAGAACTCAGCTCAACTTCCATAACTATAGCATATATACTCTCTAGTATACCCTATCTCTGTAGCGTATATCTTCCAATTTTCTTTACTGTGCCACTCACAACTTTTTCTGCATAGCTCCGTAACTAAACAACACAGAATGATATGATGAATATTGAAAAAATCCCTTAAATATTATCTAACTTACTGTGCATTTAATCAGTTGATTTGAAATCTTTCATAATCGAGTTCACCTAATTTTAGAACTCCCGTAGCAACTTAGAATGATGGCTTAAACCATTTATAAACCAAATTTACTATTTAACAGTGTAAGTTCTACAAAATTCTGCTCAGTAGAATATGAATTATAGTCATATTTACAATATTTATTGCTCATTAAACCTTTTTTCTTTACATTTGAAATAAAATCAGCAACTGTTTTGGTATTTCCCTGTTATGCCAACACCTTTGTCACCAAGGGTAATAGTTGGCACAAAATTGAAATGATACATTTGAAAAAAAAAATTGACAAAAAAAATGAGCATTTAAAAAACATAACTTTTGAAAATTACAGACTTTGACTTACCATTTTTTTTTAAATCAATAAAAATAATGGTACTACTTGGTTATCCCGTCGACCAAAAATTTATTGCCAAACTATTAGATTAAATGCCAATAATGGTTGATCGTAAATGTCACAATCACTTGACTTTGCAAGTTACACGTATTTACGTCATCAGCTGATTTTTATTTCGACGTTTTAAATGTATTTTTATTAATGTTATACTAATTTATTTGTTCTTTCGTTATTTAAAATAAAAATTATGTCAATTTGTATAATTTGGCGAGTGATTTGGCGATTTATATAATTTGGCGAAATTGGTCGACGGGTACCAAAATAAATACTTAAAATATAAGAATAAATAAATATTTTGCAAGTAATAAAATACAGTCAATTTAAACTGCAGTCTTGAAATTGTAAATGTATTTTACTACTGAAGCATGGCGTACGTAATACGTATGTCTCACATTGCAGTAAACATTTCATTCTTTCAATGAAGACATTCATGGTTTTTTGAAAAAAACATTTTTATATGTATAATTCCTAACTTCTGAAATAATTTTATTGTAGCTTCCTCATCATCAGATAATTGCGAAATGGTAAAATCTATATCAGTATCAGTAATAAATATTTTCTATTCAAAAAATAGAAAATTAAAAGGTTTTTCGAGATTATGATGGAATAAAATAAATTCCATCATTAAAAATTCCTGCATAAAAATATTCACGTTCAATAATTAGCAAATGTTAATGTGTGGCACGGTTTGCAATAAAAATCGTTTGCACGATTAGGGTTGAAATAAATGGCACGATACCATACATTTTGGCATGGTATCGCGACGAAAATTAGAACGAAAAAGTATCATTGATTTTTTTTTTTTATTTAGTTTTAGTTTTTGAGGCGTTTGAATTTTTTTTTCTAATTGACGAATTTGTTTTTATTTAACCAAAAGGATTGGTTTTAAAATTATTTAATTTGAATTTTTTCCATTGCTATAGTAACAGAAA
This sequence comes from Maratus speciosus, assembly GCA_963932465.1. Lineage (NCBI taxonomy): Eukaryota > Metazoa > Arthropoda > Arachnida > Araneae > Salticidae > Maratus > Maratus speciosus. The sequence goes on along the minus strand of OZ010795.1, from coordinate 76,787,329 downwards.
GAAAAGAATGACTTTTTAGAAATTATCACTTGAAAAATTCAGGTTTTGGCGCCAAAGATAGTGCCAAATTAGAAAAATATAAAATATCTCGCGAACTATTGGACTTAAAAGAATTTGGTTAGTACCATTCGATTCAGCATACAAGAATACACTAAAATTTGTTATCAGTTGAAAAATAACTACAAAATCAGATTTTTAAGGAATTTTTTTAAAGTTCGTTCTCTTTTTTACCCCCCTTATATGCGGAATTTTGGAAAATCCATTCTTAGCGACACTCTATATCATAAGAAGTATTTTTACCCCTATTTTCAAGATTTTAGGTTCAGTAGTTTTGGCTGCGCATTGATTAATACAAAAATCCAGACTTTCTTTTATATATATAGATGTATATATATACCGGGTGTCCTAAAAAGGACTGACTGATTTTAAAATTCAATAACTTGCAAACGGTGACAGATATTTAAAAAATTCTTGCAGGAGGGTTATGCATAAGGTCAAAAGATTTTTTACAGTTATTTTCAATTTTAGTTCGAATTACAAACAATAGATGGCCCTGTGATCAATAGACGCTAAATTCATGCTCAATTTTTGGTACTTCGTGGCCCGCATAATACATTTCCATCTCCTTTTCTGCATGGAACAAGAAAAAGGACCAAAATCGAGCCTGTATTTAGCGACTATTGTTGACAGCGCCATCTATTGTTTGTAATTCGAACTAAAATCGAAAATCACTGTAATAAAACTTTTGACCTTATGCATAACCCTCCTGCAAGAACTTTTTTTAATATCTGTCACCGTTTCGAAGTTATTGAATTTTAAACTCAGTCAGTCCTTTTTAGGACACCCGGTATATATCCCATTTTCCAAAGTTAAAAAATTAATTCTTAAATATTTATAATAAATTGCGTTGACTTATTATAATTTTATTTGTTTTTTTTCCATATGAATGTTATTATAAAAAAAATCTTCAATATAAAGACATTTTTTAATAAACATATCAGGAATGTATGCAAATTGTAATTATAACTAAATTTTCAATTAAACAATAAAATATTAAATAAACTTTACTGTTTCGTCAACCCGATTTACCAAATCCCGCAGCCTTTTTTTCTTAACTAAGAGTTACACTTAATTTGCGTTTTATATGTTTTACGTTCATATTGCAAAGTTACACCATATTAATAAGTTAATAAAAAGTCAAAGCTGGTATGTTTTAAATTATATTTTTGGCCTATGTGTGTGTAAAAATCAATACTTCTGTAATGTTGCTCTAATATTTTGCTCTTCTTTCTTTCTTCCTAACCGATGACCAGGCTCTTACCTGCTGGGAAGCCCCAGCTGAACGGGTTTCATTCCTGGTATCGGGGCGGGTAACCGCCTAATCGCCGCGTAGCGGCAATAAACCTAACGATCGCCAAGAACGTATCGGCAGTGCCTTTTGCTTAGTTGTGAACGGTGTTATGTCGCTTGCTTAACATTTATATCCTGTTGTTTGGAATCTGCACATTGCTACTTATGTTGATCTCGTAATTTGGAACCTTGGTCAGGTAACGAGACCTTCACCAGACAAGGCACCTCTGCAGGTATAATTCAAAGGTAACGTGGAGAACTTTGCACCCACGACGTATTTTACATGCACCAGGCACCATTAGCGCACATGGCGGATTATAGCCATCAGTAGGCCTCGGTCCAGCGGCCTTAGCCGCGGATTCGATTCTCTGTCAACTGGGCCGCCGGTTGCTGCCCGATCAACTTCTGATTGACCTGAAGCCGAATTGTTGGTGCAGACTTGTCGTAAGAAAATGGATTTTGGAGGGGTTAGGGGAAGAAAAAAAGAAAAAAAAATGGAGCGCAGCAGATAGACAAGTTGCACCGAAAGTTAAATTTTGGCCGAAATGCTAGGCAAACATAACGATGCAGTGGGATGAGACTCCGCCTATCGACCGTACGCCACCGCGTAGAAACTGGCTCCATAGACTTCCCACTGGAGAGGGTCCGGTAGCTTGTGCAGGCTATAGCCTATGTGCAACTACGAATAATAAAGAGGCGGCAGTCAAAAAACCTGAAGGGGAAAGGGGTTAGCTTGTACATGTCATTACACTTAAAACATACGTATAGCTATTTAGGGGCAGTTCAAATATTACGTAAGCATGTTTTTGACAATTTTTGACCCCCCCCCCCTTAATAATTACGTAAGCAAATTGCAACCCCTCCCCCCACTTAAAAAAAAGGACGCAATACAAATTAAAAAACTCTACTCGACTTAAAAAAAATAATAATAAATAAATAAAAAACGCTTGTTTTATTTCCTTGCAATTCTATTTAAGAAAATTTCTTAGATCACAATTTTAGAAGAACTTAGCCATTTGAAAAATTTAAATTTGGAACATGCCAATATCTATTCCGATGCTGATCACGGCTGCTCAAGCCATTTTTCCATATCTGTTATATTGGTTTCCAGTTTTACTTGATTATCCTCATCGCTTACTTTTCACATGCAATCTTGATCAACTTCATCTTCATTGATCCACTCAACATCTTCCATATCTTCCACGAATTTTACGAAGCACAAAAATTTATTTGCTCGACGAGCAGCAATTCTCAATGGTCGTATAAGGCAGGTCTTCTCGCTTTTTTCACTCTGTTGAATTTTTTTGTGTCTGTTTGCTGACTTCTGAGATGCATGATATTGGCCATAACTTTCACAAGTACTTGCGGATATTTGCAACTTTATGGAAGGGCAAAAATAATCATACAGCATCTTTAAAAATCCCTTTGCTGTAATATTCAGATTTAGGGCCAGACAGAGACTTAACTCTATAAATTCCCCCTCCTCATTTGTAATGATGTCATGTGACGATTGTATCATTTTAATTGGAAGAGGAATGAGTCATCCTTTTTAATATACGAAATAATCCACTACGTGCAGGAGAGCAACAATTCTTTTCTTCGCATTTTACAATTTGCAGCAAGTATTGAATTTATTTTATGAGTTTCGAATACCAGTCCAAGTCATAACCAATAGAGTTTGGTTCGCCTGAATCAACATATGTGCCAGTAAAGGGATAACTGTCAATGTTTAATGAGTTCCAGATATCTGTGAGAGTTTTGCCAGCATATGCAAAGATATTTTGCTCCATTTCTTCATCAGCAGTGCGACCGTTCTCATCGAGATGGGAACCATAATGGTCATGACGGTGTATAAGACAAGACAGTTCTCGACTGACTGGTGTCATTCGCCTTTCTGCCTAATTATATGAACTTCTTCCAGGAGTGCATGCTATGAAAATTCCATCCAAACCATGCTTTTTGAAATGGTTAATAGCAAACGATATAACTTTCTGGTAGCGGGGATTCTCGTCTGGACCTCCATCAACCGTAACTATGATTACAGGTTTGGTGAAACCCTCTTCTGTTTTCATTAATATTTCAAAATCTTTGAGTATTAATAGAGTTTCAAAATCCTGAGCATGAGTATTTGGTGTGGAAGAACTGTGTTTCCCACTTCTTATAGCTATAAACGTTGGACCAGAATAACCTATGGCTTTACTTTGACCTGCCATGCCAGGAGCAATCACAATACCAGCGTAAACACATGGGATAAATTTGTGGTGTTCAGCGATGACACAGTCGTGGTCGCCTAAGGATACACGATACGCCATATGCATCAGTATCGGAGCCTTTCTATTGGCTGCTGTAATTCCCAAAGGTACACGCGCTTTGTCATCCTGTGAAAGAAGAAACACTTGCATGGGTTCAAGAATTGAAGCTAAAGTTTCTAAATAGTGGATGTATGTTACTGCAAATTAAATATCAATGTGAGATCGGTGATAATCAGCCAGAACCCAAGAAAGTTTTAACGGCACTGTGGTGACATGTCTTCGAACATCGATGGTTGACGAATTTTTTGGAAGCAAACGAAGATATGTTCTACTCCTGCTTATTGCAAAACCAAACTTTTTCAGTGCTGCTGTCAAGTCATCGAGAGTTTTGACACTTCGGACTCACTTCTTCTGTTTTGTATATGCAGCACTTCCAATAATAGCTAAGCATGCTATTGCCTTAAGCAATAATGGTTGTTTAAACTTGGTCTTCGTACTATTTCCCTCAAAGCTATTTTTTTAATATCTGGATTATAATGGTAGGTTTCTCCAAGCTTTGTCCGTTTGGTGGTTCGATGTTTTGTTTGGTATTCAGCATTTTGTCGTTTCCTTTTTAAGGATTATTTTTCTTTTTTTAAATCAATGGAAAGCTTTTTTATCTGTTTTTGAATTTGAGATAGATTGGTTTCAATTCAATTGGATTATATTTCATTTTTAGTAAGGTTCAGAATTTGAAAATAGTTAGAAGATTACCTGCTACAAAACTAACATATTTTTAAATTTTTTCCCCCATGGATGCATTAATTTTTGAGTTATTTGAAAAGAAAAAATAAGGTTTAGCTTGGCTACGCCATATTTAAAAAGTAATAACTCGTTTTTTGACGTTTCTTTGGTCTTTATTTATTCCCATACTGATCATGTTTCGCCAAGGCTACACGGTCATTTTACCTTATTTATCTTTTTTTCCAATTTTTACAAGTAATTATGTAAACTTAAAGTTTTGATAAAATATATTTAAAATTTTAAGAATAAATTGATTATAATTACCTTTATAAAATAATCAAGAAAGACTGATTTCTTTTTGGTTGCCATACGCATTTCGTCCTCAATTCTTTTTAGCACCAATACTCTTTGTCAGTTTTAGAAGACGTTTTGTACTGCCGCCACACATCATTAGTTTAACATTGGATATCCTTCAAAAGTTTATCTGATGCAGACTTTTTGAAACTTTCAAAAAGTTTTTTTATGCAAGATTTCTCGAAATGAAGACATATTTCTGATTTATTTATTTTAAACACCACTACACTACAGTACTGAGAGGTTTTCAAAACTCACGAGACACCAGACAGTACAGCAGTCGGTCACTATGGTTATGGGGATCAACCACTTGACAGAGGAGGGGTGGAAACAAAAAAAATGGATTTTTACTTACGTTTTGGAAGCTTTCCCAGAAAACTCATACTGTCAAAATACAACATATCGCATCGGTCCATTCAATTCTATTCTATTCTATTCTCACAATTGGAAATAGTAGTAAGTTCTCAGAGGTAATAAGCCCTCATGCATCAAACATGAACAGTCACCTCTAGATAAAAGAGATCGTTTATGGTTTCCTTGTGCGGTCAAAATAGTTGACATCAGAACTTCAAGTTTAGTATTCTTTTACCATTTCTTTTTTTCAATTTGAAATTTTATATATATGTATTTTTTTTTTTTTTTTACAAGTTAAGAGATTCTGAAAATGTCTTACGTAAGCATCATTCAAACCCCCCTCCCCCCTTGTGAGCAAAAAGAAGCAAATCGCTAACCCCCTCCCCCCCTTAGGTGCTTACGTAATATTTGAACGGCCCCTTACTTATCTATCGTTTATTATATATATGGTTTTAATATTATCCTATAGCACTAGGTCACATTAAACTAACTAGAGTAATTTACTTTAAATTACTTAAATATTGACTGGCTATTTAAAATGAATTTATATTTTTAACCATTTCTAATATTAGTATCAGGATTTTATTTATTTATTATTATTATTATTATTTTATTATTAACAAGTTAGCTAGGAATTGGCATACTATTACTTAGCTAGGAGGAAATTGATAGGCGACAAACGAGCTGACCTAGTGAGATTAATATACTAATTTCTAATTGAGCTAGCTGCTTCAGGTTGTAACTTAGACATAAGCTATGGGATTTGGGTTTGAACTAAATCAACATTTAATTTTATAATTCATTATATTTGTCTAGTATAATATGCTTATCTCACCCACTGGACTTGTTCTTTTGAGGAGGTTTCCTTGTCTTGGTATTTGGAATATTTTGCTCTTCGGAAGTTGACAAAAAGTAGATGAATTATCTAGTAGCCGGTCAAGTCTGACTTCCCTTTCGCACAAAATGTTGTGTGCAACAAATTTATTATTTAATAACTGCAATATTACAAAAAATCGTGGCTTAAATGATGATAAGTCTTTGTTAATTACTTGGAACTATTCTATGAATTTCCTTTTAATAATTTCCTTCAATAATTGAATTTCATTAAAATGAAAAACGTTGACTGTTTATCACTAAGATCGCATATCAATACAAATAGTCGTTGGATGATTCCACATCGACAGGTACCTTGAATTAACATCAACTTTCCGGTGTGTGCCCGCATAGTAAAGTTTGTGTGTAACGAAAAATTTGCGGTTTTCACAAAACTACAGTGTTTCTATACTTTCATCTGACATAACGGTATTTTTATACAGAAAAACTCGAATTATGCAATCGCGCGATTGCAAAATACGAGTTTTTCTCTAAGTAAATACTTTTGTTTATCTGACCTAAAGCCAGGGAAATTCTCTGACGTGTAGGAACCCTGAACTATGTAAAATAAAGTAAACACTATAGGTTTCCTGCTAGGATAAATAAACTCCTATTAGCCCTTTTTTTATAATTTAATTTTCAGTCGATTCGGAAATAAAGATCGAGGGTGATAGTCTTGCAGACGTTTTCGACGACATCTCTTAAAATATAATACCTAAAGTTAAACCAAATACCCATTTTTGACTTAGGTGTTACAAGATATAATAAAATAATTTATTTATGTAAATTTATTAGTCATCTATGGTTTCTTATAAAAATATTTATGAATGGCTTATAATCTATAAATATGTGTGTCAATAGCCTCTGCAAAGTTTAACTATCCACGTTCGGTAATTTTCGACAAAATTGGCTTAACAGACATAAAGACAAACACACGAGTGTTCGTATAGGTGTTCAGTTTTTACTTTTTAAGAAAAGGATCCTAAAAATTGACGCTACAAAGACAGACTTGTATATCTGACTGTGAAACGAAAACATTATGATGGATGCTTGCAAAATATATATTTTTAACTAACCTTCTGTTATGAAAACAAAAGAAAATATGTATAAATATTATCATTAGCATCACCTTTATTACATGGAAAGAACCTACTATTAAATTTCCTTGCATTACTACTTTTTAGTTAATAAAAAACAGGGGGAAAAAGTTATTTATCATAGTATAATCTATTTTTATTTATTTTTTATTTATTTATTTTTCTAGGTCTGTAATAAGGCACGTTCACCGCCCCTTTAATACTTGATCTACGCGCTGGCACAAAAATGTTGTCTTCCGTAGGCGGGTATTTTTCAGTGTTCGTAATGTCTCATGAATTTTTACACCAATAAGTTTTACAAGTTTTCATCGCCTTAATTATCTGAGATTAAATAAGTCAAAGAAAACGTTTAACACTTTTAGACCCGAAGTACACAAATTTAGACCTCTTTCAAAAGACCTTGCTCAGTCTTGCTCATATCAGATCACGGGAATGCAAAACCATCCCGATTCGATATGTGATGTAGTGTCAGGAGGGGTAATTATGACCAATTTTTACACTTTCAACATTGTTATTATTATTTTTTTTGCTTATTTCTATATAGAAAAGTGATCTTTTTAGTACATAGTAAGTAAACTTGATCCCTTAAGTGCACCTTTTAAAAGTTTTAATTCTCATAGCTGTTTTTTTAAGTTAAAAGGGTGGTTATAATTACCCCACCAAAAACTCACGATCACATAAGTTTGTTTTAATTAAGACTACTAGTGGGGAAATTATGACCACTATATTTTCACTTTATACTTGCCAATACACATTTGTTTGGTGTAATTGAGACCACTTTGAATTCCAAAGTGACAAATCCGTTTATCAAAAAAATTTTAGACTTAGTTTCAAATTTCTATTTGGATCTCAAAAGGCTTCAGACTAGTGATAAAGAGTATCTAAGATGAAATATACATTATGAGGTTAATATGTAAGCTTGACACAAAATTTTACTATACACAATTTTCACCAATATGACGGCGGCCACAATTACCCCATGGTCATAATTACCCCCCCCCCTTACCCTAGTCACGGTATAGTGAGGGAAGACAGTGCGTCTTGCTTTTGAAATATTTTAGATTTCGTAAGAGTCAGTAGTTTCACGTATGGAACGAGGTTGGTTAAAATTTACGTTCATGCATGTAAGAGGAGTGGGAAATTCTTGCACATTCTTTTCGGATGGGTAAAATTTTCGAAGTTTTCAAATATTAACAAAGCAGCTGATTTTCCTACATTTTAATTGCTATTTGACCACATATATGACGTGATAAGGTTCAATAAATTTGATTGTGGGACATAACAAAAATATTTTTACCTATAATTTATTTCAGTTAAATTTCTGTTTAGAATTAAATGTTCTTGGACATACAGATAGTACATCATTTTGTTGTTTTTTTTTTAGTTTCAAAGGAGAGTTATGGCTGTATCTCTTCGCTTATAATGACAGTTTAGTATTGTTGTGAATTTGTGGTCCGACACCTAACATCTGTGCTAGAAAGGGACCTCTAACTGTCATCTCTTTTAACTTCACAATTAGGGTTGTGCCTCGCTGAATATAAGTTTCAGAATTATTTGGTGAATTATTAATACGCAGGTTGTATTTGAAATGGGATAAATTGGATCGAGTCCAATCTCTCGCAGAAAACAAGTCTGGGTCGTCTCGCTTTTCAGAATGGCAGTTCTCATTACAGCACCGTGTATAAAATTTTGAAGTCACAAGCTATCCGAAAATAATGCCTTTTCGTAAGAAATTAGGTCTACCTACTTGATTAAAGTCTGTTTTGAATCGTTTTTTTTTATTCAGTCATTTTTTCATTCAGTCACACGGCATTTCAGTTTAGCATATACTTAAAAATATCTTTCAAATGCTATTGCTTAACGTGTTTACAGCAATAGTGATTATCCGACGTAGACGTCGTCTACGAATAAGACTTTAAGCGGCCATTTTCCGCATGTAAGTTCAGTTTAAATTATATAAATTTACATTTAGTTATTTTGAGAGTTAGTTGAATCTCAATTTGAACATCCTAATTACGATTTGTCCATCCTATGGTAAATTTAATCCATTTATTGATTTGCAATAAATTTGTTTGTTTTATTTTAAATATTGTCTCAATGCCAAAAATTCCGACAGAGACGCCCCTTTTTAAAGATATATGTGTTTGTCTGTATACATTTTAAATGAAGTTTCAGGGATTAGTACGCTGTAAAAATTTTAAAGGGCTTAAACTATTTAATTTATAAAATTTCATATATATATATATATATATATATATTATTTATTCTTCCCTCTCCCCTTAAATTATGTGTATTTAATTTTTAAGAAAGTTTGTAGGCACATTAAATGTAACTTATTATTTTCAAAATTTTATTATTATTATTATTAATTCCATAGCATCTTAATTTTAATTTTTATATTTAATTATAAATTAATTTAAGTGATGATGCAATGTTGTCACAGGAATTTAAATTGTGATATGTTATAGCGATATACACATATTTCTGTGAAACATTAATAATCATCATTTTCAGCATTTTACATATCATTTTGATTTAATATATCAATTACTATTTTTTATAATACATATATATATTTATTAACATATTTTAATTATTATTTAATTATCATATATCTATCTCTAAACAGTATTTGCCTTAAAACTTAATACATTAACAGTTATTAATAGTTTTTATTATGTAATAGTTTTTATTTTACTAATAAGTCAATAGATGGCAGAACCACACCGATTCCTTTGAATACATGGAACAATTCATTCTCTATTTGAAATTAGCTATGGAGGGTGATGGTTATATATATTGAAAGTTTGCTTGGCTATGCTGTATATTGTTGTCCCTTGATCCACCATCATATAAAAAACTTTTTTGGCTACATGTGCTGGTCATCTCCAATGAGTGTATTTGTTACGTCTACTAATAAGACAGTATGGATTTTAATTTGGTAATTTTTTTTTTCCTCTATCGTTTTTAATCTTGTGTAATCTTGTTAAATTAATTGGTGTTCAATGGTTTATTTCTCTGTTTCATGTGTGGTGTAGTCTCAAATTCATATTCTTTAGCTAATTTATGGCTGACATGAAGTTAAAACCACACATTTTATTTGTGGAACTTGAGGCATTTGGGATCCGATGATTCTGTCTAAGTTCTACAAATTTCCATTATTCCATTTCAGTTATTCAATTTCTGCTGTTATTTACTATGTTTTTGGAATCTATGTTATGTGTGATGGGAGGGAATTGTATTTTTGTCAATTTGTTAATGTCATTTTATTCATTCTGTTTTTGTTGGTGGTCGGTAATGTTTATTTAATGGTACATATATATATATATATATATATATTAAACTAACGCAGAATTGTAAAAACCTTATGTAGAAGGAACTGTAAAATGTGAAATAGATTTTCTATATAAAAATCTTTTACATTGTTCAATTATCAAATATAAACAAAGTCTAAAAATTCAGAAAAAAAGTTTAACTAAAAATTTTGATAAACAAATCTATTTTTATGTTGGAGGAACTGTTGCAATTAGACAACTGCAAACTATAAATCAATTGAGGAATATTACATTTTAGAAAGAAAATATACAATATAGTACAAATAAAAAAAAATCGATAGAAATATTTTAGAAGAATTATCAGAAAGCTTTTATTATGCTCTCTCACTTATTACCCAATTTTCCTCTTTGAAACCAATAATAAATGTATACATACTATATAAGTTTAATTTAAATTCCGAATTATTTTTAATTCACTATTTTTGGAATTATTTATTTTTACGTATACATATATGCTATGTTAAAAAAAAAAAAAAAAAAAAAAAAAAAAAAAAAAAAAACATGTATAAAATGACGCATAATATGATATTTGTCTGCTGATTCAGTGCTGTAGCTGCCGGTAATATAAAATAATGTCTTTTGAAAGATAAATTTAAAAAAAAAAATGTTTTATCGATATAATATTAATGCAGTAAAATACATTTATTTTTAATTCAAAACAACCTCGGTAACTTTTATAAAAGTAAAATTCCATAACTTATTTATGTTTTCAAATAATACATAAATAGACTATTGCAGGTAAAACAGAGTTGCGATTATATCTGGGCACATTCAAAATGCACAACTAATAAAGAAAAATTGCAATAGCAAAGACATATCGCAAAAATTAGTTAATTTTCTGAAGGATAATTTGCATAAATAATGAAGCCACAAGAGTATCTCTTGTTCTTTATCCATCCATGCTCACCTTACACGTATAATGTAAACTGTTCTAAATTTAGGTAATTATTAATTTGAAAAATATATTCACCTAATTATTTTTTCACTGAATTATCACTCAATTATTTCTCGAAAAAGGACGAAAAAATAAAATACCAACAATTATTATCTAAGAAAGGGAATAAAAGGAAAATTTTAAATATTCTGTTAAGTGAATAAAAGAATTAGTTTTACAAATTTTTAAAAATAATACAATATTAGATATATTATAAAATTTTTATTGAATAAAATAATGTGAAAAGGAAATAAATTCATTATTATTTAAATTATATGTTATTTCTCTATAATTAATTACAGAAAAAGTACGTATTACTTTAGAAAAGGAAGCACACTTTCACATGTTACTAGCTATATTTTTTTAACTAATTAACGTTAACTAAATAATGTATACTTATTCAGTAAGCAAAATAGTTTATAAAATTAGTATAGAAAATTGATAACCAGACTAAAGCAGGTCAAATTTCAAATGTAGTTTATCGGTCATCAATTATTTTTTACAAAGTATTTTATAAAAAAGCTTCATCGAAAATATCAAGTTTACGTACTAGTGAATGATCCCATATACACACCCCTAGACAACATAAAAATGTTTGCTATTATTTACCAACTACAAATCAGATTTTTTTTTTTTTTTTTTTTTTTTTTTTTTTTTTTTTTTTTTTTTTTTCACGACGGAGTGAAGGTATTCAGAACTCAGTATCAAGTTGAAATAAACATTCAACCGTTTTAAGGCAGGAGATGCAAATATTCCGATAAGAACTATAAAGATAATATCGCACAACAGATGTAAATTGAAATTATGAGGGAAAGGGGGGAAAGACGATTTAGGAGAAATCTTAGGCTTTAATTTAAAAAGCAACTTGATTCTTCTAACATTTTTGATCAGGATATTTCAATCAGTGATTTCATGGAGTGAGATTGGGACAAGTTTAATTAGAGAAATATTTTTAGCTATGTTGCAAATAAATAAAGGAACGTGTTTATCGATGCAGGCGAAAAATGTTTTAAAATAGAAACTGATGAAAAAATATTGAGAAAGACACGAATTCCCTTTCTAAATGGAACTCCAGTGAAAGGTTTACTAGCATTTTCAAGGGCGTGAGAGAAAATCTTGTGTGTTAAAAACAGAAATGCTAAAATTAAACATTCTCGAAATTATTTCTGCGAATCAAAACATTGGAAATTGGCAATTTCTTATATTACATGTTTTCCAATCGAAAAGAAAATATGTTTTCCAGATGATTCAAAAAGTGCTTAAAAGAAATCGCCCTTTTTGCTGAAAAAATTAAAATGAAAACTTCATCGCTTCAGATGGTTGGTTGCAGAGATTTAAATTTTCCAATAGATCGAGTTAAAATAAACTGTATGATGAATGGTGAGCAGCAGATACGCCATCTGCGAATGAATGTAAAGAGAAAATATTAAATTGTTGCTTTCCGATGGTGCTACAGAAGATGCTTTTAACGCAAACGAAACGGCCTTATGTCATAAGAATATACCAGAATAAAAATTACCTTAAAATAAAAATATGCTTTGAAGATAAGACAAAAAGAAAAACATACATTTTTTATTACAGTCAACATGACTGTGTCACAAAAATTTCTTCTGTACTGTATTCCAAAATATATAAAGCAGAAGTGTTTTCAAAAATATTTCAAAATTCTTCAGAAGATTTTGTGCATAATATAGTAAGAACAAGGCTTGTTTGAAAAAAAAATATGTGAAAAGAACATGAGAAATATAGATATGCATTTTTTTTTTCAGAGACGTGCATAGTTCTTCTGAGAGTGAACATTTGTATACTACACATGAGACTCTTCTTTTCAGGAAATCTCTACGCATTAACTTCTACAAAATGAAACTTTTTTTGTACAGTTAATGGAAAGACAGATATTCCAAAGTTTCAATCAAAAACATGGAGTATAGTTTTACAAAGTTTTGTCATGGAAAATGCATTATGAAATTTAAATCCATTGTGCAATACAAATGTTAATTATTGCATGGAAATAAGTTTGTAATACGGCAATTTCTGATATGATAAGTTACGGAGATTTTCTTAATGAAATTGGCTTCAGAGAAGAATTCCATGGTAATACATCCTATGATTTTCGTTACGATGAATTTTTATGCAAGAGCTTCGATGAAGAAAAACGCATTTTAAAAAAAATACATTGCAGGATATTTTAATATGGATTCTAATATAATCTGAATAAAAGAAATATAGAATAATGCAATTATTAGTAACATTATCAATAAGAATGAGATTGAATATTCAGACTAAAAAGATAAATTAAATAACCAAAAAAAAATTTGACTCAAACCGCTGAACGTCAGTTAAAAGCTTTTATGAGGGCAAAATAATTGTTACATTTTTATAATTACAGTTATACTTCATTTTAACAAAGTCCCATCGTTACCTTAAATGCTTCGTCATGAAGAAAATTCGTCAAAAAGGAATTAACTAAAATTTATGAAATTTGCATAAGAAAGTAATCATGAGAATTGGATACTACAGGGAGTATTGGAAAATTTATTTTAATTCGGGCAGTATTTTTTTAGTTCAATGTAAGCATATGAGAAAAATTTAATTAGAATAATGTCTCAAAAAAACGTAACAAAGAGAAGTGATCAAAAACTGAATCGTCTGTAAATTTTATCTTTTTTCTCACTATTCCAAATCTTTAGCTTAAATAAATTCCGAAATATTACTTATATCGGTTTCTTCTTAAAAATACACTTTACACAAGCATTTTCGCACTTTTTAAAGTATCCCAACTATGCATCTATAACATGTTCGTGAAACTGGATTCCCCTTCTAGTATCGAATGCTATTAGCATTTCTTCTTTTAAATGTGTTTCATTTTCTTCTGCATTATTATCTTCATCGTTTGCTGCAGATACTACACTACATTATATTACGCTTTGGGATATACCATCGTCAGGAAGGTATTCAGTTGTCAGAAAAGCTTCGTCAACGTTGAGAAAGTTAAATCTTTCTCAACGTTGAAGTTGAGAATGTTGAGAAACGTTATGCAAAACGTTTCTCAACGGTTCACAACATTGAGAGTTCTGCACAGTTTTTATGATCTCCCATGTCTTTCAGTTGCTGCTATTTTGTCTTCTGATCTGAAAAACAGGTATCGGATTCTTTTACAAAACAAAAGTGTACGGTCGATTAAGACACATCGCATTCCCAAGGTTTCATTAGTTCTGATATACAGGTTCTCAAACTAATGTTTTCATTACATTGGGTTTTTTTTTTTTTTTCTAGGGCCAGAATAGCTTTTTGAAAGACTCTTTTTCGATAACGTACCTTAATATTTTTTATTATTATTTGGTCTAATGGCCGAATTTTAGAAGTTCTATTGTCAGGAAGAAAAATAACTTTGATGTTCTTCAATTTACATATTGAAGCACAATCTTGTGGATGTGTAAGGCATGTGTCTAGCAGCAAGGTAATTTTGAGACTGTGACTTTTAGTTGATTATCCCATTTTAATAACCACTTTACATACATGTCCGAAGTCATCAATGACTCCTTATTAAAATCATAATCTAAATCTAAATATTTTGTACCTTTGAAGCCTCTTAGATTCTTATATTTTCCGATCACGAGTTGTTGCATTATTTCAGTCATGTTCACACATAATAAAAGAGTTATTCTTTCAATGCTATGCTTTTCCCGAAGAATATTGCCATCTTTAAAAGAAACACCTATCGCAACAGTAACCTCTCCGTTTGAATGCTGTACCGTCAGGAAAGTGGAATAAAATTCGTTACATAGAATATATATTTGGTAATACGGAGATTAAATTACATGTTAATGGTGTTCAAAGTCAAGGTTCGGCAAAAAACATTGTTAAATAGAGACTTCGTTAAAGGGACGTTCAACTAAGAAAAATAGAGTAATGCACTGTTTTATGTACTATTTTAAAGTATAGAAAAATAAGTGAGAATTTTGGTGCAAAACATCTTAGTAAAGTTACGCGAGTCAGAAAATATTTAGCAGCATGCGTATCATTTCTAAAGCAGTAAAGAAACTCCGATATATTTGACAGCACTCAATAGTATATTTAATCTGTGTAGAAAATATTACAGTGTATATCACTAGAAAATTTCAATGTCAAAAATTATAAATTATGAAATTGCGGTTTAACGAACCTATTTCATAGTCCCTGCGATTTTTTTTTCATTTTTTTTTTTTTTTAACGAGCGTCTTCTGTTGTTTGTGTTTCATCAGTGATGCATTATGAACTTCTGATTCCTCATTACTTTATTCATTGACAAAGTTTAAATGCATTCTTTTTTTTTCCAAAAACAGCACGCATTGATTTTTTAAAATAGAGTCAGCTCCAGTACGTGGAGTAGAAAAGAAAAATATTTGCAATTAATACAGTATTTCAAGTACTGGATGCTTTACGAACTTCGAGTTTAATAAATTTCCTAATGAAATGCATACAGCTTTCATAAACATATATTTTGAAAAAACATTTTCTTCAGCACGTTTAAAATAATTTATTTCAAAATTTTTTAAAGGAACGGAGGAATTCAGAATCACAACATAAATCTTAGTTTCTTCACAAAATATTTCTGAAATACAAGTTGTATGATTAAAACAAATAATAGTAAAATTAAAACAAATTGATAAAAGATGCAATATTTATTTTCATTTTACTTTGGTAAAAAACATCCTTTCTTTTATGAAATTATGGAAAATATTACTGAAACAATTTTTTTCGGTTCTGACGTTCACGTAGGAGTTCACGACAGTCATTTCAAACTCTTTAAATATAAACCCTAGGAAGTTTTAAATATCTTCTAAAACTACCAAAGTATAATTTCCGTGACATTACTACCACATAAATGTTTTATATTGCTACAGTGTTTGTTTTACGCAAAATAAAATTTCGATCTCATGAATTATTTATACTATGTTTGTGTTTTTGTAGTTTATCACGATATTGAATGACACATAAATATTTATTTTATATAACAAAAGATTTTAAATTGCCTCTGTTAGAGATTTTCTTAGTATTATAAAATGTGCAAATGTTTAATAAAGTATGCAGAAATATTCTAAAAGACTGTTAAAAATTTCAGAAAGTTAAAATTTATTTTACATAAGACTTTCTTCTTCAAATGAGAATATTATATTTAAAAAAAAACTAAAAATTCCTACAGAGACTGTGATAAATAAATATATTTTTAAAGTAAAACAGAACGATGCTATCCAATTGATAAAATATTTTATTTTAAATATTATCTTATTTTAGTTTTTGTGAATTTCAAAAATGAAGTTTATCGATGTGATGTTCACACTCTTTTGACAAGAATAATTTTTTATTGGAATTAGCTCGCACAAGTTCCTATTTCGAAAGCATAAATTCTTAATATAAAATCAAAAGAGGTCAGAATCAGAGGTAGTCGATACTTAAGATAAAGACATACTTTGAAAACGACTCTGTTTCAGCACCACAAAACCAATTCATAAAGCAATATTATCCAGAATCCTATTCCTAGGAGATTGGAAATAAAAAAGTAGTTCTAAACTGGAAGATTAAACAAATAAACATAAATACTGATTAACGTTCAATCAAAAATGATGAAACACGACCTCTTTATTTTCGTTCGTGAATCCAAATTCGTCATCAAATGAAACAAAATAAATATCCAAAACATCCCAAAACTGAATTGAGGGAATTGACTAAAAGCGAATTTCTCCTTGGTGTAAATTTCACATTATTTACACAATTGTAAATCGCAGATAATATTTTTTTGAAATAATTTAATTTATGCAATTCGGGAACACCATGAATTATCCAAGCTATCTGGGTATAATATTCTAAGTAATAAAAATATCAAGGAACAAAATATTCGAAGTAAGGTGAAAATCATCTGTGTGTTGGAATTGGTAAGGTTAGATTTGAGAAATTGTCCTTTTTCTATTTTATTCTACAACAATGGACTTCACGTATAACATGTATATTAATTATAGAGCTGCATTCACGCTCCAAGGCTATGTCATTTTACATATTTAAAATCCGAGGAAAGAATATTTTTGTTCCTCGGCCATGAACTTTTACAAGTTTCCTCTTTCAAAATTCGAGAATTACTGGCAATTTTTGAGTAGGTTAATTTTAGCTCTCCACACCTACTTAGTTACGTGGTCTGGCTCGTGCTATTTTTAGCCTACGTCTACACACACAAGTGTGATTCTCAAAAGCGGACAAATAACTAAGCATTTTAACCGTTCTATTCGTAACATGTATGTACCTGTTGCGTCTTTTGGGATAAAATAGGATCAGCTGTAAAACTTTTTGTTTGAATATTTTCATGTATATCATACATATTTCAAAATCAGAAAGCAATCTATTAATTTTATTTGAAGAATGGTATGAAATCAGTTATTGTCACTTTGCTCTAAAAAGTCATAAAATGCATCAAGATATTTGACAGCGCAAGAAATTAAAGACGTTTGAAATTTCATGTGTATTTTCATAAACATTATGGTTCTCTCTTTTGAGAGAAATTGTACCCAGTATGGTTTATTTCAATCATCTTTAATTTCTTTCTGTGATAGTTCAATGTTACGTGTTCTTCCAGTCGACTCATTTTATTACTCTCCCGGGCTTTAAATACCAAATCACGCATATAATAACTGAAGCATTATGAAATAAAAAATTTAATTTCGTAGAGTATTATTACTTAATGCATTCACTCTACGGTGTCTTCAAATATTAAAGTTTTATCTATACTTCGACACATACAAAAAAAAACGTCTCTTTAGTCTACTTTCAGTTCACTTTTCAGTAACACAGATAGTTGAGATTAACTAATATTCCCTGTCTTTAAATGAAATACTTAAACTTTAGAGTGAGCAGTATCTTCAAGAGTTGTGAACATTCTGTTGATCAAAATTATGACAGATATGCGATTGCGATTCACCCGATTTCTCCACCATTTTGTAAATCAAGCAATAGAACAAGCGATTAAAATTATTTGTGTAATAAGTGTAATAGGTATTTGAAACAGCAGCGTTTTTCTTATCCCTTTTTTTTAGGATTCAGCAGCAAATCCGATAAAAAGAGCCTGATTAATATTTTCAGGGAACCAAAGAAAACGTTTTTTAGCGGTACACAACAGGACAAAATAATAAGAAAAATCTTTGCAGCATTTAGCGGGTATCCTGTATTTAACAAATGGGTTCATGACATTCAGGTTATTTTTACATTTACTCTGTTTATGTTGTTTAATCTAGCCAATAATGCCACATCAACTTAAGAGCATCAACGAAATTACAAAGCTTAGTTTATTTCAAACATGATAATCATTCCACAGAAACTAGTTAATAATTCATCTGCAAATATTAAATTTTAAACATGCTGGAAAATTATAGATAAAAACAAATAAAACATGTTTCTAAACGTAATTAATAATTCCCCGATATGAGGTAGCAAATGTAAGGGTATTCCTTGTTCTTAACTTCTTGGGTATCAAATATGCGGTTCATTTAAATAGAAGATCACATGCATAATGACAAATACTTGTTGCATAAGAAATAGAGAAAATAAAATTTATTAAATATTAACCCTATTAAACATAAATTATAATCCAAACTGCGCTGTGTTTAATGGTATTACTCTACGTATGTATAAAATATAGCGATTATATACGGAAATTTAAAGTCATCCTGGAAGAACTTGGATACATGGATTTAAACAATAGTCAATTAAAAGTAAAAAAGAAGTAAAATTAACAAAAACATACATTTATTTACAGCCTTCACAGACACACAATATTGAAAATAATTAATAAAAAAAAACATTACTTATTAAAATTAAGCTAGATATTAACAGAAAATCACAGTTCGGGATATGTAGCTTATCTGCATTTGGACAGGTTCATAAATAGTTAAAAGTTAACTATAACCACACTTATATGTGCGAGGTCAAGCACATGAGGTAATAAATATAATTAATAACTACGAAAAACTATTCTCTCATATAGCAGATATAAGCATTTTAAACAAGAACATTTGATAGTACGTAATTTAAGAAGCTAAGAGCTTAATCTGTAGTCCTACGTAGGCATACTACTCATAAGCGTTGAGGTTGTAAAGGTTATCGTTAGTAACCTCAAAAAGTGAATTTTGAGCTAATCACTGTGTAAAGGTCAATTGAACTTGCTGCAGGGAATCCACCCATAATATTTAAAAATAGCATTTCAACAGATACAACATATTAACTCTGTGAATACAGGTATAAAAT
This sequence comes from Maratus speciosus, assembly GCA_963932465.1. NCBI lineage: Eukaryota > Metazoa > Arthropoda > Arachnida > Araneae > Salticidae > Maratus > Maratus speciosus. The sequence goes on along the minus strand of OZ010795.1, from coordinate 76,767,786 downwards.
GACCGAATGAAATCATCAAAAATCCCGGTAGAATTCCTTCAAGTAAAAGTATTTAAAAAAATCCATAAATTGGAGTCTGCATCTTGAAGAATGCATTTTCAAAATAAAAACAGACGACATTCATTAAAAGAACAAACTCAAAATACTCACTTCTAAAAAGATCCAGATTACGAAAATTCAATGTCCAAATACCGATATATTCATGATGAATTAGAAAACGTAAAGTTAGGACATGTAAAGATGTCTTTAGAGCTAAAAGTCAACAAGAGAACACACAGGATTAATTCTGTATTAGAAATGTTAATAAATATTTGAACATAGAAATATAACTGAAAAAGCAGATTGATACTTTGAATGATACAGAGTGAAATTCTGAATTATAGTAAGTGATACTCATGAATGATAGTGAAAAAAACTGTACATGGAAATTTAGTAAAATGATAATCCTCTCAACGAAATGTCTGATAGTAATAATTTTAGGGAGTTGTCCATGACCTTGCACAAAATGTACGCTAAATGGTTCTCCATATTCTGTGTTGAGCTGCTGCTGCTACGCTCACGAGAGAGCTCTCGGTTGGTGTGCCCAGTGCATAGCCAGAGGCAAAACACGCCAAGTTAGCACCTGCCGCAAAAAAGAAAGTCATGTGAGCCCGATCAAACATTGTGAGCTTGGTTTTTGAAACCTAATGGATTTCTAGGTCCTTTGTTTATGATGCAGTCCAAGGTTCATACACTGGGTCATTAAATAGCGCTTATGTGATTTGTGATTTCAGAACGAAATACATTGCAAAAGCAACAGTTACATTCTTTTGTTATAAAAGTAAAATAACATAATAACGCAAGTATGTCAAATAATAATAAAAAAAAAGATTAATTTATGTAATATTGTTTTCTATAAGAATCAGAGAATTATTATGGAAAAAATAAATATGATGTGCTATGTCACCACCAATACGTGCTATTTCAAAATTATGTGTCACAAATGTAAAGGCAGGTAGAGGGGACCTTAGTAAGCATATATCACACAGGAATGTGGGTACAGAAATGCAGCGTTGAAGTGGTAGAGCGCGCTGTTACGTTCAGTGTATAAAATCATTTAGCTGGCTTGAATCGTCATTCACCGCACGGATTGCGAGCAACATGCGTCGTTACACCAATGCGGAGCTTGCCTAAATACATTTCATGTACGAATCTGCGCAAGGATATGGAGCGGCTATTCACAGTATGTACGTGTAAGGAATTTCAAGTAGGAATCTTCCAGCGCGCCGAACAGTTGTGTGTTTTCATCGGCAGTTTTGCGCGATTGCATCATTTTATGCCCCGAGGCGTGATACGGGCAATGGAAGATATCGCAGAATTCCTGCAGCAGAAAAAGCAATATTATTCACAGTAAAGGAAAGTCCTTTGAAGACCCAGAGAACTGTTGGACTTGCGTTTGATGTGAGTTATTTCCTTGCGCAGGAACATACATGAGCGTACGCTCCGCATTAGTGTAAAGATGCATGTAGTCCGAAATCTGTTTAGAGAATGACGATTCATGTCAGAGAAGATCTTTCATCTGTCAAACTCAACAGCGCCCTTTACTGCATTAACGCTGCATTTCCGCACAAACATTCCTATCTGGAATATGCTTGCTAATGTCATCTCTACATGCTTTTACATTCCTGGCACATAAATTTGAAATACCCTGCATAATGCATATTTAAATTAAAAATAATTAAATATTTCTGCAACAACTTTTAAATAGAAATTTTCTATAATGATTGTTATGAAACTACTGAAAATCTCCACGAAGTCTAACACTGCTACGCTAATGGCCATTAAAATTGCAACACCATGAAAGAAAAAAAAAATACAATATATATATATATATATTGTACGTAAACAGTATGGCATGAAAACAAGATGATTAAATTTGTAAACAGTTTGGGTATTTACAGATGTGCGAAATTAATAGAAAGAGATTACCTCCCTGGTAGCTAAAATGGCCCTTACCAGGTTCGGCATGGAGTCGAACTGGGCTTGGATGACAGAAATGGGCAACACATTCCATGCTGCTTCAAGTCTGTGCCACACTTCATCAACCGTATTAGCTTGAGAAGCAATCCATGATCAGATGTTTTCGATGGGTGTCAGATCTGGAGTCCGTGCTGGCCAGGGCAGCAATAGAATACCCTATCTATCGAGGAAGTTCAGACTGCGACGTGCAACATGTGCTCTTGCGTTATCTTGTTGGACGATGGCGTTCGGCAGGCCTCGAAGACAGGGCACGACTTTGGACGTAAGATGTCAGAAATGCACCTATCAACGTTAAAATTACCGTCGACCCGAACTAGAGATATACGTGTCCTGTACCCAATAGCTGCCCGAAACATCACACCAGGTGCAGGGCCACGATGCCAGTATCGAATGTAATCAGGCGGCGAGCGTTCTCCTAGGAGCCTCCAGGCACGTATACGCGTATATACGCACGTATGCACGTATATCAGAATACTTCACGCAGAAACAGGATTTTTTTGAAAAGACGACATTGTGCCACTCATGTATCCAGATTTGTCGTTCAGCACGCCAGAGTCGTCGTCTCTCTCTATGCTGCATTGTCAGGGGAAGCCGCAGTAATGGTTGCTCTGCTGACAGTCCACGCTGCAGCAAACTTGGTCACAATGTACGAGCGGATACTGGGTGCGCTGCAAACATGCCCTTTTCCTGACTAATGTCCGTGATGTGGTTGTCCAGTTTTTCAGGACCGACTTCAAAATATGTCTGTCCTCTCGGGCATTTGTCATGGGAGGGCGTTGAGATACTGTAGGGGAAGACGGGGTATAATGAAACAAAATTTACTAATTATTTTTTCCTATCCACAATTTTGCATGCACAAAAATATAATTAATGCATATTTTTAACCTTGTATTTTCCCCATCTAAATAAATTTTTATTAGGTTCTAAACAATATCTTTATGCTTGAAAAATAAGAAAAAATAAATGTCTTACAGTGTTTCATTGTACCCCGTATGCCGGGGTACAATGAAACACTCTAAATGATGGAAGCAATTTTCACCCAGTATAGTTTATTTTATGAAAAATGTGATAAATACAGAAACAAAACTTGATTAATAAGAAACTTGATAAAAATATTATAGTCTAAGATGAAAAATAAGAAAATTCTATTAGTTTAAGAAATACTTTTCATTTTATATTAAATTGGCTCAAGTCAGTTTCAAAAATTAGCATTTCTGCTTATATTTCAGTTGCTCCTGAAGGAATATGGGATGGTAGTTTCAACACAATGAGTTTTTTTTTTTTTATGTAAGTTTCTAAAAAAAAAAAAAAAAAAAAACTAGGTTGGAGTCTTTTTATACCAAGTACTTCACATTTGACTTCATTTAAATGTATGATTTCTCCAACGGTATATATTTCCTTATGTTTCCATTTATACAGATACTGCTTGTGCCATACATGTTGTTTGAGGATATCTCATTCTTAGTACTTTGATGACCAGCTGGGACTGGAAAAAAAATCTGGATCATCATCAGAGTCTGTAGCAGGCAGAGTTTGTTTTCAAAACAATCCCTTCTTAGCTTTTTTTCTCTTTCTATTTTTTAATTGCTTAACAAGAGCATTTTTTACTGACCTGGTTAGAACAAAACTCTTTTTTTTCTGTTTTCCTACTCTTACTTCTAATATATTCTATTTACTATTTTTATTACTGTAATAAAACATGTTTCATTGTACCCCGCACTGAGGTTACTAAAAAAAAAATTATTTTCAAACTTCTAATATTTATTTTTTTTAGTTTGGTTTTGAAGTGTATGAAGACAACAACCCAAAGATAACAATGTATAGAAAAAATAATTATTACATATAAAAACAAGGAAAAAGAAACAAAATTACTTTTAGTAAAGAAAGTTACTTTCAATGGTATAAAAGCAATAATCTTCTATTGCTACTGTTGTAGAAGTGTGAATGTATCCAAATCACATCAGTAACTGGAACATATAGTTGTATAACATATATATAAACTGCAACTCTGTATGACAAATTTGAGTGATTTTACAAGTAATGTTTCATTGTACCCCTTGTTTCATTGTACCCCGTCTTCCCCTATACCGTTCAGTATGGCCCCAAGCAACTCATTCATTCCATATTTGTATGACAGTGGTTGGATTTCGGCCATTGCGGTGAGCGATATCACGGTACAATAATCCAGACTCTCGATAGGGAATGATCCTGCCTCCATTGAATTCCAACACTTGCTGTTAAGCATTTTTTCTTATTATTCGAGGCATAACATGATATTCTTAGCGAACGCCGACCTTACAAAGCGCTTTCCGAATGAGAAATCCACTACGCAACATTTTTTTTTGTTTGCAATGCTTCAGATGTCATTTGTCCCACATGCGTCGTCTAAATGTACTGAAATACAAATCATTTGCATACTCCAACCTCTTCTTACTTTCATGTGATTTTGACGTTCGTTAGATCACTCCGTCCTTGTGTTGCAATTTTAATAGCTAGCAGTGTGGATTGAGACATATAGTCCCTGGATATTTAATTTTTTAAATCGATAATTTTCAACGTATACATGTATAAACTACAGCTTTAGATTTAGATTGAGATGTGTGCTGATGAAGCTCTTGTATTGAACGCATAACTTGAATTGTATTTGATTTTACCGTGTGATTTTAATGTGTTTTTTATATTTTTTAATATATTAATTTTTAGGTGTTTTAACATATTAATATTTTATTCAACTATATATTTTTTATTTTTCCTACTTAGAATATTGCTGTCATAAAAATATTTTAACTGGCTTATGCGTCATATGCCATGAGATATATTCAGTAAGTGCATTTTTTAATGGAACATAATGAACTGTATTACTCTTCTCTTGTTTTTATCACTTTCCAAAACAGTTTAAAATAGTAGAAGAATGGAAATTCAAAATTAACTCGAATTATTTGAAAGGATTTTACAACTGTGTTATGCGTTTCCTGAATTTACTTAGATAATTTTCAGACAAAAATTTTTAATTGTTGCATTTTGGGTTTTGAAATGTGTTGTGAACATTACTACTTTTTTTTTTTTTTTTACTTCTACAATATATAGTTTCTCGTTATTAAAATTTAAAGTTCTGTTACAGTATTTTAAATGCGTTAAAAACTATTTTATAATATGACATTGGGGCATGAATTAGGTTGTTTTAGTTTGTAGTACTCAGTTTTGTAATTGAATTTCAACAGCATAACATCTTTCCAATTTTTAGCCCATTAAAATTCTTAAGTTATCTTTTAATCGTCGCAATTATTTTAAGAACTTAAGCAACACTAATTTCCTCAAGAATAACTAGTTTATTTTTTATTTAATCATGATTTTAGTAAGTTTAGCATTAACAATGGAAATAATGGCGGAGAGTAGCCATATTTTGACGGCCGCTTGAAATGGACCGCTGCAATTCTGCCGTCAATTACAAAAAGAGACGCCGTATACCGCTGAAATCCTACTCATCAGAATGACATAATTTATTATTAGAAAAAGTACCCTGCTTCCACGTGCTATTTTCAGACAATTTTTAAAAACCTAAAATTTGAGGTTTTGATCCAATATTTTTGTACTAAACGTAAATGAATACTTTAAAACTAAGGTATATTGTTATGTTTTCATATACATATCTAAATTCATCTGTTTATAGCCCATTTTTATCACGCAGATTTGTTTGCTTTAGTTTTTGTTCTTAGCCATGAGATTATCTGTTTTAAAAAATGGCGCAGTTGCCTTAATTGGTCCAATTTGAGCTGCTTAAACTGGACCAGATATATGATCATAAATTTGAAAAGTAATTAGTGAATTTCGAGGGCTGTACGGTTTGGACAATTTATTTATTTATTTATTTTATAATTATTATAATGGATTACTATCTCCATCAAGTTTTTGAATATTTTAATTAAAAATTTTTTAGGTATACCTGGATCAATTTCATTTTACAGTTTAATCTTATATAAACATAAAAAATATCTTTTGCATGTTTATGCAATAAATTTTGTTTGCAATTTCTTTTATTTTGTTTCTATTTCTATTTACTTTCTTTCAATTCTTTATTCCTACGAAGTATTTGATTTACAGTGCAGAAAGTAGAGAAATGATTCAGTGTTCAGATTGCCAAATATAATTCCATGGTGGGTGCATTGGAATAACTAATTAACAAAAGAAATTCATGTGTAAACCTTCCATCACTTCTTATATGATATTCAAGTAACGGAAAATTAGTTCCACAATTTCTTTTCTTAATTAATTATAACTTTAATTTATAGTTTGAATGCACTTTTATTTGAAACAATTACTCTTACTTTCAGACATTTGATTTCATTATATTTCACTGCTGTTTTTTGTTTGATTGTTTCATAAAACGTAAAATTTATTTTAATAAAATTAGTTAATTCCCTACTCATTAAAACAGTCTAATATTGTTAGGTCCAATTTGGGAGACTAGAGGTCCAAATTAGGCGACCAGTCGCTTAATTTGGACCACTTTTGACAATTTTTTCAAATTAAAATAAAACTTAAGATTTTCAAAATGATATTGTTCTAAAGATTTATTTAGTTAGTGGATGAATAGAGTGTCAACTTGCAGTGTTATTTTGCAGATATTCCAAAAATGAAGTGAGTTGCACCTGGAAATATGTGAAGGGGTCTAAATTCGGGTACTCTCCACTGTATCTTGTGAGCCAAAGAGCCTAAACTTCTAATTAAAAGTTATTTTTACTCCCAAATATTTATTTCAAATATTTATATACTATATCTCTTTGAACTATCTTATACACATTACACCTATTGAAAGAAAAGAGGAACGTCTAATTTTATATTTATTTTTATTACCCGACTGAAAAGAAGGGTTAGGTGCTTCGCGCGCCCTCGAAACATCCCAACGGCCGCATGGATTTTAATGAATGATATATCTATCAATTCGAGTTAACGGCCCAATGGTTATAGGCTATGTTTTGTTTTTAAAAATTCAAAATGGCGGCCGTAAAATACAAAATACAAAAAGGCGGTAGAGACAAAAAAAATATTTACGTGCCCTGTTGAGTGGAATATCATTGGATAGGACTTTCAAAATGAAGACGATGTTTCATTGACTATTTTACAGTCAGAAGCTCCGTTAGAATATTATAGAACCTGGAAGTTGTGTATGTAGGATCTCTAGCTTTACTGCAACTCTAATCATCATAGACATCTATAGACCTCATCAAAACAATGTTTACAGATAGGAACTAATAATTAAACGCAACTTAAAAGTCATCAATACAAGTAAATAAAAAAATAGGCAAGTAATATAAACAAGTAATATAAAAATATACACTGCTCAAAAAAATTAGGGGAGCAAGGAAAAAAGGGAAGAGAACAGTGGAAGACATACATGTATGGGCATAAAATGGATAGTACACTTGTATCAATGTGCAATACAGAAAAAAAGACGCAAAAAATTTGTAAGGGAGCTTTTATTCTTTGAAAAGATGGTTTGGGACAACAATTTGTTTTCATGTAAATGATAAAAAAGTATTGTATAGAAATGATACAAGATTTTTAATATGGCGTGTGGTCTCCTCGAAGAGCTAAGAGTGCTACACATCTGTTTTCCATGGATGCGAAGAGGTTATCGATAATACTTTGGGGAATACTGTTCCACTGCTCAATAATTCCAATCTCCTCGTCCCGAACAGTAAAAGGAGGCCTTGGTCTCGCAGCAATGCGTCGTCTGAGTATGTCTCAAACATGCTCGATCAGATTTAGGTCAGGAGAGCATGATGCTCATTCCACACGCTGTATTCTTTTAGCTTCAAGCATGTTTTCCACAAGATGAACTACATAAAGGCTTTCATTATCATGCATGCAAAGAAAGAAATCACTAATTACTGCAACATAAAATACGACATGAGGTCTCAGTATCTCGTCTGTATGACTTCAGACTTTCAAAGTGCCATTACGAATGATATGCAGGCACGTACGCCCACCTATGTTGATTCCAGCATATAGAATCGACCCACCTCGTCCGTAATGTGGTCTTTCACGAACAAACGTGAGATTATTTTGAGTGTCTCTATCTCTCCCTGCCAAAACACATCAGGTGTCACATCGAGACCGAATCGGGACTCATATGTAAACAGAATTTGACTCCAACAACTTTGCCTCTAAACTCGATTTTCAGTTGCCCACCATCTTTGGGCCGCACATTTGTTTGAGATCAACGGGATAGAGACCATTGGCTTACGTGCATAGAGAGCAACTTGATTAAGTCTATTTTGGACTGTCTGGCTTAACACCCTTCGTCCTGAGACCAAGAACATCTGTATTTGCAGCAGATTAGCATTGCCCGTTCCGTCTCGACGAGTTGTTAACAGGATATATCGGTCATCAGTTTCTGTGGTAGCGCATGGCCGACCTTGCCTTGTCGATGTCTATCATTCCATGTGTCTTGGAATCGATTCCACAGCCTTGCACTGACATTTCTTGTGACCCCAACAGCGTCTGCTACACTTCGTTGTGTTTCGCCAGATTCAACTATCCCGATATCACGCCAAGCCATGGATTTCCTTAAATCCCATTATTGTGACCAATTCAAGTCACCTGTTCTCAAAACACAAGCTGAGCAATTGAATTTCACAAATGAGACAGTGAAACAAATGTTTCTGGAAAAACCGATTTCTGCACTTATCTCCTTTTCCTACATTTTGACGTCATAAACTTTAATTTCCATCCGAAGTTTTTTTATATGTTTTCTAATACGCTTTAAATTATGCATGTTTTATTTTACGGTACTTATCGGTGTAAATATTTGAGTAATCTTTTTAAAACCAGGTGCTCCCCTGATTGTTTTGAGCAGTGTATTTTAACCCTTAATCGGAATCGTGGGTCCATTTTGACCGGACAACGACAAAAAAAAAAAGTATCCTTCTATATATAAAAAAAAGTTTTGATTTGGAAATGGACCAATAAAAAATCTGCGTAGATACCGTGAAATGCATCTGATTGGTCAGAGCTTTATGACGCTATAAGGGAGGTTACCAATGGGGGACCCGTCTCTCTCTCGCCAAAAGTGACGCCAAGTTAGCACAATTTCCAGTATTTTGCCAAAATTAAGGGTACTTTTCCGTTATACGGACAGCATGCCAAAATGTATGCTAATGCGCCAATTATTTCAGCCCCCATCGTGAAAATGATTTTTCTTGTAAACCATGCGAAACATTGTGATTTGTTATTTATGAAACGGAAATTACGTGAATGATTATTAATTAACCTTAACCTTGGAAAGCTTTTTAATTTACTATTCGAATTAAAAAAATATATATATTTCTTTTTATGAAGTTATAATTTAATTTTACTGCTGACGCTGAGATGGATTTTATCATTTGTCAATTACCAGATGATGAGAAAGTTGCGATAAAACTGTTTCAGAAATTTGGAATTCTGCATAATAAAAGGTTGTGTTCAAACAACCATGAAATGAAATTATGGATGAGTTCTGGAAATCCGAAATGGAGATGCAGCTTACGATCATGCGAATAAAGCGTAGGAATACGACAAAAAGGCACAGATGTCATATTCGCCCCATATTGGCGCGATTTTTCTCTGACGCCAATGTCATATATGCAACGGGTACTTAATTGGCGCCAAAGTTTCGTTATTTTGCTTGATGTGATAACCCGGATTCTGTTGTTTATGCTGTTGAAGTTTTCGCCAAATTGGCAACCGAAAAAAAATCGCGCCAATATGGGGCGAATATGACATCTGTGCCCGACAAAAAACATGGTTTGAAGGGTCGCGGTTGTCTTTTCTTAATGCTTTGAGGTTTATATATTTATGGTGCCAAGAGCTGACATTGATTGAGCTTTGTGAGCTGCAACTTGATATGAACTATAACACAACAGTGGACTGTAATAGTTATTTTAGAGAAGTTTGTGCAAATGCTTTATGTTCACGACCAAATAGAAAAATCGGTGGACCTAATAAAATTATACAAGTAGATGAAAGTCTTTTTACCAGAAGAAAAAGCAACGAAGGGCGTGTTCTTCCTCCCCAATGGGTGTTAGATGGTTTATGCCGTGAAACACGGGGATGTTTCCTTACACATATTTCCGATCGCACAGCTGAAACTTTAATGGCGGCAATAGAAAATAATGTAGCTGATGGAAGTATTATTTATACAGATGACTGGAAAGGATATAAAACAGATGAACTGCGAAGTGCCGGTTATTATTATTTCACAGTAAACCCCAAATACAATTTTGTCGACCCTAATACTGGATGTCATACTCAAAATGTTGAGAGATTATTGGGCATTGCAAAATGGCGCAAAAAAAGACATCGGGGAACAGTTCGTCATCATTTAGAGTCGTATCTCATAGAGTTTATGTGGCGACGTCTTCATTCAAAAAATGAAATGTTTACTGCAATGCTAAAAGATATGGCACAGATGTCTTATTCTCTCCATATTGGCGCGATTTGTTCCTGACGCCAATGTCATATACGCAACGGGCACTTAACTGGCGCAAAAGTGTCGTTATTTTGCTTGGTGTGGTAACACGTATTATGTTGTGGCACAGATGTCATATACGCCCCATATTGGCGCGATTTTTTTCGGTTGCCAATTTGGTGAAAACATCAACAGCATAAACAACATAATCCGGGTTACCACATCAAGCAAAATAACGACACTTTGGCGCCAGTTAAGTACCTGTAGCCTATATGATATTGGCGACAGAAAAAAATTGCGCCAATATGTGGCGAATATGACATCTGTGTCGACATCTGTACATATGTTGTTTATGCTGTTGATGTTTTCGCCAAATTGGCAACCGAAAAAAAATCGCGCCAGTATGGACCGAATATGACATCTGTGCCAAAGAGATTTGTAATTTTATGGCAGCAGTTTAATATGATTTTTTTTTAATTTTATTACTTTATTGTATAACAGTTATTTGTTCACTTATTTTAATTATATATTTGTGATTTAATAAAATAGTTCGTAAAATTCTGTTATTTTCAAATGTTATATTTTAAAATGCTCACTTTACTATCGACAATGTATTTCTTTTATTTTTCAAATGTTTCAATTCACGTGATTTTCATTTTGCGCCAACTATTGCGCTTGGCGACAATGCTGTCTGTATAACGGAAAAGTACCAAAAAGCACAGCCTACTATGATATATACGGCCCACGCATTTCGCCGAATACCGTCGAAAAAGTGAAGTCGGATTCAGCTTCAAACCCTGAACCAAAACATTACAACGTGCTCTTTTTTTTGTTGTTGTTTAGATTTATACCCTGCCCAGGCAGCGGCTTGTTTCTCATCGTCGAAGTTTCAGAATCATTCATCGTATTTTCAGAATAATAAATTAAATAATTATATTCTTCAATTTTATATTCTTCAATGGTGATCGCAGATTTAAATATCGTTGCAATATTTTATGTTATCCAAGCAATTTTGATTAAATGATGTAAGTGTATTTGTTACTTAATAAATTATATTTATTAATTATTTCAAGGAATTTTACGAGTACTTTAATATATTTAAAAAAAATTCCATTACTTTTATTGTTTCAGCAGTGAAGATAGCAAATAAATGTGTGACATTGATGGTTTTAGACTATGCATGTTTTTATTTATTGGGGTGAATCGTAGAATACTCTACTTCTCCCCAACCTGGCGATAAATGCGCTAAAGTGGCAACCTTGGTATTTAGTATTAAATTGGTATTAAGTAGCAACCTTGGAAGTATTCTCCGATCGCAACATTTATTATTCCGATAATTGTTAAAATGATAATTTTTTTTTTATTATTTGATGATTAGAGTTATTATTTTTATTAAACTCTTTTGAATCATATCTATACGGAAAAAAAATGTAAATACATTGGAATTCTCTGAACCCTGCCCAGAGCAGTTCTCGTCGTTGAAGTTACGATCAGAGTCAAATTTCTGTTTTGGGCAGCGTATCAGAGTCCTCTGGCGAGCAACTTCATACATTAAACGCAAATCGGTCTGGCGGTAGTAGTATCTAAGTATGCCTTGCAAAAAGTAATGCTTTGGAAATGGAACAATGAAAATCTGCGTAGATACCGTGAAATGCAACTGATTGGTCAGAGATTTATGACGCTATAAGGGAGGTTACCAAGGGGAGACCCCTCTCTCTGTCACCAAAAGTGACGCCAACTTAGCGCTATTTCCAGTATTTCGCCAAATTTCCATAGACTCCCATTGAAATGCAATAGGGTTTACTTGCATGCAGAAAACCAACAAATTGAGGTATTTCTGTGCAACAAAAACTAATATTAGCTTATGAATAGAGCTTAATTGAACTATTTACATTATTTTTAAGCACAAACAATAATCTGGAGTTGACTAGAAAATAGGAATTGCTTCGCTATACCGAATGGAATAACTAAGCGATTACACGGGGGGTTGATGAGCGTAGCGAGCAGGGGGGTGGTGCCCCCTAGTGTACTATATAAAAGTTGATTTATATAGTACATGAAACTTTTTTTAATGCACTTATAACCCATCTAAGTGATAATTTCATATACATTAGAAAATAACTCGGATTTTAATTAAAGGGTCCATTTGGACACAAGATTCCAGTAATGTGGAACAATTTAGCGATACCGGTTAAGAGTTAAGTCAATTCCTACTTAGGTCAATAAGGGAATTTTTTTCTCCCATTCTTCTTTCCTTTTGAGTGGCGCTTAAAATGCCTTGATCAAGAAGAGAGCTCTCTCGGTCTTAAAATACCTTGATCAAGAAGATGGCTCTCTCGGTCTTCAAATACCTTGATCAAGAAGATGGCCTTCTCGGTCTTAAAATACCTTGATCAAGAAGATGGCTCTCTCGATTATTGAAAATTAATTAATTTAATTTAATTAATGAATTAATATTTGAAAAAAAACTGCATTAACATCAAGTGTCATCCACTACAAGTTTAAAAAAATTTATTTTAGCTTGATTGGATTAATAATAAGAATTTTTTAACGATCGAAAATTTGAACAAGATATATATAGCGAGAGTGTGAGCTAATAGTAGGAATAAAAAAAATAGTTTCATACTGATGAGAAATAATTAATTAGTTCGCTTTTTACGCAGTCGGGTTTTTTGATTTTCTAAATTTAATTGTTTATTCAAAGCACAAACATCTCTGTGATTTAAATAATGAAAAGAAATGTGAAAATTACTAAGGTTATATACGATTTTTTATAGTTCATTTTTTCATTATCATATATTTTTATCTGAATCTGCTAAAAATGCAGTCCAAAAAAGTAACATAATCAAATTATTTTATAAGTGGTACATAAGCCAAAATTGCTTTGCGATGTAATATCTTTTTAAATTAGAAGAACATTTCCTAATACAATCTTTACATGATAAGTGTATTAAGATATAATCAAAGAAGAAATATCTTTTACAAAACAACCAATGCGAATGAAATAGATCGCTTAATATATATACGAATCATCCAGTTCTTTTAATGAAAAATATGTTAGATTTGTCTTAATATTTACAATAAAGGAAGTTAACATCGTAAGATCATATTTGATATCTCCTTCAACATATTTAAGAAGATATGTTATAAATGAAATAATGTAAATCGTTTCTATTATAATAGTCATTTCATTTTTTTTTTCGGGCAGTGCCTTTGTAAAATTGAAAATGCTAAATAAGGATTTCATTCAACTTGCATACTGTAAAAATTACAGAGGTATTATGTGTACAACATTCTTTTAGAATGTGTTTTCTCTTAAAGTATAAGAAGTAGTTTTAACGGTTTCGTTTAAAATTTATGAGGAAACGAGTTAGTTACATGTCTTCGGGTAAATATTTGCCATTTAATTTTTTTAAGTAGATATTTTACAATTTATAATAGCTCTATCTTTAGTGAATAACCTAAAAAACGAATGTATTTTTATTCATTCTATAAAAAATCACTCACAACGATCATAAAATATATGCATAGTCAATAAATAAGTAATTGATTACATAATTTATTGTCAAATTAAATTGAAAATAGTTGATTTTAAAATAAATATCTGTTGTAGCAAAATATTCACATAGTAAATCTTCATTTGATTTAAATGCATGCAGTTGTAGAAATTATTTTGTTCATTTTTTTTATTATAAATTTTACAAAAGGGAAAAATTTAAACATCTCCTTAGTTATAATTCTTTAAGAACATGCAAGCTAAATAACCGTAAGATAGTTGATATTATAGAGAAATTCGTTCACACTTCGTACTGAAATTAGAGTTTAAGTTACGGCATATTTAATGTACAAAAAATTCCTTTTTCTAACGTAGAAATATTGCTACAAGAAAAAATGACATAAATATTGGTAAAAAATTAAACCTGATTATTTTTATTGAGGAACACAGTAGACACACATACACCCACCAAAAAATTCTTCTTTATTATACACAAAAAATAATATAGAAAATGGAGTAAGAATATGTACCATTTGAAAAAAGTTTTGTTGCAAGGTGAAATATTGCTACTCTTAAAGCCTTAATGATTTTATATTATTAAGAAAGCAAAATTAATGACGACATATTGTCTAAATTAATGGATATTTATTCAATAAAAATAAAATGAAATTGATAACAGAGAATGTCTGGAAATTATTCTTTAGAAAATAATCTTTTTAATAATGCACTTCGATATTTATTTGCACCATTCTAAATCTTAAGTTCTATATTTAAGGATATTATTTTTGAAGATTTATGAAAATTAAACTTTAACCCTTAAATGTACAATTTTTCCTATTTTTAAGAAAAAAAAATATTTGAAATTTATATGTTGGTCTAATAATGCGAAAATATTTAAAATAACAATAATAAATAAATTTAAAATCTTCAACAAAAATTTTCTATTTTATGGTGTGTACCATATGTACACAATTAGGGTTTTAAAATATTGTATTGCTATATTTTGTAACTAAATGAGCTTAAAATAATTAATTTTTTTCTGCTTAAAGCTCTGCAACTTTTTTTTATATTAATATTTGTAACTATTCAGTAAAAATAATACAGTAAATCTTAACTCCATTGCTTGATAGAATTTTTTTGTTGTTTTCTAAGAATAAATTCTAATTTTTTGTCAAATGAAGCCATCTGACATGGACAAAAAAAGTGCTATTCCATCCTTTGGATTGTTTTTGATCAGGGACAGAAATCATATTGGCCAAATTCATGGCACATAATGAGAATTATACTATTTTAGGTATGTGCCATATATGGCACGTGGGGCAGTGAAAGGTTAAAATTTATCGTTTTGTCTAATGGAGTTTATATTCGCCAACAATATATAAAAAAAAAAAAAAAAAAAAAAAAAAAAAAAAAAAAAAAAAAAAAAAAAAATGTTAATTTTCAAATAAACACCTAAAGTTAAAAAATAACAAATGTTTCTTTGAGAAAAATATTTAAACTATAATAAAAAATAAATAATATTACCATTTGACAGAAATTATTTTCACGATGAAACATAGCTATCGGTAATTGTTTTATAATATTTCGAGGTTTGTACATGATATATTCAACAAAACGAAAACAATGAAAATATTTCGTCTAAATCAATGGATATTTACAAAATAAAAATAAAATAAAAGTGAAAAACAGAGAATGTCTCGAAATTAATCTCCGGAAAAAATCTTTTTAATAATACATTTCGATATATATATTTGCTTCATCCTAAGTATACATCCTAGGTACTACATTTATGGATATTAAACTTTGAGATTTATGATAACTAGTAAATCTGCAGATCAGGAGCCTCAACGTCATCTTTGCAAGTCATTGCTTTTTAACACTCATTGCGTAATATTCAACTTCCTACAAATCGCTTTTTAAAGTTTTCAAATTACACAAATATTTATAAGCATAGAAGATACTTCGTAAAGTTTCAGAAATTAAAAGTATTAAACAAGTGGTTATACATTGATGTTCTGAAATTCTGATGAGCTACTTATTCTGGTAACTTTTTAAATCAAAAATTGCATTTCTTCAGGGGGCTCTGCCCCCCTGAACCCCCCGTAGTCTGTTTAAATTTACATTCGTAATTTATTGATTGTGCGGATGGTTATAGTATATCTTAGATTTTTTTTTTCGCTGTGATTTATAAGGATAAGCATAAGTTTTTTTTTACAAATTAATAAAATTTAAATTTAAAATAAAATATTCATGTTAACCGTACACAGACAATAAATCTTGAAGTGATGCCAAAAATATAACCCTAAAATACGCTACATTCGGAACAACACAACGACGTGCTTTAAAAAAAAAAAAAAAAAAAAAAAAAAATAATAATAATAATAATAATAATAATAATAATAAAATTTTTAGTAATACAGTTTTTAATTCATAATACAATGAAATGCTACCTTAGAATGCTTATTGCTTAAATATAAGCAAATCATTTTCATTTTACAGAAAAAATGCACGGATGAAGTCAAAGAATTCGGTCCCTGTTCCACGTGCTTGTTTTTTCTGGGCCGAATGAGGGCATTTAAATCTGAGCGATAACGCACATCGTATTGCAAACTGTTTCTACGGCATACTCAGGGCTCCCACTGGTCCGTTTTTTTGAAAACCAGTAATTTTTTAGAAAGAAATTCGTGGTAGGTTTCTGCGACAATTGCAAGAAAAACGCTCTTCCCGGTATATTTCTACACAATTTATAAGTCAGATTTTTCTTTAAATATAAGTGGTGTTCAAAAAACGGACCGAATGGGGGCCCTGCATACTGCATCTCCATCTATCTCTTTCCTCCGTGAATAATAGTTAATTTTATTTTACCCAAGATCTTTTTATTCCGGCATCTTTGCTTTCGATAGATGACGTCTAATTCACCTGCTATGCGTACTTACTCAAAACTTTTCATCTTGTTATATTAAGAAATACTCGAGAGATTTCTTTTTATTTCCAATATGCCGCCATATTAATTTTTCTATTCTTAATTTTCTTTTTCATTTTCCTGTTTCACGACAAAACATTTCAATTGAAAATTGTTTAAAAGAAAATATTATTCCGGGTTTTGATTTTCTTGGAAACAATTAAATAAATATTGGTAAATGTTATAAAAAAATGTTATGTTATTCGCTATGAAAATAATGAACTTTTGTATTTTTAAGCAAAATATTTGAATAAAATAAATAAAATACATGAAATATTGCCTATTTTTATTTCTGGGCTAAAATCTATCTATATGCAAAGATACAAATGCATTAATTCACCCGTTTTGACGTTGGCTTTACTCAAACATTATACACGCAATTAGACTAATATTATTAGGACCAAATACGTTGCTAGGCAACAGATGAAAGAAAAGGAAAAAAATGAAATATGCATTATGTCAAATTGATAAAACAAAATCCTTCATATTATTGGAAAACATGCATAAAATCCCCCCCCCCCTAATATTATAAACCTATTAAAAAGCAGAAAAACCAACGTTTAAAATGCACAAATAATATATGAAAAGCAGCAAACAGCTGTTTCGAATCTACTAGCGAGATTCTTCTTCAGTGCAAAAGGAACAGCGTGCTAGAAAAAGCAAGGCTGAGCTTCTAGCACGCTGTTCCTTTTGCACTGAAGAAGAATCTCGCTAGTAGATTCGAAACAGCTGTTTGCTGCTTTTCATATATTATTTGTGCATTTTAAACGTTGGTTTTTCTGCTTTTTAATATTGTTGCACAAAGGCTTTATTTGCTATTTTTATTTATTATAAACCTAATTTTAAAAAATCTCGCAAATATATTGACAAAATTTCAAACTAATTGGAATAATTTAATAAACTTATTTAAAAATTTCAGCATCAAAAATTTACCATTTAAATCCATTTTTCATATGAGCTTTCTTTCAACATATGAAAATCTGAAAATCGTCTGACTTTCCATAGAAAAGCATTATAGAACAAAATAAAATGTTCCATATTTCCCGAACGAATGAACCAAATTTAACCAAAAACTATACAGCTAAGTCCGGGCATCTCATCAACATGCCCAGTGAATTTCAAGCCGATCGGACTCTTTTTACGGCAGTTATCACGGAACAGACAGACAGACTAACAGACAGACTAACAGAAACCAAAACTTTTCGTGTCTCCACAGTAAGCCTTCACTGACGTTTCGGCAATTAACCTATAAAATTTATCATTTTATCTAATGCAGTTTATATTCCCTAAAAATAGAAAAAATAACAAAAAATATATTTAAACAATAAATAATTGCCGAAACGTCAGTGAAGGCTTACTGTGGAGACACGAAAAGTTTTGGTTTCTGTTAGTCTGTCTGTATGTTCCGCGATAAGTGCCGCAAAAAGCATCCGATCGGCTTGAAATTCACTGGGCATGTTGATGAGGTACCCGGACATAGCTGTATAGTTTTTGGTTAAATTTGGTTCATTCGTTCGGGAAATATGGAACATTTTATTATGCTCTATAACGCTTTTCTATGGTAAGTCAGACGATTTTCAGATTTTCATTTGTTGAAAGAAATGGCTCATATGAAAAATGGATTTAAATGGTAAATTTTTGATGTTGAAATTTTTAAATAAGATTATTAAATTATTCCAATTAGTTTGAAATTTTGTCAATATATTTGCGAGATTTTTTTAATTAGATTTATAATATTTGGGGAATTTTCTGCATGTTTTCCAATAATATAAAGGATTTTGTTTTATCAATTTGACATAATGCATATTTTATTTTTTTCTTTTCTCTCATCTGTTGCCTAGCAACGTATTTGGTCCTAATAATATTAGTATAATTGCGTGCATAATGTTTCAGTAAAGCCAACGTCAAAACGGATAAATTAATGCATTTGTATCTTTGCATATATGTGGATTTTAGCCCAGAAATAAAAATAGGCAATATTTCATTTATTTTATTTATTTTATTCAAATATTTTGCTTCAAAATACAAAAGTTCATTATTTTCATAGAGAATAACGTAACATTTTCCATAACATTTACCAATATTTCTTTAATTGTTGCCAAGAAAATCAAAACCTGGAATAATATTTTCTTTTAAACAATTTTTATTTGAAATGTTTTGTTGTGAAACAGGAAAATGAAAAATAAAATTAAGAATAGAAAAATTAATATGGCGGCATATTGGAAATAAAAAGAAAACTCTCGAGTATTTCTTAATATAACAAGATGAAAAGTTTTGAGTAAGTACGCATAGCAGGGGAATTAGACGTCATTTATCGAAAACAAAGATGCTGGAATAAAAAGATCTTGGGTAAAATAAAATTAACTATTATTCACGAAGGAAAGAGATAGATGGAGATGCAGTATGCCGTAAAAACAGTTTGCAATACGATGTGCGTTATCGCTCAGATTTAAATGCCTTCATTCGGCCCAAACAAAACAAGCAAGTGGAACAGGGACCGAATTCTTTGACTTCATCCGTGCATTTTTTCTGTAAAATGAAAATGATCTGCTTATATTTAAACAATGGACATTCTAAGGTAGCATTTCATTGTATTATGAATTAAAAACTGTATTACTAAAAATATTATTCTGTTTTTTTTTTTTTTTTTTTTTTTTTTTTTTTTTTTTTTCACGTCGTTGTGTTGTGCCGAATGTAGCGGATTTTAGGGTTGCATTTTTGGCGTCACTTCAAGATTTATTGTCTGTGTACGGTTAACATGAATATTTTATTTTAAATTTAATTTTTAGTCATTTATAAAAAAAACTTATGCTTATTCTTATAAATCACAGCGTAAAAAAAATCTAAGATATACTGTAACCATCCGCACAATCAATAAAAAATTACGAATGTAAATTTAAATAGACTACGGGGCGTTCAGGGGGGCAGAGCCTCCCTGAAGAAATCCAATTTTTGATTTAAAAAGATACCAGAATAAGTAGCTCATCAGAATTTCAGAACATCAATGTATAACCACTTGTTTAATACTTTTAATTTCTGAAACTTTACGAAGTATCTTCTATGCTTATAAATATTTGTGTAATTTGAAAACTTTAAAAAGCGATTTGTAGGAAGTTGAATATTACGCAATGAATGTTAAAAAACAATGACTTGCAAAGATGACGTTGAGGCTCCTGATCTGCAGATTTACTAGTACAGATAATAATAAGTTGCGTATAAGTGATTTAATAGTATATTATATTACGTAATCATAAATGTGGTAGGCTTCAAATAAACATTTTTTCCTTATATAATATAACATTTAAAATAAGTGATGTATAGGGTAATAATAAATTTAACATAGTGGTGAACTTATCTTTTAGACTAAGGATGAATAAATTTCGACGAATTTATAACAGATTTCAATCTGTTAATTGTCAGAACCAAGCAAAGGCTAATACTCAGCGAAATATTACTGTCCGGGCACATTACAGCTACGATGGATATTAACGCCATGTTCTACTAAAAAAAAAGCCTAATAACAATCTTTCGTCAAGCATAACTCAAAAAATATTTGTCGGATTTCGTTTCTGATTGCACCAGAAGGTACCTATGAGGGCCACCTACTGAATGCACCTACTATGAAAAATAAGTTCCAAACCGTTTAAAAATTATATTAAAAAAACTGATAAAAAAGCACAATTTATCTGCATACGTCACAGAAATTTGGTGTGTCTCACTTTCACCGGTGGATGTTTTCGTAGACAACTGGTTTGAACACATGGAGCAAATAAAAAGAAATACGCACGCAGTAATATTGAATAGATTCGTTTCAACCACGTGATCACAAACCTTGCAACAACCCGTGGCAACCAGTTTTGGTGGGCAAACAAATAATAATACCGTACTCCGTACCACGGTGACAGTTTTAGCCTGTTGTATAAAATATGGCCTGTTGTATGAGATACAATTGTGGATGATTAAAACAAAAGACGTGAGTGTTTATTGCTCCGGGAAGTTATCTTTCTCTGGATGTCTGTCTGTCTATCATACAGCATGCAATTTTCTTGTAAATAATAGTATTATTATGCAATAAAACCCCCCATAACGGACACACTCGATTACTGGACACCTCTATTTAGCGGGCATTTTTTCGATTACCAACCCTTAAATAACTGTACATTTTTTACACTCAGTAGCGGACACCTCCATATAGAGGACAAATTTTGCCCTCCCGAGGTGTTCGCTATTCAGAGGTTTTACTGGTAAAACCTCCATAACGGACACACCCGTTTAGCGGATACCTCTATTTAGCGGACATTTTCCCGATTACCAACGCCTAAATAACTGTACATGTTTTGCACTCAGTAGCGGACACCTCCAAATAGAGGACAAATTCTGCATTCTCGAGGTGTCCGCTATTCAGAGGTTTTACTGTATATATTATTAATAGTTATTTTACAGGGCCGCACAAAAGAATAAGAATATATGAAACGAATAGGGGAGATGGGGGCACATGTGAACAGTTCGCATAAATATATCTTTTTCTCATGACTGGATTAATTTCTATAAACAAAACCTACTCAATATAGTAAATAGAACTTCGTTTTATACATGGTATTTTTTTAAAATCATCAGTATAGTTCTTCTTACATTTTTTAATAGTTTTATAAATTCGAAAAATTGTTCACATGTGCCCCATCAGCGGGGTAGTTGTGAACACACGTGGGGCACATGTGAACACAAGGAAAAAATATCCTTTGACATACTTTTTATTCTGTTATTCATTTGTCATCGTAATCATTAGTTAATTGCCTGTGAAATTCACCTTAAAGAAATATATATATATATATATATATATATATATATATATATTTCTCTAGTTTCTGGGTGATATGTTTAAGCAAAATATTATGAAATGAAAGTAAGTAGATTTTGGGGGTGGAGGCTTAGATAATGCATTAAGTATTGCTGAAATAAAATAAAAGAATGAAGAAGCAATTTTAAAAAAGAAATTAAAACTTTTAACCTTTGCTTAGGTGTTTTTGTTTGGGGAATATTTTAGGGAGGGGGCGTTTACATACTATTTATCTCAAATCTGCCAAAATACGAAAGATTACCACTGCTGTATTTGCCTTATTTACTTGTATATTATAGATAAAAGAAGGGTTTTTTAATGATTTAAAAAATATCTCGAATATAACCCCCCCTCCTCCCATAACTTCTTTATTTTTGAAAGAAGTAGGGGGGTTACAATAGGGATTTTACGGTAGTTATCAGTTTAAAAATTTTACTTTCTTAAAATATTACTCATATCTATCTCCATTCAAAGCATCATATACATAACTGTTTTAGATATGGAAGTAAGCCATCATTGCAAGTTTAGAACAAATGTAATAGAAAAATTTTAAAAGTTGTTCAAGGTAATACTTTTGTATTAACAATGCATAAAAAGTATTGTTGTACACTGTTTAGTAAAATAATTTAAAACACTTGTTGCATTTTAGAAAACATTAAATTTATTTAAAGTATAATTGAATGTAAACGAGCTTGTTGCTCTTTATGTACTTGGTGAAAGATGTGTTTGATGAAGTTTCAATGCAAAATCAATTTTGTGTGAGGAAAATATCTCCTATTTCAGGAAAATTATTGATAATGGAACTGACATTATTTATCATTAAGTTAACTGAAAGGAACAGAATCACAGAATGATTATTGGGGCACTTATGTACTGTTCACATCTGCCCCAACTTTTCTGTTCACATGTGCCCCACATCGCTGCTTCTGTTAAATTGATAAATCATTAACACATCTCAATTTTAGAAGAAAAAAGAACTTTATTAAAATATTTATTAGTATTCATAGTATATGTTAAAATACTCAAATTCAAATAAATGAATAAATAAATAAAGTTATACGCTTATCAACTTGGAACAAAGATTTTACTTTTGAGATCTAAAAACAGTGTTTTGGTTACAGAGGACGAACAAAATGTCAAAAAGCTTCAAAATTTTTTACCATATGTCTACAGGTGCTGTCATCTTTAGGAATTTTTTTCAAATAAAAAAACTTATAATAACTATTGAAAAATTGCGATGTTCACATCTGCCCCCTGTTCACATGTGCCCCCATCTCCCCTATAAACTAAATTTGGGATTGGTAGATCGCTGATGGTAATGTAATTTTAGGATGTTGTTACAGTCATCCGCAGCATGTTTTTAGAATTTCGTTCATCTAAAGAAACCCTCCCTGTCTCAATCCTTTGTCTGTCTGTCTGTCTGTCCGTCTGTCACAGAGCCCGTTCTCAGAAACTATATATGTCGGAGACTTGAAAATTTGCATACATATAGCTGAACACCACACATCAAACGGCAAATAATAAAATTTTGAAAAAGTCTAATATTTAACCCTGTGGGCTCTAACTTGTGCATTTTAAGCATTTTTCTAACTCAGCCCCTAATTAAGTTGGAGGCATGAAATTTTGCATACTTATAGCTGAACACCTCACATCAAACGACAAATAATAAAATTTTGAAAAAGGTCTAATATTTAACACTCTGGGCTCTAACTTGTGTATTTTAAACAATTTTTCTAACTCAGGCCCTAATTAAGTTGGAGACATGAAATGTTGCATACTTATAGCTGAATACCACACATCAAAAGACAAATAATAAAATTTTGAAAAAGGTCTAATATTTAACCCTCTGGGCTCTAACTTATGTATTTTAAGCAATTTTTCTAAGTCATCCCCTAACTATGTTGGAGACTTGAAAGTATGCATACTTATAGCTGAACACTTGCGATAACACGATAAATCATAAAATTTTGAAAATGTCATATTTAACCCTCCAGTCTCTAACTTCTGTATTTTAAGCAATTTCTCTAACTCAGCCCCTAATTAAGTTGGAGTCATGAAATTTTGTATACTTATAGCTGAACACCTCACATCAAACGACAAATAATAAAATTTTGAAAAAGGTCTAATATTTAACCCTCTGGGCTCTAACTTGTGTATTTTAAGCAATTTTTCTAACTCAGCCCCTAATTAAGTTGGAGACATGACATTTAGCATACGTATAGCTGAACGCCTCACATCAAACGACAAATAATAAAACTTTGAAAAAGTCTAATATTTAACCCCCAGGGCTCTAACTTATGTATTTTAAACAATTTTTCTAACTCAGCCCCTAATTAAGTTGGAGACATGAAATTTGCATACTTATAGCTGAACACCTCACATCAAACGACAAATAATAAAATTTTGAAAAAGTCTAATATTTAACCCTCTGGGCTTTAACTTATGTATTTTAAGCAATGTTTCTAACTCAGCCCCTAATTAAGTTGGAGACATGAAATTTTGTATACTTATAGCTGAATACCTGACATCAAACAACAAATAATAAAATTTTGAAAAAGGTCTAATATTTAACCCTCTGGGCTCTAACTTATGTATTTTAAACAATTTTTCTAACTCAGCCCCTAATTATGTTGGAGACATGAAATTTTGCATATTTACAGCTGAACACCTCACATCAAACGAAAAATAGTAAAATTTTGAAAAAATCTAATATTTAACCTCTAATATTTTGTCTCGCGCAATTTTTAAATTTAAACTGTTTTGCAATACTATTTTTTGTTCATTTTGCATAATAAGTGTAATGTGACGTAATTTCTTCTATTTTAGACTTCTAACGCATGTTAATGAATTTATTTTGCAATATCCTTTCTCTTTTAAAATTCACATGTAAATATAATTTTCATGGCGTAATTTCCAATAAGTGCCTGCTTTTTATACCTAATTATTTAATTCTAATTTGAAGGGGTTTTTTTGTTTATAATAGTAACATGTAAATATTTTTTTAATTTGAAGCAAACATTATTGTTTGCGCTGTTTATACAGTTGGCAACAGTTTAAATTAATACCATTTTCTAATATGTGTCGAAATGCTGAATATTTGAATTTAAAATAGAAATAAAACCTCAAAAAATGAGTCAAATTAAAAAAAAAAAAAATATGGAATCTGAGCACCGGGATCTTCTATTGAATAAAATGATCTAAAATGATTAAATTCCTATGTATAGTTTTTACTCCTATAAAACTTTTTTAATGGAACGATTTTGTCCAACTTTAGCATTAAATTTCTCTTAAAATAATTCTTCGATTTGAAAACTGTATGCATCAGCATGTTGATCAAACATTTCGCTACAATACTACCGATTTTCATATTTTTGTATGCAATAGTTTTCTAAATATTATAGAAGAAATACCTCCGGTCACAAAAAATTCAAAACCGGCGGCGGCGGCGGTGGTGACAGCGTTAGTTACTTTTTTTTAGAATAGAGTTATATATAAAAATGAAAACTTGTCTATTTGTCTGTTTGTAATTCTATAAAAATCCACAATTTGGAAGCCAAAATTGTGAAAAGATACGTACATGGCCGAGGCAACTAAAGTAATCCGGAATCGAAATAATTTATAGTTAATTTTTAATTAATAAAAAACCACCAATTTAACAGCAATTTCTTATCAAATTTAAACATTTTTCGTTATAGCAGTTGCCAACAATTAAAAAACACAATAAAATTATTACTACAACAATTAATTTTCTACTGCAAGATTTCCACGTGTAAAATGAAAATGAAATAAATAGTTTGCCGAATTTAAAAAAAAAAAAAAAAAAAAAAAAGCTGAATATTACGTCATAACTTTTCTATAGCGAGATATTCATGTGAAAAATGAAAATGAAATAAATAGTTTGACGAATTTAAATGATAGTGAATGTAACTTCATAACTTTTCCATTTCAAGTTTCCACGTGAAAGAGGAAAATATTACGTCATATGGAAAATATAAAGGACGTGGTGGATATTGTATAACGTCATATGAGTGTGAAAAATACATTGAAGTATGATAAAAACCCGATTAGGAATATATTGGCGTATTTTAACATTATTGCTCCAATTATAAATTGAAATAAGTTCATTTATATATGTATTCTTTTGCGTCTGTTATATATATTTATACATTTTTATATAGCGTTTTCATATGATTCATTCATACAACATTTCGACTGCTTTTTTAATGCTTGTTTTGTGTTGTATGTTAAAATTTGAAATTGATTTTTCAGAACAAACATCCTCCAAATTCTGGGCAACGCCAGGCACTTTGGTTTGTAACAAATAAATGGCTTTTTTATCTGTACATCTACTGCTAATATTATAAAGAGTTATAATATTATAAAGTGTATAATATTATTAATGCTTGTACGTTTGTGAGGTGTTATCTCTGAAACTACATAGCCAACTTAAAAAAAATGCTGGTGGCCATCTCTGCTCCGAAAAAAAGACTATTTTCTGTCAGTGCAAGAACCTACATCGCTGCAGGAGCAAAAAAGTTCTAAAATTGCGATTTCTGCGATATTGATTGGGTTAGAAACTTAGAGTTTGGTGCGGCAGTTACTTTTAAGTTGTAAATACTCGTAATGAATGCTTTATAAAAGGTTCAATTTGACGGATAAACGTAAAAATTTCTAGAAAGGTTCTAAACTTTGATTTATTTGGAATACTGAAATTTTTGGGATACTGTTGGGGATAGAAACTACTTTGGCATGGTAGTAATTAATAAGATATAAATGCTCGTTATAGAACGAATTCTAAAAAATCGAAAGCCTAAACAAAGCGGAAAAAGATCTAAAGATGATCTAAGTAACGAAGTACATGGAATTGTTAGGAATATAAACATGAAAATTGACATGGCTGTATTTATCATGACGTAAATTCTCGCAATAGAACAATTTCTAAAAATGTCGCTATATAAAACAATGCAGAAACAAAAAACTGTCGAAAACTTTCTATTTCTGTGTTACTGCTAATCCCAAAATCTTGAAATTTTGCTTCGGGTTAGTTTTAAAATATACAGTTGTCTCTATGAATGGTTTCTAAAAAAATTAAAATTTAAAAAGATGAAATTAACGGAAAGCGATCTCAATTACCATTAATTTGGAATTATTAGGTACAGCAATTTTAAATATTTCACAATTCTGCATTTCCTCCGCAAAACATGCAATTTAAATGCAAGAAAACTGATAGATACCTACCTAGCATTAAATAAATTGTGTAAATATTGAATAAAGACCTGTATGAAACAGTGAGTAGGTTCCCCGAAAGTACTTGTTAAAGTGTTCCTTCTCTAGGCTTTTCTCTCTCTCGCCAAGGCCACTAACAGAGGGAAGTGCTGTTTTAAATGTGATATGAATTTTTTATCCGATTCATTTTTCTAGACATTTTATCATAAGGTCATATTCTCAATTATCATTAGTAGATTTTTTATATATTAACTTATTCTGGTGAAATTTCATAATCGGGTTCATATTGGCGTATGCCGTGCATGATTTGCTGAATAAATATGTATGTATTTGTAAATTACTTCAAATGAGAATTTGACAGCTCAAAAGTTATGCAGACGATATATTCAGATCTTGTGTCATACTTTATGTTGTAATCATTGCCGATTTCTTTTATTTAATACATGCTAAATACAGCTCAACTTGTGCAGAATATATTTGAAAACAAAACAATACAGTGTATGTAGTGGCCAGCATACACTCTTAATTTAAATCCAATCGAGCGTATCTAAAACACGCTCTAACGAAGCATTGCATGCCACTGTTGATGTATTCGGTACTTTGATAGTATATCAGATTTTGAGGAGAGAATTCCTTAAATGTTATCGATAACCTCATTGTATCCATGGAAAACAGATATTGTACAATATTAACTATTCCGGGGGAGCACACACCATATAAAGTATAGTCTATTCTTTTTAAACATCATATATTTGTCATTTAAAGTTACTCAAATTGGTGCGGAGCGTCTGATTATGCTCTTGACATCATTTTATACAGTTAAAATTCCGATATAAGTAATTTAGTGTTTCATTTTCTATTTTACTTTTAATATATTGCGTACTTTCAATTTTATATCCATGCATGGCTGTCTTGAATGGTTTGATTTCACATTTTTTTTTAAACAGTGTATACGAATTTATATATAAGATTTTGTAATTCTACGATTCGTTTATTTTCATCATTTCAATTTATCGCAGTATATGGACAATTAAAGATAACATCTCATCTTCTTTGCTTCCACGTGTTATTATTAAATCTATGTTCTCAGCAATATCGCTCAGACTAATCCCTCTGAGGGAAGTCCTAGTCTGAGATTTTTGGTCGTTAAATTACATTAATTATTCCATTCAGGAATTTTAGTCAAACTGCAGGAAGTCGGCAGCAATTTTGTCATGCTTTTTAAAGATTTTAGTATACAAGTAAGATATACAATTACGTAACATAAAAATTTCAAAGGGTGAAAATATCATACAATAGTGTTTATATAGTATTTTTTTAACAGTTAATTCTAAATCTTTAAATTTGGTAAAATCAAATGTAATAAATCAAAATTTGTTACCCTCGTGACCAGGGTATCACAAGAGTAACAAATTTTGATTTATTGTATAGACAAGTGAAATGCGTTTTGTTACAAATTTGATCTATTTTCTGCGATTGGAACACAATGGTATTTAAATGGTTATATTAATTTTTGCCTTAATTATATTTAGTAATAACATAATTAAATGTATTTGTGAACATTTGCTCTAATGGTCACAAGAGGAACAGCGGAGGTTCCTTTAAGTAAACTTTTTATGGATTTATATGTTAATTCTAAATTTATGATTAGATGATGCAATTTCTCGATATTGTAAGGATAGTTTAAAAAAAAAAAATTGTTGAAGAAGTTAAATATTTGTATTTGTTTTTGCTCATTATTTTTGATTTGGCAATTTTGTAAAAGCAGCAATGTGTTTAATATTTGAAACGATGAGTTCACGAAAAATACTACATTAAAACGTTATATTGTATGACTGTAAATTTTTGGAAAAGTTTTAAAAGGGATATTTTAACGCGATATCACTCCATAACACAATGCACAATTTAAATAGAAATCTGTAATAGAAATAGAAACATGCGTTTTTTAGAACACGAATTGATGTATTAAAACAAGGGTCGAACCTTTCAGGAAATTTTTCACGAGAAATATCAATATATATATATATATATATATATATATATATATATATATATATATATATATATATATATATTATAGAATAATGAATCTAGTTTAAAAGCGCCAAGTCTCGCCTTATGTAAGAAAAAAAATTCTATATAGAAATACTGGTACCAAAAAGTTTCATGTTCTGGAAATTGCAGGTTCAGTACAAGTCCTCATTAAAGGTAGCTGTCGATAAAAGGTCGGAAAATGGTACATTGCCAATTTAACTTTATTTGCAATTCTTTGAAATTAGTTGATGATGAGTTTTTGCATTTATTTTATTTATTTGCAGTTTTCAACCAAAAACATATTTTATCACAGTAAGAGGGAATTATAGTAAAAGTTTCTACGAAAATATTTCGCATGATTCTACATTCATCGTTGTGGTTCAAGTATGTGCTTAGACAATGGAAGTATCCATCAGAAGTAATTTAATTGATTTTTTTCTTGTAGTTATCTTAGTATATGGTATATGTAGTAAGAAAACCAAATGCTAACGCTAGCTATAATTCTCATTCGTTCATTTCGTAACTTGTATTATATTTTTGGAACACACTTTCTTAATTATGGCCTTTTAAAGTACTTTAATATTTAAGTTTTGAATAAATATATATTTGGAGAAACATTGATAATTTCAAAATGAACCAGAACATTTCTTTCGTTTTTATTCGTTAAAAATTACGCTAAAAATTTGTAAAAAAATTGGTCGTGGGACATTTCAATTTTAAACACTCAAGATATAAATTTAGTGAAATAATTCTCGAAACAAAAGAAATAACTATATATACTATATTTTTAAATGGGGTTTACGATAGTCCATATAAAATCTATAACTGCATATTTAACTTAAATCTAGTTTGTAGCACATATATACTAATTTTCAGGACCGGAATTTAAAAATTTATATATAATTAAGACCCCATAAAAATATATGTGTATTTCACATTGCTTTTGATAACAAAACTCATTTTCAGGCATAAACGGAAATTTCTATTGATAATAATTCGATTATTCTGATTGTAATGGTTTCGAAATTTATATTTAACTATTTACGAAATTCCGAAATTTTTATAATTGCAAAATCAATTGATAATAATTAATTTTATTATTTATTCTTTTGCCATGTCATATTAATCATAATCTTCATTTGTTCTACCAATTTATTTACAGACATTAAAACACACTACTATATCGCAGTTAAACATACACCCAAAAAATAGTATACATTACAAAAGCTTAAAACACATATATACTTTAAAACAAACATTCTAGATGGTTTAAAAAATATTTTCAACTCTTTCTTACCGAGGTATCAAAGTCATGTCTCTGAATGCAGCATGCTCTGAATTCAGTTATTGATGTTTTTTGTCTCACTCTCTTGCTAGTCCTTGCTTATCTAAATTTTCTCTGTCATTTATCATTATTTTTAGAATGTGTCGCCACGTGTTGTCGATAATTGCGTGCAGTTGATCATTGCATGTTTCTGATTTCGATGCTATTATTTCAACGGTGTCTCTTAATGCGTAATTTAAACTATTGTATTTTGCTAATTTCTCGGCTTTTTTAAAATCTTTTGTGATGGGGATTTTATTATTCAGTCTTGCTATTGCCGTAGATGATTTATTAAGTCGTATATCTCGTTTATGTTCTTTAATCCTGTCTTCTAGTTTCCTTTTTGTCATTCCTATATATGACATATATTTTCCTTCATTGTCTTTGAAATTATTTTTATATATTCCAGATGTCTAATTTTTCTCAATGTCTGTTCTAATTAATTTAAAGTTTAGCAGGTCAGGGGTGATAGGTGTATTCATTCCTAGATTTTTAAATTCTCTTTTTATTTTTAACGAAACTCCTTTTATGAAAGGGATTGAATTTGTGAATTTTATAACTTTCTGAGCTGGTTTTATTCCATTGTAATTTTTTCGCTTTATCAATTAATTTTTGTATCGTTTTATCGGTATATCCTGCCTCCTTAGATATTGATTTGAGTTTATTTATTTCGGTTTCAAGGAGGTCTTCTGTTGAACACACGTTTAGTGCTTATGGATATATGTATTTATTGCAGCTATTTTATACGGAAAAGGGGTCCTTGAATGTTTGTAGATTATGTAAGAATTTGTATTTGGTTTCCTGTATTCTGTAGTATGGAGCTTATGTTCTGAACGAGTAAGTAAAATGTCAAGGAATGTCAGGTTGTTGTTTTTCTATATTTCAACTGTAAACTGTTTATTTTTCTCATATGAGTTAAGTTTTTCTAGTAGGGGGAGGCGGGTCTGTGGATTTACTAATTGTAAACATACCATCCACATATCTTATCCATATTCTAAATACACCTTTTAAATCGTTTTCCATAATATTTTTCAGTGTTCTCATTTTCCACTCTGCCACTGTATTCGATATTTGGGATGTCATAGGTGAACCTTTTAGTTGTTTATATATATGATCATTAAATTTACAGAAATTTTGTCTTAATACTAAATCTGTTGCACTTTGTAATGTAGTCTTGGTATTGTAGTCGCTGTTCTTTTTTCTCTGAGGAGGGCCGAGTAAGTGTCAGTTGAAAACGTTTTAGTTTTAAAATGACTTTAATGTGTTTTTAAAGGATTTTATTAAATAGGACGCACCTTTAAGTAATGTATTTACATTTATTTGTATCTTATGTATGTTAAGATCAATTATGCATTTGAAAATCAGCTTGTATAAAATGTTTAGATTAGAAAAGACGCTATCTTCCTGAGTTTTATAAAGATGCTATGGATAATATTCTTCCTTTCTGTTTGAGGTTATAAAACTCCATCTGCTTGGGAATAGATTTCCGTTCTAAATATTAAAAAGCATTGTTTTCACTGTTATATTTTATGTCTTGATCGAGTTTTAGATATTTCAGGCACAGGTATGCCTTATTTATGAATTCGTTTCTCTATATTTTAATGCGCCATCATGCATATTTTCAAGTCATTTTTACAGTGTATTTTTTTTTTTTTTTTTTTGTATTCATTAATAAGAATATCAAAATATTCTACTATGTATTTTTTTTTTTTTATAATAATTCGTACAAATTAAATTGAAAGTATTTTGCGCAGACATTTATCTGTATTTATGATGCATCAAGTGATGTAATAGATGAAGAAATTTGCTTGCCGCACTACTTTTATTCCACGTTACGTCAGATTAAAACTCCGGAATTTAAATCGTTTTAATAAATGATGTAATTTTCCCTAATTAAAGTATCACTCATGTAATAATTTGTTTATTTTATTTTTTTCTCTTTTAAGAATCACGGGTACGTATATTATTTAACTTAAACGTATTTTGCAATTACTATTTGAGCTTTTTAAATATGACCTATTATTCATCATTAAAAGTTTTCCACGTTTAAAAATACACGTAATGTTAGGCACTTTAAGTATTATAATATTTAATGTTTGGACCTTTTATGCAATAATTTTTACATTTAAATGCGCCTCGAGTGTGATAATTTTATTTTAAAGTTTTCATACTTTTTTTATATTTATTTGTAAAGATTTTGACATTCCTTTTATTTTTACTTATTTATTTATTTATTTTTTATTTTATTTTATTTTATTTTATTTTTTGCTTTTAACACGTGATAATTTAATTCATAATTTAAAATTTTCGATTTATTTTTAAGATAATTGATATCATTATCTGTTTAAAAGTGAAAAGAAAACCTTTTTTTTTTTTAAAAGTAACAGACGAATTCCGAATTCCCGAAATATTATTTTTTCCTTCCTGAAAAACATAATTTAATAAAAATATTGTCTTCACTATCGATTGAAATAAAATGTTATTTCAATCTCAACCGAAAATGACGAAAAGTCACTATTGGTCCCTGTGTTTTTCACTTTTTTCCACAAAAATGTAGTAATCTAGTTGCCATCTCATTGAAATATCATTAAAAATAATAATACTATCTCGAAAACTAAGTCATATTTTAATATTCTAATTCCATTTTTGAAACCTGTGGATCTATATTGATAATTGGAGTTAATTGCACCGCCAAACTTTCCATAATTTAGGACAAATAGCTGTGAAACATAATCAGTCATTTAATCAGTCGTTTCATAAAATCTTTTCATAAAACCGTTTCATATATTCGTTTCATTAGTTTATATATATATATATATATATATATATATATATATATATATATATATTTATAGGGTAGGTATAATAAATTTATTTCTGTAAATTTCAGAAATGAAAAATGTATTTAACAAAAAATATAGATGTGGGCAACATTACGTATAAGAGTTTTACAAGTTCATAATTTGAAGAGTACCATGGACTTCTGAAGCTTAAATTTATGTTCAATTGTTGTAAATTTTAATATAATTGGTTCTTTAAAACAAGAGAGTCCAACTTTTGAGCATATGTACTCTTCGCTCCATGATTTCAGAAGATTAATAATAGGTTTTATGTCAGTTTGGATATCCTAGTTTTGTTTTGTTTTATTTTACTTTAAAACAATTTTAGTGAACAAACTTATTTTAGTGGATCTAGGAATTTACATACAAAAATTAAAAGGTAAAATACCATACAAAATATTAGAAAACAAGTAAATTAAATGTGACATTTGACTTTTCTTCACACATTCGAAAGAGTTATGTTTACTGATCTGAATCTCAGATACATTTTAATGCATTTTTCATATTATTCAAAATTAAAGTAGTTCCTATTTTTTAATGACCTCTGCAGACATTATACAATTCTGTAAAATATGCATTAAATATTTCAAATATTTCATTGAATAGTATAAATAATTTTCTGAAACTATTGTAAAATAGTTAGAGGTAGTTAAGTATTTATTAAATTTCTTTGCGGATTTTTCCGCAGTGCAATACAAATATCCCTTCCCATGAATTATTCATAGTTTATCCGCATTTGCGAAGCAAAGGTTGTGTGTAAATACCTCAAAGTTTTTCTATTAACGGAATAAAAATTCTATTCTCGAAGTTATAAAAATGAAATATTTTCGGTTTAAATAGAGTTCAAAAATAATTATGAAATAATGATAAATATTGCTATAAAATAATAACAACATGTACAAAATTAATCAGTATGTAGTGTGCTTATTTTTTTATATAAATTCTGCTGTAAACTGTTGTTTTTATATAAATTCTGTGTATATGTATATATATATATATATATATAATCTGTTCTAAGTAAAAAATAAATAAACTGCTCTAAACAAAGTGGAATATTTAAGTAAATTTGCGCAATTTTGTTGCTTAAATGTAACACTTTTTTATATTAATTATAAATATTCTGTTGTAAAAACACATTAAAAAATCATTACATAATGACGTTAAAATATTTGAAATGACGTATCAGTTCTACATAAAAATGATTTTTATGTACGAAAAGTACTCAATACACACTGGTGCAGTTGCTATTGTTGTTCACCTGTCAACTCTAACCATTTCCTCAACCTTCCGCATTGTGCTGTTGTAATCTCAGCAGGACGAATACTTTGTTCTTCGTCAACAACTTTTGAACGCCCCTGCTTATTTTGTACAAAAGTTGTCTCATAAATCCGACATTGACATCTTACAGTCGGACAGTGCTGCCACCAATTGGCATATTTGCAAACAATTTACTATTAATTTCTGACCTCTCATATCGGTTTGTGACCTACTTACTGACTGTACTTCGTAAAACAATATACATCAAGAAAGCACTTACTCTAAAGAAAATGCACTTTTCTGTAAACGAAGAAAAAATTTGAATCTTTCTATGGTACATGGAACGAATCTGAATATGAACAAATATTTAGAATGTAACATGAATTCATGAATGTTTACATGAATATAATTTACTTTTCTTGGTTTCTTAACTCTTTCTGAATCAACATCTCCGATTTGAAAAATGATTACTCTGATCTTAGAATACATCATTTCATTTCAAGCGTGTAAGAAATAATATAAAAATATAAATTATATAAAAAAAAAAGTTATTGACTAAAAGTTCCTTTTTTCGCGCCTGCAATAAACATAAAATCACGTACATTTCCAAAATATTTTCTGTTTTCTAATACAAAATTGTAGCCTATACTAACTTCCCTTTGTAAAAATCTATATTTGTCTACGTCTCCAACATTTATATTTTTATAAAATTTATAATGTTTATTTTAGGTATAGCGATGCAAAACTGCTCAAATGATAAATAACGCGTTGACAGCAAAATTTAACTCAGTAGCATCATCTATTGAGAATTACATGAACAATTTATATTTACTGCTGTATACGGTGATAGCATCAATATATAAAACCGCCTTTTAACACGTTCACGCCGGCTCGATGGGTCACACTCGACTGTCTCAGAGTTGTCAAGTCTCCGGCTTTTTGCACACCACTATTATTTTAGAGAAAAATTATTCCTTTAAATCGCCCAATTGTTCTAATTAAATAAAACAACATTTTCTGTATTAAAATACTGGTATCCAAAAAGCCGGAGACTTGACAGCTCTGAGACAGTCGAGTGTGACCCACCGAGCCGGCGTGAACGTGTTAAAGCTAACATTATAAGGACATTAACTTTTTGGTATGTTGCAGATATGCGACGTGTTGATACAGATATTTAGCATTGTTTTCGCAAAGTATTTTCACTATAAAGTTTCCGACTCTAAAAAAATATAAAACCATTCAAGATTCCCAAACACTATTAAATATTCATTCACTATTAAATAACTTTCCTTTGGAATATTAATATTTTCTTTTAGCTGGAGTAAAATCAATATATTTTTACATTTTATTTTAAAATCTGCTTCGATATATTTATATTAAAATCAATCATCCTGAATATTTTTAACAATATATATGAAAAATGTGTATAGATTATAAACAATTATATTTTAAAATTTATTTAAGTATTCTATATTTTAAATCTATTTATATAGTTAAAACATTAACCGGCGCAAGGTGTATATTAAAAATAACATTTTGGAAATAATCAGAATTTAATATATTGGAAAGCCTTCTAAATTTCTGTAAGAGTAAAGCAGGTTCATTGAAGATAATAAAATTTGTTACGAAAAAATTAACGTCCGTAAATAATGTTGATGATGTTATTTAAAAGATAATAACGGAACTTCTTGAAGCAAAATATTAACTTTTTCGTTCCCCGATAAAAGTATTTTAATTATATTAACAGAGAGGGAAAATAATAAAATAAACGACGTCATTAGATTGAATGGTATGAAAGGCTGTGAAACATAAAATACTTTTTATTTTAGTCATTGATTTTATTTATGATTCATTTTAGCATAATTTTTTGAAGAAATATTTTGTAAATCACATTAAATCGAAAGGAAATATATTATAAAAACAAAGCTAATATCACTTAGATTATATCATTTCCATAAATTAATTATTGAACAATAATACAGTGTGATTATAAATGTATATCTCAACTTTAAAGGACTATTAATTAAAACAAAAGAAGTAAAACCCTGTTGTTAATAGGAAATGAAAAATAACGGTTGAAAGTTTAAATTGAACACAGCTATAAGCGTTCAATGTGAGTCCCTGCAGAAACACCAACGATATCGAAGTGGTACAATAACTCATCCCACACTTGTCTCATAATAATTTTTACAATAATTTACGACTTTTCCATCATGTTCGGTGCGTATGGCTGGAGATGTATGTGTTCTAAGTTTTTCAACATCAGTTGGTAGTGGTTGAACAAACACCTGAACTTTTGATGAAGCCCAACAAAAAATCTTGCTGATAAAAGTGTGTAATGAATAATATCATAAGACGAAACGCAATTTTTCACCTTGATTCAACATAAAATAAATAATGTGGACATTAAAAAGGTCCACAATCTTACTTAAAAGGCGACTAAAGTAATGAAAAAGATGTTAAAAGTTTAAAACTTACATTTTATTTAATACATAGTTTGGATGAATTACACCTTTTTCTAGATAAAATAAATGGATTTGATGATAATATGCAATTCACTCTTGAAATTGAGAAAAATGGAGGTTTACCTTTTCTTGACGTTAATTTGATTAAAAACAACGAAAACCTCAACATTGACAGAAATGCATATAGAAAACATATCAGATCAAATAATACGATCCCATATAATACTTCATCACCATTTTTATATAAAATTGCAGCTTACAAATTTTATATTCGACGAGCTTTTAAAGTATGTTCAGAAAAATATTTAGAAAAAGAGCTTAATACCATTAGAGACATTGCTGAGGAAAACGGCTTTTCCACAACCCTCATGAATAAACTTATCTATGAATTCAGTTTTCATGACAATATCAAAAAAGAAAACCATAAAGAAATGATATATAAAAGTTTAACTATTCCCCTGGTCTGGAAAAAAATTAAAATATGCTCTACTGAAACACAATATAAATTTAATAGTCTGTCCAACAAGAAAATTAAAAGAGTTAATTTGTACGAAAATAGGTCCAACACCGAAAGATGAATTAGCTGGTGTATATACCATTCATTTTAGAACTGACAGCAATAGACTAATGGAGTACATCGGAATGACCAAAGGAAAACTCAAAGAAAGAATAAAAGAACATAAAGCAGATATAAAATTTTGTCGTCAATCCACAGCTTTTTCTTATTTAAATTTCAATCAGAATATCGCAATAGATTTTGATCATGCAAAAATCATATTCCCAACATCGAATTATTACGCATCCACTATAAGAGAATCCATAGAAATCCTATGTAAAAGCAATCAAGTATGTAACGTCGTCCTATCGTACATTATTCCCAGTTTGTGGTTCAATATCCTGAAAATAAATCCTGAAAACCTGAGCAAAGTGAAGTAATAAAATTTTAAGCACAGAAGTTAAATATTTTCTTCTACCCATGGAAACTGCGTATGAGAAACAAAATGATGTCATAAAATAAATGGACCTGCAATTAAAAATAATACTATATATTTCCTCTAATTATATTCAATCTAAGAAACTGCTACTGCTACTTCTACCTTCAACTCCAGTAATTATTGCCTCTCTCATTTTCAAAACAAAGTTACGTATTTGTATAAATAA
Organism: Maratus speciosus; assembly: GCA_963932465.1. Taxonomy (NCBI): domain Eukaryota; kingdom Metazoa; phylum Arthropoda; class Arachnida; order Araneae; family Salticidae; genus Maratus; species Maratus speciosus. Next base: position 76,729,716 of record OZ010795.1, on the reverse strand, counting down.
ACAACATTTAGTTAGTTAGATATTCTCTGATGATGAGCGTAGAAGACTTGAAAGTATTAAGAAGTTTTAAATAAAATGTATATTTTAAACTTTTAACATCTTTTTCATTACATTAGTCACCTTTTAAGTAAGATTGTGGACCTTTTTAATGTTCACATTATTTATTTTAGTGTGTGATGAGTTATCATACCGCCACGACATCGTTCTTGTTTTTGGAAGGACTCATATTGAAAACTTATAACTGTGTGGAATTTAAACTTCCAACTGTTATTTTTGATTTCCGATGAACAATAATGTTGACTTTTTTTGTTATATTTTAATAGCCCTGTAAAGATACGATATCCCTTTATAATCACCCTGTGTATAGCAATTAACGTATAATTGTAACATTTTTTTTACAGAATTATTTTCTTCTAATACACTATCTATAATATTCAGATGTATTTCCATAAAATTAAAGCTGACAATTTAAACATGAAAACGTGATATTTAGAAAATCAAATAACCGTAAAAATATAATTGTATATCTAAAATCTACTAGGCGCAGTCAATAAATATCGAGACAGAAGCTATTTCAAACAATTTATTTAAAACTCAAAAATATTGTCCACGATTGCTTAGGCGCCTACACTAGTAACTCAAAAAGACCCGGACGATAATGTTAATCCTATGATAAAGTTATTTTCAAATATCTCGCTTGAATTAGGATTTTTTTTTTTTTAAATATGAAACCAAAATCAAAAAAGTAAAAACTACCCCGGTTGTAGATCGTCCTCAGCTACCCTGTGAAAAAAATATCATTCGAAAATATCAAAATTCAAGCCAGATATTTGGAAATAACTTCCCCATAGGATTAATATTATCATACAGGTCTTTTTGAGTGTAGGCTCTTAAGCATTTATCCCCCTGTGACACTAGTCACACAATGCCATGCTCATAGAAAACCTTTGGCTGTTGTTTGAACCCGTTGTGTACAGATTCCTTCATATCATCGTTCGTTTGAAACCATTGTCATCGCGGTGCTTTTTTTTAATTCACCGAAGATATGGACGGGGAATTGGGACAGACTTGGTGAACTCATCGACATTCTCCCCATTAATACTACACTGCAAAAATAACGATAATAAACCGTAAATAAACAGTAGTATACCATCTAATGTATTAATATACCATATATAACTACTTAATGGTACATTGCGGTTTGTTTTACAGTTTATGATTGCCAATTTTACGATGTAATACTGTCGCCCCAACTGCCAGTATTATACTGTAAAATCAAAGAAAAAAATTGCAGTGTAGGCCTGAGCGCTGACAGAAAGATAGCGGCTGTTGAAGACTGATTTTTTTTTTCAGCGTGCGTATGGTCCCTTGTATTTTAGTACAGATAATTTGTAGAGTTTTTTCCGCTTTATATATCTGAGATTAAACAAGTCAAGGGAATATTTTATAATATATTGGTGTTTAAATTTAGGGGACCGTACATCCGTTTGAAAAAAAACCGCCTAGGGCAGCCAGCATTTTTGTGTCAGCGCTCATTTGCTAAGGGGGCGGTACAAACAACATACCTATGTTGGACACGCCTCAATGCTCCACATCCACGCGTCATTTCAATTGACATGCGCGTACTTAACGAAAGTGCTTTCTCTACTCTTTACCTTCACATGGACATACAGCGCTCCATATAAATATTTTTCATTAGTCCATGGAATTCAAGACCTCGTACACATTCCGCTGTCAAAAATCGTACAACTCCTCTCTGCTGTTCTTTAGATGACCCTTGAGGCATCACTTTTAGAAACGGAAAAAAATGGACTTGTCTGTTGCTCGGTTATCTTCGTTTTATCATAGTTTGCATGACACATGCCGCAACCAGGCGAATGAAAGACGAGAATTTACGTCACACCAGAAACTACTTTTGAGGCCCGTCTCAATGTTTCTAAATACAATACTTTTCGTTTAATGGCCTCGTTATTTATTCAGTGTACGTAATATATACATATGCGTCTTTTATTTCCTCCATTTGTTTAGAAAAAAACAATAATAATACAAAATATAAGATATTAATTATTTCAAATTATAAATTTTAGTATTTAAAACCAATAGTTGACCATAGTGGTATATATTTGGGAAAGCAAGCATTTCTAGCTCATACTCATATAATATTTCTGTTATAGCTTTTGTTTCAGTATTGCATTACTGTGAAAGATAATTCAGTACTGTATCTTAATCTTGAATATACCATTTTGCAGTATGAAGTATATTCCGCATCTTTTTGAGCGGATTAAGTATGCTTTGAAGAAATATAATGTAATTCTTATCGCTAAACAACCGACAAAATTAGAGTATCTGGTACACAGAAAGATTGATCCTATAGGTAATTATAATAAATCTGGAGTTTATATTGTCCCTTTTAAAGTTGGTGGCAGTTCAAAAAAGTATACTTATGTAGGAATGACCTCTCGCAAATTATTGGAAAGGATTAAAGAGCATATGACAGATATAGAAAAGGGTAAACTATCCACAGCTCTATCCCGGTTAAGTCAAGTTAAAGATATTGATATCATATTCAAAGAAGTTAAAATCATTGCACATGCATCACTTTATAATATTTGTATAGTTAGAGAGTCGTTGGAAATTTTGGCAAGAGGCTGGAGTACCTGTAATGACGTTCTATCATACATACCAAGAATCTGGCTTAAAATATTAGGTGTAACAGGTGAATTTGGTTTTGATTAACCATTTCCCACCTCCGTCCCACCCTTCCCCCCTCTCTTTTTCTGAGTAAATGCTCATCACTGTTTTTCCTTCCTTCCCACCCTCCTATTTGCGGTTCGTTTAGTTTCGCCCTTTGATATTTAACCAGCTGTTTGTCTTTCATTCGGCAGTGATCTTTCCCTGATGACGACTGATGGCTCAGTCGAAAGCGCTCGGGATTTAAACATCATATGACTCCAATGTTTCAACAGCTTCATTGTTTTTTTAAATGTTTTAACATTTGTATTTTAGCACCTATTAAGTCCAGATATATTGTGAATTTGATACTCATATTTCTCATTTATTTTATTAAGGTGAATGTGTCGTTCAACTTGAAATATAGTTTTTCTATATTTATTTAAAGTATTTTACATTCGTTGAAATTTTTAATAATTCTTACACACAAGCAATTCTTGGGAAATAATATAAAATTTACCAGAAATATGGTGAGACCTATTTCTAAAATGAATATATAAATTCCATATAAAATATATATTCACTTAATATAAAAAAATCTTATATTGTAAAAGGAAATTAGTGTCGTGTTGTAATACTTTTTTGTTTTATATTTGCGTTGTGTTGCTGATATTGATTGCAGGATCTTAAACATAATCTCATTTCATTTTTTTTATTATTGTCAATGTTTATAAGGGGAAAAACTGTAAATACATTCCACGCTTTTAACTCAAACTAAAATATGCCTTACTACAATCCGTTGATGATACTAAATGATTGCAGTGTTTAGCATATATCCCCGTAAGTTAGTCCATGCGACCAAGGTTAAGATTCAAATTTATGGATATTTTGTCATACCTCAGTGTTTGATAAACATTTTATAATCCCTGAAGTGATTAAAGATTGAGAGAACCTCCTCCAGGTCAAAATTCGAACTTGTGCCTGTCACCACTACGATCCCGAAGCTATTCCTTCTACTGTAAATACATGAACGACTTTAAAAAAGGTTTATACCAATAATTAGTAATCACTATTAGCCCCCGGAACGGTATGCTATTTCTTTCTCCAAGCTTATTTTGTGTCGACCCCAAAAAATAACGTACCTTACAGAAGCCAGCCGTAAAAAATAGCAGTACGATTAAATACTCTATAGCAATTTTTTAAACTTCTTAGGATCTCACATTTTCAATTTTTATACCGTCGTATTGGGAAAAAGAAGTACTTTTAAACGCAATTTATTTGAAAAGTGTATCTCTATTTATTTTTGAAATATTACATTTTTTGTAGTTTTTACCACGATTTGCTTAATTTTGGCAACTCAAGTACTCCATTTATGTAGAAAGTAAAGGGAAAATAGTTGAAAAATAGCAATTATATCTTTTTGTTGCCATTCTCCCATAACAACCAAAAGAAAATGTAATTAAAATACGTGCTATTTTGAAAAAAAATGTAAACGAACAACTTCTGTTAAAACATGAGCTATTGTAAACTATATTTAATTTTTTAAGTATCTATAGACGCTTTCAGTGTGACGTCAGTCATGACATTTTGGTTGGAAACTGACTCCAAACAAAACATATGCGTCATTTCCTTTTAAATATAAATCGTGGAAAATGTTACGAGTACATATCAAGTATTAAAACACTTAGATGTGAGATATAGATATGAGATATAGCTGTAACACACAAAAAATAGAAAATACAACATAGCAACCGTTTGTTTGAAGTCAGTTCCAACAAAAGCGTCATGACTGACGTCACGACTGACGTCACGACTGAAATCGTCTATATTAATGTTACAAACAAATGAAGGCCTATGAATCATTAGAAAGCTCTTTTTTTGTCAGTTTCCTTTAATGACGGCATCTTTTTGCTGCATTTGTATATTATTTTGCGATAGTGACATCCTATGCATGTGTTACTGTAGATGTTTAAGAGTGGATCGTAAACGTGGAATTCTTAAGCGGATGCGAATGACGTCCTTTTACATCAAATAAAAGTGTGTGCTTTAAGTATTAACATTGAAATATGTTTTGTACTATTTGTATATATATTTTTTTTTTCATCGAGGGCAACACTAAATTCTGAAAAAGCAGAATTCCTGTTTTATAGTTCCTATTTATGATTTTTACCAAGGATTATATACAACTGAATTATATGACTTATAGGAATTATGCTCAACTTCTATATTACGATCAGTTTCGTTCCCAGTAATGTACATTATTTTCCAAGATTAGATTAATTTTTGGGCGATTTGTATTTTGGTTTTGTTTTATCTATTTTTTTTTATTTATAAATAAGCCTTTTCTTGATTTATGAAAATTTAAAAGAAAGCTTAGCATAGTTTCGTTGCTTTCACTAAAACGTGTAGGAAATACACGTTACAGTATAATATTGCGCTAATATTGATAGTGTTGTTCTACAAATTCCCCATAATTAAAAAAAAAAAAAAAAAAAAAAAAAAAAAAAAAAAGATGAAATAAGTAGAACGAAATCTTCAAATATAAGAAAACGTAATCGACTTGAAACCTATAATAAACTCATTTTATCTAAATAGGCATAGTTAAAATATTTTAGCAAAATATAGACGGCCGCAGAATTCGCGTAGCGCGGCGTTCCAGTTGTCCATACCTAAGTCCCATTAGCCCAGACTCTCTAACAGAAGTCAGGTTGAGAAGGGAAAAAAAAATGGAAAATTCCGTCCGCGTTCCTTTCGCTTTTCTTCTGTATTCCGACCAAGGTTGCCAGTTTGGCCTCCAATTTTTATCCGAAATTTCAAATTCATACCGGAAATTACGAAAGTTTTTTGATTTAAGCGATTGTTAAATGTCTCTTATTATACAAAACATAAAATACTATTCTTTATTCCTGGTATTAGCTCTAAATTTTGGAATAAAATTGGAAGCCAAACTGGCAACCGTGATTCCGACTCTCTAGCGGAAGCATGGGAGACAGGAGAAAAAATCAAGCCGACTACACCAGACCAATTTAACAGCAAATTTACACGAATTAAAGACATCGAAGGGTGAGTAAGTGTTGGGCTGGGGGTCCTGGAACCATCGGACGACCCTTGCGGATTTGAGCTTGATATTCGTCTGCTATTTTCACATGCATCATTATGGAACTTACTTCGATTACTTACCAATAAAATTCAATGTTAATTGAAATCAGGGAAATCCCAGAAACCGCTAAAGCTTAATTGTTCATAAAGATATTTAAATAAATTATGTTTAAAAATTTTATTTTAGCGATGCAGATTATGTTACAGTATAATTCCCTTATTAATTGAAGTATTATTAATTGTATTGAACACAGTAATTATAATTATTATTATTAATTGAAATTTTATTTTAGCGACGCAGATTATTTTACAGTATTATTCCATTGAATTATTATAAAACTTTAGCAACTGAAACTATTTTTAAATAAGAAATTTATATATAGTCATAACTAAAAATACCATATCCCTACTTTTGAAATGTGCCGAAATTTCTGACATCTATTTTTTTTTTCCCTAAATAAAATTCAACGTTATGAAAAGAAACTTTTGAAACTTCTACAGAAAAATAAATATTATTATTTAGACATTTAGAGAAATATTATAGTTTTATATTACAATTTTATTAAATTTTTTTCTTGTATAGAAAACGTACTGTATTATTCTGTGTTTCTGGAATATAACTTTAAAAATACATATATATGACATTTAACCATTATTTCATTAATAGAAAGAAACATTTCGTTGAAACTATTGGAAATAGTTTAGCTAAATAAAAATATTTATTAAATCTCAGTGTCAATTTCTGAGCACCGCAAAACAAATATCTCGTGAATTATTCAAAATATCTGAATCTGCAAACTAGGGTTGTATTTCTTTACAGCGAAGTTTTTTTTTTTCTTTATTAACACAAAAAATATTTTTCGCATTAAACAGCCAAAAAAAAAAAAAAAAAAAAAAAAAAAAAAAAAAAAAAAAAAAAAAAAAAAATTACTGGTATAGGTTTTCCAAATAAATATAGAAATATACAGATTTAAAAAAAAAAATAATTTTGATATATAGCATTGAATTTATTGTCGTACGGTTCAACGTAATTTTTATCATAAATAAGAAAAAATAACGTGATGATAATAGTAATGCATGTATTTGCCATATAAGAGATGGTACTTTAGCTTCAAAATAATTACACAATATAATTAGTATAATTATTAGTACATAAGATTATTTGTTTAAATGTTAACAGTAAGATTATTAAATATTCCCCTTTAATTCTAGTTTGTGTTAAAACTTACAAAGTCCAAGTTTTTTTTTTCTTTTATTAATATCGTAATTTCATGTTTTTAGCCACACAATTATTTTACATTCAAGAACAAAAAAAAAATATTGTATGAGCATTCTGAGTTAATGTGTATCTCCATCCTACTAACAGAGCCGCAAATCATCGTAAAAATATGTTCGTAGTACAGGGTTCGTACGGGTACCGTTATTTTCAAGGCAAAATATCAGTATTTTTTCATAGTAAAATAAATCTCGTTTAAACGGACGAAATTTGGCCGTATTTCAAGAGAAATTTTCCATAAGAAAATACTGGTGCCGTGGAATTTCTTAATCTGGGAATTCAAGCACCCGTACGAATCCTGTAGTACCATTCGATAGCTAATAACGTCTATTAATTAATATTAAACTTTAAATTAGGGAGTTACAAACCTACAATTGTCAATGCTACCACTTAATTTTGAAATAAAATATTCATATTTCGACAGTTTATGTCTTTGGATTCCCAAAATAAAGAGTAATTATGTCATGTACTCGAAGCGTAAAGCGTCTAGAAAACGGTTTATGTTAAATAATTTATTGTTTACAATTCATTTTTTTTCAGACAGTTTTTCAAAATAGATTTATTTTTGAAAATTTACAGGTACAATGTTTCTCATTTACAGAGGTTTGCATAATGGGAAAGCCATCCTCATAGGAAATATGGCTTCTAAAGATACCTCAGGACTCTTAAAGCTTCAAAATTTTCTAAATTTTAATTTTTTTAAATGTTAAACTACTATTTTTCCTGAATAAATTTTATATAATATTTTTTATTGAAATTCCCATTGGAAGAGACGTAATGTCTTTTAGAAATATACACGCCTAATAGCTGAAAAGGCGTTTCGGAAATTTTGAAGTACTTTTTCACCAAGTCACGTTTTTGGGCATAACGCGCAGAATATACCGAAAACTTCTGAATAATTTTTTCAAGAAATTTTCAAAACACATATTTTATATTAGTTTGTATAAATTAAGCTTAAAATTTCATTTTTATTGTTCAAAAAAATATTTTTTAGGGGATTATATTGTTGAAATTTTCAAACGTTTCTATTAGCTAAATACAACTTTGTATTAAAAGTATAAAAATACTTTAAATACAAATTTATTTAGATTCAGGATAATTACTACTGTCTGAAGTATAATTACGCACAAAAAATTTCATTCTTGTTGCAAAATTTAATTTGCAATCCAGCGCATAAGCTGTTATGCGAATTTTCTTTCGACAACTGTCTGACAGTTCGGAACGCAATATAAATACTAATTCTGCATCTAACAATTTTCTATTTACATGACATGAAATAACACGCCTATACCTTTCATCCAATAAAAATTTTGCTTTTAAGTCATATACATTTTAAGATATTAAATGTTTAAAATTGTCTTTTTTTTTCTTTTTTCCGATTTTAAGAGTCCTTAGACCCCGTAAAAAAATACATATTTTATTGTGATAAAAAATTAGTTTATTTCGGATCGAAACTTGTGAGAGAAGGAAATGAAATTACTTTTACGAATCATTTACAAAATATACAAAAGGATTTTTTTTTTTTTACTTTTACGTTGCTTCAGAAAGATAAATGCACTTTCCTTTTTTTTTTCTTTTTTTTTATTGCAGTTTTTTTTTTTTAATTTATCCATTGTTACCCTTTTTCCGTTGTCAATACGATGATGACGTCAATCACTCGTTAAGACTTCGAATAAACTATATTTCGATAGGCTGTCACCACCACTATATGCGTGATATCGGACACTATGTGAAAAATCAGATGCATAATGATTAAACACTAACTTATTCGGTTACAATTAAAGAATAATTTAGTACAGATTTATTACATAAAAAAATTATACACTATTTTATGCTCGGATGTAGCAGATCCTGCCTAATACTAGGTCATGCGTTCAAATAATGCGTATGTACTGGGTAGTATTGTTAAATTGTGCGCTATTCCCTTCTCACCTTATCGAACTTAACAAGGATTACCGGAGATCCACCCCTCCCTTCGCATACACGTTTCTCCCCGCAGGAGTAACTTAGTTTTTTAGGAACACTTTCACTGGAAAATACACGGCTACAACCTACAGTCTCTCACAACGAGATTACGGCCAAGACTACCCACACTCTCTTACCAAGAGGCTATAGGCAATACTACCTCACACTCAATAGTACTTTCTACTTCCAAAAAAAAAAAAAAAAAAACACGCGAGGTCTCCCATGTACAATCACGCAATCACCTTATCTGCCACTGCACTTCGCTTCCTCGCCCAGTTATTGAGTAGAGTAAACAAAGATCGCATTTTGTTCCTTTATCTAATTTTTCTTTTGTCTCGTATGTAAGATAAATACCGATTTGTCGTCTACTTAATGGATCTTTACAAGCTCCACTTCATAATAGGGTCATTCCATGCAAAATGAGCAAATCAGCTGTGGCACACATGTCACAGATTTTAATCAAAATCAGTCTATAAGTAGATCATATCTATTTATGAGTAAATGTAAAATAATAGATTTCTGGATTGTTAATTTAAGTATCAAAATTTATATTAAAAGTGAATGTAAAATCGAGGTATTGTCTATGTGCTTAAAATTTCAATTTCGATTATTAGCCTTAGGAATGGAAAGAATATATTAAAAATTATTTATAATTAGGAGTGAATGATAATTAACAGACTGGCATAAGTTAGTAATTGTATTTTTATTTCGTATCGTGAAAAAAATTATTTTTGAAAATTTTTGAGGGAAAAAAGCAATATTTCTATTAATCCTTTACACATGAAGGACAGCCTTGACAAGCTGCAAATTGCTACACCTTATAGCTAAAAGTATATATTTGAAATATCGAAAGTTTTATTCATGCCTTTTTTATTCCTTAATGAGAAAAAAAAATAAATAGTAAAAAAATGTTGAGGGTAAAATGCAATATGTCAATCTCTTTTTTTTAAGTCAAGGAAAGCTTTATTAAACTTTTAAATTATTTGATATTACAAATAAATGTATATACTTTAAATACAGAAACTTTTATTCTTGCTTTCAGTTTATTTTTGCCTCAAGAAAATTTTAAATTAGAGTAGAAAGAACTGGCTAGGCTAAAAGAAAAACTATATATCAATTCTAAATTCAAATAAAACAACTAGATGGCAGCACTAAATATCTTTTCCCATGAAATCGTGCAATATTTTAAGATACGCGGGCGAATTCAAAGAGGTATAGTGAATGGAATCTAGAAAACATTACTATTTTGAACCCCTTTTTCTTATGTTAGGAATTAAAAGGCAATCTTGAATTTTTTTTAACGTATTATGGAGTTATTAATCTTTATGTCAGTGCAATATTGTTACTGTCGGGCCTGTCCCTTTTTTATTTTTGACTTATACAGAAGAAGAAAAATCATGATTTTGTAATTTTTTTTAAAGTTTCTAACTTTTTTTGAAGATGAAGGAAATAAATGGCCACTTTAAAACTTGGGGAATTCGATCTACATATGACATACTACATCAGGCATAAATTTCACAGAGGTTTTTTAATTCCTTTGATTTTTATAACGATTCTAATTTTCTCAAAATTCACAAATTTTCAATTTTTGCAACCAATTTATAAATAATCATGGTGTTACTAGATTATTATTACTCAGTAAATAAGAAGATAATTTTTCAGAGTTTACAAAATTAAAAAAAAAAATCCTTTCTGTTAAACAGCTTTCAAGATACAGAACTTCAAACTTGCAACTTTGGACGATTGCGCACATGCCATTCTATATCACAAGTTTTTTAAATGTCCAAAACTGCTAAAAAAAATTTATTTTTTGTCAAGATATTTTGCAGAGCATTACTTTGAATATGAATTGAACCTGTGCATCGAATTTTATTAAAATTGGTTAGTATGTGGCCACGACTTTTTCTTAATTTTTGCTCATTTTACGTGGAATGACCCAATAAGAAATAAAATTTTCTACCCAAGTACGTAGAACGTGGTTTATATATCATTCTATATATATAAAAAAAGTTTTGATTTGGAAATGGACCAATGAAAATCTGCGTAGATCATCCGGGTATATTCCTACTAGATCGGGATCCATATTTTTTATGACCGGGGCCTTTCTTCTTTAATATTAAGAAAACTGTTTCATATAAAGATATGAATATCGGCGGTATTACAGAGACATGTTTGATAAATACGCTGATGAAGACAGTTTTTAAATCGAATAGTTATTTAAAGAGATATTTAATGTTAAAGATGGTTAAAAATCGTTCCATTAAAAATGTTTTATAGGAGAAAAACTATACATAGGAATTTAAACACTTTTAGATCATTTTATACATTGGAAGTTTCCGATGTGCAGACTGCAATTTTCTTTTTAATTTGACTCATTTTTTGAGGATTTATTTCTATTATAAATTCAAATTTTCAGCATTTCGAGAGATATTTTTTACACATTTTAGAAAAGGGCAATCATTTTAAACTGTTGCCAATTTTAAAAATAGCGCAAAGAATAATAATTTCCTTTAAAAAAAAAGAATTATTTACACGTGGCTATTATAAGCAGAAAAAAAAACTTTCAAATTAGAATTAAATGATTACGTGTTAAAAATCAGGAAAATATTGAAAATTACATCATAAAAACTACAGTTACACGTGAATTTTAAAAGGGAAAGAAACTTTTATTTACTAAATTCATTATTATGCGTTAAAAGTCTCAAATGAATGAAATTACGTCATATTTAAAACGGCCAAATAAGTAAAAGTGGGCAAAACACTTCAAATTAAAAAATATGAGACATTTATATCATATTTTCAGATAATCTTTTCAACTATTATCGTGAATTCTAAGAACTCGCAAATAATATTTCCTTTCTAACAATAAAAGTATGTTCATGTGAATATTAAAAAGAGAAAGGAAACTTTGGTAAAAATTACATCAGATTTAAATCGATACATTTAAAAGAAGTTTCTCATAGCGTTGTTAAAAAGTACCGAGAGACAAAGACTCTGTGCACTTAACTCATTTTACATTAGCTTACCTTCAAACTTTTAACACTTTTCAACAAAGTTGAAAAGTGTTATTGATTTCGGTTTGTCTGTTCGCGCTCTAACTCTCGTAAATATACTCGGATCGCACTGAAATTTTTGGTTATTGACGTTTAGCCTAGCACGAACCCTATTTTAAATGAAGTTTGTAGCATGTTTAGTTCATTTACAGGGACAGTCAAAAGTATTCCGTTACATTACGGCCAATCGGAAAAAAATCATTTCAAATGAATTTTAAAGATGTTACACCCTTTCAAACATAATAAAAAATATATGCATTTACGAAGTGCACTAAAATATGCAGAATATTCTGTAGCATATGCGGTGCAACGAATAGTTACTATTCATTTACAGGGCTACACAAAAGAATTCCATTACAAATGGTATTGGGGGAAATTGTTTGCAGCGTATTTTAATTATACAAATTCATATATAATAAAATTGATATACGTCGGTGAGGCTTACTTAAGTTATTTCATGTATAATACGAAGTGCATAGCATTTACAGGAACATACAAAACATTTCAGACAAGTATTTTCTATCCGAAGTACTGTTGTATATTAGCGGCGATGGCAGGGAATGCGTTTTTAATTGTGATATGCGCTTTTAAGTTTCCCTATATTTATGCATACTATATGGTGTGTGTAAATGTTACAGTTGATATACAGGGCTAAGCAAATGAATTCTTAAAGGTTACTGAGTTTGACCGTAATTTGCTGAAAGGTGGGTTTAAAATGAGTTATGCTGAACTGCATGTAGTTTTCTATGAAATGTTTGTAGAATATAGATAAAAATATATACAGGGACACGCAAATAATTGGATACATGTCCGCCTACAGAAGATAAATTCTGGAAATGCGATTTCAGTAGTTTTAAGTGATTTAGTTTGAATTAAAGTTTAGCTAAATAGTGGCGTGTAATAAAGGTACTAGGTAAACAACGGCTGAACAAAAGTATTGAAGTATGTTTCAATCTATTAGTATAAATTGCTGAAAGATAAATTTCAACATGTTATACGTTTTCTTGCTAAACTAAATTTTCTGTTATATAGTATATATATCAGCCTACAGATCAAATACAGGGCTGTTCGGAGGAATTGGAATAAATATTTGGCTATGGATGGCAACTGCTAAAATCAGTTTTTTAAATGTTTAGTTAGTTATCTTATTTACCTTATTTCCCTAAATAACGAAGTTTTGTTAAAGCTTTCAGGGAGTGTTAGAAAATGTTTCACAATCTATGCCGTACGCATGATTTTTCTTTCTTGTTTTTAATAAAAGACAAAAACAGCCATTGTATCTCTTAGCAGCGACTGATTTCATCATAAAAATCTCCAATCAAAGGAAATTGAATGAAAACCCGTTTACAGAGAGACCGTCATTTTTTTGAAAAAATTATAATTCAATCTTTTTAAGGCCGATAAAATTAGCATGCTTTTAGAATCTGCGGTGTCTGAACGGGGGTTGGCGAGCGTAGCTCGTAGGGGGCAGAGCCCTCTAGTAAAATAAAATAAATAAAATAAAATAAAATAAATTAACAGTAATCTTAATTAGCCACACGCTTATTAAACAGAAATGTGACATGCATTATTATTTTTAAATGAAGATTTATGCATTTAATTTTTTATCACTAGTTGGACAGTGAACGGTCATTATAGCATATACCAAATGAATGTATTTCCGTTCGAAATTGGAATTTCATTATAAAATAAGTTTAAAAAGCGCAAAGAAAAAATAAGTTAAATAAATAAGTAAAACAGTTTTAAATAAAATTTCTGGTTTAAAATATTTTTATTAAACTTGAGTAAAATTTCCCGTCTTTCTAGTGTTAAATGAAGATCAATAGTGTCTACCTAATAATATTTACATTACAACTCAATTCCGTTGATATAGGTCAGAACAAACCAAAAAGTTTCGTTTTCAATTTTTCGGTTTCTTCGTTCAATTATCTTTAAAACGACCCTTTTTGGTTTGTTCTGAACCTCAAATGCATAACGAACTTAATTTTAACAGGGGAATTGCTATCGATCGTGTTTTCTCTATTAGTTATAATAATAAAATCATCAGGAAGTTTGACAGCACTTCGGTTCACGATAGAGATGTGGATTTCCCACAAGAGTATTTAGAAAGATTCAATATTTACCTATTATGTCTGAAAGACTCAGACAATTTTACATTAACTAGGGGGCTCTGCCCCCTAAGAGCTACACTCGTCAACCCTCGTTCAGACACCGCAGACTCTAAAAGTACGCTAATTCGATCGGCTTCGGATCAGAAGATTTCGGAAGATTGAAATATAATTTAAAAAACGGTGGCGCTCTCCCTATAAACGGATTTCTATTAATTTCTCTTTGATTGGGGAATTTTAAGGCCAAATCCGCTGCGGTACCACTTGATTATCCCGTCCACAAATTTTGCCAAATTATATAAATAGCCAAACCACTCGCCAAATTATACAAATTGACATAATTTTTATTTTAAATAACGAAAGAACAAACAAATTACTGCAACATTAATAAAAATATGAATAAAACGCCGAAATAAAAATATCTTGATGGCGTAGACTTGCTTAAAGTAAGTGAATGTGACATTTACGATTAACCATTATTAGCATTTGATCTTATAGTTTGGCGAATGATAGATTTTTGGTCGACGGGATAACTAAGTAGTACCAAAGATACAATCGCTGTTTTCGTCTTTGATTAAGTAAAATAAGTTAAACATTTCAAAATAAGCTAATATAAAAGGAATTAAGTAAACAGAGTCTTTGTCTCCCGGTATTTTTTAACAAAGCGAAAAGAAAGTTCTTTTAAATAAGACATTTTAAATTAATATTTTTTAATCTGACGTAATTTTGACCTAACTATTCTTTCTCGTTTTAATATTCACGTGAAAATACTTTTATTAGAAATGAAATATTAATTGCGCTTTCCTAACAAAAATAGTTGAAATGTATTGTCTCAAAATGTCAAATAAATGTCTAGCGCAATTTCTAAATTTAAACTGTTTTGCAATATTATTTTTTGTTCATTTTTTGTAATAACTGTAATGTCACGTAAATATGACGTAATTTCTCCTATTTAAGGCTTCTAACGCATGTTAATGAATTTATTATTTTACAATTTCCTTTTTATCTTAAAATTCTCGTGTAAATATTGTTTTTATGACGTAATTTTTAATAAGTTCCTGCTTTTTGTACATAATTATTTAATTCTAATTCCAAATGTTTTTTTTTCTGTTTATAATAGGCACGTGTAAATAAATTTTTAATTTATTTACACGTATAAATATTTTTTTTATTTGAAACAAACATTTTTTTGCGCTGTTTATACAGTTGGCAACAGTTTAAATTAATATCACTTTCTAAATTATGTAAAATATATCTTTAGAAATGCTGAAAATTTGAATTTAAAATAGAAATAAAACCTCAAAAATGAGTCAAATTAAAAAAAAAATAAATACACACAGAGAATTTCAAACGTATAAAATGATCTAAAAATGATTAAATTCCCATGAATAGTTTTGTTCCTATAAAAGTTTTTTAGTGGAACGATTTTGTCCAACTTTAGCATTAAATATCTCTTAAAATAATTGTTC
Organism: Maratus speciosus; assembly: GCA_963932465.1. Taxonomy (NCBI): domain Eukaryota; kingdom Metazoa; phylum Arthropoda; class Arachnida; order Araneae; family Salticidae; genus Maratus; species Maratus speciosus. The sequence continues at coordinate 76,714,076 of OZ010795.1, read as the reverse complement.
GATTTGAAAACTGTCTGCATCAGCCTGTGTATCAAACATTTCTGTATAATACTACCAATTTTGATATTCTTGTATGCATTATTTTTCTTAATATTAACGAAGACAGATCTCCGGTCACAAAAAATTCAAAACCGGCGGCAGCGGTGACAGCGGTAGTTACTTTTTTTTAGAATACAGAGATATAATATAACTCTCATAGCTACCTAACCTCCCATTTTCACAGATTTACTGGTCAAGCAATTGGACCCCAATCCACTTATATTTCGAACTGGCATATATGAAATATCCATTACAAGTGAGAACAATAGTAGGAAATATTACACATGTATGACTAAGAGGAAGTTTTTGGAAAGCTTAAAAGAGAATCGTAATGATATCAAACATTAGAAACCATCTACAGCCCTGTCAAGTCTTATCACAATAATTATAATCGCTATATTGATTTTGAGAGTGCTGCAATTATTGGTCCAGATAATGACTCACATAAGAATTTAATTAGAGAATCAATAGAAATTTTAGGTACTTTTCGGTTAGCTGGGCAGAAGTGTTGTATATACGTATATATGCCTATATACATGTATATAGACATACGTATATATATATATATATATATATATCGATATATATATATATATATATATATAGATATCGATATATATAGATATATAGATATATATACATATATCGATATATGTGTACATATGTGTATATATATAATATATGTATACATATATGTATTTTATATATAATTAAAGAAAAATTATTGCATAACTGTCTGCAAAAGCAGCTCATATCAAATACAACAAAATGTATTTCATCAATAATTAAAAATGCAAAAAATTAAAATGCCATAACTTCTTTCCAGAGTTATGGTGTTTTTGCATTTTTAATTATAGATAATACACAGACACACACACATATGTATATATATATATATATAATGTACATATAACAATGGCGCCCGGCTAACAGAAAAGTACCAAATCTTATTAAGAAAGGAAGGAGTATGTTATAACAATATGTCTTATAATATCCCGAAACTTTTGTTTAAAATCCTCAGAAAATTTAATTTTGAGTTATGCAGTTCATCGATATTTTCACATATGGATGGCGACAGAGTATTTATATTATCATGATATCTCAGCAGGTGGCGCCAGTATATTCTGATATCCCTGTCTTTGTGCTCATTGGATATTTTTCAGCCATGTGTATGAATTTCTGCCTGGCGGAGTTTTGACATTGGTGATCCAGCTTAGTTCACTTATATTCTTGAGGAAGGCCATGTAGGTGTGCTGAAACTGTAGAAAGAATATCTTTAATATTTTTAAGGTTTTAATCTAGATTAAATATTTGTACACCAATATAGCAAAAGATTTGCGGTTATTTACATCTCACTTATTTAAAGTTTAATTATCTGTGGTGTAATGGTCCAAATTTTTTTATAATAAAAAAAGGTATGGAAATAATGCTGAAGCTGTTATGAGGAATATAATGGAGTACGATTATAAATTTCGAAGAAAAGATTTAATGTTACTTAGTAAGAAAATGAAATTATTTTAATTAACGAAACGAGTGCTAGATTAAGTAAAATTTTTGAAAATATTGCAATTAATCTGATAAAATAAATATAATGTAATTTATTTTTTTGGTCTAATTTTTCTGGAGAAAATATTTTACAATCATGATGAAGAATAAAAGGAAGTGCAAACACAAAAAAAAAATAAATAAATAAATAAAATTTTATCGTCTACATAAAACGATAAAATACGGTGAATTAAATATTTATTCGACTCTATTTATTGAATTTTGAGGTTAAAAAGTACTGACTTATTTCAAAAATCTGATGATATTTGAGTCTTAAAACATCATAAGAAATATTTTAAAATGAAAAAAAATATATATAATTTAGAATTTCACAAAATAAAAGCAAAATAATTATGTTAAAATAGCTATCCCTAATGTTTTTACATTGGCAAATACAGTTACATCATAAAATTTTAAATAATTATTTTATTTTAAATTCTTTAATTCACAGTTGTCAAAATACTATTTTGTTAATCAAAAGAAACATCAAATATCAAAACTAGACCATCGTTGTTTTTTAAAATAAAATGACTTTTTTACTTTATTAGAAGTTATTCTAATTTATAAACTCTATCGTATTAAAAAGTTATATGTGTATTATATTTAAATCCTTAACAAAAAGGGTATCTTATAAAATTCTATAGTATGGTATTTTAACATTGTTAAGTATAAATATAAGATTGTGTAGAATGACGCTTATTACCCATGAATGATGAATGGAAAGATTTCAACTAATATATAATCTGAATTAAAAAATGCTGCTTTACTGCTTTAAAAAACTTTAAGATGCTTAAATGATTAAAAAAAAACCTTCCTTTTTGAATAAACATTCCGAATATTAATGATGGTAATAAAGTATTTCAGTTAATAAATATTTATATAGTGATTTTTTTATATAATAATCGTATCCCCATTTTTATTTAAAGTTAGGAGACTCTTTTAATCAATAAGTTTATTTAGAGTAATATTATTTTGTCACTATTTATATTAAATATACATAATACTGTCCCCAAAATATTGCTGCCGTATTCCAGTATTTCTGAATCAAAAACAACCGTTTTTATTTAAAATCAATAAAGTTTAAAGTAACTAGTTAGTTTCACAACTAAATTGAGAGAAACAAAGTGAAATTGGCTATGGGTTTTTAAAACCACTGGTGATTTGATTATATTTCCATCATTGTTTGGACAACATTATTTGAATCAAGCTGAGATATGATAGAGTAGGGTTGGCGAATCTATGGCACGCGTTCCAGAGTTCTCTCAAAATTACTTTCTCTTCAAAACAAACTCTTCAAAATTATTTTTGTATAAGTTTGGCACGTTACGTTGTTGATAGATATTGTTTGTGAATTTTCGGCACGCACACATGAAAAGGTTCGCCGAGCCTGTCATAGGGTTTCCTTTTTTCTTCGGTTCATGAACATGCCTATTTATCGAAAATACTTTTGGCTGTATGACATATTTACCAGCAACGAATTGTAAAAATCACAATTATGTATATCCTATATATCACATTCCTAACAACCCTTATTAAAGATTTCTCCTAAACATTTACAATAATATCTTACAAGTAAAAACGAATGATCACAATTTAAACCTGACATATAATTAGCTGATATGGTAAGTTTGCAGTTTTCTCTGGTTTCCATTGAAATAAAAAGAAATTCCTTTTAATTGATGTGTATATTTTTTTCTTTTGATTTTATAAACGTTACCCATTATCCTTCATTTTAACCATGTTTTTAATTTTTATCTACTGCATTGAATAGTAAACGTAAAGACAGACATTTTACGTTAACTTTAGCTGACATTAGTGTATCACAAAGAGAAAAAAATCTATAAATTACAATTTCTTTTCATAATAGAATAAAAAAAAAATAAAATTTATCATAATTAGAATATAATTATAAAAACATTATTTGGATAGAATTTAGTAGTGTCTAGAATACATTTAAATTTTTATTTCCGAGAATTACCTAAAACATTTAAAAATGATATATAAACAATAAAAATTATAAAAATAGATTAATACATTCAAAAAAATTCTTCAAGATAGCAAATAACATGTTAAAATCATTATTACATATATGTATAATAAAAATAGAAAGTATTAAATATATAATATTTTACTCTTAATCCGTTTTAACTAGTAAATGAAATCCTTTTATAAAATATATTGCAATTTTATATGCTTTTTTAGATTAAAAATTATATTAGAGCAAAATATAAATTATGCTGTTAAAAACCTCCATCCAATTATTATCTTTGTTGCACAATGTTATATAAAAATAAAATACTTTATTATATGATTTAAATATTAGCTATTTCGAAAATTAAAAATTACTGTACCGTTGAGAAAAATACTTTGGGGATTAAGTTCCATTGTTATGTATAAATAGAAATTCTATAATATGTAATTATGTGTTATTTACGAAAAAAAAAATGAATAAAAGATCAGATAGTAGCGTACGATTACATGAAAATAAAGAGAGAAATTTTAATTAGCATATAAGTTGAATAATACGACGTTATTTATAGAAAAGTTCTTTTAGGAAGTTTAAATACTAAGAAAAATTCCCTTTTCAAAAGCATGGAGATATTTAGTTTTATTTGCGAAAATTTCAAAACAATATATAAATTTTATTAAAGTTATGGAAATTAATAAGTACTTATAAAACGTTTTCTGAATTTACATTATTATTTATTTAATTCTCTAGAAAACCATTAATACAAATTTTGAACAAAGACAAATTAGTGAGAACATAAAAAAAAATAATAATAATAATAATAAAAAAATAAATAAAATAAATGTTACAGTATTTCTTTTTCGAGTAAAGTTTAAAATAAAAGTTTTTTTTTAAAGTTAAAAGATCATTTTTTTTTATAAATATTGTTCAATCGCTAAGTATTTATTTGCTTTCTGAGCAAAAAATATTTTTTATTGTATTTTCAAATGAAAGATTTAAAATTTTTTGATGGTAGTTAAATATTTTTCGGAATTGTGGAGATTGTCTGATAGCAACAAATGAGAATGAACTTGTTTTTACATTTGTTTTGTTTTATAAATTTAATTAATTAAAAATTAAAAAATTAATTATCTGATTAATTTAAACACTGTCATGTAATTGTCAAGTGTTGAACTTCAAGTGTGGAAAACAACATCACTATAAATTGAGAGCCTACGAAAATCTAGTGTTTTCTAAGATAGCTTCATTTTTAAGCATCGTGCATAAAAGTGAACGAAATTGTATCTATTTTTTTCATAACGACAAACGCTCTCCGATATTAGGTATTTTTAAATATTATGATTTGTAATAATAATTTTTCTTTTATCAATATGCATAGTCAAACATATTTTGTATTTTGGAAATTTCCAAGCTTAATGTCATTTCACAAAATGAAGAATAATCATATATCTTAAATATTATACCGATTTATTTAAAAAGTATTGATAAATCTAGCAATTATTTCATTCAGAATTACCATTTAGATGCTTATATCCATTTAAAGACTGTTAATCTATACCAAATAATAGTTCGATGATGCATCGTGAGAAAAAACTATGAACTTCTTAAAATAAGATAAATGATGTTAATGGGATTTAAAAACGATTAGATAATGAAAAATAAGATTTTTGTTACTTTTAAATAAACGAAAAATTGTTTGACTGGTGACTGAATTATAAAACAGCTTTTGATTTTTTTATGCAATATTATAAATATGCATATAATTTATAAATTCATTATTGGTGGGGAAAGGGTTTTAAATACATATTAAATGTGATAAATACCCTACTGATTAAAGCCCCACCAGTGGCTGGGAGGTTCTGCTCTCGAAGGTGGTAGACGGGAGGTGATCGGTTCGATCCCAGTTGCGCCGTCGGCCTAATCGTTCGGTGTTTTCGTGGTTTTCTTCGAGCCATGTATTTCCATGCGTAAATACGGGTTAGGTTCCCTTATAAAGATCCCCACGGAGGGCACTCCCCCCTCGGGCCTATATTCCTAGTGTAGGTAACCGGCAGTCAAAAATCAATCAACCAACCAACCAACCCTACTGATTAAAAAAATAAATAATACATATTGAGATGATCGAGATGGTTTTTATTGAGATAATATTTTATATCGCTTAGTCGCAAAATTAATTTATATTAATTTTTGAAAATTGTTATGAAAAAATGATGTAGTAATTAGATAAAATGATCTATTGATAATTTATTAATTAGTTAAAATTATTATAAAATACTTTTATAAATATATATCTAATGTCGAGTATTTCTGACAGACAATATTAAAAATTCGACCGTTCATGACCCCCAAAATATAAAAAATACTGAGTAATAAGTTTGATTTTCATAATTAAAACTACATTTTAAATTCCGAAGCAGACATTTATTTTAGATGTATAATACACAAGCAAAGAAATAAAAAAAATAATAAATTTGTTTTGAACAGAAAGTATTTAAAATATACGGCATTGCATTGAATTTTTGTCATACAAGGATAGTTGGAGAAATATGAATTGATATTATCATTGAAAACTTAGAGTTCAGATTAAATAAATTTTCAAATAATTATTTAGAGCTTAAATTTCCTACTCCTGCTCAATTAACATGAAGCATTATTTCATTTAAATCATTCTTAATTAAAAGAGATACAACGAATTCCTATAATTAAATCATTTGTAAATATATTATGTTCTTTTATTTAAAAATGTTCCTGTGTGGTATCTGTTAAGACGAAAAGTAAAGCTGTTAAAGATTTATGTAGAGAACCAATTTGAACTGTTCTTCTAGCAATTAAAGATAATGAATTAAATTTGAATAATATTTCACCTTTGTGTTATTTTTACAGGAAGTTAAAACAAGACATATTTAAACAAATATTTAGTAAGGACTTTTCTCTATGTGTGTTTAAAAAAAGAATGTTTCCAATTGCAAAAACAAGAACCTAAAATTATCTTCATTTTGGTATTTTTCAATAGAAATTTAAGACATATTTTTTTAGACATATTATTAAGTTTAACACATATATTTTTAATACACTATATCAGTGGTAGCGTTTGAGAATTGTTCACTTTGTGGCATAATGATATTAATATTTAAAAAATATGATATGTAACTATATTAATACTCAATTAACACTCATTTTTTTATAAAAATGAAATAAAAAATATATTATGTAACTAGATTAATACTCAAATATATTTCAAAATTAGGAAGTATTTTTAGGAAGTATTTCAATACAATGCCATTACGCCGTGAAAAAAAATCATATTAATTTATAAATGCAAATTATTTGTAATTATTAGTATATTAAACAATCTTGTGGAATTCAAATTTGCTATATGCTTGCTTAGTTGAATTTAAAGATCATTAAGAAATATCCAATACCGTTTCGATGATTATCTTTAAGACGAAATTATAAAATCTTTCAGCGTATTTATAATGAAGTTAATTGAATTTACAAATGTTCAGGAAATGCCAAAATAGTTTCTTTATGACCTTGTTGTCCTAATGAAACCGAAATATTGATTGATTGATGAGATTTATTGATAACACAACTTTTGGTAAATATATTTTACGGTTCGAATGTGAATTTATTTTATGAGTATTTTTTTAGATGAGTAAGAGAATGGTAATAAATATCCTTAATAAAAATTAGAATTCTATTAGGGATATCTATTAAATACAACACATATTGCATGAATATATTTAAAAAAAAATGTGGAAATATTTTGTCCTCCAACTTAAACTAATACCAATGTCAACCAGGAAATAATCCGTTGATTATTTGTAAGAAATGGAAATTAATTTTAATGAATAGCTACCTGAATTGGCCTAATGCAATAGTTAGAATTTTATTTGCGTTCGTGTATAATTACATTAATAAGAAAACTGTGTGCAATTTTAATTTAGATGTTATTAGTCTAAAATTATTCTTAATTTCTTGTATCTTTCATACTTTATTGTAACTTACAATATCCCGTATGATGAGAAAAGTTTACAAGACTGTGTAGAAATAAATTTGACGGTAAAGGGGGGCTGTACTTCCATCAATAAAGATTATCGATTTTTAAAATCTTTCATTTGTTTAATCGAAAAGTGTGTAGATTGCTGCACTAAAAGTATTTTGTGATATTTCAATTCCTTATCTTTTACTCATTGAACGTAACTCCGCTCCTTGAACGTGATGCTACTGTAAAATTTTAAACTTCGAAACTGTGTTTTTTAATTTGGGCGATAATTTTCTTCTAGAACTAATCGACCGACGCCTTCATTTTTTTTTTATTTAAAGGAAAACTAAGCATTTTTAATAAAGCAGTCAGCACCAAAATTTATAATTTCTACTCATTAATTATTTCTTTGAGATCGCAATGGATTAATATATATATATATATATATATATATATTTCATTCAAATCACCGTCAGTTTGTTAAAAATCATTTTTTAAACTAATTGTTGGTATAATCTGCAAATATTTTAACGAATTTCAGAATTATGAGACCCAATTTGTTTCATATACTTGTGACCGGAAAAAAAAAAAAAAAAAAAAAAACTGTCGTCCGATTGTAAGGTTAATAGGTGTACCTGCGTGTTTTTCCATCACACGTTGTGTGTTATTCAAATTTTTACACACAAAAACTTAAATGCATAAGAGTTTTTCTTTGTAATAACCCCTCTCCCTTAAATATCACGTGAATTTTAGGTCAAGGAAGTAACCTTCCACCCCTTAATTATATATCTACAGGTTCATCAGATGACTGGTAAGCATATGAAAAACTCCATTTTAAATTGGAGAAATCCTATACTGTTAAGATAGGTGGGAAATTAAAAAAAAATGGCCTTTATGGGATAGTGGAAAGTGGAACGCATCGTAGGTACAAGAGCAAAAAATGTAGTACTTTAAAAAAAAATCGCAAAGAGCAGAATGATACACTTTTCTCACATAAACAAGCGATGTCAAAATATCAAACACAAAAATAGATCCAGACAAAATATCATTTGGTGAGATGCGGCGGTTGGGAACACGGGTGTATATTTTAATTAATATTTTATCTATTGAAACTTAAAATAAGCCAAGCGGGAATTTTCTAAACCGCAAAGATCGAAATGTTATCTCGACAGACATTTCTCATCGAAAAGTCGTGGATCTAACTGGCATGTGGTTGTCGCGTGTAAAGTGATGTGAAAGGCTGAAGTTAACATACGAACGAAAAGTATCATCCACTCTTTTATAAAAAATAACCTGCTTCCAATACTGGATTATATATTACATTCAAAAATTTGCCAGGACTTTTGGACCACCCTGTATTAGCATACAAATCTCTCCATCTTATATATGTATTTCCTCAACGAGTTTCCATGGTTCTCATGTACATCGGTGGATCATACAGCAACGGCACTTTAAATAGGATAAATCCTATATTGTTAAAACTGGTAGAAAATCACAAAAATGATAGAGGAATGGTTGATAGAGGAAATTGATAGAGGTGGATGGTTGATAGTGGAAACCATCATAAGTACATGAGTCAAAAATGTAGTACTTAAAAAATCACAAAGAGGAGCTTGATGCATTTTTGTCGCTGACATGCAAAAGCGATGTCGAAAAAACAATCACGATAATAGCCAGAACAAAATAGCATTTGGAGAGATAATATGAGAAGAGACTGATGCCAGTATCGCAAAGATCGACAGCGGGAGAGCGGCTTCCAAATCTGAACATAAAAATACAGTAAATAATATGAAAGCAAAACCTCTTTATAACTAAATTCTGTCTTAACCGTAAAAATGTCATTATCCCTGCGGTAACAATAGATCACACCATAAACTTCCTAAGACGAAAGACTCTTTAAAGGAAATTTTTATACTGTGCCTTGCAATTTCATTTTAGCAGGATTTATTATTCTACACAACCCCAACAATCTTATACAGTAATACCTGTGAAAACAGATTGGCTTGGGACTGAAGGATACTCTCATTTTAAAAGGTATAATTGTGTAGTATTACTACGGTAAGTTGGAGGAAAGTTTTTCTTTTAAATTTGAATACGTTCAATAAACTGGTTCCATTTACACATGTATGGTAAGATTAGAATTGCCAAGGGACCACGAAAAATTCCATATTTGTCAGATTTAGACCTACGCAAGTAGATATGTAAGGTAATACTTTGAAGAAAAAAAAAAAAACACTTAATTATTCACAGATTTTGTCTTCACAGGTTTTATTGTTATTTGAATGCGTGCAGCTCCAAGGGTCTGGAATCAACCTGCCTTTGGTAAAAGAGGGTGAAAAAACGCCCAGTCGAAGACGGCGTAGTGGTCCCTTCCTTTTCGGAAGAAGACCACAGTTGGGTACATGAGAATGCAGGCCGCCTATGGAATCCCACGTCCAGCTCGTAGACTGCGTTTCCGGGCAAAGTGCAACTCGATAGCCTGCCGTTGCGGCAAAACCCTGTGGAACATACATTGTCCATGACTGGGTGTTTCCGTGTTAACCTGTTGTGCATGACAGGGTGATGACTGGGAGCCAGTGCATGGATGCCCAATAAGGTTGTGTGAAGCAGGCAAGTGCATTGGAAACTGGTGAACAAAGGGGACACAAACGGTTGCCAAAGGGACCCGCCGGACTACCTTTTTGATTTTATTCCCTACTCCTGTAGCCCTGGCATCCTACGAGGTATTTGATTTGGTACTCACGATACGGGAGGACTTATTTTCCTATTTTTTATTATATATTTTTATTTATTAACACTTATGCTTGTGTTGTTTTATGTGTTTGTTGCCCTATCCGCTGGATGGGATATTTTAGGTAGCATTTCATACGGGATCATCGTTCTTGATTGCAGGTAGATTAATTTATTGCCACCCTCACTAGTCTCAGGTAGAGGGGATTCTGTTGTGAAGCCCCAAGTTTGGGGTCGATGATGTGACGGTGGCACTAAACTGGACCTGTTCCGGCCCCTCTTTTATGTATTGAGTGGGATTCAATTACAGCGTCGGAAGTCGGTAGTAATTCACTGCGGTATAACCAAAATGGGCTAAACACTTGGCTAATTGCACTTGCAAAAGTCTTCATTACTCCTATTAAGTTGCACTCGATGCAGACTAACGAATAGAATAGTACTGAAATAAATTTAAATGAATTTGTACATCATGAAAAATCGGGACATTTCACAATATTAGCAAAAATAAACAAGATTGCATAATTTAATTAGCCTTTTATCTGTAGAAACTAAAAATCCGCCAGAAAGGTGTTTTTATAATAGCACATAATGGAAAGTTTTTCCGGCAGACATTTCACTCCAACAAGGCACGGCTCTGACTGTCTATTACACGTGAAAAGAGACGTGGAAGGATGAAGTTAAAACCCAACAAAAAAATATCCTCCATATGAGATAAAGAAAGAGGTCATATGAAGAATTATAAAGAAAATTGAAAAAAAGAGAATGGCACATTTTTTTCACTCACATACACAAGCGATACCAATGAAAAAATACTCCACTTGAGATAAACAAAAATGGCATCAGAAGAATTATGTAGGTGTTATCGTTTATGAAGGCTAATTATCTACACGCGGGATATAGGCGAATAATTATATAATAAAATGCTTTTTTTTTAGCTTAAAGAATTTGGGCCAACTCCGTTTGTTAATGGTCAAATCAGGATTGACACAAACATAGATTTTTATTTATGTTTGTGTGAAAATGCAGTTGCGTCATTACCCAAAGCTAATATAAACACGGGTACTGAAAAAAAGAAAAAAAGTGTACGTAAAATGAATAAAAAATATTAATTTTAGATATTAACGAAAATTACGGGGAAGAAAGGATTTTAGCTAACTGAAAAAAGTCAATGTTTGATGTCAGCATTTTTAATAATTAATAAATTTTTGTGAATGTTAAAGAATGACAATAATTATAAATATAATATATGCCGTTAAAGTCTTCGTCAAAATTATATATTCATATTTTAATGTAAAAAATTTCATCAGACGCAGGTATTATAATCTGTCTGAACGTATTTCAGTTTGGATGGGCTGAGTACACCAATTCATGTGAATAGCATGGATGTGTCACTGGGTTTGGAAATAAATAATTCCAGAAATTCATATTCTGACCACTTACTGACATATTGAATATCATAGTAACGGATTTTATAATTAATTTCAAGATTATTGTAATAAAATAAACATGAACTAACATATAATTTGACTTGTTTTTAAACTTTACCCCTATGTCTTTATGAATTTGTCAAAATAAACTAAATATATTTTCGGAAAACATATAAGTATCTGTTTTTAAAGTAAGTTTTAAAAACTCTTTTATTACAAAAATGATTAATTTTAAAAGAAATAATATATATTTGATAATATTTCCATACCTTAATAAATTGTACATACACACGAGAGAATGCATTTTTACTTATGTAACTCGAATATTTCAATATTAAAGGAGATCATTTTACGATGATTTTTTTTTTTTATTTCATTCTGTTATAATTTAAAATTTAAATAATTTTATTCAGTTTTGAGTTACATTAAAGTATTACAATGTTCATAATATTTCAAAATATGATTACGGTTTATAAGCAAAGTATATTTATTTTAATTAAAATATTGTTTACAATATTTGCAGTTTCTGTAGCATTTTGCTGATAATATAAAATATTTCTTTGGAATCTAGATGCAACTAAACAAACACTATATTACCTCATTCAAATGCAAAGATGTATAAATCCACATAAAGTTTGTGGATTTTGTAAAATTCACTATAAAATGTTTATTATAATTTTTATTATTGCATATTATCGAAATATAAAAAAACAGTTGTAGACTAGTAAATTGGGTAAAATAATCTTATAGCGAAAAAAGTTCTACTTCTATACATTTTTGAAAATATCATTATTAGTTTTGTTAATAGAATATAAAGAAGTACCTGAGGTTAGCATTTCTCTTTCTGTAAGTATTTGATCCCTTAAAGCTTACTATCAGTTAGAGCATGTTTATTTTCTTTAGCGAACATTTGAATATAAAGCACATATAAATGATGCAAATGACAATTTACTCGAAATTTTAAGCTTTTTTTTTTTTTTTTTTTTTTTTTTTTTTTTAATCATTTTCAACGCCGATTATCATAGAATATGATTAATTATGAAATAGTTTAATCGCAAATAGAATTATTTTATTAACAAATAAATACCGTCATTATAAGCCAAAACAGTATCACAAAACGTTTACAAATACATTGTTATTTTAAATGTTAAATCAAAGCATTATTTTGTTTAGAATATCAGCAAATTAATATAAAACCATGGCATTTTTTTTCTTGTGTGCTACACAGTAATCAACACCATAAGTTATAATGTTATATTTTTCTTTAAAACATAATATTTAGTGTACAAAAAAATATTAATTTCATGTATTTCGTGTTTTGCACAGATAATAAAATTCCGCATACACTTTCAAAATCGAAATAGGAAAAAGCGAAAATACCCACTTAATTCATGTACATTCCCAGTTGTAAGGAATTATTTATTATAAAAAATATTAATATTTCCCTGTTTAAAAAAAAAAAAAAAAAAAAAAAAACATATATTAATACCTATTTTTTTTCTCTTTTTTCTGTTAGTTCGAAATTATGCATCCACTTTCCTGTTAAAAAATACCCATTATAGAACACAAAATGCACATGTATTTGTACAGCCTCGTTCAAGAAATTTATCGTATTTTAAAATATAATAATAATTACCATGCAATAATAATAATAATAATAATAATAATAACCCTTTTACGAAATCAACAATCTTTCTGTTTCTTAGTGCTTCGCAGATATCATTTCAAGTTTTAAGAAAACTGGGTTAGGTGCATATCTTGCTACTTTATCGTATCTAGTATGTTACGCACTATATAGGGCGTTGTTCTTTCTATTGTTTAGGTTTTCCTAAGTTTCATTGGAATTGAGAATATATCTAAATATCAGAAAATAAATTTTGGTGTGTCCATTATCTCCGCCATTATGACAATGTAAAGTTACAGCGAGGCTCTAGACAATACCTTTAATTTGAAGGCTTTTTGTTTTAAAATACAAACAATCGGATGTGCCAATCCCATACATGTTAATACTACAATAATATTAATATTATTGTTACACTTCAAGATTATTTATTAAAATAAATTTCAAAATCGTATGGGGGGGGGGGGAGGAAAAATCGTAATGAAGTCTAATAAACTGGTGATCAAGAAACGTGAAAAATTTTGCTTATTACAAATATGGAAATTAAATCTAGATTTAGACAATTGGGTGATTCAGTATTTTTTTTTTCAACAGGCTTCCCAGACTATCACCTTCAGGCCGATTTTCAACGTCCGTCTTTCTTCCAGGAAACAAGAAAATTTTTCATTCCAAAACGTAGAAATCAGTCTTTTTCAGAATAAACAAAAGATACGTTTTCGTTCAAATGGAAAATAGATCAATTCTCAAGCTACAACCTTCACTTATATGACGCGAACAAACAAATTCCGATATAGTAAAAATTTGGCTCTTTTGAAGAAATAAACACATGAATTTACTTTTAGATTTATGAAAAACAACATCATCTTGCTTGGAAAACGGTGCAAAACAGCATCATCCTGCCTGGAAAACGGTGCTCTGCATAGTTCGAATAATGATTAATTTGAAGGTGCAGCCTACCAGGCGTCTTACGTGTCCTGAAATTTCAAGCCCGGAAAATTCTTCGGTACCAGTATTTTCTTATAGAAAATCACTTCTTAAATAAGGCGAAATTTCGCGCGTTGAACCTAAATTTATTTTTCTATAAAAAATACTGATGTTTGTCTTGAAAAATTCACTGAAGCATACGACCCCTGCGCAGCATCTGGTAAATGTCAGAAAATCGCAATTCATCACAGCAAATAGCGTTTAGAGTTTAAGTAACTGATCTTGAATCAAGTGCGCAAGCATAGTCATATTGGACAAAACAAGTTTACTGTCTTTCGTAGCTAAACTTGACTTCTATTTTGCTTTTCGTTCTAATTAATATTTCAATTTAAAATAGGTATTGATTGTCTGACGCGTTTTATATAGTTTATAGTAGACTAAGGCATTTTTGTCCCACCATTTGCACAAAGTATACATACTCTCTTGAATCTACATTTTCAGCATGAACAGATTAGTATACCTGGTCACACCCATGTCGTGAAATTGGCATAATAAATGCATTACTATAAATCATTGAATTCGGTACAGAAAATCACTTTATTTTTGATTTAATCAACAGTTTACATTCTACTGGTGACAATTTTTTTAATTGCGTTATTCTGTTAACAACAAGAACAAAAAATTATAATCTACCGAAATTTTTATGTATAAAAAATAGTGATATGAATATAATATAAATATATCATTAATATAATCTCTATAATGCAGATTTATATGTCATCAAATATATATTCTTTTGAAATATACCTACTGTAAGTAGACGTTGCAAAATGAAGATCAGTGTAAGAAACAATCAGTCAGAAATGATTTTAATACAGATGTCAATTTGACAAGGAAATTCACCGAGGACGAAATCATATTTATACACTTAATAATCTTCTAATGTTTATGTTTAACTTATAAAAAATGGTAACTTGCACTGAAATTTACTCGTTAAAAATATTTTCACTTAAAAAAAAAAATGCATTGTTTTATACCTTTTTAAATTATTATTCTACGCAATGAATAGCTGTGTCATCATAAAGTTGAGTTTAATATAAGTAACTTTCTTTAATTATTTTATTCCAATTTTATTTTTATCTATAATAATAAATTGCTAAGTATAAAAAAATACAAAGTAAAAATACTTGCATCTAAAAGGATAGTCCATATATTTAGACAGAATAATTATGCATGACAAGTGGTGACAAATGCAGTAGTTATATTAATCGTAATAATTATTATTAAATAAAATAACTCTAAACTTTATTTTAGTTATCAAATATATATATATATATACAAATTATATATATATAAATAAATATATATACAAATATATATATAATAACAATAACAATAACAAATATATATACAATAATAAATATATATACAAATTTTAGCAAAAATGTTTTAAAATGTCAGTTTAGCTATTTCATATTTCTTAAATGTTCATACGGCATATTCTAATTATCCTGTATGCATCAGGACCTAAAGTATAATTTATGCACTTTGACAAATTTCCTAATTTTACTTATTTACATAAATGAAGGAATGAATTTTAAAATAGTCCGGGAATAGTTTTAAATAATAGTCTCTTTGTAATAAGATTATTAAATTAGTGTTTGGCTATTTCATATTACAATATTATTTATTTACCAGCGTTTGCATGAATTTAATATAAGTTCAAATGTATTTTGTGCTCCAACTATGTACAGTTATATATTTGAATTACACGGTACAGATATAAATGCATTCAGATTCACTTTACAATTTTATTTTTAAATAAAAGCCTTTACAAATAGAAATCTTTGTATACAGGATATCAAGAATTTTACTCTCGTAATTACATTTCCATTTAATTTATATATGTTACAGAGAATTTAGGTAAAACTGTTTTCAGTTTGAACGTTTTACAGGAAAATGTTCTAAATTCTGAATATAGAATGGGGAATTCATTTGAAAATTAAATTTTAGAAATATTGACTTGAATATATATCTTATATAAATGTATAAACGCATGAATCTCTAAGAATAGTAAAAACATCTAATTCATAATAAGAGAAAATTCACATATAATTTTAAGTATTTCCTTTTTTATTCCATTAAATTTGTAAATTTCAAATTTATCTTGTTAAGTTCTAAATTTAAACAGTAATTTATTTAATAACTGAGTTGCTTTTTATTCACTCTGTTCATAATATATAATTTTTTAATTCATTATAAAAGGCTATCTTGTGTGTTCAGTATGCTGAATGGGAACACGGTAAACATTATATGTTTTTGGTCAATTTAAATCACTAAAATCATTAAAATAAAGCATTATAAACCAATGTATGTAAATAATATTAATTTCAAATACACGTGCACTGGAATTTTCTATGCAAAATTTTAATTATAATTCTATATTAATTAGACTGAATAAAGTCCATCTATAATTATATGTATTATCATCACATACTGAAACGTCTACTTTAGTATCTAAACGAATAACGTGTAATACTGTTAAGTGATAAAGCGTGATTAGAAATTTCAATAGATATTTGTAAAATTTGTGAGTTTGCCCGAAAACGATATCGATTTTAACAACATAAACTTTAGGCCAAATTTGGAGATACATCGGCGCTTGACTACAATTTGGCTGTGCGTGTGTGTGTGTCTTTACACATATTCTGAAGTGTTATACATATTCTGTTCTTAACTGCTCTGCTCAACAAGCGAAACACGTTTTGACATATTTACAAATTCATTTTTTAACGGAAAGATATGAAATTGGAAAGTCTGGCCATGGGAGCGATTTGGAATGAAACTGTTTTTTCCATTTTTTGATCAATCAATTACCTATTGAGTTAGAAGCGAATTCAATCACGTGTCAAACCCGTTTTTCGACGCTCTTGAGTGCTCTTTCTCCCTTCGCGCGGAAATTCGGTTCAAAACGCCCACTTTGACATTATTTTCTGAAAGAACTATTGCGTTTTCAAAAAACTGGAAAAATCAGCTCAATTACATAGTTTCTGAACAACAACACCAACTAGTTTCATGCATTTTCGAACAAAAATAAATTAACACTTGTGTCAGAAAGTTACCCTTTTCGATTTGATAACACCCTTAATGTGTAAAATGGACATATGTACTGCAATGAATTCAACCGTATTTTATAGTTTTTTCGCTTTAAATCCATGATATCATTGTGGGGTGACTAAATAAAAAAGACACAAGCCTTATAGACATATATACTTATATCTGTAATTTTTGTTTTTAGAAAATAAGGAAATTATCATGTTATTTCTTAAATTAATGCTCAATTTAAAAACCGCCTACATAAATATGTTCACCGAAAATAATATACACAATTAAAAGTCTGTAGGAACATATACCCATATGTGTGAACTTGAATTTAGAAAATTAATAAAATAATTCACTTCAAAATTAAGCACGTTCCATTTAAATTTTAATCTCTGTAAATTAAAAAATCTATTAACGTTACCTTAATTGAATATAGACTCATGTTGAAACGTAAGAAAATTTTTAGATTTGATCGATTATCCCTAGAACATCGGGGAAGATTTTAATGAAATTGGGTATGTACATATGTTGATATAATGCAACATAAAAAAAAAAAAAAATCAACAGTTATAATGCGCATGCTTGATCGTACGTAAGAATAACCAGCGTTAGAATGTATAAAAAAGAACTCACAATATTGAACCAAAAATTGGGTTAACAGTGTAGATGGTCCTTTGTTACAGTTATACAGCTCTCACAACTTGAATTCAAAGTGGAAATTAGGCATTTTTTTGGTCCCTGAAGAGGTTAGTCTCACTCCTCTAGCAACGCTGTTTTCCGGCCCTGTGTGGTTGTATGAGGTGGAAAGCTAGTTCCAAATTTCCCCCACAGAGCGTCCCAGACATGCACTATATGGATTAGGTCTGGAAAACTGGTTGGCCAATTCATCAAGTGAATATCCTTTTTTTCCAGAAATTCGCGATAGGCTGTATCTGGTCACGTGCTGTTAAGCAATTGCATCTCTGAAAAGTCGAACACAGGATACGAAGATATCACCTGCTGCCTTAATAACTTTCGTAAAAATTATGCATAAAAAAAAACTTTCAATAGTAATACTAACCTTTCTTGTAAATGTGATAGCATCAAAGAAACTGGTAGAAGTTTCCATTATGCATTCGAACAGTATGCACTTGACTTTCCACGTTTTTGACTGCGATTACCAGTTAATGCAGTATCATCGATTGTGTGTTGTGATTGTATCACATTTCATACAAAACAAGGTACATATCGTTATATTTTCATTGCACTATTTATATTTTTCTCAAAATTATTACCGTCAACCAGAGTTTAGTGTGGTGATAATGTTTATATTTGTGACTAAAAACAGGATTTACGACCACATGCTCCCTATAATTTTTTGTTTGTATGATGCTTCCTAACAACTATCTGCGCTTTTCCAATGGATATCAGAACATCCTGTGTAAATATATTCAATGCCATAAGAAACTTTTCTGCAGAAAATTGCCCAAAACAAAAACATACTTCCCTGCTTTAAAAAAACCCAGATTGAAAGTAATTTCTTTTATCAATCCGAATTTTATAAGAGTTTAAAAGTAAAAGTTACTTTTAATATGTGGATTGCCTCAAAATCATAATCCATGCACACCATTTAATAGTAACCATTATACCCAATCAATTTCTATTACTATAAGATTTATATGGTGATGTCCAGCCATTTAAATAAATGTTATTTCCCTTTATTTCTTCATTTTGGATTCGCTTTATTTCTGTGTCTAATATTTAGGGAGGACCAACATATTCAGGTAAACTCTTCCCTGCTCACTTTTAAAAATTTGGAAACAAACGAAGTTTTTGCCGAGCATGGAGCTTCGTAACATTCAAAAAGTTAATCCACGACTTTTAGAAATAATACAAGCTGTTCTGCTTGCGCTTTAAAAAAAAACAACAACACCTATTACAAAAATATAAATCGCTTATTCAGATGGTTGATAGCACGCTTATTATCATTTAACCATTGTCAAATAATCTTAATGAATATTATAAAATAAATGTAATGAATACGATTGACTCAAGATCTCTAAATTTACCAATAAAAGTAGAAGAATTAAATTCAGTGAAAGAAAAGGTGATACGAAAAGGTGATTATGATTTTGACTTATAATATAGTACATCTACATTATTAAAAATTGTATACTGATATAAATTTTATGACACATTTAAATATTATTTATTTTTTAAGAACGTTTAATTCGTATGTTATTATTATCTTATATAATGAAATTCAGAGGACTTCTTTTATCTGGTTGAATTTGAAATTTATTAGAGGCTACAATTAAAAAAGAAATCGCAAAATCCAACTGCTGGCTTGTTTAAATTACTCCTAGGTTATCTGTTGAAATTTAGAGATATCTTATGATTGTAAAATTGCCTGATTATTGAGTACGCCGTTTTAATACATTATCTTTATTATCACATACGCAGTTTGCACCTTCATATTCTTGCATATCTGTATCTTAATTGCTAACATCAACTGTATGTGCTTACGTCCATCTGGTTTACATTTATATAACTTATAAGGTACATTATCAAACAACACAGATCATTATTTGATAGTCGAACAGATGCAACAAGACTTTTTAATGAACTACATGTTATAGCAATTAATGTAAATTATACCATAATCCTCATTCTACTAAAATATTATTAATGTATAAGATTTATGTAAACATTTGATTTGAAATAAATACCATAGAGAAATGCACATGCAATATCTTCGCCGCCATAATGAAACAGGCGTATAACTATGTGACTGGGTCGATCTTAATATAATTAATACGAATACTTCAGCAATGAAAATCAATAATCATTTCAATCCTCGAATAAATTAAAAGTGAAGTACGGATTTATTTTCATATATTCATTAATATTTTATTCACATTGATCATATTCAATAAAATTTATACATGATTTTATAAAAGAAATTAATTTTCCTTTATATGTGTTTAAAAGACTATTAGTCCAACCATGCAGAAAATTATAAACGGGAATTTTTTCTTTGTTAAAAACAAATTTCATATAAAAGATTCTTATCATGTCGTTAAATTTATCATCTTATTCTTCGACTATTTTAATTAAAAGCTTTGTTCTAGTAAAATTAAAGATATTCCTTTGTTGCTTTTTAATACCTGAAAAGCGCTATTTGTATCATGGTTTAAAGAAAAGGAAATTGCCTTCTGTATAAAATTATATATATTGATTAACTTTTTAAGGATTTATTTTAATAGTAGTAGCAGATTGTATGCATTATGTGTGTAATAAATATGCTTTTATACTAAATATACTTTTGTATGTACGTTGTTACTAACGTGTTTCGTAGTTGTTGTTGTTTTTTTTCTGTTAATAATAATACTTACATATATATATATATATATATATATATATATATTTACAAGTTAAATAGAATACTACATGTGAACTAGGATGGATGAAAATGAGTAAGAATAAATTGATTCGTTTCTAAACTAAGGCATAAATGTTAGCAAGAGTAAATAAATGTCCCTGTATTTTTGCAACTTAAGTAGAATAACAAAAAAAAAATCGTAATTGTACCTTTTATTTTTTATTTAGATTTTTGAAAAATTCTTCAGCAACACAAAATGCAGTTTACTAAAATACATCATCTGTTAATAAACTCATGTGCGAAAAATATTACGTAGAATCAATTTTTTAAACTCATTCCATTTACAAAGTTAGTATAAATGTTTTAATTGTTACAGTAACAAAATTATGCATGATAAAGCTGAAATGACTAGATATTCGGTATATGATGAAAATATCTCTAATTGGGCATATGTGCTTCAGAGAGAGAAAGGGAATAAATAATATGTGTGCACAGGTAAATCAGAAATCGCAAATAAACACGAATCACAAATCAATACAATATTTTCTGTAGTTTGTATAATTTTGCCAGATATTACAGCTTTTTTAAATCATCTATGATGTAATGTCGTTGGCTCTAAAAAACAATACAGCTACAAAATCGAATCACCTCTTTCTCAATATTTTTATCCATGGGTAAGTGTATAAATAAATGGGAAACTTTAAAATTGAAATTTTCAAAAATAGTTAAGACAGCAAGAAAAAAATTATAAAAAAATAATGATATATCTGGTTACTTGAAATGAAACAAAAAAAATAAACATTATTACACACATAAAGAATTACACATTAATCACATAAAGAAATAGTAGTTAATAAAAATAAAGAATGCATAATAAAATTCGCTAAAACTCTAATATGTAAATATTAAATTAAATGAACAACCTATAACTTAGCTGTTAGAAATTATTAATCAGTTACCAGTAATCAAAGAAAATAATTGTTGAACTAAGGACAAAATTTTAAAATATTTAATTATATGTATATACATGAAATTTAAAACCGTTATCAGAAATACGCGTTTCCGAATTATTTTTTTTTATGTTATTCATTCAACATAAATAAATTTATATTTGGTATCGTGCAAGAAAATCAAGGAACATTGTCATTAAAATAAGATTAAACATAAATGTATTTGTTTCGTTTAATTAGTTTAACGCTAATCTCCACAATCGTATATAGAAAAAATAATTAAGTTAGATTGGCGTTACTAGCTTTGTAATTTCGACTTCTATTTCTACTCTCAGAACATCTTTTTTTGTTTAGAAAACAGAAAGCAACGGAACGTTGCTTTAGTATATAATGATTTGTTAAGGTTGAAAATGTGAATGAATGAAACGTGAAAATGAATGAGGGCATTATGTCTCCAAAAGAAAAGATTTTGCAACTGTGCAAATATCTATAATAAAAAAAAAAACAATCAAGTTCAGGATCCTGTCAAAACTTCATACCATATCTTATTTAGAATATTAGAATCTAGAAACAAAAACATCTTAAATATAATTATTATAAAAAGAATAAACAAGAACTGCATATTACCGTCAAATCGAAACTCAATAAACTGTGAAATAAATAGAGGTATAAATTGTTAAAGCTTTCATAAATGTTTGTATAGTTCTTTTAAGGAAACTTCAAAACTATAAGTAAAAAATACACTAATAATACGTGAAAAGCAGCAAACTGCTCTTTGGAATCTACTAGCGAGATTCTCCTTCAGTGCAAGATAGAGCAAGTCACAGCGTGCTAGAAAAAAGCGCGGTTGTACTAATATTACTGCTGATAACGCTTCTTTTCACGTATTATTTGTGCATTTTTAAACGTTAGTTTCTTGCTTTTTAGTATTCCTGCACAAAGGTTTTAATTGCTATTTTTAAAAATATATACTATTGGGAAACTAAATCCATTTCTAGGCTTTTTTAAATCGATCGGTTTATAGATATATTGATTCTAATAAAATAAATATTTTTTCAAGTAACGGATTTTTAATGATTAATAATTTCCGAATTATATTTAAATGAAACGTTTCAATGCGTTTCAATTTCATTTTCAATGTGTGTGTATGTTTGTGTGCGCGCAACACAAACATATACACACATTGAAACACACACTTATATATATATATATATATATATATATATATATATGTATATACGCATTTTCATTTACCTACCTTGATAAAATTTAAACAACATTTTGAAATGCTTTCATTGATTTCATTGATTTCAATATATCTACATTTATTAGAATTGTAAAATATTTGCACAGTTGTTTACTGAAAGAAAATATACCGTTAAAGGTTACAAAACACGATATAAGTTACACTGATTTGAACCTTGTAAATAGTTATCAATAGAAAAAAATGGGTTTTTTTTAATCGAAAGAAAGTAAACATTTTAATATATTACGAAACTTAATCCGTATCGGTCTGAGATAATTTGTTTAAACATGTTTTAAGTATTTCTAATGATGGTTATTAATTTTATATTTTAAAATTTAAAATTATATGTTGTTAATAAATTAAGGAAATACATTTTGTGAAATAAAATAATATGTGCATTTTAAATATCTGTCTTCGAAAACTGAAACAATTTTAAAAGTCATTTTTAAAATATTGTATATTTAAACAAACTTCAAACATTTTTAATTCCTTGAAAATCATAAATTGTATTTACGCACTGGGTTAAAATATTTCGTTATAAGTTGTGAAATATTCAATAATATATACCAATTCCAAAGAAGTCTAATATCCAACGGCAGTTATTTACTGAAGAAATGCTTAATGTCATTAGAAATGTTTCGAATCTTAAGCTATGTATGAATAAAGTAAACTAAATAAGATATAAAGGTCCAAAATATTTTAGTTTCATATTTCTTAAAATTCTATTCAAAAGATTCGTATAAGTTAATTTAAGTATGCATTTGTCTAGTTATTAAAATTACAATAAATATTATTTTACATTCATAATATTCCAATCTAAAAGAGATTATGTCTGAAATATAGCAAAAACGTAAAATTTGGATTTTAGAGTACAGGTAACATTTGAGTAAAACTGATTTTATCAAATCTTTTGTCTATTGTAATCATATTTTGAATAATTTTAAATTGTGAAAAGAATCTACTAAAGACATATTTACTAAATATATTGTTTCTAAATTTAAAATTTGTGATCTTATAAAAGTATCATATTACTAGCAAACCCCGCGGCTTTGCTCGTGTAATAGTTGAAAAAATGCCAAGTGATATTTATATGTCTAATTTTTATTAAAATAAATTATACTTTTAGGAATAATTCAAAAATTACTATTTAAATACAGTTTGACTAAACTTCATTATTTCAGTGAATTAGGTAGAAATGAGACTTAAATTAATAAAAAGAAATAAAACTAATTAAATGATAATTTAGAAAATATTTTGAAACTTTTATGCTCATTTAACACACTTATTTCTGTATTCATATCAAGTTTTGAATTTTTTAGAAATCATCTTCTTACATCTTAAAATTAACCATTATGTCAAATTCCAAGTCCTACCACCTCTCTCAACATAAAGGGCTAGGTTGAAATACGAACTGTCACCATTAATTTGCCAACATTAATTTTGAAATCGGTTTGTCATTTCCTAATATTCTACAGAAATATAATGCAGAAAGCTTTTAAAGGTCTTTTTTAGAACTTTTGTTGTTCCTGTGAACCCCAGGTGACAGAGTCATCGGCATAAAAGATAACCTGTGTGGGATCAGAGACTCTTACCATTGATTCGCAAAATTACTTTTATAATCGGTTTATATTCCCTTAAATTGGATATAAATCGTAAATTGAGACTTTTTTTAGAATTCCTTTCGCACCTCCCCTTCGCTTCACCCCTTTTTAATTCGAATTTATATTCGACAGTCCTTCAAGGGCATTTATATTTTATAAATAACTACCATGCCATATTTAAAGTTTCTAGCCTCCTCATTATCACAGAAATGGCAATTTAGAAAGTGTTTTGCTAATTCAACCATCTGTTGGTAGTGGCACAGACATAAAATATAGCTTATGTTTCAGTAGGTCCTATCACCAACAATTTGTCACCATTATTTTTAAATCGGATTCGTATTTGATAAGATTGTATTGCATAAAAATTACAATTTAAAACGTTTTTAGAACGCTTTTCGCTCACTTCATCCTTTTAAAATTGGAATTTTCTTTGGACTGTTCTTAGAGAGCAGTTGCAATTTGTAAGTAAATACCATGCCATATTTAAAAATGTTACACTCCTCATTTGTGCAAAAAAAAAACCGCAAATTAGAACATGTTTTGCTTTTGCAACCCCCAGATGGTAGTGACAGCAACATAACATATAGCCAATGTTGGAGCAAGGACTGTCACCATCAATGTGAAGCCCTTACTTTTGAAATCGATTTAGTATTTCCTGAGATTAAGTAGATATCACAATTTAGAACGTTATCAGAACACTTTTTACGCAATTTCACCCCTTTTAAATTCTCAATTTTTTCGAAACAGTTCTTAATGATAATTTATATCTAATAAATATATACCTTGGATAATTACAAGTTGCTAGCCCCTAACTATCACAAAAATAGAAATTTAGAAAGTTTTTTTGCTCCTTCAACCTCCAGGTGATAGTGACACAGACATGAAATAGCGTCTATGTTTGAGCAGAGGCTGTCAACATCAATTTACTACCATTACTTTTGAAATCAGTTTGATTTTTCCTGAGATTGCTCACAAATCGGCATTTAGAAAGATTTTAGAACGCTTTTCGCGAATTTTCACACCTTTTAAATTTCAATTTTTTAAAGAAATGTTATTAGAGATCATTTATAACTAATAAATATATACCATGCAAAATGTCATTAATCTAGGTACTTCCATAACACAAAAATCGCATTTTTAGAACGTTTTTTGCTCCTGCATCTCTTCTGAGGTAGTGGAAACAGACATAAAATATAGCCTATCTTGTAGCAAGAGCTGTCACCATCATTTTTAAGCCATTATATTTGAAATCCGTACAGTACTTCCTGAGACTGCATAAAAATCGCAATTTAGAACGTTTTATTTTTTAGGAAATATTTTAATTTCTATTTTTAGGAAATATTCTTGGAGATCATTGATATCTTATAAGTAACTACCATTCCAAATTTCTTGATTCTAGGCCCTTCCATAACACAAAACCGCAATTTACAACGTTTTTTTTTTCTCCTGCAACCTCCAGGTGGTAGTGATACAAATATAAAATAGAGCCTTTGCTAGAACTAGGTATGTCACCATCAATGTACAACCATTTCTTTTGAGTGGGTTGATTTTTGACGGCCAATTATCTACACGAGGGATATAGGCCCGGGGGGAGTGCCCTCCGTGGGGGCCTTTCTAAGGGAACCTAATCCGTATTAACGCATGGAAGATCCACGGCTCGAAGAAAACCACGAAAACTCCGAACGATTAAGCCGACGAGCGCGATTGGGATCGAACCCAGCACCTCCCGTCTACCAGCTTCGAGAGCAGAACCTCTCGGCCACTGGTGGGGCCCATTTCTTTTGAAATCGATTAGATACTTCCCAAAATTGAGTAGAAATTGACATTTAGAATGTTTTCTAGAAACCTCTTCGCGCATTATCACCCCATTTAAATTTCGATTTTTTTAAGAACTGTCCTTAGAAATCCTTTATATCTAATAAGTAACTAATATTTCAAATTTCATATTTCTAGCCCTTCAGTACGCAAAAATCGATTTTTAGAAAGTGTTTTGCTCCTGCATCCCCTTTGGGGTAGTGGCATAGACATAAAATATAGCCTATCGTAGAGCAAGTGTTGTCACCATCATTTTGACACCATTTTTTTTTTTTTTAAATCGGTTTGGAATTTCATCAGACTATGTAGAAACGAACATTTAGAACGTTTTTAGAACGCTTTTTGTGCATTTTCACCCCTTTTAAATTTCGAATTGCTTAAAAAATGTTCTTAGACATCATTTATATCTTATAAGTAATATTCAAAATTTCATATTTCTAGGCCCTTCAGTAACACAAAAATCGCATTTTTAGAACGTTTTTTGCTCCTACACCACCCTTTGGGGTGGTGGCATCGACTTAAGATATAGTCTTAAGATATAGTCGAGTTTTAAGATATAGTCGACTTAAGATATAGTTCTAAGAGGGACTAACACCATCATTTGGATACCATTACTTTTGAAATCGGTTCCGTAGTTCCAGAGATTACATCCTACAAACAAACAAACAAGCAAACTTTTCTACTTTATAATATTAGTATAGATTTGCTTTAGTTATGAATAAATTCCATCAAGTTAAGCTAAATATAATCAGTTTCTTTGGATATATTTTAGATATAATTATTTGTCTGATTTCAGCATGTTGTAACATTAACGACATGTGACGGTTTTGTTCCTATAAATCAATTTATTTAAATGATCAAGGAAGACTTTTACGGAGAATACGACTAAAAGAAAATTAGCTTTAAGACGACCAGAGAGAAAATATAAAAGAAATTAAAGACTAGAGACAAAAAATACTTGACTTTCTAAAGAAAAAAAATCTCCAAATAGTTTGTTTTCTAAAAAAGTAATCTAACAGATAATAAACTAATTTAAAGCGAAATTATTTGAAAACAATTTTTATTTTGCAGAATTTAATATATACACTACCCACATTTTGATCATGTGAAAGCCTCATCTAAGAAAATTGATTCGATTGAATTTTAAAGGCTGCAGGATGTAACTTACTCCACCAGAGTAAAAAGTGTATGATATGTGTGACAGCAATGTTTCCCGGGCCGAGCAAAACTCACAAATATACAGGCCATGAACATTTTCATCGAATAAAATTTATTCCGTATTATGAAATTTAACTATATATAATTTATTACAACGAATTCAAAAATATAACCCCATGGCTCCGAGACATTTTTTAAAGATTTCAGTTGTGTTCAACCTCAAATTTGTTGCATTCAGAGATTCATAAAATTTACAATTTGTATAAAAATATAAAATATATTGCGCAATTGATAATTATAAAATGATTTGTTAGACCAACAATGCATGATTTTTATTTTCCCCATTCTCCTCCCCCACCTAAAAAGTATTAAATAATTGGATATTGAGCAATAAAAATATTAAAAATGCACATGCTAAATTTTATCGTTAATTTAGAAGAAACATAACGTGTTTTAAATGGATACATTGTAATCGGAACAGCAATTAACGTGAAATTTAATATGTGTCAAATGGCTACACTGTACATTGCAGTGTTAAACAATGGAGATCGTTTTGTGAATGTCTCCCAAAAAAGCCGGTTCTTCACCAAAAAAATTAATAACTGTATATTGACGATGGAAACTATTAAAAAATTCACATGTGAAATTTTATAAATAATTTAGAAGAAAACGAAAGTGTATCAAATGCTACATAGTAATCTGAACAACATATAACGTGAAATATAATGTATACCAAATGGCTACACTATGTTTTGTAGGGTTAAACACTGGAAACTACTTTGTGAATGTCTGCAAAAAAAGCCACTTCGTCACCAAAAAGTGTAATAAATGTGTATTGATGAAGAAAAATATTAAAACAATTCACATGTCAACCTTTATCGATAATTTAGGAGAAATCTAAAGTGTGTCAAATGGCTAAATTTTAATCTGAACAACATATAACGTGAAAATAATATGCGCCAAATGGCTTCACTGTACGTTTCAGCGTTAAACAATGGAGATCGTTTCGTGCATGTCTCCCAAAAAAGCCGCTTCTTCACCAAAAAAAATTAATAACTGTATATTGACGAAGAAAACTATTAAAAAATTCACATGTGGAATTTTATAAATAATTTAGAAGAGAACTAAAGTGTGTCAAATGACTACATTTTAATCTGGACAACATATAACGTGAAATATAATGTGTACTAAATGGCTACACTATGTATTGTAGGGTTTAACACTGGAAACTACTTGTGAATGTCTGCAAAAAAGCCACTTCGTCACCAAAAAATGTAATAAATGTGTATTGATGAAGAAAAAAATTAAAAATAATCACATGTCAACTTTTATCGGTAATTTAGGAGAAACCTAAAGTTTTTCAAATGGCTACATTATAATCCGAACAGCCTACACTGTAAAACAAAATGGTAACGTTCCATGTAAAATCCAGGAACGTTTCGCCTTTTCTCAGGTTTTCAGAATAATTTAGCTCTTTCCTGTGAAATTCTGGTTTTCTTATCTGAAACGTTCCTGAACAAAAGTTGGAAACAGCAAAACGCTGCGGCCGCCATTTATTATTTTTTTGCTATAATCCGTTGGTCGCGCGCGAGTGTCGAAAACGAATTCCTTAAATGAATGTAAAAAAATTAATATGGAATGCAAATAAATCAATAGACGACATAATCCTTTACGTCTCTATTGTCAAGACAATTCAGATGAAAATACAATACCTCTGTGACATCGCTAAGAGATTATCTCTCGTACTGTGGAATGTTTATCGAGCAGATCGTGTAAAAAAAATACACCTATTATTTGGATCTCCATTAACCAGGGGACCATCAAACATGATTCTCACCGATTTTGAGTAATTTAAAGTATGTTTTAGAGTTCTTATCTCTATTTATTCTTGTGAAAGGATTTCTTCAAATGGGCCTTAGATTTTCAGAAATTAGATGCCGAGGTTTAGCATACGTTTCAAATACCCATTAGTTTGCAGCTCTCAACGTGTCTTTCCGTGTCTTTCGTGTCTTTCGTGAAATTCAGGATATCGACATCGGTTTACGTAGAGTTCCAGTTAAACGAGAGTCGGATAAAGTTCTACTGTACCATATATACTTGTGTATTAACCAAAGAATTTTTCACCATTTCCTGCTAGTTAATTGGGGGGTAGACTTATACACGAGTCAATTACAAAAGCCAAAAAAAAAAAAAAAAAAAAAAAAAAAAAAAACCTACGAATACTGCAAAAGTCTGCTTTTTTATGTGTATAAATAATAAAATAATATATAAAATACACAAATAATAATTTATTTGTAAAAAAATTTCAATGATTTGTTTTTGTTTACTTACTAATTTTTCGCATTAGTAAGTGAAATCTTTTGTTTGATTTTGTGCGAAATTGAAGTAAAAAGTTAGGGAGACGATATACGCGAATTTTTGATTTTTTGCAGAATTTGCATTCAAAAGTTAGTGGGTTGGTGCATATGTGAGTATATACGATATATATACTCCATTAGTAATTATTCATTATTATAATTTTTTTCTATATAAATTGTTACTATACCAATAGCTAATGGTGAGGAGGAAGGGGATCTTGTTCTTGAGCCGAGCCCCCCCCCCCTTATAGTAATAATAAAGAAATTTTGATTAGCCGGGCGCCAGTGTTACATATACATATTTATATACATACATATATGTAAATATACATATATATACACATACATATATTGCATATATACACACATGTATATATGTACATATATACGTATATATACATACATGTATATATTCATATATGTGTATATATAACACTGGCGCTCGGCTAACCGAAAAGTACCGAAATTTTTATAGTCAAATAATAACCCGAATGATATATAACCTTTTGAAACAAATTAAATGACATAAAACATAGATATAATGCTTAGACGGTAACGGAGAAAACCCCTACCCTTTCGTGCCTAGTGTCCCAAAATTGGGAGGTTTAGGTTTTTACATGTTATATAAATATTTTTTCAAAGAGAATTTTTTTATTATTTTTTATGTTCATTTTACACCATTTACAAGTCAAGTGATATTTATGTGAGGAAAATAAAGAATAAAAAAATTGATTTTTTTTAATACATATATTTTTAAGCTACCATTATTCCACAATTAAAATTCCCTTTAAAGAATAGTACATATGCATTTATAGGGATGGGGTACAGTACTGTAAAACCTGTTAGAAGAATCTGTGTATGACGAAATCATGTTTTAAACGGAACATTCTTTTAATCGGTGCAAATTGAATATAATAATCCGTTTGAAAAAAAAAATACATTTGCTACAGACAACGGACATTCTAAAAAGGAACTTTAGTAGATGTCCTACAATCTACTAAAATTTAGTAGATGTCCCCTTCGTTAAAAAATATAACGAAGTTTTTTCCTCTCCGATGTGATTCCGTCTTAGAAGGTATTTCTAAATACTTTTTTTCAGATTTTCAAGTCTCCAAGCACTGTAAAATAATTAATGGTATTTGTAATTATTCAGATATTTACATACAAACAGAGATTCATTAAATAATAATTTACAATAGCATCATTAATATAGTTAATCTACATTCTAAGGCTTGGATATTTATTTTTTTTTTATTATTCTGTACAATAAAATCTTCTAAGACTTAATATCATAGCAAAGAAAAAAAATCCATTATAGGCAAGTTCCCTTATTATAAGATTCATCGTCTGTTGTAAATTCGTTATAGTCTTTTTACAAGTGCAAATATACTCATTTTACAAAGATAAACATTTGTTTTTTGTTACACACGGGATTCCGCATAGGCAGGTTATTTTTTTGTCGGGATATACCGTACTTTAATTTTATTACCTAAAAATGCATCTACTCATCTTGAAAAAAATAAAAAATAATAGTAAATATATAAATTTTAATTGTGGAATAATAGCGATTTAAAAATACGTGCATTAAAAAAAAAGTTGGGCCGGGTCAAATGTTACTGATATTTTTACTGAACAGACCAGAGTTCCTGCATATCCAGATGATTTTCATATGAGCTCGGTTGGAAATTGGACTGAAAATTTCAGTCTGTGCAGACCTCAAGAAGAACGCAGCCCAGTCTCGACTTAAGTCAGAAAAAACCTGAGTCCCGGTCCATCTCGGTCGGAACCTCTCGAAAAAAGTAATCTCCAAATAAAGCCCGGATCGTGTGCCTGGAATGGAAATTGGGCGGCCTCTTAAAGACCCTTACATCGAACAACCAAAAGACTAGCTCACAGAATTTTGTAAAATTGGACGCTAAACCTCTATTATATTAAAATTATAAATATAAATATAAAAGATAGTTTTTAGTGAACTTCGCTCACTTCCATAGATGTGTTTGAGTAGCGCCGATTCATTTGAAAATTTTTGAATTTCAGCGTGATATGGACTAATTTTTTTAAAAAAGGAATTTGAGTTTGAATTATTTCATCTTTTTTTTTTCTTTAAAGCACTCAACATTGGTTGGCATCAATTAAAGCAAGTCCAATTGAATTGGCGTAGGGTAAACTAGATTGGACTTCGATAAACTAGAAGGTTGGTGCCGAAGCGGTCTTTGGAATCAATAACAGCACTACAAATTGTATTGGCCTAAGATATACTAGATCGGCCTAGGATAAACTAGTTCAAACCAATGAATAGCAGGCTAAACTAGTTTATCCTATGAGGGTTTGGCCAAACTAGTTTGGCCTAGGAAAAACTAGTTTATCCTATGGGTGTCAGAATAAACTAATTTGGCCTAGGAAAAACCAGTTTATCCTATGGACGTTAGGATAAACTAGATTGGCCTAGGAAAAACTAGTTTATCCAATGCGCATTAGGATAAACTAGTTTGGCTTAGGCAAATCGGGTTTGGCCGGTAACGTGTATATTTTCAGCCGTATTTCATGAAATATGGCTAAACAGAATCTGCTCGCACAGTTTTTAGAAACGTTATCAGATCCAATTGTACTATCCCATTTGCACCTATAAGCTCACCTATAAGATATAAGTTATCACGTTTTAATTTTTATAAAGAAAAAGCATTTGGAGTTTGTTCAAGCCAATTCCAATAAAGAATTAGATGTAATTGAAAAAATAACAGCCGAGAATTCGGTTACATCCCGTTTCATTTAAAAAATCATAAACATATTTAAAGTGATAGATGAAGAAAATCGAAGTACAGCTCCACTTAAAAGTTTGAAATTTTGTAACGTTAACTACATTATAAGGTTTTTTGATAGTATGGGATATTCCCTCTTTAAGTTTTGTATTAAATTAATCGCAGTCCCTCGCCCTAAAGCTAAAATATTTGTTAAATACGAAAATTGACCCAATCCAAGCCATGAATCAGGGGTATATATTATACTTTTCAAGAAGGATAATAAAGATTTTATGTACATAGATGTGGCACTAAAAAAATTTCGTCATAGAATAAAAGAACTTGAAGCAGATTTGAGATTAATTTGACACCAAACGGCGTTAGCAAGATTAGCACAAACTCAGTCTATAAAAGTATATTTCAATAGACCCAAAATTATCTTCCGTACAAATAATCATCAAGCAGCTATCATAAGAGAATATCTAGAAATAATATCTAATAAATAAATAGTCTGTAACGATATATTATCACATGATATCCACTCAGTCTGGAAAGAATTAATACATGATTGATAATCCTGTACTTATTTTGAGATATATTTAATGCCATTTTCCATTCCACCTTATATTCAATACCACCCTTGAAGTATAATGGTCTGTTCTGGGCAAAGCTAGAACACGCATGAGACAACAGCTATAATTTTTTCACTGATGAAGACCGAGTAAGGTTCAGTTGAAAACGTTTTGGTTTCTTAAAAGGACTTTTATGTGTTTTTAAATGATTTTATTATGTTTCATGCCCCTTTGAGCAATATATTTACATTTATTTGTATCTTTAAAATTTTTAGTTATTTATCAAGGTGAATTTTGCACTGAAAATATTAACTTTTTAATGAAGTATAATTAGGCACCAAAATTTTCATTCGAGTTGCAAAATTTATGTTGTAATCCTGGCCGTAAGCTACGAGTATTATACCAATTTTCATCTCGTGAAATGTCTTACAGTTTGGAGCCCCGTATAAATGCTAATTCTGCTTTTTGTGATTTTTTAAATACATGAAATGAAAGATCATACTTATATCTATCATGCCAATAAAAATTGTGTTTCAAAATCACACATTTTAAAATATTAAATGTTGAAAATGATCTTTTTTTTTCTTTTTTCCAATTTTAAGAGACATGAGACCACTTAACGTGTTAATTCTCCGGTGAAATAAGTTTGGGTGTTCGACTTTATTGTACAGATCATTTATTTATTTATATCTGATAAACCAATTATATACTTATAGTTTTATAAAATTCGTTTTGTTCTAGCTTCAAGAAGCAATTAATTATAAAGAAATGGTATTTTTCCAACTTTCCTCTAAAGAAAAATCGAAACACGTTTTCAATATCTTTTTCTGATCTATATAAAAGAGATACTTTTAATTAATTATTCATCTTCTTATATAATGTAATTTAAGTTTTCATTCAGGAATATTTAATACCATATATACCCAACCATGCAGAAAATTAAAAAGGAAATTATTCATCTTTGTAGTTCATATAAATTATATTTATATTGTCGCAAAATTTATCAAATTTTCTTACAAAATTTAATTAAAACTTTTCTTTGAAAGATATAAATGTTTTTTTTTTTTTTTTTTTTTTTTTTTTTTTTTTTAATATTTGAGAAGAAATATTTTTAATATTCATTTTTCTATTTTTTAAAGAAGTTTAGGTTCCGTAGTTTTTTCGCTTAAGAAGTTGAAAATTTGCTGAAGTTGAATGTGTTGAATGTGTGAAGAAACGTGTTGTCCGTGTTTTAAGAAACATATTTTTTTTCATATTAGGTGACATTGTCAATCATTTATTTAAACTGTAAAAAGTATTCTCAAACATTTAAAAGGCAAAATGTGATTATCGATGTAAGAATATGGTTAGTATTTTTTTTTTTTTGTGCAGGACATTTATAAAATTGACATATCTCCTTTTATTTTTATTTTGTATTTTAAAAAAAATGTATTTTCTTTTTGAATTTCTAAGCCTTCAGAAAATTTCTAGTAAAACTTTATGAATTTCTTCCTTTTCAACATATTATCTTGTTTTCCCCATGATAAAACTCGGACATATTTAAAGCAATCAAATATAAATCAGAATTCAAGTTTGTATTTCTATATTTTTGTATTTAGAAAATGACATACTAGTATTAGATTGATATTAAATTCGTGCTATTTACTACTTTCAGTGAAACAAATATATTTTTTTCATTTTTTAAAAAAGGCCTTTAACCTTTTTTTCTTACAAGATTAGAGAAAAACACTAACTCGAAAAATATTTTCCTCTTCATTTCGTAAAACATACTTACAAGGGATGTTTGTTTATTTTCCCTCAAATATGTAGTTATATTATTGTTAAAACAATTACGTTTCGATGAAAAAAATAAAGATTATTTATAATTGTTTTTTAATGAAAACAGTTTATTTAGTTTAATTTTACATTTATCCACATAACAACAAACAAAAGCATTTTTATATTTGAGTAAAGTAAACTTAGTAAAAAAGCATATGTAAAAGCAGAAAAATCCAGTGTGCAGCGTGACTCAAAATATTTTAAAAGAGTTGTAATTTGTAAATTCTGGATGTAAATACTCAATATAACATGCAAAAGTATTAAAAATGGAATAAGAATTAATTTTACATAAATGAAAATTTTTGACAATTTTCAAAAATATGCACTTTGAAATCTATATAAGATATTCAAACAAAAGTTATAAAATGTTTATTTTTATTTCTTCAGCAACATCTTACCAACGATAACTGCACATTTTGTTTCTAAAATACAATAAATTATTCTTAATTGAAAATGGAGCAATGTGAAAGTGAATGTTATTTCAACATGAAAATATAAAGGCATATGATAACCATATATATCTCTCTCTAACTCTCTCTCTCTCTCTCTCTCTCTCTTTCTTTCTCTCTCTCTCTCTATATCTATCTATCTATCTATATATATATATATATATACAACCTATATTTTTCATTATATGGGTGATTTGCGACTTTATGTTCTAAGGTATTTTATCATCCCGTTGATGTCTACACTCCATCCTCTGAATTTGACGGCCGAATTCAGAAAAACCCTGTGAATTCCATTGTTTCAGTGATATAATTCATGATAAACTCCAAAATATTTACGAAAGCCTTTTATGAGCAGCTCAGTTATAGATCAAACACCGGAGAAATCACCGGGAAATTACTTTGTTGATATATTTCTTACGAATTGGTGTAAATTGATTTTTTTTTTCATTTTAGATCGATAAATACATTTGTCCTCAGCTTATGTACCATTTTCTTTTATACATTTCTGACTTTTACTCAATTTTCTCACATGTTGTCATATCTTGATCTGGAACTGTAAATTTATTTTTATATTACAGATTTTCTTTTATTAACCCTTTATCTACTGACGGTACTTATAAGTAAGATTAAAATAACTTGTTATAAAATTCTTTTAGTACATAGATTAGTTGTAATACAGTTTAGGATGAGTTATAGATACATTACTTTATCTTGTTCTAAAAGCATTGTTGGTTACACCAAATAAAGTGCATATATTTTTAAAAGGATGGATTATTTTGCCTTTGCATTTTTTCAGCTTTCTAGGCGTAGGGGAGGAGGATTTTTCAATTAGGAAATATTTGTATATTTCTATTGTAAGAACATTATATTTGTACATTTCCTAATTGTACAAAATACCAAGAAAAATATTTAAAATAAAAGATTTGAGTAGGGTTATAAATATTGTACAAATTCCCTATAAATTCAAATTTACTCAATCCTTCTAAACACTTTAATCTTTCTAAAATCCTTCTAAAATTTATTAAATGATTATGTAACTATTCTAATGTAGTTTAAACAATCCCAGAAAAAGGCTTTATAAGATAAATTTATATGAATTCATAATTCAGTACATAAAGGGTTAAATAGTTTATTAAACAAGGGGTAGAAGAGTATAGATCAGTTTTTGCCGTTTACTAGTCTGCCGTTCTTTTTGAATAGGCATACATACTGCTCATTTAAATTGGTCTTATCAGAACTATAGGATTTATTTTTCTTTCTAAATTACCAATGTTGTCTAGGTATGCATAAAAGTTGAATAAAAATGTAAAATTGGCACACAAAAAAATAATAATAACCGAACTATTTTATAAACATTATGTTATTTCTTACATTATTTTGAACCCTTTATATATTTATATATAACTATAACATAAACTTAAATATAGCCAATAAAATTCGGGATAAAAGATAAATGATAAAATTAATAACCAAAATGTTATTTAAGATTGAAAAAACAGGACTTTTATAAAACTCTACAATACAATAATATTTTAGAATGTATTTTAAAATATATTTTTCATGAAATTATCAATTGTCTTAAAATATTTTTTTTTGATATTTTAATTTCAAATTCTTTGTTGTTATTAATAAAATAATATAATGTTTTTATTAGTATTATAATTTACTTCTTTTTGTTTTTAACATAAAAATTTAACGAGAACAGCAGTATTACTTAATTTTAAAATATTGAAATCATTTACAAGTGTAAGAATATTAAATTAAGATGTTTCATGAACTGTAATTTTTAACGTCAAAATTAAGAAATTTCTTTTTATAAAAAGGAATTTCATTAACATATAATATTAAAAGCAATTATTAGATTTGGCCATCCATAAAATTATAAAAAATGCAATGATATGATTTATTGCAGGTGTCTTCTAAATTATTGTTCGTAGATAATATCTTCATCAAATATTTTAATTAAAATTTTTATTTTTATATTTCAGTGAAATTAAATTTTTTCATTAACTGATATTTTTTATCCATTGTGGAACCTCTTTCCTATTTTTGTCAATTAATTTTTATCACAAAAAATATTTTTTTCGCGTGAGAGTGTATGTTTGAATAAGAAGATTATGACCCTTTCTTTTTGATTTTCAAGAATAGATAAGGGTTATTGCTTGAGATTCACTTCTTAAAAATTTACTTCTAAAGGACACTTTTATGTTTTAGTTCTTTTACTAGCAGTGAAAATTATATGACATATTAGAAAGTATAAAATTTAATTATTAGTTTATTTTAATTTTTTTTATATATATATAGAACATAACAAAGTTGTGTATTATTCTTCACTGAATATCATTATCAAAGTTATACGTTTATAAAAATATTTAAACTGGTTTATAAAATATTTTCTATGCATAAATGATTCAAAAGATATTTTTAACAAAAAAAAAAGTACTGTTTAGTACCTTTTTACATGTTTAACAACAACAACAACAACAACAACAAAAAAAAAAAAAAAAAAGAAAGAAAAAAGAAAAAAATGAAAAAGAAAACACTGCGATGAGCACCCTCTATATAAAACACATTAATATACTTTAAAGTTAAATGCCAACAGTACCTATATAAAGAAAAAAAAAACACATGTATGAATAACACTAACGCCATATCAACAGTGTCAATGATCAAAACAACCACTTTTACCTTTATGGGAAATTAAATTAACTTTAAATTTGAGTATAATTTAAATATTTACACCATTGAATGTAGAGAAAAATGAACTGTCAAATGCTGTTAGTTTATAAACTTTATAATAAATCACTGATTTATACTTTTTTTTATTATTTTCAAGGATTATTTGAAAAATGTTTATCTATCGTGTTCAATTAGTTTACTGTAGGTTAACCCGTTCGTACTTAAAATCATCTAAATCATTTAACATTTTTCTCGCCAATCATTCGTGAAATTAACATTTCATGAATAAGTATATAAATAAATAAACATTATAAATAAAATAAAACGTTAACAGATGAGTAATCGAAGCCTTGTGTAAGTAATGAAATTTTTAACGATTCCATCGCCTAATAATCTGGCACGCTGCTGACGTGAAAGTGTCGCTCTTAATAGATTTCAGAACTTTATTTGAATATACGGAGTGTCCAAAATATACCTTTAAACATTTTTAAATAATTAAAAATAGACAAACAACGATATGAAATTACAGTTTTTATTGTTCAAAAAAAAAAAGTATATAATTGTTTTAATGAAGTGTAAACTAGATGGCGCGACGTCAATGTTTTACCGTGGCCGCCTAAACTTCCAGGCATAACACATCTAAACTTATTTTTATATGGATACATGAAAAACAATTTACACCAAATTCGTTACTTACCAATTACTTACTATTTATTACCAATTACTTACTATTTATTACCAATTCGTTACTTACTCGTTAAATTACCAACCCGAATTCAAATTCGTGGCAACAATAAACTTAAAAGTCGAATTGCTGATGTCATCCAGACAGTTGATTCTGCATTTAATCATAGAACGTACTTAGAAATGCAGTATGGACTCGATGTGTCTCGCATTGAAATCGTAGATTACTTTATTGAAAAAATACTTTGAAATTTTATGTATGGAACATAAGGAAACCCTAAGTGCATATCATTGTTTGTTTATTTTTAAATATCTTTTTAATGTAAAATTACATTTCGGATTATATGTTAGTTAATTCATGTTAATCATATTATTCGAACGATTTATTGAAGCACAAAAATTACTTTTGTTCTAATTTAAGAATAAAAATAGAGATTATACTAATATGGAAATAGTTGTCAGATGTATCTTTTTTTTTTTTTTTTTTTTTTTTTTTTGAGAGTACTTAATGTCTTAAATTAAATTATATGTAAACGAAAATGTATTTCATTTTATTTATATCTGAATAAAAAAAGATTTTTAAGTATGCATTTATTACATTTTAAATGAACATTTTATATAAATTCATTTATTAAAGTGTGTAATAAAATGAAAAAAAATAACACAACTGTATAATTACTAATATACAGAGTGAGTACAAATGATAGACCCAATTTTAAAAAATCATATTTTTAATGTTACTGCACATATTGCAGTAAGTGATACATGCATTTAAAAAGAGATATACCAAGTTTTTTTCAGTTACAAATGTTCGAAGTGTAACCTTCTTGTAACATGGCATCTGTGATCAAGTTCTTCCCAAACATTTTGTAGCATGACTCTGTAAATGGTTCTGAATGCTACACAAATGCGTTCTTTAAGTTCTGGCAGTGTTTTCGGTATTGGTGGCACATAAACAATGTCTTTGACGGAACCCCATAAAAATAAATCACATGAAGTTAGGTATGAGGATCCTGGTGACTATGTGATTAAGGGTAAATCACCATCACCCACTTGAGGACAGCGCAGATTTTGTAATCAGCAGGATGGATCCCCACCACATTGGTCTTTGCAAGTTAGTAGTTACTTGAACAAGGAGCTTGCACACCAGTGGATGGGGCGTGCGGGTTTGGAACGAACTGGATTACAGATTGGACGTATGCCGTGTAACAACAGGGTCACATATCGAACATTTGTAACTGAAAAATCTTGCCATATTTCTCTTCAAATTCATCTATCAGTTACTGTAATATGTTTAGTAGCTTCGAAAATATGATTTTTAAAATTCAGATCCATCATTTGTACTCACCATGTATAATGAAAATTTATAATAAAATAAAAACATTTTTATTAATGGCATATTCCTTACATATAACATATTTAGGACTTTTCAGAATTTTGTAAAAATATATATTTGATTAAGCTTTGTAATATATTTTATTTCGATGCCGATCCTTTAATGTGCCGTTTCATATTTGCATTTGAGTCTTATCAGATCACGCCCGCATAGTTGCTTTTAAAATTAGAAAAAGGGATATTATGCAGTTCAAAGTTCCAAACTAGCGTGATCGTGTCATTTCATGCATTGTTTCTCAGCTTTAGAGGATTAAGCTTTAGAAATGTTTGGAACAGCAAGGTAGTTCTTACATATTTATAATATAAATAAGTAAAAATATTTCTCTTTCCAAATATTTAAATTATTTCATTTGTGAATAATATCACTTTTGTATCGAAAATTTTAAGTTACCTATTTGTAATTCTTCATGTATATTTCACTGCTGAATTAAAAAAAATATATTTCATCTTCTAGAAATCAAAGGTTTGCAGTAGAAGGATTTTACGCAATATAAGCATTTGCAAATGGGAAGAAAACATTGGTGCCCTAAGCATAAACCGCTTTAAAAATCTTTGAAATATAAGCATAAATATTTTAATTCTAACTGAATAAACAGATTTCTCTTTAAAAATAAAATATTCAGGTATTCTAAAAAAATTATTTGTGAATGCTATAAAGTTTATTTTGAAATACTCAGTTTAAGTAAATGCAAATTTTCACTTTACTGTATTTTTCTTAAGGGTGTATTCGAAAAAAATATTTTTCCAACCACAACAGCTTGAAATTTACTGAGACATTTTCAGGCTCATTTTTAAAAGTAAAATAATGAAACTTGCTGAGGTAATTTTTAAAGAGATGTATAAGAGGCCGTGTTATTTCACTTTTCGCCCAATTAATTATAATTCGATTTTTAAACAAGTATTTTCTCAGTATGACCATTTTTTCATTCCCAGATCTCCCGCTTCGAAAAATTCGGTTCAAAACGCCAACGTTGACAGCATTTTTGACAATGTTTTCTGAATTTAATGAAATTTAGAGAAGCACAGGGCATTTTGGAGTTTCTAAATAAGAGGATTTCCCAGTTCGTTGCGTTTGAGAGCAAAAATAATAAAAAAATAATAATCAATTTGGATTGGAATACACAATTAAGGGTAGACAAGACTAGGACATCATGCCCACTCAAATTAGTTTTACCCAACATTTAATACTAATTTATTATAGTAACTAAATTTTATCCGAATGTTTATATATACTTTAATTCATGTGTTTGATTTAACTGTATAAGAACTTCACACAAGTCAGAAGTGCCTGAGTTAAACTCTCCGAAAAATTTTACTTTTCAGCTAAAAATCCTGAAGTACCCGAGCGAT
The DNA here is from genome assembly GCA_963932465.1 of Maratus speciosus. Lineage (NCBI taxonomy): Eukaryota > Metazoa > Arthropoda > Arachnida > Araneae > Salticidae > Maratus > Maratus speciosus. The sequence continues at coordinate 76,672,561 of OZ010795.1, read as the reverse complement.
TTCGAAAAAAAATGTGTGGTAGAGCATAAATATAAGATCGAATGTGGAAGAAAGTTTCAAAAATTTGCAATTAGTTTTAGAAAAAAAAAATTCCCCAAAATGGTAAATATCTGAAAAATTACCATTGCGCTTTTTTAAGTATTTTAAGTTTTAGTCGCATAAAAAAATTTGTCTACCAGAAGTCTTGAGTATAATCCAGTGAATATTCATTCCGAATTTCATCAAAATATGGCAGGTAGTTTCCGAGGAAATGGGTCTTAAAGCTCGCATATTTACCATAGAATTGCACCCAGTCTTGTCTTCCCTTAACCCATTAAGGACTAGCGTTACCATATGGTCACAGCATAGCTGTCAACCCTTTTACTGTTTGAATAGCAGTAATTTAAAACAAAAAAATTTAATTTGTAATGATAGAAACTCTGCTATAAAATAAAATAAATATTGCTTTTCTGAAAAAGTGGTACAAATGTCATCTCTACCTTATACACAGTACAAAAAACCACTGTAGATTTGCCAGAACAAACTCGATCACAGTGAATGTGCTGTATCTTTCTTTGGTTTCCTGTTAACATGTAAAATACAGTAGCTGCGTAAAATTAACAGCACAATGTACTGGCAATTTGGACGCATTTTTTTACAGCACAAACTGCTGGCGTCCAAATTTCCAGCACATTGTGCTGTTAATTTTACGCAACTACTGTATTTTACATGTTAACATAGTCAGGAAACCAAAGAAAGATACAGCACATTCACTGTGATCGAGTTTGTGCGCGAGATGAACAGTACTTTGTACTGTAAAAATGTCTTTTTTTTTTTTTTCAGTGTACTTCGAGAGAAAAAAAAATAAAACATCGTTTATGTCGTATGGTCCAAAGTTTCGCGAAAGGAATCTTAACAAATATAATAAAGTTATTTCTCTTATTCATTTTTACGTGTATTAAAAATTATAAACCATGTTATTTAACACTAAACACTTTGCGGAGAAACAATAATAATAATAGAATATTGCACGGATGGAAATGTTTATATTGTCCAAGATAGAAATCGAATTATTATTTTACGTTCACAGATCTTTCGTGATAAAATCAGAGTTTACAGGTAGTTATCGTTGCATTTCAAACTTTTTATTTTAAATTGAAAAAAAATTCCTGATGCATTCAGCGATAAATGCCAGAACCTGACCATTAAAAAAAATTCTATAAAGTTACTGATAATTTTCTAGTAAACTGGTTCGCCTAAAACTTTTTATGCAACTGCATCAAAAAAAATTCATGTAACAGATGCACTTATGCACAATACAACAAAAAATCTGTAATGTTACTAAGAGTTTTTTAGAAAACTGGGATGCCTAGAACTTTTCATGTAACTGCAACAAAAAGATTTGATGCAATTTTCCCCGGTAACCGATAAAAGTTTAGTAAGCATACAGATTTCTGTAGCGTTACAAAAACAAGTTTTGTAGATTTACATCTTTTTTCTTACAGTGTACGGATAAAATTGTAGTAAGCAAACAGATTTCTGTAGCTTTATATCTGTAGAATTATAATTTTATTTTTGTTTTTACAGTGTAGGTGACAATACAAATGATTATCTTAAAACAATATTTATATATGGAAATTTATTAGTTAGATGATTTTATCATATGAAAGAAAATTACAACATGGATTTAGATCTTACAATTCTGGATAACTTCTTTTTAACAATAATTAATTTACATTATACACTAATTCATAAAAAAAGGAAAAATGACAAAGATATACAAAATATTGAAACTTTACAAATGTATAATACGTCTTATAAGGTATGAAATTTCACAGTTTTAAAATCACTCAAAATCCTTTTATCTATACATTATTTTTTTAGAAATAATATTTAGAAATAATTTATGATCTGCGAAAAATCCTGACTTGATGGTTAAGTAATGGTAATTTTCGGATTCAGAGTTAATATATATATAAAAAAAGAATTTATCAAAATTTAAATAATACTACCATCTGCTCTATTTTCATTATTTTAAAATTTTTACATTTGAAATTTATCATTTTCAATATATAGATATGTATATATTATATATGTATATATTATAATATACAATATATATTCATGGAAATTTATTAGGTTGTCTTCCGATTCATAATATGTGGCAATTTTTAAATCGGTCAAAATCATTATATTGATTCTTACATTAATAATTATTTAGAAACTATAAAATGTGACTAACAAAATAGATACATTTTCCCCCGTGAATTAACCCATTCGGGACTGGAGCCTTTTACGAAATTTTTAATCTTTTGTTACCGTTTTTTAAAAACAGAAATTTGTGTCTTCTTGAATCGAGAAAATTCGCTGATTAAATAAGGCAAATTTTACAGTAAAATTTTACTGGTGAGGAAAAACAAGGATTCTGAGCGGTTCGTGCGGCACGTATACGTGTCACTCGTCTCCAAGGGGTTAAAACTTACTACGATTTTTTTTCCATTATAACATTTGAACCGGTTCACATAAAAAAAAAAAAAGATCAAATTATAGAAAACGTGTACATACTTGAAAATAGATAGAATAGTGAAAATGTGTTTTATTAGTGGTAGTGTTTTATGAATTTGTGTAATTCTTGTTTAAAATAACAGCTTTTATTCGGGAATCTGACATTCCTGCGTTATGCCTGCATTATATATATATATATATATATATATATATCTGCTTTGCCGTAATCTTAAACGTAGATAACATGTAATGTTTTGTCGAATGCCTTTAAATATTTTCGCACAAATTTCGGATGCTGATTGACCTAAACAATAGTAATTCATTTCAATAAATATTTTGTATTCAATAGTTAATCGATATAAAGGGTTTTTCCACATTATGGTCGTATTTCGAAATTCTTAGTTATCAGAACAACCAAATTAAAAATTGAATAAATGCTATTCGTTCAGGATGAAGATGACGTCATTTTTAAATGAAAAGCTTATTTTAATGTAAAACAGTAAAATGTTACACCGTTATTTTAATAATTTGATATCATTTTGAAGGATTTTTTCTTCCGCTGCTATATAACAGAGGGTGCATCTAAAAAAGTGGGCAAAACATTACCGGGTGATAGAACGCAGCTCTAAGAGCAATTTTCGTCATACAATGTCGGAGCGCAAGCGGTGAGAAGTTAAAAGATAGTTTTCCACCGCCCCACGTCGATGGACTGTTCGAAGTGTTCCCATGGCTTGGCCACCAAGATCGCCGGATCACTCGTGTTTTGACTTTTTTCCTGTGGGGCCACACGAAAAGCCTAGCCTACGAGTGCCCCATTTAAACCGATAGATCTAGTCGCCAGTATTGCCGTTGTTGCCGGCGATATTCAGGAAATGTCTGGTGTTCTCGAAAATGTGCGTCAGTCCTTATCTCGGAAGGTGTGAAGCGTGTATTACAAATGACGGAAGATCTTTTGAGCAGTTTCTTTGAGCGTGGACATTAATTACACTCCTGATAATGAAATGTTTTGTGAAGTATCCACTCTCATTCTTGTGTTAATTCTTTAACTGCGACGTTAGAAAATTACATTTTAACTTATCACCGTTTTCGTACCTGCCACGCATTCTATGACGGGATTTGCTCGTATAAATGCGTTCTAGTACCCCGTAATGCTTTGTACCCTTTTTAAGATACATCCTGTACATATATAATATTCTGTATTAACAAATAATTGTGGTTTCGTATATAATTTTTGAAAAACATTGCGTAAAAAATTATTGCGCCATATTGTTTAATATTTCAATAGAAAATACCTATCGGTCGTGAATTTTCCATTATGATAATATGTTGCAACAAAGATGACAGCATAGCGTTCAAGATAAAACGTACAAGGAATTAGTCAGAAAAAAAAAACACTAATAAATTATAACTAATTTGGATAGAATAAAACACAAAATGTATCCGCATATATATTAATATTTTATTTATGAAACGTGGTATTTTTTTTTCACTAATGGTGTAAAAACATCATCGGGATTTTTACATTTATTGAAAAGCCTCTATATCAGACGTTCATCGGGATTTTTATATTTATTGAAAAGCCTTTATATCATACGTAATTCTGTTTGACTTCATTAATGGCAATGCTCATGCAATTCAATAGTGATGACGGCATTCTATGCGAAACTTCTTTTTGCGTACATATCAAATTTTTCAAAATAAATAAATTATTCATAAAAAATATTAAAATGTTGAAATAATTCTTTTTCTTTTTTGTAAATTTAACTTTCTTCATTATTTATGTTTAAACACTGAGTAAACAAAGAGTCTCGAAATTTTCGAAAAATCAACATTTTGAGAACTAATTTAGATACAAAAGTGCAGTTTCATAAGAATATTTAAAGTTAAGCAGCTTTTTTGGTCAATAATACGTTTAAGGAATATTTTTTAGCGTGTAAAAATAACAAATTTTACTTTTTAAATTTTATAAACCATTGGGAATGAACCCTGGATTTTTTAATGTCTATATAGCCGATTTAAACAACTACCGATATTCATTATTTTTTTTTTGAAAATTAATGAAATGCGTAAATTTTTCTTAACGCTGTTACAGTTTTGAAACGACATTTAAGGAATTGTAAATTTATAAATTTCTCGACTTTTACAAAAGTATTACAAACCTTTAAAATATTTTTAAAACATTAATAGTTCATAAGATAATATTTAAAAAAAGTAATTGTATGATTTTACTAATGAATAGTAATGACTCTATTGCTAGGCGACAAAGTTTGAGTTTTTATCATCTTCATAAAATGTTTAGAGAGATTATTCATTGGGTACCATAGATAAAAACATATATTTCAAAATATTAATCAAATCTCTACGTATATTATTATTTTTTTTTCGCTCAAACTTACACAAAAAAAGGAAACAACAACAGAAAAAGATTGAGCGGGATATCGCACATCGTACTCTAAATCAGTATATACCTGCAAACGATGTTTAAAATGATGTACATAAGGTTTTATCTTTTAAAATTTATGCAAGTAAACTAAGTACACCCCTTTAACCTTAAATAGCGCGTAAAGTAATTTTAATACTTAAAAAGGTTTACTTTAGCGTGTTACATACATTTCTGCATAAAACTACAAGTTTTCATGTTTGTATATGAACAAATTTGTGTATGAAAAAAGCCGATAAATGAATAAATAAGTATAATAGATTATATTACGACAGTGGCAGCGTTAGTAGCTTTTTTAATTTCAAACTCATTTTTTTATTCTTTTAAAATTGTACCTTAAATATTATTCAACGGCACCACTATATGCATTATGGCATATATTTATCACACAAGAAATCACAAAAAAGAGAAAAATAAGGTGTTCCCGCCAATAACTCAATCACAAATAATCACTGCACACAACTCACCATAAATAAAACTAGCGGACTGCATTACTAATTAAATTTTAATTCACAAAACAATAAATTGAACGAGAGCCGATATTTACACTACTCCTCGGATCGGCGTCTCGAACCCAACTCACAAGTTTCAAAACAAATCACATAGATGGCGCTTCTAAACGGCAACATACCGCCGGGCCTTGAATGTTTCAAACATTCAATACTATAAATACGATATCAATTTAGAATACAATCTCAATAATACAAATTTTTTCTCAGCACATACACTAAATGAAATGTTAAATTTACAGATATAAACACAAAAATATAATAATACACTACACTACAAAAGTTTTGCTTAATTAAAATAAAATGTATGAATTCAAGTAGTTACTGTGGTTTCATTCACATGAGGCAAAACAACAATTTTGGCCACTGGCCTTTTATATGTGCCATTTTTATCCCTTAAAGTTGTAACTCTAACTATACCATCTTGGCCTGGATGGATTTTAAAAATTCTTGCCAAATGCCATTTTAAAGGGCTATAATTATCAGGATTTTTTACTAAAACTAAATCTCCCTCTTTTATCTCTACCCTTCCTTTATGCCATTTGGGTCTATTTAAGAGCTTATTTAAATATTCTGATGACCATTTTTTCCAAAGATGTTGTGTCAATTTCTGAACTAATTGCCACCTGCTCAACCTACTCATAGGGATTTCAGTACAATTCGGTTCAGGTAGGGCCATTATAGATGAGCCAATAAGAAAATGAGCAGGTGTCAAAGCTTCAACATCATTTGGATCATTTGAAAGAGGGCAGAGTGGACGAGAATTAAGAACAGCTTCGATTTGAATAATAAGAGTCAAGAGTTCCTCATAACTTAAAATAGTTTTACCTACAACACGCTTTAAATGATATTTAAGTGATTTAACAATTGCCTCCCATAAACCTCTAAAGTGAGGGGTTGAAAGGGGATTAAAATGCCACTTAATTTCTTCATTAGCTAAATAATTTTTAATTTCCTCCTCACTTTTATCCTTAAATAAAGATCGGAGAATTGCTCTTAATTCTTTATTGGCACCAACAAAATTTCGGCCATTATCACTAAAGATATCAGAAGTTTGCCTCGTCTCGCAATAAAGCGTTTAAGTGCTGCTAAAAACGCTGCACTTGTTAAATCATTGACAATTTCAAAATGCAAGGCCTTTGTAGTAAAACACACAAAAATACAAATAAAAACCTTTTTTACCTGTTTACTCCTACTTGTTGAATTTTTTATCTCAAAAGACCGCAGTAGTCTAATCCAGTGCGCGTAAATACTCTGGATACCGTTACTCTTGCTGCTGGCAAATCAGCCATCTGTTGCTGCGAAATTTTAGAATTAATTTTCTTGCAAATAATACAATTAAAAATGATTTTTCTAACTACATTTCTGCCAGCTAAAATCCAAAATTTAGTTCGGATGAGAGACATTGTGGTTTCTGAACCTGCATGGAAATATAAAACATGAAAATAATTAATAACACAAAATGTAAAATTATGTTTTGCAGGAATAATCATAGGAAATTTTTGGTGATCGGATAAGTTACTGTTTTTCAGTCTACCACCAACACGAATGCAGCCGTCACTGTCTATAAATGGACACAAGTTTATTAGTTTGTTATTGTTAGGCATAGCAGTACCCCTTTCTAAACACTGGATTTCTTTCACGAATGAAGTCCTTTGAATGTTCTTTACAATGCACAATAAGGACTGAGAGTGTTCACTGCTAGATAAAGTTCCATCTGTAGGATATAAAGGGTTTCTACAGTTATATATGAATCTTTTACGCCATGCTACTACTCTTTGTATTTTTATGAACAAAGAACAGTTATTAATGATGTCTAAAGGTTCTAGAGTGTTAACTAAGTCACATACTTGAGTCACCGATGGTGATTTCAATTCACGCAAAAACAGCTCAGTGGTTTCAGCAGGATTGCTATTAGGACACTCGACCACCTCAGGCTGTTGTAGGAATGTTGGACCGAACCACCACAGATCACACTGTTGAATCTTGGTGGGATCTATACCTCTAGAAATAAGGTCTGCAGGATTTTGCTTGGAAGGTACGTAATGCCACTGTTCAACCGAAGTAAAACCTTGTATAATCGATATCCTGTTCGCTACAAACGTCTTAAGATCGTTTGACTCTTTTTTTAACCATGCAAGTACAATGGTGCTATCTGTCCAAAAATAAGTTTTAGAAACTTCTAGTTTTAAGGCATTTAACACCTTCTTCATTAACTTAGATAGCAGGACTGCAGCAGAAAGTTCAAGACGCGGGATAGTGACATATTTTAGAGGAGCTACTCTGGATTTGCTAGTGAGTAGTTTAACAGCAGAATCACCACAAGAATTAGCAGATTTCATGTAAATGGCCGCTCCATAAGCAATTTCAGATGCATCGGAAAATCCATGTAGTTCTACACAAATAGACTGAGCTATAAGAATACATATAGGGATACTGATCAGATTTACATTGTTTAAGGAAGTAAGAAAGTCATTCCACTGCTTATTTTCTTTCATTGGGAGATAATCACACCAATCTATTTTCAGCAACCATAATTTTTGCAGAAACACCTTGGCCCTTGTAATTATTGGACCTATCAAACCCAAAGGGTCAAATATTCTAGCAATTTGTGACAAGACCGATCGTTTAGTGTATAATTCGCTTTGCTAGAAATTAAGTTAAACCCAAAACAATCTGGTTGAGGCTTCCACAATATTCCCAAAGTTTTTGTCTCATTAGAAAAATAATATTCAGATTCTGAATTATTACATAAAAGAGCAAAATTATTTACTGCCCATTTATGGAGATCCATGCCTCCTCTATTTAACAAAGATATCCGTTGTTGCTGAATCTCCTTCGCTGTGTCTAAATCATCTGATCCTGTTAGGATGCCATATATGTACACATCCTGCAACAACACATTCGCAGCTAAAGGAAATTCATTTCCTTCATCTCTGGATAATTGTATTAAGGTTCTTGTAGCTAAAAAGGATCACTAGTTGTGCCATAAGTCACAGTACATAACCTGTACACTTTTACTGGCTCATTCACCTCAGGTTTAAATACTATTCGTAATAAATCACGTTGACCCGGATTCCTGTAGAAGTTAAGCAACTAGCATTATACACGACTCGTAATGGTGTGCTACTTGATTCTGTACGGAATACGCAATGATGTGGAATATAACAAGTGACATCTGGCTCTTCAGATTCTATCACTTCTTCCATGTGACCCATACTTAGATATTCTTCCATAAATGCTTTATAAAGATCATTAACTTTAGGTTCTCTAACTAAGCGCTTCCATAATGAATTTAAAATATTCATTGCCTTTTGTTTTGATTCGCCAAGACAAGATGGATCTTCATTTAGCGGCATTTTCACCATATATTGTCCATTTTCAGTTCTAGAATAATTTTTCAGAAAATGTTCTTCACAAATTTCTGCTTCCTTAGTTTTAGAAATCTCAGACTCTCTCTCTATGTTTTCTCGTCCCCAAAACTCTCTAATTATTTTTTTCTAATTCCAAATTATCTGTAATTAACCCACAATGTATATTACTTTCACCCCTAGCCGGAAGGCTTCCACTGACAATATACCCTAATACACTGTTTTGTAACACAATTTTAGTATGTTTGTGGATAAATTTGACCTTGTCTTAATAATTCATAGAAATTTTCTGCACCTAAAAGCAAATCAATCGGGCATGGGACATTAAATTTTTCATCAGCTAATTTGATGTTAATTAATAATGGGATAGAAGTCTCAAGCGGCCTAGACGGCGTAAATTCTGCAATTTTCGGAACGACTAAAAAGTCTAATTTTAAATGAAAATCCTTATCTCTATTTGAAATAGTTGTGTTAACCCTAGATCTAACATTCAACGATAAATTATTTATGCCTGAAATAGAAATGCTAGTCTTTTCCCTTTTCAAATTAAATTTATCTACTAACCTTTTACTCATAAAGTTAGAGTTTGCTCCAACGTCTAATAAACATCGTACTTCATGAAAAATACCTAATTCATCTCTTATTAAACAAAAAAATGTGCTAAGTAACACAGCTTTCAACTCATTAGTCAAATTACATGTCGTTGAAAATAAACTGTTTTGATTATTAGCTGGGAAAGGTTGAAATACTGGAGCCGAAGCATCCAAATTAGATTTATTACCTCCTTTGTTTATATGACTCATTTCCTGTGAAATTACCTCTTGGTTTTCAACTTTATTTATTTTTTGTTCGCGAGGAAAATGCAAAGTTACATTGCGTCTTTTCCTAGAAATAATACACGAGAATTTAGATTTACAATCTACTACTTTATGATTCATAAGACAGTTAAGACAAAGACTTTTTCTCCTTACCAGCTCAACTCTATCACTCACTGACATATTTTTATAAACATGATATTTATGGAAAGGATGATTTTCACTACATGACAAAATACATTTAGAATTTTTCACATCAGTTAGAAAAAACTTTAGAAACTGGCCTAGAATAATTATTTTTATTATTCGACCTAGAATTATCAACCACAGGTTTTCCCTTTGATGTGTAATATAAATCTATCTCCCGCGATAACTCAATTGGGTGAAACAAAGAATCTCCTTGTCTAACATTTATAAAACACGTAACATCCTTATCAAGCGTCTGACAAATTTTATCAGAAATCACTAACTTTTTTAAAGTTTCAAAATCTGTCACATTTCTCAATTTTAAATAATAATCCCAACTCGTTGTTAATCGGGATGCAAATTGTACATACGTTTCATTGGGTTGACGTTGTGCTTTGCTAAAATGTTCTAAACAAGTTTGGGGAGTTGGCTCAAATTCTCTAAATACTATAGCTTTCACCTTTGAATAATCTTGTAATTCCCCCCTTAATGTACGTAATAACATTTATTGCCCTTTCCCCTAACAGATTTAGAAGAATTTCCGATTTATATTTTTCTGGGACATTTTTTGAAGTGAAGGCCCTTTCTAAAGACGAGAAAAAATACCCCCAACCTTCCGGTCGAGAAGGAATTTTGATTGTAAGTGTTCTTATACTTTTAATGAGAGAGTCTAAAGATTCTATGCTTTCTCCCTTCTGGAAATCATTTAATTTCTCACTTTTGGTTTCTGCTCGGGCCAGCTCAAGCTCTAATTTTGTACGTTCAAGTTTTAATTTTTCAAGTTCTAGTACCTTCGCTTCCTCATTTTTTCTCTCCTCTATTATATTATTGACTATTTCTTCTACCGATTTAGAATCTGCTTTATATTTTTCACTTTCCTTTATTAAATTCCTTAAATCGTAATTAGTTAATTTTATATCAGAAATATCAATTGCTAACTCAAAATCTATCCTCTGGTAGTCTTCCTTTTTCGCGCTTTTGAACATTTTAATAAATATAGTTCACAATAAATAAATAAATAAATCTCACATACCTCCAAAATAAAAGCGAATCACTTTTTCCAAACTGCTGAAATGCAGGATAATGTTTTGGTTTCTTTTATTTCTTTTATTTGTTTTCTCAAAATCAGCATTTCGAAATAACTCCGTTTATTCTCTGCATTAAATGATCACTTATGATTGCGCAACTCTGCACTGAAAGAACATTATTATTTTTGTTCTTAAATCAAAACAACTGCTTGACTTAAACTCTTCGTAATAAAGTATACATTTTTTAACACCACACTATTAAAGCAATATTATAACTTATAAGATTAAAAGGAAATGCACAAATTCTCATAAAAAAATAAAACACTTAATTCGTTTCAGTACACATATACTCGTTGAATCGAAACCACTTTATACTCGATTAAATAAATGCTTGTTCTTTACTCCGGGGAGAGGGACCAAAAATAGATGTTCCCGCCAATAGCTCAATCACAAATTAATCACTGCACACAACTCACCATAAATAAAACTATGGAACTGTATCACTAATTAAATTTTAATTCACAAAACAATAAATTGAACGAGAGCCGATATTTACACTACTCCTCGGATCGGCGTCTCGAACCCAACTCACAAGTTTCAAAACAAATCACATAGATGGCGCTTCTAAACGGCAACATAAGGGATTTTCCTGAACATTTTAAGCTTTATCCAGAACTTTCAAAATGCCCCAACCTCACTCCATATCAATTAAAATCCCCAATATTTTTTATACCAGTTTGTTTTGAAGATACAAATAAAAATGTGCATCGAATTTTACATATTTGAATATAAAGGTAAGAAAAAAAAATATATGGCATTTTCAGCATTTTTGCATCATATTTCTGAACTTATCATCCTTTAACGTTTCCAATAATATTTAGTTTTTAAAAAAAGATATAACCAGTTTTATTTGTATATGAAAATCAAACTGACATGAAAAATATTGGTGATTTTAATTGACATGAAGTGAGCTTGGAACATTTTGAAATTTCTTGTTAACACTTAAAATATTCCGGAAAATTCCTTATTTTTCACATTTTTTATTTATTTATTTTTATTATTATTATTATTATTTTTTAATTTCCTGTGCCATAAATATGTGTCGTAATTCATATGGTGTGATTGAACAGTATTTTAGTCGAAATTGTAAAAAAATAAACAAATAAATGATTTTTAAGGTTCCTTATCCCCTTATATACATAAAATATTTTTACTATTTAAAACGTTTGCTTCAGCTTTTTTATCATACATTTCTGTATAAAACTACAAGTTTTCATGTTTGTATATGAAATATTTATTGCCTGATAAGCCGATAATTGAATAAATGTGTATAATAGATTAAGATAAAATGTGTATATTAGATAGTCAAGATTATATTACGGCAGTAGAAGAGTTTGTAGTTTTTTTTTTATTATTTATAGAGATAAATCTTAAATGCAACATGATTAATTTTGAAGTATATAATTTTAGTCATTTCCTCAATACTTTTTTAGTAGCGTGTATTATTTTCGATTAAAATATTTATGTTGGTGGTTTTTAAATTTAGAAATGATTTAAGAAATCCTAGGAGAATTTCAAAATTTTCTATGCAAAATACAATCTTAAGGGCAATTGTCTATAAGACTGGTGTATTTTCTATTTAGTCACTCCGTAATGTGTTATGATATTGCAATCAGAATAATACAAAGCATGAAGAATTCATTGCATTACATATATGAATTTATACACTTTAATATTTCAGAATATGTGAACAGACACACACATACACACTTGCGAAATCGTCGCCAAATGCCTAATGTACCTCCAAATTGGGCCTCAAACTTAACCTCTTGACACCCAAGCTCGCATTTTTGGCACACATTTTACCATTTATGGATTAAAGCTCTTTATGGGGCTAGAAAACGTTATACATATTCATTTATTTTTAAAACTAATAAAATATATAGAGTTTTTTAGTGTCCAATATAATGGTCGTTGGGTCTTAATCCTGTAAAAACCATATTACTGAATTACATGATTCTGAATGAAAAAATCTTAATTGCAAAATTTTCTTTCATTATAAGTATGTTTTTAACGTTCATACATGACTTTAAATATTACACAATTATAATTTTTTCCATTATCAATGGTAAAAAAGTATTTTCGAATACGATTTATTCGAAAAGTATAAATCAATTTAGTGATTTTTAAGTAGTTCTTTTTAAATATTTAAAAAATCTATCACACCAATAAAAGTTTTTTTCTAAATAAAATTATAAACAGTTAGTGGCACGGTTATCACAATTGGCATTTGGATGCCAAAAGGAGATTAAAAAGAAATAAAACGCATTTTATTTATAATGTTAAATTATTATCTTCTGTTATATTTTATTTCATTATAAATGTGCTTTTATCGTTCATACATCACCCGTAAATATTGAAAAATTTTAATTTTTTCATTATCAAAGAGAAAAAGTACTTTTGGATGAAATTTATTTGAAAAGTATAAATCAATTTAGTGACTTTAAATAGTTATGTTTTTAAAAGGAATGAAAAAAAAAATCTATCACATCAATAAAAGTTTTCTCTAAAAAACATATAAAGTTAATAGCACGGTTATCACAATTGTCATTTGGATGCCAAATGAAATTAAAAAGAAAAAAAAATGCAGTTTATTTATTATCCTCAGTTATATTTTCTTAAAATTTTTATTTCTGTTTAAATTCGATTAAATTAACTAATTTAATTATAAACAACTTAAGAACAGTAAAATAATATAAAAGGTTTGCAATTAATTTTTTATAGTTAAAGGACCATACAAATACAAGTTGCATTTCATGCTTACTTATTTTACATGTTTACTTATTTTATTTTATGCTTAATTTCTGCACAATTTACTACCAGTATTTTAAATAAGAATTCTTCGTCGTACATTCCTTTAACATCTGTAATAGAATTGTACAACAAAGATTATCGTTTTAATTTAGTGGTAGCAAAGTGCGAAAATTTTAGGAACGCTGCGAGCCCTGCTTATCAAATAATTTAGATCGCTACATAGGTTTCAAAAACTAGATTTTTAGCGTCAAGTTCCTGGTTCTTTCACTACAAACTTTGCTGACATCAGAAGTGTGTTTTTATCGTTTATACGTCACTTCCAAATATCACATCATCAAATAGATCAAATTGCATCATCAAATAGAAAAAGTGTATTTTAAGTAAGAAACGTGTTGAGCAATTTAATAATAATATTTAAAATTTAATAACATTTCGGTTTGTTTTTTAACTCTTCTCAACACCAATAATTTGTTTGTTAGAATAATGATAATAAATAGTGACGCAGCTACCACAATTGGCAAGTAAATGTCAAGAAGAAGTTTAAAAGAAATCAAAATGAGTTTATTTATAATCTTATACCGTTCTCTTTAATTATATTTTCTGAAAGATTTTTTGCTAATTAAATATGATTAAATTTATTAATTCAATTATAAATAGTATGCTAACAGAAAAATAATACCAAAAATAGTTATGAATAAGAATATAACATAATAAAGGCTTAATTATCTATATTTACCAAATGCTGCGAAAAAAAATCACTAAAATGCAAAATTTCACAATGTACTGATTTAGAACAAAGATTTTATCAGTAAAATTATACATTTTTAGGATAATATTTTATTTTATTTTATTTATTTAAGAATATATAATGTCTACTTCTGTATCAATTATTTGTCTCAATGCTGTGTAGATTTTTAAGTAAAAATTAATGTCTATCATCAGTATACACAGTCTAATATGAATAAAAACAACTGATGAAGACCCAGCGTCCAATAGAATGGACATTAAAAAAAAGTTGTTATTTTCTAAAATATACGTTAGATTACTTAAACAGATATGTCATTTCATTGCCACAACACTTAACATTAGATGTATGTTGCATTAATATCAAAATACTTTTGAAAATTGTAAAAAAAAATAGCGTTAAAACTGTCTGCTTACCTTCAGCATTCTTTCTATTGTTGCCCGCCACTTTCAAAGGATTAAAATACATATTTAGTTGCATTTTTTTTATTATTTCGGCGCACAGATAGCAGCACTAGAATATCTAGTTTAATGGACAGCAAGTATTTACAAGTTCCAACTGAAATTAAGTATTTTACATAAAAAATAAAAATGTTCAATAGAATGGACGCGGGGTCTCTGGATGTTATAAGTTGTTAAAAAAATACGAACTTTGTGCAAACTAACAAATTTTTCAAAAGCCATGTAAAGTTGTAACCACGCTTTATCAGATAAAAGTGTTATTCATTATTAATTGAAATACTCTTTTATTTGACTTCTCAATAGGTGATGATAATGTATTTAATTATAATTATACATGGATTTCATTCAGTCTAAATAATATGGAATTATAATTAACATTTTGCGTGCTAAATTCCAATGAATGTACTTTTAAAATTATTATTATTTACATAGATTGGTCTCTAATGCTTTAATTTAATAATACTAGTGATTTAAATTTTTGGAAAAACATATTATGTTTATTGTGTTCCAGTTGGGCACATTAAAAACTTCAATATATCCTTTTATAATGAATTTATAAATTTTATATCATCAATAGACTAAATAAAAATCAACTCAGTAAATACATGAATTACTTTTAAATGTAAGAGCTCAACTAGTTTAATTGAAAGATTGCAAATTTAATGGAAAAATGTTTTATAAAAAAGGAAATACTTATAATTTTCTATTCATTTTCTTTTATTGTGAATTACATGTAGTTTTCATTCTTAAAAATCCAAGCTTTTATGTTTTATGTATCACAGATTTCCAAGTCAATATTTATTTAATTTTCAAATGAATTCTCCATTCTATATTCACAATTTAGAACATTTTCCTGTAAAACGGTCAAATATAATATAGTTTTACGTAACTTCTGTGTAATATATTTAAATTAAATACAAATGCAATTAAGAGGGAGAAACTCGTGAATACTCTATACAAAGATTTGTATTTGTAAAGGCTTTTATTTAAGAATAAAATTGTAAAGTAAATCTGAATGCATTTAAATTTGTATCTTGTAATTTGAATTTAGCAGTATTCAAATATACAACTCTATTTAGTTGGAGCACGAAATACATTTGAATAGATATCAAATTCATGCAAAATCTGGTAAATAAATAATACTGTAATATGTAATAGCTCCATCTTATTTAAGCTTATTAAAGCATTTTAAAAGAAATTCTCGATTTCATAAATTCATTACATTCCATAAGTAAATATATGAAATGAGGAAATTTGTCAATATATATATATATATATATATTACTAAAGGCCCTTATACATATAAGATAATTAGAATATGTGGTATGAATATTCATAAAATCAAAAATAGCTAAACTGACTTTTTTTTTAAATATATTTTGCAAAAATTTTAAGAAAGATAAATTCCTTCATTATACTTTATTGGTGATAATTTTAGATATGATCTTGTACTTTTAGGGGGATTTTTAAATTTGATAACTAAAAAAACTTTTATAGTTATTTTATTTGATGATAATTACTCCGATTCATCTAATTACTGCATTCTTAATTACTGGTCATTAGGATGGGTCGGAACGAAATATTTTTTTTCGAAACGCTTTTGTGCGGAAAAGTTGTCTATTGTAATAAGAAGAAAAACAGCATAAAAAAATTAAAATCGGTTATCATTTTCCATTCGCGCATCTCACTTAAAGTTAAAAAAATTGCAAAAATAGCACATTTCTTTTATTTTTTTTAATTATTTAAAACTTAAAAAATAAACACGCTTTAGCTTTTTATGCTTCTTTAAAGGTTTAAATAAATTAAATTCTGATCAACGATAATATATTTTTTGTTTGCACAACGTCATAGAAAAAATAAACATCTGCCAAGTTTTCGCAATTTTGACCGTACAACTCTCTTTTTTTTTCGTTTTACTAGAACAAAACGACCCCTAATTCACCAAGTGGAGGAGGTTGCACGTTGAATTAAACCCACACACTACCCAAACCAACCATACAATTGTTGAGTGTGTATTTAGATTATACGAGTGTACTATACTTACAAATATTTACAAATATTTTCCACAGGACTGCCTGGCTTACTCTGTTTCTTACGTTTTCTTTTTTACATCTACTACACATTTAAAGTATGATTTTGGGAGAAATGAGGCATAACTGATGTAGAATTCAATATAGCTCGGATATAGCCATTTCTAGCTTCATGTCCATATGTTTTATTCGAGGTCTCTATCACAAATTTGACGAACACAACAGCCTCGGTGTGACAAGGGAACTTTTGTATTTCTCTGATGAGCATAGTGTCAGAATTTATGAGTGATTTAACATAATCTTCACTTAGGTACCGCAGGATTGGGGAGGGATACACCGCACACGAATTCCAATAAGTTCAATGTAATAGGAGGCTTGAAAATTTACCTTCGCTGGTACGGCATTTATAACAGTCTTCTTCTTCGGTACGGTTTGTCTTGCTTTTAAAATCTTTCTATAATCGAGCTCCATAATATGTCCTCTTTCATCGACTATCAATGTCAACGGAGCATTCTCTGGGTGCGCAAAGAACGTATTTCTTTCGATTACTGGGTCTACAACTTGTAGTAATTCGTTGGATAAAAAGCGTGATGTTTCGATAACTTGAAAGACATGTACTGGTCCGTCAGTAAACTATTTGCTTATTTTTTGGCAAACCACACAGACATGTATGATTTTTAAATGAAGCCAAGAATTTCTTTTAAGTTTTCGGGTGGGTCTTATGAACTTACAGTGGCGGTCAAAAGTTTCCGGCCAGCATAAAATTTTTGGTTAATTTGTAAGTATACCCATATGAAGAGGAATCTCAAATTGATACTTATACACTTTATTGACATAACAGTTAAGAACATATTTATGGAATAACAATTAAATATTAATAAATTTAATTGACAAAATTAATTGTAAAAGAAAACGCATGTTCTCAAAAGTTTCTGGACACCTTGGCAAGTTTGGGAAAAAAGGGTGTTATAACAGAAAATAGCAGTGAACAACAACATATACAATTAGTATTTTGTATTCATACATTTAGCAATAAGTACTGCAGCTCAGCAATGTGGCATCGATTCAATGAACAGTTGTAGATCATCAATGTTAAGTTTTGCCCACGGTTCTTGCAATTTTTGTGAAAATGCTGCTAAATTGGAATATTTATAATTCCATACACGTTTTCAAGTTAGTTTAAAAGATTTTCTATTATATTCAGATCGGATGATTTGGCTGTCCATTTCAAGAGCGAAGTTTTTTGTGCGAGAGCCACTGCTTGACGAGCATGCTTGTATGCTTTTGGTCGTTATCATGATGAAACAAATAGTTGCAACCACAATTTTTCCTCCAATAAGGCAGAAAATGATCTTGAAAGATAGTCTTATGCATTGCACTATTCATCTTGCCGCGGATTTCAAATAACGGACAGGCGCATTTTACAGAAAATGCTCCCCACAGCATGACGTGTCCTCCGACTTGCTTCATTGTATGAATAATATATCTCGCATCTTATCTTTTGTTTTTAGGTCGTCGGTTGTAAAGTTCTTTATCACTCACAATAAGATTGAACGTCGATTCATCTGAAAATAGTACTTTTTTCCAGTTTTCACTTGACCAGTCTTTGTATTTTTGGCAAACGCCAGTCGGACCCTCTGAATATTTTTAATTGTAAAAGGTTTTTTAACGCGGACTGTTCCATAAAGTTCTACGTCACATAAGCGTCTTGACACTGTAGATAGACTTGTTTCAGCAATAACCATAATACTATAAATCGCTTTTAACACCATAAATGGCGTGGAATTGCAGCGGCATTTTTACGCGGGTCATCAACTGCTTTTCTTCTAATAATTCTGTTCACAAGAATAGTGATTTTTTGGGGTCCCCCGGACCGTGGCAAGTTCCGAAGCCCGTGACCATCTTTATATATATTTTTTTAATATCGTTTTCAGCAAATTGTCCGATCGACAACTTTGCCGCAATCTCACGAGAGGATTGCCCTTTTAGCGACAAACAAATCACTCATTTAGGAACAATAAATAGTTAAACTTTTCATTTTTGAATTTCAAATACATTATTCACCTTGATTAATTAACAAATATGGCCAAAAAAAACACTTTAGCGATAGCAAAAACTAATGAATGACGAATGGCCGGAAACTTTTGCACGCGCGAATTTTGAATTCCTCCCATTTGCATCAAGTATCTTAAGTAACCAATCAAAATGATCACGTAGTCAGAGGTAATTTGCTTATTCCTAACTTTTGGAGCAATTGAACTTCTTTTTCGCTAAAACGCTGTGTCAAAGGAATAAAAAAAACTAACTGGCCGGAAACTTTTGACCGCCACTGTATATACAACCTCATTACTCAGTTGCGGCAGTTAGCCATCTGGAATTGGACAAAGGACCAGGTCCTGACTTGCCAAGCCTTCTGGATAATGTCCCAAGGTGCATTTGGAATGTCCATCAAATACTGTTGTTCTTTGCTCACCAAATTTCTGTCTACATCAGTACTCGAACAATCTACGGCTTCAAAATTGACCACCGGGAGTTTTCCACAGAAAGTCAGTTGCTGGCCGATTGGCACACAAAAAGATATAGGCCCTGAAGTTTGACCGTCAATATGTTGGAAAATGTGACGAAAAGAAAGCTCATTAAAATGCAGGAGACATATGCTCCACTGTAGCGGGCGTCCTAATTCATTTTCTAGTCAGTGGATGGCACCGTTATTCCATCCAGAGGACGTTACAGAGCCGTCACACCCTACTACTTCTAGATTTTTTTTATTAATATTGATAATTCAGACAAATAAGAATTAATGCTTTGACTTATACCATTTCAAGAACTCGAGTAAGAAGATACACGTCAAATCTAAGTTGACACAGATTTCTGTATAAGAGAATAGTTTTCTTATTTCGCATTCGTGGGAAATTGCTGGGCATTACATTATTCGAGGAACAAAGTATCATATTTCTGTTCGTCAAAGAAAAGACTGAAGGGGGAGGGTGAAAAGGAGGTTGAAAAGAGAGGGTGAATTGGCTTTTCAAATCCGTCCTAAAACAACTGTTATCTCTTTTTATTTTGCAATTAACAACTACATAATAAGAATCTGTGTCGGTTATCACCCCAACGTCCCCAAAAGGAGTTGCTATAGCTTCATAAATACCACGACTATCATCACGACATGCATCACGACTAATGCTGTCTGTTATCATCCCAAAAGCTGTTGGCCGATCAGAAACTCCTAAGTGATCACTGCTTAGTCCTGTTGTGTTAACTTGAATCATGGTCTGCGTTTAGTCGATGCACTTGGTTGTACTCATCTATGTTTGTGTTTATCAATTTCCGAGAACTCTATTACCGCTCAGAGGTCGCTGAAGAACTAGAGCTTCCCACTCAGCCTTCAAAGTTAACTTTTTTGTAACTATTTCGTAAATAGATCCGATTTTCCCAAAACTGTGCTTCCTTTGAATAAAGATGAACCTCTATTCGAGGACAGGAATTTTCTTTGTATTTTACATTAGCATTTCATTAGATTTGCACATTGACATGCATCTCATCATTTAATATAATGTAAATGCCATACACACAATTGGATGGTTGTTTGGGTAGGGTGTGTGTGGAACTAAACTTGCAAACACGACCAAGTGGTGAGTTCTTGCTCGTTTTGTTCTAGCAAAACGAGCTAAGAGTTCCACGGTGAAGATTACGAAAAATTGTAAATGTTTGTTTTTTCAAAGATATTGCGTAAACGAAAAAAAATAGATTATCGATCAGAATTTAATTTTCTTAAGTTATTTAAACCATAAAACAAGCACAATAAACTAAAGCGTATTTATTTTTACAGTTTTAATTAACTTAAAAAATTACGAAAAAGGAGGGATTTTTGAAATCTTTCATTAACTTTACGTACGATGCGTAAACGGCAGATTTTAACGGATTTTTAAAAATTTTATGCAGTTTTCTTCTTATTAAAATAGACAACTTTTCCGCACTAAAGCGTTCCGAAAATAAAATATTTATTTTTAGACCCACCATACTGTTCATGTACATTTATTCTGTCTAAAGTGATAGATTTTATCCCCTTAATATCAAGTATTTTACCTTGTATTCTTTATATTTAACAATTTATCAATATAGCTAAATATAAAATTAGAAGTAGATAATCAGAGGTAGTTATTTTCATTAAAATTAAATTTATCATGACACAACTATTTATTGCGCAGGAAGTTTCATTGGTTTCTCATATTATGTTTTGATTAAAAAATACGTTTTTATTCTCAGATGAAGCATTTTTTTAAGCTTTTGTAATGCGGTTTGAAAGCTCATTAACATTTCTAAAAAATTTATTTCAACTTAAGACCATTTCTATTTTCAGCATTCTACACTTAAAAATTTTAGTAATGCATTGCCGTGCACTATGTATAAAGGTATTGATCAATGATTATTGTGGTGTTTTTAACTCCAAATATTTTAAAAGATCAATTATCGTTGTAAGTTATTATTTTTAACGTTATCCTTAAACATTAAAATATTAGTAAGTATACAAGTATGATTTCGTCATCGGTGAATTTTCTTATCAAACTGGCAGCTGCATTAAAAATGTTCTGAAACGATTGTTTATTACACTGCCCTCCAATTTGTAACGTCTACTTGCAGTAAGGATATTTCAAAAGAATAGAATTTTTATGACATATGAATGCGTTTTATAGAGGGCATATATGTATATATATATATATATATATACTATATTCATATCACCATTTTTAATACATAAAAAGTGTGATAGATTACAGATTTTATTACTATTATTATTATAGTTATTAGTAGTAGTATTTAAGCAAACAGAATAACTTAAGTTTTAAAAAAATGTCGCAAGTGATATGTGAACAGCAGTATAAAACAAAAGAGAAATGAGATTTCTATGGAATTCTTATAAAAAATTGTAATGAATTAATTATGCTAATTTGATTACATGTGTGCTGTCAGGTATACTAATCCGTTCTTGCTGAAAATTACATGCATGGCAGTATGTTTATGTTGTGTAAATGGTGAGACAAAAATACATTACTCTACTATAAACTATACGAAACGTGTCAGAGAATTAATAACCATTTTAGAATGAACTATTCATTAGAATGAAAACCAAAAGAGAAGTCAAGAATAGTTTCGTACAAGACAGTACACGTTTCTAGTTCAATATGACTACTCCAAACGTTATTTAATGTGATGAATTGTTATTTTCTCTGCATTTACCCGGTGCTACACCCTCAAATTAATCATTATTCGAACCATGCAGAGATTAATATTTCAGGCACGATGAAGTTGTTTCAAATAAACCTAAAAGTAAATGATGCGTTCATTGCTTCGAAAGATCCAAAATTTTAATATTGCGGAATTTGTTTGTTCGCATTATATACGTGAAGGTATATTGAACAACAGAAAAAACCATTTTGAATAGATGATTCTTTTATTTGAACGAATATGTTTATTTTGTTTTTTTCTGAAAAAGGACAGGTTTGAACTTTTTGCAATGCAATTTTTTTTTGTTTCCTGGAAAATAAATGAACGTTGAAAATTTGCCTGAAGGTAGTGTTATGGTAGCGAATTCTATTACATTTTTGGAAAAGCGGTTGGGAAAAAAATATTTATAGACCTTATTGTCCAATCTAAGTTTAATTTCCATATTTGTAATAAGCAAATCTTTTTAGGTTTTTTGATCACCCGTTGATTAGACTCCATTACGATACTCCCCCATATGATTTTTGAAACATTTATTTCCTTTTTGTTTTTTTAACAAAGCGTCTTGAAGTGTAATAAAAATATGACACCTTAGAACTATTAACATGCATGAGATATAAGAATATTTTGTGATTGACACATCCGACAATTTATATTTTTAAGCGAAAATCCTTCCAATCTAACCTGGTGATTAGAGCTGTGCTGTAACTTTCGTACATTGTCAGGACGTCTATAAGAAGGCTGAGACAATTGGCGAGCCACAGTTTTATTTCTGGTATTTAGATATATTCTGAACTCCTATGAATCCCAAAGAAAATCTAAATAATAGAGAAATCAACACCCTCTTTAGCGCGCAACATACGATATACGTTAAAACAACAATATACGTTTCACGCTAAGCACAGTTGTTTTAAAACGTGAAATGATATCTGGGACGGCAGTGAGAAACAGATAGATTGTAGATTTCGCAAAATGACTTGAATAAAATATGTTTTATCTTATTTAAAAAAAAAAATTAATTGGGAAATGTTATTATATTTTAAAACACGAGACATTTCTTGAAACAGAAAAGCTGCACAAATAAATGCATATATATACATATATTTTGTTTTATAATGTGTATTTTCAATCTGGAAAAAATACACAAAATTTCAAACTTGTAGGAAAAATTAAAAACATAAAACGACATTTGTATATATTTTTTGAAACAAATAAATATTAATGTTTTTTTTTAAATAAATATTTCCTTAAAACTGAGAAATAAGGTTTTTTTTTCTTTTGATTTTAAAAATGTATAGGGAGTTTTATATCTGCACCAAAAAATAAAATTATGAAATCGGTATTACTATTTTATTCTGTAACAATATTATAAAAAAAAAAAATGCAACGTTGAAACTGAGAAAATTCTAGGAATATGTGGACATGTAGTGCTTAATATTTCGATCATCGCTTATCTAAAGTGTGCATTATTTCCTTTGTTAAAATGCTATATGGTGTCAGATAATGTGCAGCACAGAATAATAAACTTCCATTGTCTTATGTTCATCTGTTCTTATTTAAATAACGGTATTTTTATTTTAACATTTAAAGGGATTTGTTAAACGTTATGGGGTACACTTATCACATCCGATTTATATAATGAGAGTATTAATTTTTTAATAAAATAATACTGTTTGCGTTAAAACTAGATCAACCGAAGTACAAGCAGAACTACGAAAACTCGTTAAGAAAAAATATTTTTAAGATGAAGGGACTTGTACGCTAGTAAAGGGTAAGTCAAAAGTCCTGCCAAATTTTTAAATTTAATGTAAAATGCAAACATTTTTAAGGTACTTTTTGGTCAAAAATTTATCTCAAGTGGGGGATATTTTTCGTTCGGCTATTAACTTCAGCCTTCCACTTCCCTTTTTATATTGAAAACCCGCGACAGTTAGATTCACGCTTGTCGGAGTGAAATGTCTGTCGGAATTGCATTTCTATCTTTGCGGTTTTTAAAATTCCCGTTTGGCTTATTTTAAGTTATAATAGATAAAATATAGATTACATTATGCACCCGTGAATCTCTCTAAACTGTATCATCTCGCCAAATGATATTTTGTTTTTGCTATTGTCGTGTTTGCTACTTCGACAGAGAGAAAATTGTACCTCTCCCCTGTTTGTGATTTTTTAAAATTACTACATTTTCGGCTTATGCACCAAAGATGGGTTGCTCTCTCAACCCTCTAATAAAGGCCACTTTTCTGATTTTTAGCCAGTCTTAACGATATAGGGTTTCTCCTATTTATAATGGGTATTTTCATATGATTACCACGCTTCTAATGAACCTAGCGATTTTAAGTTAAGACTCTACACAAGTCACGCAAGAAATTAGAACGCTAATACTAAACCTATGGGGAATTTCTTTTGAGATTTCTAGCTCGCATTCTGATATTTTTTAAAAACAATTTCGGATAGGACATGCAACATCGATATCTAATATTTTGTGCTTATACTTTTTAGATTTTTATAAAGGTTTTTTACTATGCGAACGCTTTCACTTTTGGAACTTGTTCTGAAAGTGAAACTAGCTTCATATAAAAATCTGTAACAAAAGAACAAAAAAAAAGACACAATATTAGATATAGACTAATCTACATCAGAAAAACTTGATCTATAAATATTAAAATGCAAGTAAGAAATCTGAAAAGAATTGCGCAGTATTCTTAAAGCTGCTATTATCTTAGCTTCCGATTTCCCCTTGGCAATTTTAAGTCTATGAGAGTTTGATATATTCTTGAATTTAATATATCTCCCCCGGGAATTAATATTTTAAACTTCTTTTTTCAGTGTTCTATTCTTAAAGGATGTAAATTTTTTCTTAGTTGTCAAAATATTTCTAAAATCTATGCTGAATTTAATATTTTATGTTTTTAAAACTGACGAACTGTGAGTAAAGTGTTAATACTTCATATAAAATTAAGCATAGATTTTAGAAATATTTTGACAACAAAGGTAAAAAGAGACATCCTTTAAGAAGAGTACACAGAGAAAATATGTTAAAAAATATTAATTTCCTGAGAAGATATTTTAAATATATGAACTCACCAAACGTCCATAAACTTACCATTACCGAGGGCAATTCGAAAGCAGAGTGATTAGTAGTCCTAAGAATGTCATTTTCATTTCTTCGCATGCCTAGTGAGGAAGGGTTTGTACTTCTTCAGACTGAAATACAAGTGATATTCATGATTTTTCTTCGATTACAAAGAAAACGATACCACTTTCAAAATTTTTGTATTATATTTATTGATATTTCACTTATACATTTAACTTTTTGAGTGTAAAATATCCAAAATACGAATTGTGCAACAGAAAGAACCTGCAATTGCACGCCGGGACTTTCTAATCTGGCAACCGTGTTTTTTTTTCTTTTTTTTTTACGCAAAAACATCTAAACAAACTGGGTCGCAGAAATACGTAACGTCATAAAATTTAGTTGTGCTATACCAATATTTAGTTTAAAGAAATTAATTTTTGACAAAATAAATGTCATTTGAGCAAAAAAAAAAAAAATTCTTTTTATTTGATTTTGTGATCTCCAAAAAATAATTTAAGAATGAAAATTATATATTTTGCTGGTATAAGGTACATTAAAAATGATTAGTTTTCTTTTAAATAAAATAAAATACGGCAATGGTTCTCGAAAAAAAATAGTCGGCCAATTTGAAAAACACAGTTCTGATTTTTAAAATTTTACAATAATATCACTGAATGAGTTACACGCAATGGTTAAAGCATATTATAAGTAATTGAAATATCAGAAAACCATGTTAGAGGAACAATCTACACTCTTTTTCGATTGACCAAATGAAAACTTTTAAAATTCGAAAAATTTGATCAAAAGAATTAGAACTTCGAGTGTCAAAATATTTTCTACATTGCAGTGTTGCAAGACATGTCTTGTAACCTTTTTCATCATACGGGATATTCTACGTTACAAGCACTCATGAAATATACAAGCGTTTCAGAATAATGTTATACTAATAACATCTAAATTAAAAATCATACTGGGTTTAATTATTAATGTGATTATGTCCGAAAGCAAAAAAAAAAAAAAAAAAATTACTTGAACGATGACTTTATTTCAATACCGATAGCTATTCATTAAAAATAATTCACATCTATACATATATAAAATAATTTGTGCTGATTGACTCATAATCACCGCCGAAGGTAAAACATTCCACCTTGAACAATTGAATTTGGAAGATATCAACATCAATTTGGAAATAGTCAACAAAAAGGAAAGCATTTTTGAGAACCCCCCCCCCTACCCCTGAATGTGTTGAAAAGGTGTCGAAAATTATAGGATATTTCACATTATCTCAACAGCAGTTTAGGTAGAAGCAAGAAATTCAGCATAAAAAATCTATTAAAAAATAATTAAACGCATATATCAGCGAGTTTTGAAATCCCGCACCTTAAGGGCATTGAAGTCGGGTCGAATATTTTAGGATATTTCGCCATATCGCTGCAGCAGTTTTAGGTAGGAGCAAGCAATTCAACATAACATATATATATATATATATATTTAATACGTATTTCAGCGATTTTAGAAATTCCTCCGGTTAAGATTTTAAAGATTAGGGTCGAAAATATTAAGACGTTTCGCCATATCTAAGCAGGAATTTTAGGTAGGAGTGTGAAATTCAAGATAAAAAACCTACTAAAAATAATTAGACTCATATTTCAGCGAGTTTAGAAATACTGCCCCCTAAGGGTATTAAAGTGCGATGGGATATTTTAGGACATTTCGCCAAATCGTTGCAGCAATTTTAGGTAGGAGCAAGAAATTCAGTGTAACAAATCGATTTAATAAATAATTAAACACGTATTTCAGCGATTTGAGAATCCCCCCCCCCCCCTTAAATGGTTATAAGTGTGGTCAAAAGTTTTAGGCCATTTTGCCATATCTGAGCAACAGTTTTAGGTAGGAGTGAAAAATTCACGTTAATATACTTTTAAGGAGGTTAACTCGTAGTCACACGCGTTTTGGTAAATCTCACCCCAAATATTTTTATTTCTTTGAAAAAAGGGATACATTTTTTGAGCACGCTTCTGACCTGCCTTGTACCTTTCAAGGTGAAAGTGATGAAGGGATGGGTCAAGGAACGTCTTTTCTTTATTTTCTAGGAGGGAAAAATATTTTATTGAGATTAAATAATCCCGCGCGTGTACAAACGTTCCATTTCAATACGTTCATTTTTTAAGGATATCGCACTAAAATGATTTTAATAAAAGAGTAACATAAAATATAATTGTTTATATTGATGAAAAGGTATTAAATGTAATTAATATCAATTCTGTGAAATAATGCATGTTTAGAGGTGTGAAACAAAATGCTTGCATATTTTCTAAAAAACTCCTGATTTTTACAGAAACTGTTACAAAATCAGAAAATAAAAATTAAAAACAAGTTCTTTTGTCTTAAAATATGTACTACTGATGCCTTTTACAATATAGATCTGTATATTTGTTTTTTAAACTTGGTTAGCCAAAAATATCGGTGACAATTTGGGGTGAGACTCATACCACGTGTGCGCTAACATTATAAAAATAGGCGCGTGTGCGTACTGGATAAAGGACGAGTCGAAAATTTTAGGGCATTTTCCCATACCTCAGCAGCAGTTTTAGGTGAAAGCATAAAATTTAAGAAGACAAAACTATTAAAAAAATAATTAAACACTTTTTACAGCTATGTTCGAAATTATCCCCTTAAGGTGGTTAAATTGGTGATCGAGTGTTTTAGGGGATTTCGCCACACCTCAGCAACAGTTTTAGGTATAAGCGAAAAATTTAGATAAAATATCTACTAAAAAATAATTAAACACGTTTTTCAGCTACTTTATAAATCCCTCTCCTAAAGGAGGTTAAATGTGGTGGCCGAAAGTTTAAAGTCATTTCACCATATTACAGCAGAAGTTTTAGGTGAAAGCGTGAAATTGAAGATGAAAAAGCTACTGAAAAATAATTAAACACGTATTGCAACGATTTTAGGAATTCACCCCTAAGTGTGTTATAGGAGGTGTAATCTTTTCTGTCATTCTCCCATAACAGTTGTTTCAGGTAGGAGTGATAAATTTGGCACAACAGATCTACTAAAAAAAATTAAAAAAATGAAAAATAAAATAATATAAAAAAATAAATAAACACGTATTTAAGCGATTTTAGAAATACCCCCCCCCCCTATTGTGATTAATGGAGTGGAGAAGGGTTACGCATAGAAGGCAATGCCTCCCCCCCCCCCACACACACTTCTTCAAGAGATCGTCTAGATAGCGAAGACCAGCTAGTTACTTATAAATAACCACTGAAATAATTTCAAGTTCATATATATATATTAGTTTAAGCTGGATAAAAGAATTATTTCCCCAACTTTTTAAACGTTTGTGTAATGTATGTTTTATTGATAAGATATTCCTAATACAAATCTAATTGTTCTTTGATTTTTAACGTTATTTATGACCATTCTCCTATTCATCTAAAATAAAAAATAATAAGAACTCATAAAATAAACTCACATCCGTACCATAATATAAATATACCAAAAACTGTTTTATAAACCAAACTCATCAATCAGCCAATATTTCGTTTTCATAAAAGGTCATAAAGAACCTATTTTTCATTTCCTGAACATTTGTAAATCCATTAACTTCATTATTCATACACTGAAAGATTTTATAATTTTCTCCTAAAATAAATCACCGAAACGGTATTTGGTATTTCTTATGATATTTAAATACATCTAAGCACGTATATAGCAATTTTGAATTCGACATTTAAATTATACTAATATTTAAAATAACAAAATATACAAACAATAAATTGTGCTAAATTTTCCAAAAGCAAAAATATACTAATATTTGCAAATAATTTGGAACTAATAAATTAATATGACTTTTTCTTCATGTCGTAATGACATTATGTTGAAATATTCCAAATTTCGAAAAATATGTGATTATTAATATAGGTAGAAAAAATATTTTGATTTTATTTTTATAAATATTTTTGAAGAAAAAAATGATAACGCTGATATTGTTAAGCCAGAAAGTAAACATTTCACAAACATTGACGTTGAAATTTTATTTAAAACATATGTTAAAATTAATAATTTTTCTTAAAAATAAATAATAAATATGCCTTAAATTTGTATCGAAAAATACAATAAACTAGATTTTTCATCATTTATTCGTTATCTTTAATTGCTAGAAAAACTGTCCCAAATTGTTTCTCTGAACAACTCCTTAACAAATTTATTTTTCTTATTAATAGATGTCATACAGGGACATACAAATATATATATATATAGGAATTACAAGTACCTTTTTAGTTAAGCACACTATAAAAGAAATAACACTAGGTTTTAAATGGATGCAGTGAGAAATTTAAGATACAGATAATTATTAAAAAAATTATTTAATCTGAACTACAAGCTTTAACTTGTAATATCAATTCACATTTTTTTAAGTATCAGTGTCAAAAATTAACTGTAATGACATATATTTTAAATGCATTCTGTTTAAAAACATATGTATGGTTTTTGTTTCGTTAATTGTCTATTATACATCTAAAAGAAATGTATGCTTCAGAATCTATACTAATAAAAGAACAAATCGCTCTGTGTGCGCGCGCGCGGTAGCAAGCGAAAACTACTCCACGTAGAAGTCTGAACATTTAGATGAGAATTGTCCAAGACAGGTCCTGATGCACCTGATGCTCATATTTTTTAATTTTTTAAGGGCCGTAGCCCCTGGGCCACTTTAAGTTTTCATGCACTAAATTGTTAATAACATGACCCCATTTCGTCCAATTTCCTTCTTTTTGGGGGACCTATCTCCGTTTAGTGATTACCGCCTTTCTACTTTTCAGTTAAGATCCTAGCCCCTTGGGGCACGCAACTGGGCCCCTTGAAGTTTTTATGTTAATAAATTGTTAATAAATTGCTTCCTTCTAATCCGATCTTCATTTTTGGTATCCATTTACCATTTAGTTATTCTCACGTTTCTACATTCCAGTTAACACCCTGCCACCCCCCCCCCCCCCTGGGGTGCGTAGGGCAGGTCCAGGGTACCTAAGAATTTTATGCGCCAAACATTTTTAATCCCCTATTTTTCTCATCTTCTCAGTGCATAATTTTAAAGTTGAATCTTAGTCATTTCTTCCCAGACCAATACCGTCATATTTTTATTGAGGCCCTGGGGCCCTATTTCAAACATTTACCCCCTTTTTGAGCATTTCTTTAACACATTATTTTAACGAATAATTCATATTATTCCTATGATCAATTTTGACTAATTAAACATCTAAAGCGCTTAGTACTAAGACAGTTTAACATGTTTTCATGTTAGGGCCCTGTTTTTAAATATCATTTGGCCCTTTTTGGGCCACCTATTATAGCTCCCTTAAAAACGGTCCGATTTCGACAAAAAAAAAGTCTCAGGCTTCAGCTACCACCAATTGTATATATTAATCGCCTCCTTGCGTCACTTTGCACTTCTTTAAAAATTATCCTAATCACTTGCAATTTTCTTTAACATAGTTGTTGCGTCCTCCTATTATTTTAAAAGCTACTAAAAATATCTTTATGCCCAACTACATCCCAGTTATGTCCCTGGCCCCATAGGGCCCGGTACAGGGCACCTTGAAGTTTTTGCAGCATAAATTGTTAATAAATTGCCCCCTCTTAATCCGAGTTTCAATTTTGGAACATTTTCCCCATTTATTTATTCTTACGTTTCTACATTTCAATTAAGACCCTAGAGCCCCGTATGCTCCCGTATGGCCCGGTCCAGGTCCCTTGAACTTTTTGTGCACCATGTATCTTTCACTCCCTAATTTCCTCACCTTCTCAGTGCAGAATTTTAATGTTTAGTCTTGGACTTTTCTTCCAGGATCAACACCCTCATATATTTTTATTGGGGCCCTAGGGACGTTTTAAAGCATTTACCCAATTTAGGGTGTATTTCTTTAAAATATTATTCTAACAAAAAATTCTTACCATATGTTTAGTTTTGACAATTTTTAGATCTAAATCGTTAAATACTAAGACATTGTAACATGTTTTCATGTTAGGGCCCTGTTTTAGGTAGCTTTCTTTACAAAAAAGCTACCTATTGCAGCCGTTCGGAGGAAAGCGATTTCAAAAAATTTTGGTATATTTTCATCGATCATGACCCCCAGACCCCGAAACCACCCTCCGTTCAAAATTGATATATATATATATATATATATATATATATATATATATATAACCATTAATTAAACATAACCATCCACCGTCAATTATTATGAATTAAAGCTGTAAGTATTAAAATATATATATATATATATATATATATATATATATATATCTGACCTATGTCACACTGTAACTCCCGTAATTATGAGCCGATTTCGATGTAATTCGGTGTGCACATAGTACATACCAATATCTCGACCGAGTTCGTTGGCCAGCTTCATCCGCCGTTTTGTTTCAAAATGGCGGCCATTTAAAATTTTTAAAAAATTTTAAAACTTGAAATGTGGTACCAAAAAATTAAAAATGGAAAAATATTTTTTTCTTATGTATTTGACCTTTATACAAAGATTCCGGAGCAGTTTTTGTTTCGTCTATATCTTAAAAAATGGCTGAGTTATAGCATTTTGAATTTCTAGCGTGGCTGACATTTTGAAACGTCCTGAATTTTGTCACGCGATAAAAGGCGTATTTATGAACCGATTTGGATGTAATTCAGTGTGTAAATAGTACATTCCAATCTCTCGAATGAGTTCGTTGGCCAGCTTCATCCGCCGATTTGTTTCAAAATGGCGGCCATTTAAAATTTTTAAAACATTTTAAAACTTGAAATGTGGTACCAAAAAATTGAAAATAGAAAAATATTTTTTTTCTTATATATTTGACCTTTATACAAAGATTCCGGAGCAGTTTTTGTTTCGTCTATATCTTAAAAAATGGCTGAGTTATAGCATTTTGAATTTCTAGCGTGGCTGACATTTTGAAACGTCCTGAAATTTGTCACGCGATAAAAGGCGTATTTATGAACCGATTTGGATGCAAGTTCGTTTATACATAGTACATACCAATGTCTCGACCGGGTTCGTTGGTCAGCTTCATCCGCCATCTTGTTATAAATGGTGGCCATTTAAATTTTTAAGAAAAATTTAAATTTGAAATGTGGTACCAAAAAATTAAAAATTGAAAAAAAAATTTCTTCTTATGTGTTTGACCTGGATAAAAAGATTCGGGAGCAGTTTTTGTTTCGTCTATATCTTAAGAAATGGCTGAGTTATAGCATTTTGAATTTCTAGCGTGGCTGGCATTTTGAAACGTCCTGATTTTTCTCACGTAATAACAGGCGTATTTATGAACCGACTTGGATGTACCTTGGTGTGTACATAGTACATACAAATATCTCGACCGAGTTCGTTGGCCGGCTTCATCCGCCATCTTGTTTCAAAATGGCGGCCATTTAAAAAAATAAAAAAATAAAAAAAAATTAAATGAGATACCAAAAAATTGGAAAATGAAAAAGATTTTTTTTGTATGTGTTTGACATTAATACAAAGATTCCGGAACAGTTTTTCTTTCGTCTATATCTTAAAAAAAATGGCTGAGTAATAGCATCTTGAATTTCTCTTGTGGCTGACATTTTAAAAGCGATCTGATTTTTGTCACGCGATAACAGGCGTAATTATGAACCTATTTGGATGTAACTTGGTCTGTACATAGTACATACCAATGTCTCGACTGAGTTCGTTGGCCAGCTTCATTCGCCATCTTGTTTCAAAAGGGTTGCCATTAAAAAAATTAAATTTAAAATTCAAAATGAGGTATTAAACAATTGGAAAATGAAAAAGATTTTTTTATGTGTTTGGCCTTGATACAAAGATTCCGGAGCAGTTTTTGTTTCTGAAAATTTGTTCTTTTGTTTATATCTTAAAAAATGGTTGATTGAAATTTGAATTTCTAGCATGGCTAACATTTTGAAACGATCTTGTATTTGTCACGCGATAACACACGTATTCGCCTATTTCGATGTAAGAAGGCATGTGGATAGTATACATCAACACCTCGACCAAGCTCGCTGGCCAGATTCATCAGCCATCTTGTTTCAAAATGGCGACCATTAAATTAAAAATATATATATATATATTTAAAGTGAGGTGCAAAAAAATTAGAAATTGAAAAAGGTTTCTTTCTTAAGTATTTGACCTTGATATAAGGATTCAGGAGCATTTTTTGTTTGTCTTTACCTTAAAAAATTGCTCAGATATAGCAGTTTCAATTTCTATTGTGGGTGACATTTTGAAAAATCTGATTTTTTGCATGCGACAGCACTCCTATATATTAACCGATTCCGATGTGAGTGAGCATGTGCACAGCAATTACTAAGGTCTCGACCAAGTTCACTGCTTAGCCTCATCCACCATGTTTTCTTAAAATGACAGGCACTTTAAGAAATTGCCGAATTTGGCAGCCAAATATATGTTACTTTAAAGAAAAGCAGCTTGGATAAAGCTGACTAATTTCGCGAAATTCTCATTCATTATATTGATAAAAATTAGTATTGAATCTCCTATATTCGGTTTCCCCTAAATTGAGCTTCGTGTGTTTGAATGATATAATTTGGCTTTTTTTAAATAAGGATTATGAAATCTACCTCTTCCTCCCGGCACTGGCCGGAAGGACTTTTTAACTATCAGTTGGACCCTGTTGTGCCCCATACTATATCTCCCTTTAAAATGGTCCGATTCAGAAGCTTTTTTTTTCTCACTTCTTTTCAGAAGCTTTTTTTTCTTCTTAGGTCCGCCAACTACTACTTAAAAGAAAACAAAATAAGACTCTAGCTTCCACCAATTTTGAATATTAACGGCCTTTTTCGGGCCCTTGGTGTAGCTTCCTTAAAAATGATCGAAATTGCTTGGATGTACTTGGATGTACCTTGGTGTGTACATAGTACATACAAATATCTCGACCGAGTTCGTTAGCCGGCTTCATCCGCCATCTTGTTTCAAAATGGCGGCCATTTAAAAAAATAAAAAAATAAAAAAAAATTAAATGAGATACCAAAAAATTGGAAAATGAAAAAGATTTTTTTTTGTATGTGTTTGACCTTAATACAAAGATTCCGGAACAGTTTTTCTTTCGTCTATATCTTAAAAAAAATGGCTGAGTAATAGCATTTTGAATTTCTCTTGTGGCTGACATTTTAAAAGCGATCTGATTTTTGTCACGCAATAACAGGCGTAATTATGAACCTATTTGGATGTAACTTGGTCTGTACATAGTACATACCAATGTCTCGACCGAGTTCGTTGGCCAGCTTCATTCGCCATCTTGTTTCAAAAGGGTTGCCATTAAAAAAAAAATTAAATTTAAAATTCAACATGAGGTATTAAACAATTGGAAAATGAAAAAGATTTTTTTATGCGTTTGGCCTTGATACAAAGATTCCGGAGCAGTTTTTGTTTCTGAAAATTTGTTCTTTTGTTTATATCTTAAAAAATGGTTGATTGAATTTTGAATTTCTAGCATGGCTAACATTTTGAAACGATCTTGTATTTGTCACGCGATAACACGCGTATTCGCTTATTTCGATGTAAGAAGGCATGTGGATAATATACATCAACACCTCGACCAAGTTCGCTGGCCAGATTCATCAGCCATCTTGTTTCAAAATGGCGACCATTAAATTAAAAAATATATATATATATTTAAAGTGAGGTGCAAAAAAAATTAGAAATTGAAAAAGGTTTCTTTCTTAAGTATTTGACCTTGATATAAGGATTCAGGAGCATTTTTTGTTTGTCTTTACCTTAAAAAATGGCTCAGATACAGCAGTTTCAATTTCTATTGTGGGTGACATTTTGAAAAATCTGATTTTTTGCATGCAACAGCACTCCTATATATTAACCGATTCCGATGTGAGTGAGCATGTGCACAGCAATTACTAAGGTCTCGACCAAGTTCACTGCTTAGCCCCATCCACCATGTTTTCTTAAAATGACAGGCACTTTAAGAAATTGCCGAAATTGGCAGCCAAATATATGTTAATTTAAAGAAAAGCAGCTTGGATAAAGCTGACTAATTTCGCGAAATTCTCATTCATTATATTGAAAAAATTAGTATTGAATCTCCTATATTCGGTTTCCACTAAATTGAGCTTCGTGTGTTTGAATGATATAATTTGGCTTTTTTTAAATAAGGATTATGAAAGCTACCTCTTCCTCCCGGCACTGGCCGGAAGGACTTTTTAACTATCAGTTGGACCCTGTTGTGCCCCATACTATATCTCCCTTTAAAATGGTCCGATTCAGAAGCTTTTTTTTTTTCTCACTTCTTTTCAGAAGCTTTTTTAGGTAGCTTTCTTTACAAAAAAGCTACCTATTGCAGCCGTTCGGAGGAAAGCGATTTCAAAAAATTTTGGTATATTTTCATCGATCATGACCCCCAGACCCCGAAACCACCCTCCGTTCAAAATTGATATATATATATATATATATATATATATATATATCTGACCTATGTCACACTGTAACTCCCGTAATTATGAACCGATTTCGATGTAATTCGGTGTGTACATAGTACATACCAATGTCTC
Source organism: Maratus speciosus (assembly GCA_963932465.1). Classification (NCBI taxonomy): domain Eukaryota; kingdom Metazoa; phylum Arthropoda; class Arachnida; order Araneae; family Salticidae; genus Maratus; species Maratus speciosus. Next base: position 76,636,815 of record OZ010795.1, on the reverse strand, counting down.
GACCGAGTTCGTTGGCCAGCTTCATCCGCCGTTTTGTTTCAAAATGGCGGCCATTTAAAATTTTTAAAAAAATTTAAAACTTGAAATGTGGTACCAAAAAATTGAAAATGGAAAAATATTTTTTTCTTATGTATTTGACCTTTATACAAAGATTTCGGAGCAGTTTTTGTTTCGTCTATATCTTAAAAAATGGCTGAGTTATAGCATTTTGAATTTCTAGCGTGGCTGACATTTTGAAACGTCCTGAAGTTTGTCACGCGATAAAAGGCGTATTTATGAACCGATTTGGATGTAATTCGGTGAGTACATAGTACATACCAATCTCTCGACCGAGTTTGTTGGCCAGCTTCATCCGCCATTTTGTTTCAAAATGGCGGCCATTTAAAATTTTTTTAAAAATTTAAAATTTGAAATGTGGTACCAAAAATTTGAAAATGGAAAAATATTTTTTTCTTATGTATTTGACCTTTATACAAAGATTTCGGAGCAGTTTTTGTTTCGTCTATATCTTAAAAAATGGCTGAGTTATAGCATTTTGAATTTCTAGCGTGGCTGACATTTTGAAACGTCCTGAATTTTGTCACGCGATAAAAGGCGTATTTATGAACCGATTTGGATGTAACTTCGTTTATACATAGTACATACCAATGTCTCGACCGGGTTCGTTGGCCAGCTTCACCCGCCATCTTGTTTAAAAATGGCGGCCATTTAAATTTTTAAGAAAAATTTAAATTTGAAATGTGGTACCAAAAATTGAAAATTGAAAAAATATTTTCTTCTTATGTGTTTGACCTTGAAAAAAAGATTCGGGAGCAGTTTTTGTTTCGTCTATATCTTAAGAAATGGCTGAGTTATAGCATTTTGAATTTCTAGCGTGGCTGACATTTTGAAACGTCCTGATTTTTCTCACGTAATAACAGGCGTATTTATGAACCGACTTGGATGTACCTTGATGTGTACATAGTACATACAAATATCTCGACCGAGTTCGTTGGCCAGCTTCATCCGCCATCTTGTTTCAAAATGGCGGCCATTTAAAAAAATTTAAATGAGATACCAAAAAATTGGAAAATGAAAAAGATTTTTTTTTTGTATGTGTTTGACCTTAATACAAAGATTCCGGAACAGTTTTTCTTTCGTCTATATCTAAAAAAAAATGGCTGAGTAATAGCATTTTGAATTTCTCTTGTGGCTGACATTTTAAAACGACCTGATTTTTGTCACGCGATAACAGGCGTATTTATGAACCTATTTGGATGTAACTTGGTCTGTACATAGTACACACCAATGTCTCGACCGAGTTCGTTGGCCAGCTTCATTCGCCATCTTGTTTCAAAAGGGTTGCCATTTAAAAAAAATTAAATTTAAAATTCAAAATGAGGTATTAAAAAATTGGAAAATGAAAAAGATTTTTTTATGTGTTTGGCCTTGATACAAAGATTCCGGAGCAGTTTTTGTTTCTGAAAATTTGCTCTTTTGTTGATATCTTAAAAAATGGTTGATTTATAGCACTTTGAATTTCTAGCATGGCTAATATTTTGAAACGATCTTGTATTTGTCACGCGATAACACACGTATTCGCCTATTTCGATGTAAGAAGGCATGTGGATACTATACATCAACACCTCGACGAAGTTCGCTGGCCAGATTCATCAGCCATCTTGTTTCAAAATGGCGGCCATTAAATTAAAAAATATATATATATTTAAAGTGAGGTGCAAAAAAATTAGAAATTGAAAAATGTTTCTTTCTTAAGTATTTGATCTTGATATAAGGATTCAGGAGCGTTTTTTGTTTGTCTTTACCTTAAAAAAATGATTCAGATATAGCAGTTTCAATTTCTATTGTGGGTGACATTTTGAAAAATCTGATTTTTTGCATGCAACAGCACTCCTATATATTAACCGATTCCGATGTGAGTGAGCATGTGCACAGCAATTACTAAGCTCTCGACCAAGTTCACTGCTTAGCCTCATCCACCATGTTGTCTTAAAATGACAGGCACTTTAAGAAATTGCCGAATTTGGCAGCCAAATATAAGTTACTTTAAAGAAAAGCAGCTTGGATAAAGCTGACTAATTTCGCGAAAGTCTCATTCATTATATTGATAAAAATTAGTATTGAATCTCCTATATTCGGTTTCCACTAAATTGAGCTTCGTGTGTTTGCATGATATAAGTTGGCTTTTTTAAAATAAGGATTATGAAAGCTACCTCTTCCTCCCGGCACTGGCCGGAAGGACTTTTTTCTTCTTAGGTCCGCCAACTACTACTTAAAAGAAAACAAAATAAGATTCTAGCTTCCACCAATTTTGAATATTAACGGCCTTTTTGGGGCCCTTGGTGTAGCTTCCTTAAAAATGATCGGAATTGCTTGCAATGTTCTGTAACACATTTCCAGCATCCTCTGACTACTTTAAAAACTACTAAAAGTAACTTTATACGCAAATGATGTTTTATTTTTTATTGTGAAATCACGGCAGTTAAATAACTGAGCTTCTCTTCATGAATTATATTTAGAAAATAATGTTTTCCCTTTTAACATCTTCACAAAAAAGGAGAAAGATAAAATTGGCATGCTCCTACCTTTATTTTCAGCGTTGATCGAATCCGCGTAAGGTAATCCAACCTGCTATAAAAATCCGAAGTGAATCAGCACGAAAATATTCCACTCAGTATTAAAAGAGGGCACAGGATCACAGGACTACACTATTTAATTAAATGAACATAGATAAAGTTAAAATTAAATTTACATTCAAAGTTATATATTTAATTAACATATTATATCTTTAAGGTTTTTCAGAGCGCAGACACACTGCGTGTTTTGCTTAGGGCATATATTTAGAGACTGACTAAAAAAAGAAAGAAAAGTTTTCAGTTCATTAGTCTTTCTTATTGCATCTCGTTGTGCAACACTTTTATATATACCAGATGTTGGAAATTCTTTTTTTTTCTCTGCACGTGAAAAGAGGGAAAAATGGGTAGTTGCTTTCCACTCAGATAAAAAACGATTTCATCTATCAAATGCAATCTTGAAACACAGCTGTAATTATTTCACAATGTCTTGCAATTTCGGTAAATCATTATTCACTTTCTAACACCCCTGCTTGATTTCTGAAGTTGCAATAGTTCTTAAGTTCAAGTTGTCTCTGTGTTTGATAAAGTCAGGTTTGGGAAGGGGCTTCGTAAAGATGTCTGCAGTCATTTCCTTACTGGGACAATATTCTAACTCTATGATTCCCTTCTCTCGTAAATCTTTAATTGAATTAAATTTGATATCCACGTGCTTTGTTTTTGAATGATGTTTATAATTTTGAGTCATCTTGATGCATGACACATTATCCTCATACAGAATAATTGGTAGGTTTTGGTTTAAATCTAGATCCTTTAATAGCTTTATCAACCATATGGTTTCTTGTGCTGATGTGGCTGCGGAAATATACTCAGCCTCAGCAGATGATAATGTAACTGAGTTTTGCTTTTTTGTTGACCAGGAAATCGCTGCATTTCCTAATTTACTTAAATTTCCTGTGGTTGACTTTCTCCTGCCCAATCTGAATCTGCAAATGTCGTCAGAATCGGATCATATTCGTTGCTTATAACTAATTTTAATTCTTGTGTTGTTTTTAAATCTTATAACCCTCTTGACTGCCCTCCAGTCTTTTTCTCTTGGTTTCTCATTTCTGCGACTAAGGATGTTAATAGCCGCTGAAATATCTGGACGAGTTATCGTAGCTATGTATAGCAATGCCCCTGTGGCTTGTCTATACTTATGATTATTAGGTAGTAAATTTTCATCGTCATCTAAGTTTAAGTAACCTGCCTCCATCGGAGTATCACAAGGTTTAGAGTCCTTTAAATTAAATTTTTCAATCAGTTCTTTATTTTATTTTTCTGATCGAGTGCATAAGTTCCTTCTTTAATTCTTTTTATGTTTATGCCTAAGTAGTAATTTACCATACCTAAATTTTTCACTTCGTATTCTTTACTAAGTTGTTTCATTATTTCATTTATTTCCTTAGTATCTCCTGAAATTAACAGATCGTCGACATAAATGATGATATAAGTTTTATTTCCGTTAGTTTCTCGTGTGAAGAGACATGGATCAGCGGTGCTTTGCACAAAACCTAGTTTGTTTAAACTTTCAGCTATTTTAATATTCCATGCTCTTGCTGCCTATTTTAGGCCATATATAGCCTTTCTTAGCTTACATACTTTATTTTCTTCACCCGGTTTAATATGTCCTTCTGGTTGCGACATATAAACAACTTCTAAATTTCCATGGAGAAACGCGGTTTTAATATCTAAATGGTTTACATTTAAGTTTTTGTGAGCTGCACACGCTAGAAATGCTCTTAGCGTTGTATAGGCTACTACTGGTGCAAAGGTTTCATAATAGTCACTACCAAATTTTTGAGAATAGCCTTTCGCTACCAAACGCGCTTTGTATTTATTAATTTCTCCATTTGAATTATATTTAACCGTAAAAACCCACTTATTTCCAATTACTTTTACGCCTGGTGGAGGATCAACTAGATCCCAGGTGTTATTTTTTATTAATGAAGCAATTTCTTCACTAGTTGCTTCGTACCATTGGTTTTTCTCATGTGGATTGTTTAGATTTTTAATATCTTCGAAATTTTTCGGCTCTATAATTTTATTTTCTTTAGTAATGTATGCGAGTCTGTCTGGTGGAACACCTCTATTCGATCTTTGTGATCTTCTAGGTTCATTTGTTGTATTTTCCTCACTGTCTGTTTGTTTTTCTTCCTGCATACTTATTATAATTTCTGAGGAATTTTCCCCTGCTTTTTGGGGTTGTTTCTGAACTTCGCTATCATTTTTCAGATTTAAATTTGGTGTTGTGTTTGAATTAAAGTTTTCTAGAAATCTGACGGTTCTTGCTCGTATAATTTTATTATTACCAGTATAGATCCTATAACCTTTAGATCTATTGTCGTAACCGACAAAAATTCCTTCAATCGCTTTATTATCAAGTTTTCCTCTTTGGGATTTGTCGAGATAAGCGTAAGCTTTGCAGCCAAACATTCTAATGTTGCTTAAATCCGGTATTTTATTTGTCCATAATTGGTATGGAGTAGAATTGTGAGCTTTCGTGGGGAGTCGATTAGTTAAGTATACCGCTGTATTTAGAGCTTCACCCCAAAACTTCTGAGGCAGTTTCGCTTCCGATAACAGGCATAGCGTCATTTCAACTAGTGAACGATTCTTCCTCTCCGAAACACCGTTTTGAGCTGGAGAATTTGGCACGGTTAGCTGATGGTGTATACCTGCTTCTTTTAAGTAATTTTCTATCTCATCACTGGTATATTCCCCGCCGTTGTCAGTTCTTAATTCCTTTATATTGCGACCGAATTTATTTTTCGTTATGGCTACGTACTCTTTCAGTTTAGTGATGACTTCACTTTTCTTTGATAAAAGAAATACCATTGTAAATCTACTGAAATCATCAGTAAATGTGAGAAAGAATTTCTTTCCTCCCATACTTTCTATTGGCATCGGGCCACATACATCAGAATGAACCAAATCGAGAATTTCACTAGCTTTGTTTGTAGCTTGTTTAGGATACGGAGCATTTGTTAATTTACATTTTATGCAACTTTCGCATATTACTTCATGTTTACAATTTTCCATATTAAAACCTGTTGCTAAACTTTTAGTTTGCAGTTGCTTTAAAGCATTTATATCTCTGTGTCCGAATCTCCTATGCATGAGTTCAATACAGTTTTTATTCTTGCATTGATGAACTAAATTCGCATAGTTTACTTGTTTATGTTTGTAAAGGTCTACTTCATATAAATTACCTTTAATTTTCCCTTCTATAAAGGTTATGCCGTTTTGGATTAATTTACAGGTTTCGTTTTCAAAAATGAGTTTACACCCATGCTTCACTGCTTTATTAACAGACATTAAATTTGACTGTATTTCTGGCACGTACAAAACTTCATTTAAAGTAATGTCGTTTGATTGTGTTTGTAATTTTATTGTGCCTGTCCCGTGTGAAGCAAGAATTTTTCCGTTTGCAATCGTGACTGTGTTCTTATTATTTGTATCAATGTCACTGAATAGGTTTATGTCGTTACAAAGGTGTGAAGAGCTCCCTGAATCAATTATCCAGGTAGATTTATTTTCAATGTTCGCGTAAAAGGAACAATTGTTTTGAGACACCTTTGTATCTAAAGTGGTTTTGTTTTCTTTGCTACTATTCCCCAGAGTCTGTGTGTTTGTTTGTACTTCTACTTCCGGAGTGATTTTGTTCGTTTCAGAACATAATGCAGCATTCTGTCTCCCTTTATTCATTGTTTGGTTTTTAGAATTTGAATTTTTATTCTTAAGGAACCAACAATTTAATTTTATGTGATTTCGTCTTTTACAATATGTACAAAACATATTTTGTTCTTGTTTGCGATATTGTGGTTTAGTATTATTTTTTTCTGCTTTGTACGCATTTTCGCGCGACGTATTATTCGAGCTATCTTGTCTCCTTTGATACTCATCGGTCAATTTTCCTTTTATAAATTTAGAGTTTAACTCCTCTTCATTTCTCGCTTCAAGTGCGATAATCAAAGTATCATAACTCGGTGGGAGGGAGCATAAAAGTAATGCGGATAAATGCGTGTCCTTAATTTCTTCCCCTATCGCATTTAATCTGTCGGCTGTTTCTAGTATTTTTACGATATGACTTATCATATCTCCGTTTTCCCCGAGTTTTATACTGTATAACTTTCTGAGTAAATATAATTTGCTCGAAAGGTTTGCGCGCTCGTGTTAAGTTTTTAAAACATTCCAAGTTGTCTTGGCTGCCGTTTCATTTTTCCCATAAATAAGTTGTGAGTCTTCTAAAGTTAATATAATTGTAGCCCTAGCACGATTATCTCGCTTAGTCCACTCAGTAGTTAGTGGTGTTGGGCGGTCATCCTGTGTATAATTAAATAAATCTTCCCTCATTAGGAGCATCTTGGTTTTAAAACTCCATTGGGCATAGTTATGCGGATTTCATTTTTCGATATTAAAGGTTTCTTTTAGGGAGGAGGCCATTGTTTTATCTTTAAAAGGTTTCTTTTATTTTAGTTTCTTAACTTTCAAGAGTTTTCGTTTATTTTCATTTATTGTCACAATAGTTTAAATAGAAGAGAGCGGTAACTTGCCGTGTTCACAGCCTTCAGTCTGTTCTCATAATCTGTTTTATTTTTTATTGTGAAATCACGGCAGTTAAATAACTGAGCTTCTCTTCATGAATTATATTTAGAAAATAAAGTTTTCCCTTTTAACATCTTCACAAAAAAGGAGAAAGATAAAATTGGCCTGCTCCTACCTTTATTTTCAGCGTTGATCGAATCCGCGTAAGGTAATCCAACCTGCTATAAAAATCCAAAGTGAATCAGCACGAAAATATTCCACTCAGTAACAAAAGAGGGCACAGGATCACAGGACTACACTATTTAATTAAATGAACATAGATAAAGTTAAAATTAAATTTACATTCAAAGTTATATATTTAATTAACATATTATATCTTTAAGGTTTTTCAGAGCGCAGACACACTGCGTGTTTTGCTTAGGGCATATATTTAGAGACTGACTAAAAAAAGAAAGAAAAGTTTTCAGTTCATTAGTCTTTCTTATTGCATCTCGTTGTGCAACACTTTTATGTATACCAGATGTTGGAAATTCTTTTTTTTTTCTCTCTCCACGTGAAAAGAGGGAAAAATGGGTAGTTGCTTTCCACTCAGATAAAAAACGATTTCATCTATCAAATGCAATCTTGAAACACAGCTGTAATTATTTCACAATGTCTTGCAATTTCGGTAAATCATTATTCACTTTCTAACAAATGCATGTCACGTAAGTCCCTGGCCTTTTAAATTGTTTGTACCAAAAATTGTTAATAAATTGCCTCCTCTTAATACGATTTTCATTTTTGGAACCCTTTTCCATTTAGTTATTCTTCCGTTTCTTTATTTCAGTCAGACTCCTAGGGCATCCTAGAGTTCCAAAGCGCGCTAGACCCTAGGGCCCTGTTTTAAGCATTTCCCACCACCTTTTGTGCATTTCTTTAAAATTTTATCCTAATGATTAATTCACACCCTATCCTTGATTTTGACCAATTGATGATCTATAGAGCTAGAACTTAGACCGTTCAACAATTTTTCATATAAGGGCCCTGCTCTTTAGTATCAGTCGATGTTCTTTGCGCTCTTTGTTATAGGCCCCTTAAAAACGGTCCAATTCACTAGCCTTTTTTAAAAATAACTTCTTAAGTCCTCTTGCTATTACATGAATGCTAGTAGATATGTACAATTTCTCAGACTTCATCTACCACCAATTTTGAATATTAATCTCCTTTTTGGGTCCTTTCTTGCAACTTTAAAAACTATCCGAATATACTACATTTTTCTTTAACATAGTTTCAGAGTCATCCAACTAATTTAAAACTACTAAAAATATTTCGTATAACCAACCACATTCCAGTTAAGACCCTGGCTCCCAGGGCCCGGTCTTTATTTATACTTCGGCTACTACTTTTTTCGAATATTAATCTTATTTTTCAGCAACAAATTACGTTTACGATAATTAAAAATCGCGTTAATTTAAAGGTAAGTTTAGATAATGGATTTCATCAGTTTATTAAATATCGTGTTTATGTTAAAAGAAATTCATGAAATTTACAAGGGGAGATGTCATCTTCCACAGCTTGGGGGCGCATTCTTTCCTCCGATTATAATGACATAATTCCGACTGGAGTTGGTTAATTAAACTTAGATTACATTTCAGCTACTTTCTGTATAATGAAATTTTATCTTAGACTTCAGTTACCAACATTTTCCAATTTTAGTGATGCATTCCTTTTTTTTGTTCTATGGTCTAGATTTCTACAAGGTTTGGCTCACAGAACTTGGTTTTCAATATTCTCAAGAACGCTCGGGGCACTTCCGGTACATGCTGCCTTAGATAGCGTGGACCCAGGCTAAAGGTTCGTTCGGAAATAAGTTTGTTAAGAACACACTAGATGCTGCGGAAGGCAATGGGTGCCTCCGAAATTAGGTCCATTTTAAAGAATTTCAAATGATATAAAATCACACAAACTTAAGTTTTGTTTAAGGTTTTCATTTACGGAGTCCGGTCAACGCCGGGCGGGACTGGTAGTTTAAAATATAGTTTTAGTCATGAAAATTAAGCTTAGAACTGAGTACTTATGGGCACGAACTGTGGCATTTTTATTTTTGTCTATCAGAAAATGATTCCACCTTAGATATATACTTCTACAAAGTAATTTGCTATAATTTTCATCAGTTAAGGAATGACCCAATAGTAATTTTTGATAGTTATTTTTTTTTCACAGAACGCTTTTCAAAAAGATTTATAAATAAATTTTATAAATATGTGGCTTAAATTTTGTCTCAATGTATATCATATCTCACTCATGTCATTATATATAATTTATTTATTTATTAATCAGTAGGTTATTGCCACATTAAATATGTTTTTAAACGGCTATCGCTCCAATAAATGGTTTCCAAAATATATCCATACTAATAATATTAAATGTAAAAAAAATCAAATGTTATTTTATTATTCAATCATCAATCAAACAATTGTTCGTTTCCTTCAAAGTCATAAAACATATATTTTTCATTCCCTAATCGTTCGTAAATTCCATTAACTTCATTTATAATATTCAGCTTAAAGATATTATATTTTTCTCTAAAAGTAACCATAGAACTAATAGTTGGTATATATTAATAGACTTTAAATGGATATAAGAATCTAAAAGGCAATTTGAAATTAAATATTTTCAAGGTTAACCAATACTTTTTATATAGATGGGCATACTACATAACTAATATGATTTTTCTTCATTTTATGAGATGACATTATGCATGGATATTTCCAAAATACAAAATATGTTTGTTCACTTTTGTGTACTTTCTTAAAAATGAATCTGCATTAAAAAACACTACTCATTTTTAGACTCTCGATTTATAATAATTAGGTTTTACATACTTGTAGTGACAGTTTCATGCACATGTTTAAATTGATTGTTTGTGTTTTTAAAACACCTGTAAAAACAATACTTTTATAATATGCTTCTCACTCATTTGTTGCTGTAAGACTTTCTCCACAATTCCGAAAAATAGTTCCCTACCATCAAAACATTTTAAATCTTTTATTTTACATTGAAAATGAAAGAACAGAAATTACAATAACAATATTTTTAGCTCAGAAAGCAAATGTATATTTGACTGTTGAATAGAACTTATCAAAAAAAATTAGCTTATATATATATATAATATTACATACTGATTTCATATGTTCATTTCTAAATCATCTTTAGAAATTTATCAATTTTTTCATATATTAGTGATTTTAAATTTATTACATATATATATATATATATATTAGCTCTTATTTTAATCTTTATTCGATTTAAATATATATATATTGGTAATTTTTATTTACATTATCTCTCATTTGTTTATGTTCAGAATTTGTCTTAATGTTTGTTTTTTTTTCTAGAGAATTAGTTAAATAAATAAATAATAAAGTAAACTGAGAAAACGATTTATACAGTACTTATTATTTTGATATAGGGTAGGTGAGGGATGAATGGGACATTTTTACAAAAATGTTTATTTTTAATACTTTTTAAAAGTTATTATCAATATTATATATCACAGTTCATACTTTAGGTATTTGACTACATCTGTGCACCATATTTAGTCTAGATTATTGTTATACAGTAAAATATTATAAAATTTAAAAAACTTTACTTTCTGTCCCAATCATTCCTATAGCAGGGATGAGTGGGACACTAATAGGGATGGATGGGGCACCAATATTTTTCTCCCTGTATTCAATGTTACCCAGTTAAAATGTATAATTATAAACTTATAAGTATTTATATTTGTAATATATGATCTTATAATATGGCTATTATATCCCAGCGTTGCTAATCACTTCTTTTACTGCAGTTTTAATTTGTAATGCAAACTTCGACTGTCTATTTGCTCCCCTTTCCCACTTATGAGACATTTCAGATATGAAATGAAAGTGAAAATTGTCTTTTAAATACGGCATAGCCAATAATTTTCATTCACAACTTATTAATAAATATTAATTCAATGTATCTTGGGTATCAGGCACAAATGCAGTGGTCGTAATTGTCCTGAAATTTCACGACCGGGTAATTAATCGGTACCAGTACATTCTTATGGAAAAATCTCTTCTTAAATAAGGCGAAATTTCGCGAGTTTAACACAGATTTATTTTTCTACAAACAATTAGTGATATTTGTCCTGAAAAATCCTTAGCGTACGACCCCTGCAAATGAAATTATGTTAGGGGAGGTGCGAGTGGGAATTTATTTAAACACAAATTTCAAATTCAATATAATTTACCCCATCTGATCAATAAACATATACTACTTTTAACAATTTTATCTATTTTTATAATGTTTCAATAACAATATTTTTATAAACTATTTAACCTTTATTACAATACAAAAATTAAGATTCAATATAATTTTTAATAATAAATAACCTATATAAAACGAGAACAGTTTAATACTAATAATTAACTTAAATCATTAATTTATAAACCTATAGAATATTTTTAGTTTATAAATAAATGTTTTAACATCTCTAGGGATGGAAAAGACTGTCCCATTCATCCCATTTAAATTGTCCCAATCATCCCTATGATACATAGATTCAATTCTCCGCTATTTTCCCGCAGAAATTATTTTGTCACATTGGTTAATATGCACTCATTTTAATTAACAATATTGAAACTTCAAATAAAAAAACTACAACATATCTTATTTGTTTATATTGTATAAAATATTAGACAACTTCAAAATTTAAAAAAAAGTTACTTTTAAGCAGAGTTTCAAAAAACACAACTTTGCAAAAAAATGAAAAGAGCCATGTGGTTTTGCTTTAAGTTCTAAAGCACACTATGGTACTGCCATACATGAGTCTAAAAATCAACTACAAAAATTTCCATTGCATGAAATATTGAGAATGTCCCATCCGTCCCTTGTCCTATTCATCCCCCAGCTCCCCTTCTAAATAAATTTTATATATTGTTTTGAAAAAATCGTAAATAAAACATTAAATCTCTCCTTGCCTATGAAAAGGGAATTTTTCTTAGTATGTAAGCTTCCTAAAGGAATTTTTCTATAAATATTGTCGTACTATTCAACTTATATAGTAATTACAATTTCTCTTTTTATTATTCTGTAATCGAACGCCTCTATCTGATCCTTTATTCTTTTTATTTTCTCGTTCATAAATAACACATAATTACATTTTATAGGATTTCAATTTTTACATTATGATGGAACTTAATCCCCAAAGTAGTTTTCATGGTGGAATAATTTTTAATTTTCGAAATAATGTTTTAATCGCATAATAAAGTAATTTTCTATTATAAAATACTGCGCACTAGTGTTCGTAATTGAATGGGGTTCTTTTAAACAGCACAATTTATATTTTTGTACAATAAGTGTTTTATTTTTTAAAAAATACATACAATATTAATATATTTTATAAACGAATTTTCTGCATTAGTTAAATGGGATTAACAATATATATATATATATATATATATATATATACTAGGGAGCTCTGCCCCCTGCAAGCTACGCTCGCCAACCCCCGTTCAGACACTGTAGAATCTAAAAGCACGCTAATCTGATCGATTTTAAAAAGATTAGAGAAGATTTAATTATACTGAAAAAACTTGTAGCGATTTCCCTGCAAACGGGTTTCCATTTAATTCTCTTTGATTGCAAACATTTAAGGTAGAATCAGTTGCAGTTAAGACATCCAATGGTTGTTTTCGTGTTTGGTTAAAGAAGATCAGTTAAACATTTGAAAAGAAGCTAAAATAATATGAATTAAGTAAACAGAGTCTTTGTCTCTTGGTATTTTTTAACAACGTTATTAAACGATTGACATAATGCAATTACTACAATTTGCTGCTTTAACCCCTTCAAGGTCGGTGGTTCTCTTTTGGACCACTTAATTTTAATTCTTAAATGCCACATTAGCATCAGAATATTGGGATGAAAATTTCTCTTTTATTAAGTAAGTGAACAAAAGCATTTTTGTATTTCGAAATTTGTTTGTAAATTCTGGTGTCATTCACTGATTTCAAGATTTTACGAATAGAAGTGCCTTGTTCGTGAAAGGGTTAAACGCATATTAATGTATTTATTATTTTAAAGTTTCCTTTCCCTTTTAATAATCACGTGTAAATACAATTTTCAAGACATAATTTTTAATATTTTCCTGCCTTTAAACACGTACTCATTTAATAGTAATTTTAAAGGGGTTTTTTTCTGTTTTTAATAGTCACGTGAAATTAAATTTTAAATCGTTAGGAAATATTATTCTTTGCGCTGTTTTTAAAATTGAAAACAATCTCTATAATAATAGCCTAATTCATGTGACTATCATCAACAGCTCCAGGCGGATCCCTTCACTTTTTATATTTAAGGCGGCCATTTTGGTACTTTAATGTTAGCCAGCCACATGTGTGATAAGTCGCCGAATGTTATTCTATCCCCATTATTTCGTTTATATTATAATAGTCCAAGTCATGTTACTGCCATAAACAACGGGCTGATTCCTTCGCATTTCATAAGAAAGGTTTCCATTTTGATTAAAGAATCAAAATTATTTTTTCGATTAAAACTACATAAAAGTTGCCATGATCACAAAGAATTCCTGGTACTTTTATGTTAGCCGGGTGAAAATCTCGCCAATAGCTTTTTTTTAACTCACCAGTTAGCATTTTTTTTTATTTTTCGAGTGGTAAATTAAAACGGTGCTACTTGGTTATCCCATCGACCAAAAATCTGTCGCCAAACTATAAGATTAAATGCCAATAATGGTTGATCGTAAATGTCGCATTCACTTGACTTTAAGGAAGTTACACATGTTCACGCCATCAAGTGATTTTTATTTCGACGTTTTATTTGTATTTTTATTAATGTTATACTAATTTATTTGTTCTTTTGTTATTTAAAATAAAAAAAAAATATGTCGATTTGTATAATTTGGCTATTTATATAATTTGGCGAAATTGGTCGACGGGAGAAGTAAAAACATTAAAACGTTGCTTTGAAGTGGAAATTAAATCTCATGATTTGTTTCATCTCATGCAAATCTCATGCATTGTCACATACGCACTAGGTTTGGCGTGATTTTTTTTTTTTTTTTTTTTTTACGACAATTTGGCGAAAACCTCATTTTCAAATACATGTTTTATATGTATTTTTAAATTATTTTCTGTTATTTTTAAAATGAAATAACAATAAATAAAAAAAATAATTAATAACTATAGAACAAAACAATTTATAACATTTTTTTGTAAATAAAAAGAAAATAAATTCAAATAAACATTTATTAATAAATAAGCAACAATAGCCGGGTTACCATGTCAGGCAAAATAACGCCATTTTGGAGCCAATTAGGTACCCCGTTGCGTATATGACATCTGTGTCTAATATTTATTTTTCGTTTCGTTTCGTTTAAAAAAAAGAATGAAGTAAAAGCCATTTATTTTAACGGTTTCAATTTTAAATGAAAGTTTTGTATTAAATAAAATGATAATGAAATACAAATTGAATTCTGAATAAAAGTAACATGATGCATTTCTTAGCACACGTGTAAGGGAGGCCAAACTCGTCGCCTAATTAATTTAAAATAACATTTTCTAAAACATGAAAAAATATATCTGTTATGATTAAAATTTGATTTGTCATCATTAGAAAAAAAAAGTATTTAAAATTAAAAAAATAATAATATTTCGAAAACTAATTCTAGTTTTAAAATTCTAATACCAGTTTTAATATCTATGTATCAATACGGATTTTTGGTGTTAATTTCATCGCAAAGTATTCCATAGGTTAGGAGAAATCGCCGTGAAACGTAATCAGTTGTTTAATCAGTCGTTTCATAGAATCGTTACATAAATTCGTTTCAATTCGATTCATTAGGATTATATATATATATATATATATATATATTATTTCGACATAATCTTTGCAATCATAAGGAATATTTATGAGTGTAGTAATCTATTTTTATCAATTTTACTTTTTATTTATAACCTGGAAATATTTTAGCTAATTTAAGGAAATAAAAATAAAAATGTAATCCAGATATCGCTAAGTATTATGCAGATACTTTTTTATAAATATATTTTATAATAGGTTTTAATTTGTTTATTCTCTTATGAAAGCTGCTGGTGCGTTTGCACAGCATATCAAGTTTTGGCAAAAAAATGCAAACTTTAATGACAAAAAAAATAATGTACATTAATTAAATATTGTTTTTATGTATTATGTATAAATGTATGTATATTACAGTGCCCACATATGAGAGTTGCAGGGTCCTAGACCACCCAAGTGGATGGATTTACGACCCGAATTTATTGCAGGGATGCAAATAAGACTTACTGTACAATAAGATGACGTTTACGACAAACAATTATTTATTGAGGACAATTTAGGTCAGTCATAAATATCAGCCTTTACTACAGGAGTGGGGGGCACACGGGACTAAGAGATGGGGAATCCCTACCCAATCCTTAGCAATGTGCATTATACAGAAATAGCCAATAATTTGCAATGGTGGGCGAGACCCAAGACCTGCCGTGATCCAATGACGGATAGCGTAAAAGGAGGGCGGTCCATACGGCCCCCTGTACCATTCCATCTTAAAAAAAAATTGGAGATTTTATTCTACTCAGAGGAGCTGACAAGAGATGTGTCTAGAAGGAGAGACGGGCAACTAAAAAAAATAATGATGTCCAGTGGGCCAGATAATAGGCTTGCGAGTTATGTCTGTAAAATTTGTCGTGGTAGACAATAAAATAATATATATCTTTACGATAAAATTTGTGGAATGATTCCACGGTAGTAGAACCATAATAGTATCTATATAATTCTCAGACAGAGCCATGTGCACGCTCCGAAGGATGGACTTTGAAAGACCTGACGACAATGCCAGTAAGCGATGGATCACAGGTAGCCTCTATATATTGTTTTTGTATGTGCAAAATAAGTATTGTTAAATAATACGATAGGGCCTGTTTACAGTCAGGAGTTAATTCTATTATTCTAATATGCTGAGTAAAAGAATTCTACCAAAATTTAATGCTTTTAGCCTTTGCTATGTCGATAATCTGTTTTTCATTAATGCATGTATATATTGTAAATAAAATAACTGTAAATGTAAAATAACTTTCTCCTCATTATTTATGTCTATCTAGTGTGATTTATTAGTTTTTGCATCGAGTTAGAGAGGTATGTATTTATTTACATTCCTCATCGATATGCAGGTGTCAAGCTGCAGTTATAAATTTAACCTTCTAGATTTTGAGAACTTTAAAGTCTAGTGCAGTCTTTTCCAAAAAGTTGAGAGTTCGTCAAAAATGTACACAGCGCTTTGGTTTGATTTAATTTATCATTTAGAGTAATTAGTGATTGTATTCTTATATTATGCAATTTTACCGAATTACTTTTCCCTCTCAACTAGGAACTTATATGATCCTAAATATTAATTGTTTACCTGCAAATCGATAAAATCAGGATAGGAAAGGGGGAGTTTTACCTGTTTGACTCCACCGCTGTGTTTTGGGATGCTCTTTAGGGCTGTAACCGGGTAAAAGTATTATACTTGCCTAGAACTTCCCAGCATTGCCCCCCTCTTATTAATGGTGCCAGCCAGGCCTTTATTGCTTATAGAATTCTAACTGTTCTGTACTTTAAAGTGTCGAATCTAATTATTGTTAAAAAAAAAATTTTTTTTAGGTTACATAAAATGGGTAATTTCTTCTTTTGTGCTCTATATATTTTAGTGAGAAATTTTTAAATTTTAATTGTTAATGTATAATATTAAATATTAAATTTTCTTTCTTTTATGTGTAATTGCATATTTATATATTTCGCTCGATGCAAATAAATTAAATATATTTTTTTCCATCTTTACTTTCCATTCTTGTACTTCCTCAAATCGCACTTCTGACTGTAAACATTCAATTTGATCAATACTTGGTTCAATGATACAGACATGCACACTCAAAATAAATTTAAAAAAATATGTATTTAGATTACATGAGTGGCTGAGATATGATATGGTAATTGTGGTGAAAAATAAGTAAAAATATATATAAATATATATATAAATTTGTGAATATATACTAAAAAACTTGCATAACAGTGTTATTATTGTTAGTATTATTGTTGCTATTTTATTATTGTGGGTTTAATAGTGAATATATAGGTGTATTGTTTTTTTTTAAACTGAGGTATTAGAAATTATTGTGTATAGGGTATCCCTGTGTATGGGAAACAAAGGCAAATATAAACGTAAATCTTCAGATAAATTTAGTAAATTTATTTTAGAAGCTAGAACGCGCTTACAACAGCGAAAATTAGATAATTTTGACTTTGATAGCGACTCTTCTATTTGTGAAAATATGGCCAGTGTTGATAATATTCTAAGTGTATTACCAAGTTTTGATGGTAAAAAGGAAAACAACATTAAATTATTCATACAATTATTTCAGGAAGCGGCGGACCAGACAAAATTGTCAGAGCCGGCAAAGTTAATTATCCTAAAATCAAAAATAACGGGTACAGCATGCGAGCGTATGCAAGCGGATACTGAGATAATTTCTGAAACTAACTATGAAAACTTAAAAAAAAAAATAATAGAAATTTTTGGTACAAAGATAACATTTAATGATGCGCACGAATTATTTGCGAAACTTAAACAGAATCCCGATGAAAAGATGAACGATTTTATACTGCGATTCAATTTAAATGCATCGAAATTTTTGGAAACTTCAGGATTCGCAAATAAACCTGATGCGAAAAATATGTTTGAACTCATGAAATTGAACAAATTCATTAATGCAATTAGATCTGACATAGCTCTCGAGGTTAGAAAAAGGGCCGTATCGAAATTTTCTGAGGCTGTAGAAATTGCACGGAATATTGAAACAGCTTTCAATGCTACTAATTTCGAAGAAATTAACAGTATTGCTGCAAGTAGCAAAGATGAGCTATGCAATTCACTACTCAAGGCCAATCAAATACAAAATGAAAAATATGAACAATTAAAGCGGGATTTCGAAGAATTAAAATTAAAAGCGGGAAATGTGAAATCAAACAATGATATGGAAAATAAAAAACATTGCGATATTTGTAATCTTTCGAACCATTATACAAATCAATGTCGTAGAGCGCGTACTCATAGAAATGCATATAAATGGCCTAATGCAACTTATAATTATCCGCAAATGCAAAATTGTCAGTGGGGCCCTACTTCCATGGTGGAGGGCACAAATAGCCCACAGGGTTTCGGAACTTTAGCTAGTTGGAGTCCTATGGTACCCCCTCCCGCGCGGCCACGATACCAAAATGCCCAGGGTGCATATCCCAATTCCTTTCAACCTCAATCTTTCCAGAATTCTAATTTTGCTTTTCCTGCTCATACTAATTATACTCCAATGCCTTATTCAAATCCTCCTTTTACATCATTCAATCAGGCGAATATTGCCAACGGTCAACAAGACCAAAACCAGCAAAATTATAGCTATAAAAAAGATCAAAATAAAAAAGCAGGGGGCAAAAATAACAAGTTTCATAGTTCGGGAAACGGGAAAGGGGATCTGTAGTAGGTAAGAGTGAAAATATAGGGGTTGCGAACAGATCCCAAGAAACCCACATGATTGCTAGTGTGACAGAGGAAGGCGAATGCAACCTCCCAATTATTTATTTTGATATAGAGGGTATTAAAATAGCATCGTTATTGGACTCTAGCGGAGCTGTGTCACTTTTATCGCCAGATTTATTTGAGGAATTAAAAAGTAAAAACATTAAAATTAAATATTTAGGTAATCAGATTCGTATACAATCTTTTAACGGTAATTCTATACCTTTCAAAAGCTGCGTGACGTTGTCATTCAAAATAAACAATACGTTTACTTCAGGGACATTCTACGTCACCAATAAAAATTTTAACGGTAATTATAAAATGCTTATGGGGTTTGATTATTTGAAAAACAACCAGATGATCATAAATTTACAAAATAAAAGTTTAAAATTCAAAAACACTGAAGTAAAGTTAAACAATAAAGAGGACATTACAGTAATTCAACAAATAAACGTAAATAATATACAAAAAGAGGATGTACAGACTAGTAATGAGAAAAAGCAACTGGGTATAACAGCAAGAACTGTGAATAGCACATTTTTATTACCGGGGCGAGAAAAAATGGTTAAATTGTTTTTTCGCAATGACTTAGAATCCGGGACAAATTTTCTATTTGAGCCAGAAAACTTAAAAAAGGGTTTAGAGTGCGCAACTTCAGTACATCAGGTTTTAAGTGATAAGAAATTCTACATTATAGTAAAAAATAATTCAGAAAAAAAAATATTTTGCGACCGAATACTCGTATGGGTAATTTAATTATTGAATTTGAGATAAAAACAGATGATAACGAGAATGATATTGAAGGGAGCACTAAGCATCAAATAAATAATATGACTATAGAGGAAATTCATAAACTTAGAGAGGCCGAATTAAAAGTCGAGGACTTTAAAATCGATCATTTACCGGAACAGTTAAAAAAGAAGTTCGAAGGTATTTTAATGCAGAACGCTCATGCATTCTCCAAGTCGTACAAAACTTTAGGACGGTCGGAATTAGTCAAACCGCGTATAAAGTTACAACATAATTTTCCAATCCAAGAAAAGCCATATAAAACATGTCATGCGGTTCGCGAATTCGCTAAAGAGGAAATAAAGAGATTATTGGAAGCAAACATTATCGAGAAAACGGACTCTCATTATGCATTCCCAGTGTTGTTTGTAAAAAAGGCAACTTCGGAAAAGCACAATCAGAAGCTTCGTTTAGCTATTGATTACAGACTGCTTAACGAAATATTAGAGGGTTATCCTTATCCGATTCCGGACATTAAGGAAATTTTACAAAGGCTCAGTGGAAAAAAATATTACAGTGTATTAGACCTACATAGCGCTTTCTTTCAGATAGCCCTGAGGCGCGAAGATACGGAAAAATTGGCATTTATTACCGAACACGGTAAGTATTTGCCCCTTCGCTTGCCATTCGGATTAAAATTAAGTTCAAATACGTTTTCTGAATTAATCGATACAGTATTAGGCGATTTTAATAAAGAGGAAATTGGATATTTTGTTGATGACGTTATTTTAGCAACCCATTCTCAAGAGCGAATGGCCTCCCTTTTAGAAGAGGTACTGCAAACCCTGATACGTCACAACTTGACGATTGAGCCGAGTAAGATGCAAATTTGTCAAAACGAAATTAATTTTCTTGGTTTCAAAATTGACCAAAAGGGGTATGCGCCATCAAACAAAAAAAAAAAAAAAAAATCAAAATTTAGTCCGTCCCAAAAATAAAAAAGGAGTAAAATCGCTGTTAGGACTGGCGAATTATTTCCGATCACTAATACATAAGTATTCGGAGATAGTGAACCCCTTAATAGAACTTACTAAGGAGAAGGTTAAATTCCATTGGAGTGAGGAAGCAGAATCGGCATTCATTGCCATTCAAAATGCTATCATTCAGAATCCGACATTAAGACCTCCCGATTTTAATAAAGAATTCTTTTTAATCACGGATGCTTCGAAAATTGCAATTTCCGCGACTTTAGCGCAAAAAGAAGGCGAAGATTTTATACCTATAGAATTTTTTGCGAGAAATCTAAAAGATTCAGAAAAGTGCTATCCAAGTATGAAATATGAGCTGTTAGCTATACATGACGCGGTAAAACATTTTGAGCACATTTTATTAGGAAGAAAATTTACGATCCCAACGGACTCAAAAGCGCTTACGTATCACCTTAAATTGGAAAATCAAAGTGATATTGTTGCCAGATGGATAATGAGATTAAATGATTTTGATTTTGAGATTCAGCACGTTAAAGGAGAATCTAATCCTAGTGACTATTTGTCAAGGTATGTTAATAATAACGAGGCTCAAACTAAATTAAGAAATGACTTATTTAAAGTCAATTTAAATCTTGTAGATGAAAAGGTTAAAGAAGAGCAACTAAAAGATAGTAAATTAAGCCTCATTATTAAAAAGATTCAAAGCAACAAAGAAAATAGAGTAACTAAAAAATTCGCATTAAATGAAAACAATATTCTTATTTTAAAACAACCGCATAAAGATAGGCAACTCATGATCGCGCCGAATAAAATGATATTTGAGATTATTAGCGAAGCTCACAAATCACATTTCGGGTTCCCGAAAACGTACGATTTAATAAAAAAAAAGATTCTTCTGGTACGGAATGTATCGGGATATAAAAAACTATTGTGCGAGTTTTATACCTTGCAATCAAAATAAACAACACCAAAATATTAAAGTACCTATCCAGAAAATAGTAAAAGATTATGAACCTGGATCTGTGATATATACCGATGTAGTTGGCAAACTTCATACCACGTTTAAAAAAAATTCTTTTATTTTAACTATTATGGACGCTGCATCGAGATATTTGGTGGTGGTCCCAATGAAAAATGTTGAGGCGCAAACAATACTAAATGTATTGAGCGGATATTTTAGCGCTTATGGATACCCTGAAATTTTAGCGTGTGATAACGGAAAATATTTTAGGAGCACAGTGTTTTTAGAATACATGAAGGCGCTGAATGTCGACGTTAGATTCTCGAGCATTCTAAAACCCTCCACTCAAGGAATTCTTGAAAATACTCACAAGCACTTAAAAAATTCCATTGCAGCGATGTCTAAAAACACAACAGAATGGGACACGAGATTACAGTTTTAGGTAGCTTTCTTTACAAAAAAAGCTACCTATTGCAGCCGTTCGGAGGAAAGCGATTTCAAAAAATTTTGGTATATTTTCATCGATCATGACCCCCAGACCCCGAAATCACCCTCCGTTCAAAATTGATATATATATATATCTGACCTATGTCACACTGTAACTCCCGTAATTATGAACCGATTTCGATGTAATTCGGTGTGTACATAGTACATACCAATGTCTCGACCGAGTTCGTTGGCCAGTTTCATCCGCCGTTTTATTTCAAAATGGCGGCCATTTAAAATTTAAAAAAAAATTTAAAACTTGAAATGTGGTACCAAAAAATTAAAAATGGAAAAATATTTTTTTCTTATGTATTTGACCTTTATACAAAGATTCCGGAGCAGTTTTTGTTTCATCTATATCTTACAAAATGGCTGAGTTATAGCATTTTGAATTTCTAGCGTGGCTGACATTTTGAAACGTCCTGAATTTTGTCACGCGATAAAAGGCGTATTTATGAACCGATTTGGATGTAATTCAGTGTGTACATAGTAAATACCAATCTCTCGACCGAGTTCGTTGGCCAGCTTCATCCGCCATTTTGTTTCAAAATGGCGGCCATTTAAATTTTTTTTTAAATTTAAAATTTGAAATGTGGTACCAAAAAATTGAAAATGGAAAAATATTTTTTCTTATGTATTTGACCTTTATACAAAGATTTCGGAGCAGTTGTTGTTTTGTCTATATCTTAAAAAATGGCTGAGTTATAGCATTTTGAATTTCTAGCGTGGCTGCAATTTTGAAACGTCCCGAATTTTGTCACGCGATAAAAGGCGTATTTATGAACCGATTTGGATGTAACTTTGTTTATACATAGTACATACCAATGTCTCGACCGGGTTTGTTGGTCAGCTTCATCCGCCATCTTGTTTAAAAATGGTGGCCATTTAAATTTTTAAGAAAAATTTAAATTTGAAATGTGGTACCAAAAAATTAAAAATTGAAAAAAATATTTTCTTCTTATGTGTTTGACCTCGATAAAAAGATTCGGGAGCAGTTTTTGTTTCGTCTATATCTTAAGAAATGGCTGAGTTATAGCATTTTGAATTTCTAGCGTGGCTGACATTTTGAAACGTCCTGATTTTTCTCACGTAATAACAGGCGTATTTATGAACCGACTTGGATGTACCTTGGTGTGTACATAGTACATAGAAATATCTCGACCGAGTTCGTTGGCCGGCTTCATCCGCCATCTTGTTTCAAAATGGCGGCCATTTAAAAAAATAAAAAAATAAAAAAAATTAAATGAGATACCAAAAAATTGGTAAGTGAAAAAGATTTTTTTTTTGTATGTGATTGACCTTAATACAAAGATTCCGGAACAGTTTTTTTTTCGTCTATATCTAAAAAAAATGGCTGAGTAATAGCATTTTGAATTTCTCTTGTGGCTGACATTTTAAAACGACCTGATTTTTGTCACGCGATAATAGGCGTAATTATGAACCTATTTGGATGTAACTTGGTCTGTACATAGTACATACCAATGTCTCGACCGAGTTCGTTGGCCAGCTTCATTCGCCATCTTGTTTCAAAAGGGTTGCCATTTAAAAAAAATTAAATTTAAAATTCAAAATGAGGTATTAAACAACTGGAAAATGAAAAATATTTTTTTATGTGTTTGGCCTTGTTACAAAGATTCCGGAGCAGTTTTTGTTTCTGAAAATTTGTTCTTTTGTTTATATCTTAAAAAATGGTTGATTTATAGCACTTTGAATTTTTAGCATGGCTAACATTTTGAAATGATCTTGTATTTGTCACGCGATAACACACGTATTCGCCTATTTCGATGTAAGAAGGCATGTGGATATTATACACCAACACCTCGACCAAGTTCGCTGGCCAGATTCATCAGCCATCTTGTTTCAAAATGGCGACCATTAAATTAAAAAATATATATATATATTTAAAGTGAGGTGCAAAAAAATTAGAAATTGAAAAAGGTTTCTTTCTTAAGTATTTGACCTTGATATAAGGATTCAGGAGCATTTTTTGTTTGTCTTTACCTTAAAAAATGGCTCAGATATAGCAGTTTCAATTTCTATTGTGGGTGACATTTTGAAAAATCTGATTTTTTGCATGCGACAGCACTCCTATATATTAACCGATTCCGATGTGATTGAGCATGTGCACATCAATTACTAAGGTCACGACCAAGTTCACTGCTTAGCCTCAACCACCATGTTGTCTTAAAATGATAGGCACTTTAAGAAATTGCCGAATTTGGCAGCCAAATATATGTTACTTTAACGAAAAGCAGCTTGGATAAAGCTGACTAATTTCGCGAAATTCTCATTCATTATATTGATAAAAATTAGTATTGAATCTCCTATATTCGGTTTCCACTAAATTGAGCTTCGTGTGTTTGAATGATATAATTTGGCTTTTTTTAAATAAGGATTATGAAAGCTACCTCTTCCTCCCGGCACTGGCCGGAAGGACTTTAAGCTGGCGCATAATTCTTCTATTTCGCGAGCTACAGGTTTTTCACCGTCAATGTTATTCTTCGGACGCGAAATACGAATCATTTTACTGCGTTGAATACCACGGAAGAAAAATGTACTAAAAATTACGTAAAAAACCGTATTGCGCATATGAGGGAAGTGAGGCGGTTATCACTTGAGAATCAAGAAAAATACCAAAAGGAATATGTCGGTAAAGATTTTGAAAAAGTGACGATTTTAGAAAAGGGAGACCAAGTATATCTTTAGGTCCCTGGGATCCATCTATGTCTCGCAAAAAGATGGGATGGCCCATACGAGGTAGTACGGAAAAATAGGCACAGCAACTACTTGCTCCGTCATTTACTAGAATCGAATAAAAAAAAATTGCGAGGCACATCACACATTTGTGAAAATCCTCTGCGAAGGCCGATTTAGAAAAAAAAGTTACTGACAATTCAGATAACGATTCAGGAGACGAAGAAACTTAAGTAAGTTCTCATATATATATATATATATTACAAAAAAAAAAAAAAAAAGGAAGCGTTTTTCTTTTTTAGGTGTATATATAAATAATGTGTGTTAGTTTTTTTTTTTTTTTTTTTTTTTTTTTTTTTTTTTTTTTTTTTTTTTTTACTTTTCGTGTGCGTAATAGCATGAGCATTACTGGATTTTAGCGGTAGCATAAAATTAGATAAATAAAAGTAATAGTGTAAAATGGGTAAAAAATACTCATAGTATTTTGTATAAAGGGGCGTTACTCATATAGCTATTGCACACAGTACATTTAGTTTTGATACATTTTGGGGAGTACAGACAGGAAACAGCAACAAAATAAATAAATAAAATAATATAGAGTCATGCAATTCTTTGCTAACAATGGATTTCTGTAAGATAAAAAACATAATAAAAGGAATAGAACATTTCATCATCTTCTTAGATCTGTAAAAAAGTACATTAAGGCATGGTATAGATCACATACAAACAATAAATATATAGATAATAGTGTAGGTATATAATTGTAATTGTCCAGTATGTTCCAGTGTCTTTCTAATATATATGTATTTTGTTTTTGTTTTTTTTTTGCAATCCGTATAGTGTATTCCAATTGCTAGTTTTTGTTGTTGTTTTTTATTTCGCACAATGTGCAAAATTACTTGGTTGCAATACGTATAGTTTATTCCAGGTGCGAGTTTTGGTATCCCTTGTAGTGTCAAATTGATATTCATTAATTTAGTGTAGTGCATTCAAATTGCAGGTTTTGTAATTCTTGTAGGGATTGCAAAGTGATGTTTTTTCCCATTTCATATAATGTCCAAACTGCGATCTCTTCAATTCATGTTGTGGATTCAAACTGTGATTTTTTTTTCTTTTCATATAGAGTATTCTAACTGCTATTCTAAAATTCATATATACACGTATTCTTATTTTCGGTTTTTTCTATTAGCATTATTTCGCAGTTGTTTTCACTGTTTTGTTGATATAAAATCGACCCTACTCGGAGAGAGCTTTTAGAAATTTGCTAAGCGCATTGGGTTAGCGAAAGGCGCACTCTCTTTTAGGCGGCGATAGGCGACGTACGCATCCGGATGGAGTTGACAGAGAATCTACATCGAGTTTCTCCGTGACCAACTTCCAACCGATGGCAACGGCACGCACAAATAAAAAATATAGCAGTCAGGAGTAGGTCTGCCTTTTTTCCTCGTGGAGGAAGGTTGAATTTGTGGTTTGTCCCAAGGAAATAACGCCATTTTTGTGATCATTTGAGGTCATGCCGGCAAAAGCCGTAGCGAATACCTCATAGCTTAAATAACTAAAAAAAAAAGTCAGGAGTATTTTTCTCCTCTGTTTTGATTCGGATCTCCCTCCACGTTCGAGGACAGGGCGCGCTCGACGGAGCGGCCAGCCATGAGAGTTTCAAATTCGAGGGAGAATTGCTTTTGGGTTGCATATTATTTACTGACTTAGTATATTGTTATAGCAAATAGTTACGCATTTTTCCCGGAGATAGGATTAATTCATACTTGATTATAAAAAATAATGAGTGATCGATCAGTATTTTACAGGGTAGTGTAAAATAAAAGGTAGTATATAAATATATTCGATTTAGGAGACTGGACGAAATATACTAAGTATTTAAATGCTGTATACTGTTTTTTTAGAAAGTAGATAGAATGTTTCATGCAGCATAAGAGTATAACTTAGATAAATAATATATGTAAGTAGGCATACGATTTATAGTAGTTGGATATGTAATGCACTTACATTTGAGTCAAAAAGTTATTAAAGCGTGTGTTCTTCGCATTTTCTTTTGTGTAAATAGGTAACAAATAAAGGGATGGGAATTAGATATAGGCATTTGTGCGTAGTAACAATTAATTCAACTTATAGTCTCTATTTTATTAACTTACCGCACATTGTAACGCAGTCAGCGACATAACACTGCGGTCATATTATTCGTATTTTAATTTTTTTTTCAGCGAATAAAGCAGCAATTTTAATAATTATACGTTACGTAGGATCAAAAATAATCGCTGTTGCGTAAAATAATAATAATAAAAAATAAATAAAATAAATAAATAATAAAAAAATAAATAAATAGATTTTGTTTTGTTTGCACCAGTACAATAAATTGTATTAAATTCATATCACATTTGGAGTGAAATAAAAATTTAATAAAAGGATATTGACTCTTTATTGAGATGTATATGGTACTTTATGCATAAGTTCTTGGAGTACTTATTTATTTTTACTAGGAATTATTAAAGTCATGATAACAATTTATCAAATATAACTTTAAATAGATACTTTGTTCACTAAATTATAGTATATATTTTTTGTGTGTGTGTGTGTTTAAAAGGTTAATATTAATGTTTCAGGATCTTATTTACAAGATAGCATTGAGTCATTTAATTATAATTACACTAATATTATTTTATATATATATATATTTATATATATATGGGTACAGATTTCGGAATCAGTTTTTTTTTTCTCTTTTCTCAATTGCAAAATTCACTTACCTTCAGATGGCGGTTCTTGATCTCATTCAGACAGCTCATTGCTACATCCGCTGGCCGGAAATGGTGAGTTCTTCCAGTTTTTGGGGCCCGGGAACTGGGAAAATTTTTGGAGTCTGTTTGGGGGATTGGCCATCATTCAGTCAGGAATCTTCTTCTTGGCTATGACAAAAAAATTGATTGTGACAATATGGGATAGTGATACAATAGGATTATTACTGTGACATAAACAATCAAAACTTTAAAATACAGTAGTCATTTTTTTAGTGTATTCAAAATCATTATCAGAATTCAAATAAATAAAAAAATAAATAAATAAACAAATAAATAAAAAAAAAAATAAAAACCTATGAATTCGATTTAACATAAGTACATTTTTTTTAAATTGTACGATTATTCAACTTTGTGCAATAGATAATTGAATAGGTAGGCAGTATTATGCGAGGCATTCTAGTTTCTTCTCATATTCGTTTTTTTTCTTTCTTTTTCTCTTCTTTGTTTTCTTTCTCTCTTTGCTTCTGGGATTTTTCTTTTGAGAGTTTTTTTTTTTTTGTTTTGTTTATTCAGGCAGTTTGCTGTAGCGAATTTAATATCGATGTAAACGGAAACGTGCGTAGGAAAGTATGTCTTTCTCCCGTAATTAATGACGTCGTAACTATAGTTTTCGTAATTCGATTTTCACTGCAGTGAGTTTGCGCCAGGTAGAGTCAGAAGAGACAGGTAAACGCAAGTCAGAATTTAGCGCATCTCGAATTAATGCATTCAAAGTTAGCGTTTTGTTTTTTTTTCTCTTTTCTTTTCTTCCGTTTAGGCATTATTATTATTAAAGCTACATTTAAATTGTAGCGAATTTTTTTCCCATTAGTACGAAGAGTTATCAGGTCAATGTGTGATTAGCTGCAAGGTAAAAGAAATTCATTAATATATCACCGAATTGCGACAGCAGTTCCCGTTCGGAAGCAGGCCACAGCAGCGGGCAGAATGTGTCTGTCCCTGTAAAGAAAAAGAATAGGTTATAAATGGATATTAAAATGGATTCTCGGTTATAAATGGCTATAAATATTTCAATTTTAGATCAAATTTTAAAAAATTTGAACCGGCAAGTAGTGCCGAGTTTAGGTTATTTGCGAGAGTTTAGTTTACACGTATATAAATAATATAATTAGGAGTTATAGGGAATAATACGCAGCAAATTATACTTACGACAGGAGCTGGTCAACCTTGGCCATGAATAGTCAACATGCAGTGTAGATAGGCGCCAATCGTCCGATTTCCAGTACTTAGAGACTGAGGGAGAATTCCATTACGGGCTCTTGTGGGGTGCGAAAATCGTTTAGTACTTCGTTACCATGGTAACAATGGGAAGCTATCTGAAGACGATGAGAAGTTTACGCACGTCAGGTAAACAACGGCTTGTTTTGTTTTCTCTCCTCTAGGCAGGAGCGCGCGTACGGAGAGCCACGTATATCATCACTGAGTGATTATAATATTCGTGTTTAAAGAGTAAATACATAAGAAGATATATATATGAATAAATAAATTTTGCTTTGAAATGAATAAGTGGAAGTTTATCCCACGTATAATTGTAAGTAAACTATTATAGTATTATAAAAAAAAGGAAGTATTTAAAGTAATAAGATAATGTATTTAAAAATGTCGGTATGTACGAAGGTTTGGAATTTTATGTTTAAATGGTATATCTTTGTAGTGAAACTAACAAAGGTGAATGAAAGTATTGGTATGTTATATAATGAAGTGATGGCAATAAACAATACTGACATACTATGTAATATGTAAAATGCAAACAAATTAGGAATATTTTAAAATGTAGTAAATCAAATAGTACAGTTGTAGTTTGTAGATTTGTGCAAAGTGTCTGTAAAGGTATATAGGCTTATTATGATTTGTATGTCATATATAAACGTTATTTTAAATACTAGATGGTATTCATTTAGTATAATTGTATTACTGTGCATGGTCAATTGTAGGTATATTATGTAAAACCAAGTATTTATCACTTTGTTCTGAGTTTTTGTAGATTTTGTTTGGTTAGCTACATGATAGTCATACTAATGTATGTTTTTAAATCAAAATTGATAGAGTTTTTTTATTTGCACATACTTAACGAGCTGGGGTGCTATTTACCGTGCGGAGATGATTCAGCAGCGAGTTCCAGTCTCACCGCTTTCTTTCACCTAACGGCATACTTGGACTATATAGAAAAGACACTGCTAGCATATGCGAGAGTACTAAGGACTCCACACCCTTCGCCTGTTATTAGATTCTGACATATGAAGGACTTTCACTATATGTTTGAATACTTGTGGACATTATGACAGACGTGGAGTGATGACTCTGATCGGACTGCGCAGCCTCTGCGGAACTATCGGGGTGTAAAGCCCCAATCCATGCCACAGAATCACGATGACGCGGGCGCATCAATCATGATTTTTCTTTTTCACAAGGGGGGGGGGGGGGAGAAATGCTGGTGCGTTTGCACAGCATATCAAGTTTTGGCAAAAAAATGCAAACTTTAATGATAAAAAAAATAATGTACATTAATTAAATATTGTTTTTATGTATTATGTATAAATGTATGTATATTACAGTGCCCACATATGAGAGTTGCAGGGTCCTAGACCACCCAAGTGGACGGATTTACGACCCGAATTTATTGCAGGGATGCAAATAAGACTTACTGTACAATAAGATGACGTTTACGACAAACAATTATTTATTGAGGACAATTTAGGTCAGTCATAAATATCAGCCTTTACTACAGGAGTGGGGGGCACACGGGGCTAAGAGATGGGGAATCCCTACCCAATCCTTAGCAATGTGCATTATACAGAAATAGCCAATAATTTGCAATGGTGGGCGAGACCCAAGACCTGCCGTGATCCAATGACGGATAGCGTAAAAGGAGGGCGGTCCATACGGCCCCCTGTACCATTCCATCTTTAAAAAAAAAAAAAAAAAAAAAAAAAAAAAAAAAAAAAAAAAAAAAAAAAAAAAAAAAAAAAAGATTGGAGATCAAGCAGGACGGTCGTTCTGCCAAGCCAAGCTGAAAAAAAAAATGCTAACCTCGCCAAACAAACAAACGCCAAGAATAAAACGCAAGACACCGTAACTGCTTATTATACTGATGACAACTTCTCCATGTAAAATCAACCAAACATGCCAGCGTAAAATTTCCCATATCAAAAGAACCAATCATCGCAGAAAAATAAAACCAAAACCAGAAGGACCTAATGGAAAATATCTTCAATTTGAGACCAAATGCATCCTCATAAATTAATTATAAACAGAGATATAGATTTTTTAAAATAACGTCGAGATACTGAAAATGATCGATTTATTTTCTTCGTCACAATTTATGGTTCAATCATGGTAGAGACTTAAATAATGGACATAAAAAAGTAAGGATTGCATTTTTGGACAGATATTTACTCAATCTACGTGCTTTTGTAAAATTCAGCTTTAAAAACACAAATTTTCTATTCTTAATTAGCGAAAAACTGTTAATTAATTTTAAAGTTTATAAATTATGCCAAACAGCGATAAACCCGCCAAATCATTTTAGAAGTCTTTTAAAAATTTTTATATTATCCTTTTGCATTGATTTCATCGAAGAAAACTATGGCCGAGATCCAGATAGATTTTTCGCTGTTAGCGAAATGAGTTTGACCAATCAGAAGCCAGAATGTTTGAGAATTTTTGCTGCTTCTGGATCCCGGTCTATGTCATAAAAGTTTTGAGTCATTTTCTTAGTGCCATGGATGAAGTGCAATGTTTACAGAAATTTAGGCTGGGATCCAGATGGATTTTTCGCTGTTAGCGAAACGAGATTCACCAATCAATAGCCTGCATTGCTGCAAACAGCGAAAAGTTCGCAAAAGTGCAAGCTTCTGATTAATGAATCTCGTTTCGCTAACAGCGAAAAATCTATCTAGATTGCGGCCAATTATGTTGAACACAATTTTGCATTTCCACGTCCAGGAAGGGTATTGATGTCATAACAACAGTGCGTATTCGAAACTATTTAAGGCATTGATTCTGAACTCATTTGCTATACATTTCAATATTAAAGAAGTTGTTGTTTCAATAGTTTTAGTACTTTTCTCTATTGCTCACTCTAAAACACGAATATCGAAATTTAACCAACAGCGCTCAGAAACTATAGCGCCTAGAATATATAGTGTTGAAATCGGCTAACCCTGTAATACTTAAAAAAGCGCTAAAATATTGTATCCCTTAAATGTGCAATGATACTGCTGTAATATGCAGATCGCAGCGGCATCTGCAGGATATTTTCTACAACTGCAAGAAATTGCTAGTCTATACAATGTAATAATAGTAATACGAAAATCCCACAGATGTCGCTGCGATCGACACTTGAAATTTTAGCAGTATCGTCGCACATTTAAGGGATACAAGTTTTTAGAACTGTTTGGATAGCATATTTCCACACTACACTGTTAAAAATCTGCAGCATTTGCTGCATAGTCACTCCACCGCTTGTATAGAAAACGGTTACTTGACTACATTATGGAGCATTCTCATTGGTCAGAATAGAGATATTCCATAATAGTGGCGGAGTGACTATGCAACAAATGCTGCAGATTTTTAACAGTGTAGGTATTCTAGGCGCTGTATCAGAAACAACACCATAACAGAGAGCCTTTATACATAAGAGTGGTGATATATGCACAGGAGACATGCTCATTTCAAGCTTTTGTCGAAAGTACGGCAATCCGCTTTCTTGAATAGAGGATATTCAATCTACGTTATGATCACATGGTCAAGGCAAGAACGTCTAGCGTAAAGAAGGGAAGGCTCCGTCTACGTAATGTAAATCCCCGCTAGCCAAGGAAACAGTTCATGGGAGAAAGCAGTAGTACACTGTTAAAAATATCGTGAAAAATTACCTCTGTTTTTAAAGGCTATCTGTATTCTGACCAATGAGAACGCTTCATAGGCGCTTATGTAGCGTTCTCATTGGTCAGAAAATAGAGAACCTGTAAGAACCGAGGTAATTTTTCACGATATTTTTAACAGTGTAGTTTCCTGTTTCCATTCTATCAGTTAGAAATTCTTTGGGTAAATTACCAGTACCACGTGACTTTTTCAGCCTCGAACCCATATTTGGAATATCCTCCATTAGAAGATACGCGCATGGACGATCTCTATTAGACTAGGGAAATAATTCAGCATGCATTAACCTGGCGATAATGGCATGCTCGTAAAGAACTTTAACGATTTGTTTTTATCACTTTTACCAATAAACATTTATTGGCCGTATGACGCTACTTCGTTATAGAGACACACTTGCTCCTAATTAGATCCCGGCCTTAATGTATCAAAATACAGAGTTTGCTTTCTGTACTATTCCTGAGCTCAGTTATAGCGTCTAGAAATATAGGCCGGTATCCAGGTACAATTTTGCAAACAGTGAAAAGTTAGCAAAAATTCTGGCTTCTGATTGGTCAATCTCGTTACGATAACACAGAAAAATCTACCTAGATCACGGTCACAGTGTGGAAACCGGCTATTCCAGTAATTCTTTAAAAAGTGCTAAAAATTGAATCCCATAAATATTGAAAAATACTGAATGACAAATGTCGATAGGAGCAACATTTTCTAGATCTTCTCTGAGCGAAACATTTTCTTTTGAAATAGTTATGTTGGAATTACCATATGTCACTGTAATCGACATTCGTCGTTCAGCCTCGTTCAACATTTATGGGATACAATTTTTAGCACTTTTTTAATAAGCCGATTTTTAAACTATATCTTCTAGAAACTATAGCTCCGTTATAGCGTCTAGATTATATGTTGTAGAAATCGACTCTCCAAGCAATACTTAAAAAAGCGCGAAAGTATTGAATCCCTTAAATGTACAACGATGTCGAATTCAAAACAGTCATTTGCATCGACATCTGCAGGATATTTTTTAAAGAAGAAAGAGACATGTGTAATGCACCGCTACAGCGTCTAGAATACATAATGTGGAAATTTGCTATCCAAGAACCGCTAAAAAGTGTATCCCTTAAATGTGCACTGACGCTGAAATCCAGGGAGATTATCGCAGCGATATCTGCTATATATTTTCAAATTTCAAAGTAAACATCGTATTATTACAGAGGGTTTGACGCCAAGCACACAGGTCAAATGTAAGTTAATAAAACGTTTAAAAAAATGTTACAGCGTCTAGACCAAATTGTCTTGGAGTTTTGGGAAATATCCTGCAGATATCGCTGTGATCGACTGATTGGATTTCCACACTATATATTCTAGACGCTGTAGCGCCGCGGTAGCCTGTCTTTTTTCGTTTGCCTCGAAGTAGATGACGTCATTTGAAGCTGTTCCGAGGCTAACGAGAAAGACAGGCTACCGCGGTAGGTCCGATTCTTCTTTTTTTACAGACCGCTGTAGTCACGTGATGCTCTTTTTGCACACATTCATTGGTGCATTCGAGCATCACGTGACTCCAGCGGTCTGTAAAAAAAGAACAATCGGACCCACCGCGGTAGCCTGTCTTTCTCGTTAGCCTCGAAGCTGTTCCTAAGTGTGGAGTTGATTATCTGTACACGGCAATGGACACAAAAAAAAATCGGCGCACCGCTTTATACTAATCATCGTGAGTGTGTTCAGAAGTGCATTTCGCGCCGCGCGCGCGCTCAGAAGTTTATGTCATGGAGTAGGTCTTATCGAAGAAAGGAACTTTAACATAATTCAATTATTTCATTATTTTTAATGGTTCAAAAAAGGTAAAACCAACGACTATATTTCTTTATCCTTCCAAAACATGGTTTTCGTAACAGGACTACATGCCTATGTTCACTCAGATAAAATCTAAAATAGTCGGGAAAAACATCACGTGACCTACTTTATCTACTTCAGCCCATTTAGCATTTAAAATTAGTTAACCAACCGCACACAAACACCGCGCAAGCTGCTCAAAAAAATTGAGTGGGCGATTTGATCACGTGATTGTGCGTTTTCTGCTTATGTGTTATTGGTTGTGCTTTGTTTGGTGGGTTGATTGATACAATTTAAGAATTCAACTGGTGATCTAAAAATTTTAACTTTTTAACAACTTTCTTTTTATTTATTTAAAAATGATTTATCAGTTGATTTATAACTTCTGTGATAAATAGAACGCTGTTAGTAAACCAAGATTGTGATATCAACATATGAGATTTGTTTGTAATCTACTATACTGGATGGATTTCAATGGAATTTGCACTGTTAGTTAGACAGTTTTTCAGAGAAGGTTTTAATACATATATTTCTTATTTTATGATTGCATATTTTAACACCGTGTCGATAACAGACCAAAATACATCATAAAACATGAGAAATAAATGGCATTCAAAATTCTGTTAGTATAAGCAAAATACTTACTTATACTTTCAGTAGAAAATTTATAAACATTCTAATCATACTGTATTCACTACAAAACTAGACAGCAGACCTATATATTTTATCTCTTTAAAAAATATATTTACAGATATTTTTAGTTAAAATAATCTACAACTATTACATTTTATTTTTATAATGTTCAAAGTAAAATATGATTTCCAGCCTAGTCTCGATAAAAATTCACTCGTAAAGTATAAAAAAAAAGAAATTCAAGGAATTATCCTACGTGCAAAAGGATATTTTTGCACAATATATATTATTTTTTCATTTGGATTTGCTTAATGTTTATATCATTATACATATACATATATAATCACTTAGAAACGAAACTTTAAATATTTAAAAGGCGTTCAGATGTAAAACTTTCATCTCGAAATACCTTATTTTCTCACATTTAAATAAATATTTTATTATTATAATAAAAATACACGTGCCTCTGTATAATAAAAATAAAAAATATATCTTCATCAAAAATATCTTATTCGTTATGAAAAATATAAAACAACCAATAAACAAAACAAAAAAAAATTATGATTACAATATGGGACTGGAAGGATTCGAACCCAGAACCCCTAGTCTCGAGTTCACTGCCTTATCCATTCAGCCATCTAGCACATGTTCCTTTTGCAACAAAATATCTTTATAATTAGCACCATAATTAATCAAATCCATGATCTGTTCCTGAACACACTACGTGTTATTCCATCCATGATATTTACCCACTCCATGTTCCTGTCTCCTGAGCTCGCGCGCGTAGCGCGCGTGCAGCTTGAACACACTCCGTGTAAAGATGATCCAACTCCGTGTGACTTTTAAACGTCATAAAGTGGCCTATTATGTCATTGGTCACGCTAACACCCTCCCCCTTGCGTCCGCCATATATAGCTGCATCTTGCTATGGAGACTGCTAAATGGGCTGCTATCGGTCAAAATCAAGAGAGAAAAGGGCAGAAGAGGGGGAAAGAACTCGTTTTCTTTATGTAGTTTTTCACACGGGAAGATTGACATGTCTGCTCCTCTCCTTTCATAGCTTCATGGTGGTGAAATAAACAAACGCCCCTTAAATATTTGAGAAAGTCTTGACACGCGTCACAAAAACATCACACAAAGCAGGCAAAGCAAAGGAACAAAATCATTCATTGGCTCGTGGATATGAACGAGCCAATGAATGATTTTTCTTCTTTGTTTTGCCTGCTTTGTGTGATATTTTCCTGACTTGTCAAGGCTTTCTCGAATATTTAAAGGACGTTGAATAGACCGGGATCAAGATAGATTTCACGCTATTAGCGCGATGAGATTGATCAATCAGAAGCCTGCATTTTTGAAAACTTTTTTTATGTTTGCAGTAAACACTCTGGATCCCGGACATTAACTTTGGTTGGTTAAGACGATTTTGAATAAAATCAAATCAGAAAGCCAATGTTTTTAAACTTTTTTGGTTAGTTTAATCGAAATCTTCCACATCTATTAATGAAAACTGAGTTACTGTACTTTGGACAAAAACTTGAATATGAGTACACGACTTGTGCATATGTGTCACCACTCTTACATATAAATGTACGCTGTTATGAGCATGATTCTAAGCGCAGCTGGTTAAATTTGAGTATCTGGGTATTAGATAAAGCAATAGTGGCCCACCGTGGCTGAGTGGATAAGACACCATGCCGCTAATCGCTTGAGAACGTAGGTGGGGGCGGGTTCAAATCCCGCCGTGATCCTCACGTGATCTGATATATATGTGTTCAATAAAACAAACAAACAAACAAGTAATAGTGAAAGGTACAGTTTCCATGGAAACAACGACTTCTTTAATTCGTATAGAAAATTAATGAATAGTTGTAAATAATTTAAGTTTAAAATGTAGGCAAATGCTCTGAAAATATCAATGGCTCCCATCTAGTATTTTACAAAAGTAATTTAATATATTCACATGATGTATAAGTTGATGCAACTCTTACCTAATGAAAATTCTGCAACAAGACTTACGTAGGCAGATCTTTTCAATGATTAATTCAGAATTCTAAGAACAAAACGAAGTTCTTAAGCGCCCTTCCTCACCCCTCCCCCCACTTAAAAAAAGAAATACGATAGAAAGGTATAAGTATTTGGATAATTTCAGTATTTCTGTGATCTTTGGTCAGAGTTTAGAAAAGGTGTCTGGGTATTAAAAAAAACATATAACAAATTTGACGAACGATAAGACTATAGATTTCAGGCAATTTTTAACTGCAAAAAAATTTTATTCTAATGTTTATGCGGCTTTAATAATAGACTATTAAATATAATCAATTTAAGGGAATTTTTATAAGAAATTATATTCTCACATTTATGCAAATAGGTATGGATAAACAGACTTGAGTAAAATTACATATTTATTCTTTCTTCTCTATAACACGATCTAAATGAAGATGAAGTTATATGTACAGTTTATATCTTTAAATTTTTAGATTTTTTTTATCAAAAATGTTTCATCATCATGTCTAGAATTGCTAGATTTACTTCTTTAGACAGATCTTCGATTCTTTAGATGCCTGCGGGGCTTCATTCTCGGATTTTCCGTAGGTATTTGTAAAGATAAATTTATTTTGCAAAACCGTCAGCAAAAAAAAGTTAGAACAAACAATTAACTGACAGACTAACTGTAAATATATATTTTATTTTGACTCTATTTGATTTTTACTAAATTTTCATCCTTCATAGAAAATTTTAAGGCGATATAAATTGAGAAAGACTGATACTTTGAAAGAAGAAATTGACTTTCCTTACTTTTAAATTATTAATTACTCTAAAAAATGAATGATAGGTAAACAAAGTGTATACTATTGTGTTTGTTCCCTACTTATAAAGGCTATACAAGGACTAATTTTAGCGAGTAGAATTATTTCAATTATATATAATCTGTTTAAAAAAAAGAACTGATATCTACTAAAAAACAACTTTTCAAAAGTAAAAAAAAAGCCAAGCAAAAAAAAAAAGAGAAGAAAAAAGGGGAAAGTTGTGGCTAAAAAATAGTGTGATATCAAATTTCCAAGCTAATATTATGGTACTTATTTAACATTTTTTATTAAAAATTTACCATATGTAAGTCGAGTACCTAAGTATGCGTTGATAGAAAGCCTTTTCTCCTTTACTAAATACATCATAACGTGTTTCTGAAAATTATTTTTTTTTAATTATGCATGATGGGCTTGGCGGCCATCTTTCCATATTTTACACAAATTTCTAAGCAGACAAGCTCGTAATATGTTTGCATTATTAAGAATTTTGAACTTCTAGTTTTGGCTACAGACAGATATATTAAGAAAGTCTTTTATTTTGAAGAAAAAAAAACAAATTGATTTTTACTGCTTTAACTAATTAATTAACCCCCTCCGAAAAAGAGAATCATAAGATAAAACCTGAAGTTACTTCAACTTTATTTTAAGACACAAATTTCTAGGCACTCATTTCCATAAATTAAAAGCATAAAATGTTTGCTTTAGCAACAATTTCGAATTTCCGATCTTAACAATGTACTTGTGTGCTTAGAAAATTGTGTAAAATATGGAAAGATGGCCGCCAAGCCCATCATGCATAATTAAAAAAAATTAATTTTCAGAAACACGTTATGATGTATTTAGTAAAGGAGAAAAGGCTTTCTATCAACGCATACTTAGGTACTCGACTTACATATGGTAAATTTTTAATAAAAAATGTTAAATAAGTACCATAATATTAGCTTGGAAATTTGATATCACACTATTTTTTAGCCACAACTTTCCCCTTTTTTCTTCTCTTTTTTTTTTTGCTTGGCTTTTTTTTTACTTTTGAAAAGTTGTTTTTTAGTAGATTTTATTCTACTCAGAGGAGCTGACAAGAGATGTGTCTAGAAGGAGAGCCGGGCAACTAAAAAAAATAATGATGTCCAGTGGGCCAGATAATAGGCTTGCGAGTTAAGTCTGTAAAATTTGTCGTGGTAGATAATAAAATAATATATATCTTTACGATAAAATTTGTGGAATGATTCCACGGTAGTAGAACCATAATAGTATCTAAATAATTCTCAGACAGAGCCATGTGCACGCTCCGAAGGATGGACTTTGAAAGACCTGACGACAATGCCAGTAAGCGATGGATCACAGGTAGCCTCTATATATTGTTTTTGTATGTGCAAAATAAGTATTGTTAAATAATACGATAGGGCCTGTTTACAGTCAGGAGTTAATTCTATTATTCTAATATGCTGAGTAAAAGAATTCTACCAAAATTTAATGCTTTTAGCCTTTGCTATGTCGATAATCTGTTTTTCATTAATGCATGTATATATTGTAAATAAAATAACTGTAAATGTAAAATAACTTTCTCCTCATTATTTATGTCTACCTAGTGTGATTTATTAGTTTTTGCATCGAGTTAGAGAGGTATGTATTTATTTACATTCCTCATCGATATGCAGGTGTCAAGCTGCAGTTATAAATTTAACCTTCTAGATTTTGAGAACTTTAAAGTCTAGTGCAGTCTTTTCCAAAAAGTTGAGAGTTCTTCAAAAATGTACACAGCGCTTTGGTTTGATTTAATTTATCATTTAGAGTAATTAGTGATTGTATTCTTATATTATGCAATTTTACCGAATTACTTTTCCCTCTCAACTAGGAACTTATATGATCCTAAATATTAATTGTTTACCTGCAAATCGATAAAATCAGGATAGGAAGGGGGAGTTTTACCTGTTTGACTCCACCGTTGTGTTTTGGAATGCTCTTTAGGGCTGTAACCGGGTAAAAGTATTATACTTGCCTAGAACTTCCCAGCAAAAGCAAATTGTAATTCATATGTCTTTCTCTTTGTAATACACACTGGTCAGCAAAACCTAACGTAAAACTTCTGTCTTTACGATCAACCTCTAATAAAAGTAAATAAAGATTAAAAAAAACATGGTTAATAATTTGACTATAAGGTAACATTTATTAAATGAAACGGAATAATTATACAAATCAATCAAAAAGAAATGTATCTTTGGATTTCTGTGGAATCGAGAAGTAATTTCAAACTTAAAATATCAATTATTTATGTGTCGAGTTTAAATGGGTGTCATAAGTTTTTACTACAAAGATATTGTATCAATGTTTTGTATAAATCCTTAATAACGGGTTGTAAAGAGCCCGGTCGATCAGACAGATAGAATTGTGTTTTTTACAAGATGTTCCTGACATGCAGTTCAAGGCATTCTGTGTGAAAAGTAACCAAAATTGCTATATAAAACATAAAAGAATTATTTTTCATTAAAATTTATTTGTCATCTTCACATTAGACCCCATTGATTTCAATTTAACTATGCCAGCGTAGGTGTCAACATTCCATACCTTTTAGGTACGTGAATTGGGGTGCGGGCTTTAGCTTCAGCAAATTTTATTATATGGCCTCATCTGGCTCAAAAAAATTTCCTCGAAGTGGTAATTATAGTTTTGTGAACATAAAAAAGCCACACCAGAAGATTACTGCCCTTTGTCGATGACGTGTGATGCGTTTTTGGCCAAAAACACTTGCAGAACAACAGGAGAAATTTGAGCTGTTTTGTGATCAGTCGAGTGGCGATGCGCTGGAAACCCAAAATGTTTGTCACGTTATCTTGAACCAAATCTCTAAGACTTATACGACGATTTTCAAGCGTCAGATTCTTGATTTTAATGATGTTTATTTCTTTCGTAGATGTTCAAACCAGACGAGGATGAGCCAAACCCAATACCACTTCATTTCATATGTCATTTGATTTATTCATTATTTCATCATTTGATTCATTCATTCATATTCATCATTCATATTGATTTATTCATGTCTGTTTTTTGTACATGCATGATTCATTGTACAAACATTGCAACAATTTCAATTGTTGGACACAAAAAAATTCTATTTTAAATAAAAAACAAATTAAGATAAATCTTTGTTCATGTAATTTTTCCATTGAAAATTCGTTGAAGATCATAAAGTTGGTCTGAAAAAAAAATAGATGCTGTCAACGCATTAAATCACAGATGGAGCTCAAACATCACGTTGCAATTAGGTACAGTTGTACCAAATTACAGAAAAAAATATACTTCATGTGCGTTTTTTAAATAAGGAATTTCAGGTACTTTTTACACAGAATGTACGCGATACGGCCAAAAGTCTTTCCGAAAATTATGAATAGTCATAAATAAAAGAAAAAAATAACAATATTATATCTCAGCTTGTTTCAGATAATGTTGGCGATATAAGGAAATGGATACCATCTGACGCAGGATGGGATTTTAAACATCAAAGCCAATATGAATTTGTTCCTTTCAATTTACGACAGATATTTTTAGTTGTAAAAATGGTCGTTTCCTTTAAACATCCATTATTTTTTAAATTAAAACAAAATTCTTCTCTATATAAAAAAAAAGTAATGATTTGGAAATGGACCAATAAAAATCTGCGTAGATCTTCCGGTACCCTCTTAGATCGGCATCCATATTTCTTGTGACCGGCGGTCTTTTTTCGTTAATATTAAGAAACTTTTTTCACATAAAATTGTGAAAATTGGTGCTGTTATAGAGAAATGTTTGAGAAACACGTTGATGTAGACAGTTTTTAAATCGAATAATTATTTTAAGACATATTTAATGTTAAATTTGGCAAAAATCGTTTCAATAAAAAAAAAGAAATATTTGAGCAAAAGCTATACGTAGGAATGTAAAACAATTTTTACACCATTTAAAACTATAGCAGTTCTCGGTGTGCAGACTGCATTTATTTATTTTTTTATTTGACTCATTTTTTGAGGATTTATCTCCATTCTAAATTCAAATTTGTAGCATTTCTAGAGATATTTTTTACGTATTTTAGAAAATGGTATAATTTTAAATTGTTGCCAATTTTTAAAAAAAGTTCAAAGATTAATATTCCCTTTAAATTAAAAATTTATTTACACGTGGCTATTATAATCAGAAAAAAACTTTGAAATGAGAATTAAGTTATTGCGTGTTAAAAATCAGGAAAATATTGAATATTACGTCAGAAAAAACTATAGTTAAACATGAATTTTAAAAGAGAAAGAAAATTTTTAAATAATAAATTCATTATTATGCGTTAAAAGTCGCAAAATTAGGAAATTTATTCCATATTAAAAAAGGCCAAATAATTGACAGTTGGCAAAACAATTTAAATTAAAAAATATATTTGCGCGAGACATTTATTTCATATTTTGAGATAATTATTTCAACTATTATCATTAATTCTAAGACAGCGCAAATAATATTTCCTTTCTAACAACAAAAGTTTTTCATATTTGTGTTAAAAAGAGAAAGAAAACTTTGGTGAAAATTACGTCAAATATAAAACGATACATTTCAAACGTGCTATTTAAAAGAATTTTCTTAAAGAGCTGTTAAAAAAACCGAGAGACAAAGACTCTGTTTACTTAATTCATTTTACATTAGCTTATTTTCAAATTTTTAGCTATTTTTTTTCAATCAAATACGAAAACAGCCATTGTATCCCTTAACAAACGCTGATTTCGCCTTAAAAATCTGCAATCAAAGGAATATGAATGAAAACCCGTTTACTGGGAGATCGCTCCCCCCCCCCCCTTTTTTTTTTAAATTATGATTAAATCTTTTTAATGCTGATGAAATTGTCCTACTTTTAGAATCTAGGAAGTCGGAACGGGGGTTGGCCAGCGCAGCTCGTAGGGCCCCTAGTATTTTAAATACAAAAATACTGGAATTCGACACAATTTTTTACAACAATATTATACGCATTCATTATAAATACTTAAAAAAATACTTTAATAAACTTAATGAATAAAACCATCTTCTTAATTAGAAATTAATATAGTGATACGCATTTTTGTATACAAAATCCCTGTATAATTATTTACACACAAATTTTTACACAAATATAGCACACACATTTTATTACTGTCATTAGTACTATGCAAATCTTTTTTAAAACTAAAGCTTTATTTTTTAGTATTTTAACATCTTAAAGATTCTTAATGCAATAAAGCAGCCTTTTTATAATTTAACTAATATGATAGTTAAAAATTTTCGATTCATTATTCAATGATAATAAGCGACAATTTACACAAACTTATACTTACATTTCACAGTGTTAGAATACTACATTATAGAATTTTATAAAATTCCCTTTTTACGTAAGAATTAAATATAATACACAGAAGAATTTTTATTACGTAAGAGTTCGTCGGATTTTATAAATAAGAAATATTTCTAATAATGTAAAAAAAGTCATTTTATTTTACTTGCAACACTGAGCTAGTTTTGATCTTTGATGTTTCTTTTGATTGTAGAAAAAGCATTTTTACCACTGTAGATTAAATAATTTAAAAGTTATTAATTACTGAAAATTTCATGTATGATGTAGTTTTATTTGCCAAAGTAAAAATGAGAAATAGATATTTTATTTTATATAATTATGCTTTTATTTGTGGAATTCTAAATTAGGGGAGACTAAGGACGGTTGACCATACGGGAGACTTGGCCCACCCATCAATTTTCATATTTAAAAGAATTTCAGAGTTTTATCAATAAATGTCAACCAAAGCTACTGGAATGCTCAAACAACAGTCTTCGTTTCATGGAGATAATCAAAATAGGCAAGGGAAAAAATGAATTGTGAGGCGTCTTCAACCTAAAAGCTGTGTTTTTTAGAAATAATTTGTAAGCTTTTTTCAAATAAATTATATCATAGAAATTTAAGAAAGTAGGTCTAAAATAATGAAGAAATAACGAGCTTTCATTCCAGGCATAAAAACTGTACAGTAAGCTAGGCTTAACATTACAATGTGGTATTCTTTAGAAAAGGTCTATGTAGGGATCCTTGACCCAGTCAATGTGAGGGAGGGTTGAGAGATGCTCATGGCTCCTTTAATTAAGTGGTTTTGGAAATATTTTTATTATACGCTATGCA
This sequence comes from Maratus speciosus, assembly GCA_963932465.1. Taxonomy (NCBI): domain Eukaryota; kingdom Metazoa; phylum Arthropoda; class Arachnida; order Araneae; family Salticidae; genus Maratus; species Maratus speciosus. Next base: position 76,593,088 of record OZ010795.1, on the reverse strand, counting down.
TAGTGAAAAGTTAATGGTATATACATAAAAGAATGTAAATTTATTCTGTAAAGCTTCAGTAAAATGGTTTGATGGAACAGAAAATGTTTAAAACTGACAATAGAAAAATGTGAAAAATTGCTAGAAAATGGGAAAGTTGTCAGGAACTTACTTCCATTTAAATATTGCTTACAATAGGTAAATAGAAAGAGTGGGAAAGACTAGAAAGGAAGAATCAGGAGCCTTAACCCTTTGATGGGCAGTGGTATGTTTATAAAACCACATAATTTTAATTCCGAAACATCACAATGACACCAGAATTTTGCTAAAATATTTTCCTTTAACATGTATGTGAAATATAGCGTTTTTCTTATTTGCAAATAATTTTTTTTTTATAAATTCCGGTGCCAGTCATTTATTTCAACATTTTAGTACTGAAAGTACTTTGCATCTTAAAGGTTTAAATCATGCTAATGATAAGTTAATTGCGCATGCGATTGCAAAAGAAAATAGCATCGATTGAAAAACTTTAGGAAGGTATGTAGAAAAATTTCACCAGGGTGAATACAGTGAGATGAAGGCAAACTATGTGACAACTACATTTGTCAGATCGAGTATCACAAAAAATAGAACTAGAAGACAAAAAAGCGGGACAGTAGCTACTAAATACGGACATAATAACATGAAAAACTTTGAAAACGGAACCTGTCTCTAACAGAATACTGCCTTAAATGTAAAAATTTCATTTTCCCTGCTAATCAATTATACCTACTCAGACAAAATCCCATTTAAAACAAAAATTTTCTCCTCTGATTTGCGATTGCGTCTTAACAGGTTTGTTTAAGCCTCATATTTAAAAAAAATATATAATAATTAAAGCAAGTAGAATAAAGTTATTTTGCTTTTTTTAAACTGATTTTATTTCTCTTCACAAATAGTGCAATATCAAACTAGGTGGGTCAAGCCTCCCATAAAGTGAGTCAACCCTCCCATATGCGGGGAGCCTTGACCCATTATTTTTTCATGAATAAAATCAATTATTTTTCAAATTTCTTATATGTTACACTTATGTAGCAATTTTATTTTGATAACTGATTGTATAACGAATAAAATGATATATAAAACTTTATTCTACGTTCCATATTAAAAAAAAAAAAAATCATTTTGTAAAAAGTAGGTCGACCTTCACTAGGCTCACCTATATATATATATATATATATATATATATATTAATTTTTAAATATTTCACATGATGTTTTAAATTTCAAATCTCCTCATATTTGTACAATTATAAGTACTTTTCACCTAAACTTTCTGAGCTCGAATCATTAATTAATTTAGCATCTTTCATACTTTTAAGTTGACGATAAAATTTTATTTATTTATTTTTATTTTTGTGTTTGAACTTCCTTTTTCTCATATAGAATATATCTTTTGTTAATATATTCTCAAAAAAAAAAAAAAAAAAATGCAACCGAAAAAATTCAATACATTGTATTAATATTTTCAGATTAAATGCAATATTATCAAAAATCTTATTTAATCTAGCACCTGTTTCGTTAATTAAAGAAATTTCTGTTCCTTACGACGTAAAATTTAATCTCTTCTACGAAAATTATAATCGAACTCTATTATGTTCCACATAATACCTTCAGTATTATTTTCATATCTTAAATATTATATTAAAAATTAATTTCGTTAAAATTCCCTTTTTTACATTAAACAATTAAAAGCGCTTTGGCGTATAATGACGTATAATGTAAGGAACCTTTAAATGTTTTATTATTATTATTATTATTTTATTTTATTTTATTTATTTATTTATTTTTTTATTTTTTTTTTACTCTTGAAAAGTCGCACTTCATGTGAGAAATACACGACATGTTTTTTTTTTTTTTTTTTTTTTTTTTTTTTTTTCTAGATCTATGAATCGCTAAGCTACAGAGTATACTACGTCACTGTATCTTCTTGATATGTGTTATCTCTCATCCTAGTAGTGTGATGATCATGGTAGTAAGCAAGTGAATATAACCATGAGAGAATGACTGCGCATTAGGGTGGTACTAAAAAACGAAGTTTCGAATTTTGTACTCTAATAGTGATTATTTTTTTTTCCTTTTTAACTCCAAAAAATGAAAATATTTTTCTTTTAATTTAAAATTATATTTTCCAGTTCCTTAAAGCATCTGATTTTCCATAAAAAATGAATAAAAGCCAATAATTGCATATAAAGTTTTCTAAGCTTATTGTTAAATTTATATTTTGCAAAGTTAAATGAATGAAGTGTTAATGTCCTGTAATAAAGAGAATAATTTACTTTGAGTGCCATGGAAAAGATGGCCCCACTTTATTTGACTTCTGTAGAAGCCAGCGTAGTGGGCACCGGCTTTCATTGATTCTGATTTATTTGGCTGAGACTCATAACATGTTAGCCCGATTTAGAGTGTGTTAACTGTTTCTTCGATTATTTTTCAATAAACAGTCGGTGTTAACTGTGACAATGTCTGCTAACGTACCTAAATCTTGAAAATTGTTGAAGTGTCTTGTATTTTGCGAACCAAAGCAGTTAACATTTGACTGTCATCTTTGGCGAACGTATGAAGCTGTTATGAAACATTATTTATGGGGTCAATTTAACCTAAAATCTGCCACCTGAAATCTGGAACACACTGTTTTTGAAATATCTAAAGCTGTTGCTGATACATTTAAAAGTGTATTGCTGAGGCCTCCAGTTCCAACTGTTTCTGGTGCACAAATCATAAAGAAATGATTAGACTATCGTGAGAAATGCCAAAATTTGAAGAAAATATTAAGATTGGAAAGAACAATCCCACATCCGATATAAAATTGAAAAATGCTAGGTAATCGTGCAAAAAACATTTCTTTATGTGAATACACTAAATATTATCGTGTGTCAGAACAAGAACGTCACTTTCTAAAAGATCAAAGAGAGATGGGGTGATGGCAATAGGATCAATAGATATAAAAACTACAAAAAATGTATAGCAAGACTAGAAAAGGAAATATCAAGGGTAGAAAAAGTTATTTTAAAACAAAAAGTTATGTTTTGATTGAATGATCGTCAAGTGAAAAAAAATAGTTTGAGAGGAAATAGTTCAATCGGCTGTTCTTCTAAACCAGAATTTAATAATCGACAAGGTGAAAGAACCGGATTATTAGACAGAACTGCAAATATGATTGCAAATGGCACCTTTGAAGATATGGGTATTTCTGATGATAATAAACAAAAGGTAACTGTAAGAAGGACTTGAAGGCGACAAAGAAAAAAGAAAAGGAAGAATTTGAAAGAACAAGAAAGACGAAATGTGTTAATTTTAGAAAGTTTGTATTTTGATGGCCGAAAGGATAACACTATGATAACTGAAGCAAAGGGAAAATAATACAACTAAGAATCATTAAAAAGGACACATGGTATAGTTTGAACATTAAAATTCCACAATTTTACTTAAAAGGCGATTAATGTAATGAAAAGACGTTATAAGTTTCAAATATATATTTTATTTAAAAACTTCTTAGTATACTTTCAAACCTTCCAGGTTCATCTTTAGAGAATATTTTGATAACTAAATGTTGTTTATCTCTACAAAAATGGACACGTGGTCTTAGTTCAAAAACCAGGATAAAATATTTTGGCCATATTTCATTGACATCTTCTTTTTATATTAATATACCCACTGCAATTTTGGTGTATTTTCAAATTAACAAGACATTTCAAGTTTGAAATTTATTGTGTGAAACAGAAATGTCGTCAATGCAGGACGCAAATCTGGAGTTGGCAAAACCTCAGAAGCAAGACTCTAAAAACTTTTCAATGGATAATTTACTTATTGCATGCAAATGAACTTTTATCATATACTTATTTCAACATCTTACTGGAAAACTACGGGTACTAAAGGATTTTCAGGACCATTAGGAAAGCAACTTGAAAAAATGCGAACATATTGAAACTATACACTATAAAAACATGGATTCTGTCTTGATGGAGTGATCGGATGAAGAACTTAAAAAACTACAAACAGGGGATACACCTGCATTTTAGATTTTCTTTGTCATACTTAAACAGTGGAAAGATTTGTCAAAGTTGTCCCGAGAGCTGCGTCAACCTTCTTTAGATATTAAGCAAGACATGACTTTATCTTGGGAAAGTTGAATTCCCGCAATATAATGACAAAGTTCGCCTAAGAAGCCAGTAGGTTGAATACCCAATTGAATTAATCCATAACAAAGGGAGGTAAGGAGGGTGGAAGTCGAAATTTAGCCATCTCCTCGAGGTGACTTCTGTGTAGTATTTGCTTAATATACGTAAATATTAGCTAATAGATCTGCCGTTTACTTTAAGTTCCTTTATACTGAAATTTTAAAACTTTGACATCCTTGACGAACCGGAAAATATATTAATTTAAAAAAACCCTTTCAGCCAAAAGTTTAGACATCGAAAAAGGAAAAAAGTTTTCTCTATTACACATAAGTTTTTTTTTTTTTTTTTTTTTTTTTTTTTAATTCTATACTTAAGTTCCACCCAACTGCGCATTACTCAGATTCCTATCAACTTAATTTAATTTGTTTTTCGGATTGTTTATTATTAGTAGTGTTATCGTATAATAATATCTTATATTGGCGTATTATTTATGTAAGATTAGTATTATTGATTTATAAAAAGTAGAAGCTAAATCTACAAGGTACCTTTTATGGGTGACACATTTTTATTATCGATTACAAAGCAATGATTTTTATTTCATCTAAATGCACACATATTTATTGATTATAGTCATATAACAACTGTCTTTGTTCCCTCATAAATTATGTATCATGCATTTTTCATTTATTTTATTTTATTTTATTTTAAAATAAAATAAAATAAAATAAATAAAAAATACATGATACATTTTTTATTTTTAATTAAGGAAGAATATGAGAAATGGCGACTTCACATGAACTTCAGCAAGATAAAATACCTATGTATAGGAGGAAATGAGACAGACCTAAATCTAACTAATGACATAAAAATAGAAAGCTGTAAGCATTATGGATATTTAGGTGTAGACATTAATAGAGAAGGAAGAGTTTCACAATTTAAATACAGAATTTGTCAGGAGAGAAAGGCTGTAAAACTACTAAATTCTATTTGGTGGAGTAAGGAGATCCCTAGGAAAAGAAAGTATAATATATACAACTCCATTGTAAACAGCATATTGTTACATAGAGCACACTGTAAAAAAAATTCCGCAACGTTCCTGGGAAAAAATGGGCAGCTGAGTTGCCCATTATTTCCAAGAAACATTTCTTGAAAATGACTGGTACTTTACTGTATATGTTAAAAACTTTCTACAGAAATGCCAGTAAGTTTCGTGCGAAATACCAGGAATATTTCTGTTGACAGCAAAACATTACTGACATATTCAAGGCTGGAGTAGCACAAGAGCGAAAAATGTCCAGTCCAGGGATCGAACCTGGATACTTGGGGTGCCGTGCCAATGCCTTACCTGTTAGGCTATCCGGACCGATACCTGGCTGACATAATTCACTCTGGATGTTCGTTCCCTTCATTATGACATTACTGACATTTCACAGCATGCGGGATCCGCAGACAATTTTTACATTTCCAGTTGACAATTTTCGCTTTATTATCATTATTTGTTAGAATGAAAAAAATATTTTGAAATAGACATCAAAATTATTATTTATAATTTACAAGAAAAAATAAATTTTCAGTTAAAATTCAATAAAGTAAATATATATGTGATATATTGTTTCTGAACTTTGCTTAAAATATAAAAATATATAAATGTAAATAATAATTAGAAAAAAATCTAGACATGAAATATTTTGGATTTTCATCAGTAATTATGTTAGTTTACAAGTTAGATAAAATACATATAAATTTTCATGGAAAAAAAAAAAAACCTAAACGCAATTGTATATTTTTTCCGAAAATAAAAAAAAAAATTCAAATTTGCAGCAATTCAAAGTGTCAAATATATTTCAAATTTAAATCAAATTGTAATAAAGTGTTAAAATATAAAATTAATTAAAAAAGAAAAAAAAAGTCAGGAGGTAGCATCGAACTCGGGCCGTACGGGTGGCGTGCGAGCTTTCTGCTTCCACACCACGAAAGACCCGTTGAGAGCTGCAAACTAATGGGTATTTGAAACGTATGCTAAAACTCGGCATCTAATTTCTGAAAATCTAAGTCCCATTTGAAGAAATCCTTTCACAAGAATAATTAGAGATAAGAACTCTAAAACATACTTTAAATTAATCAAAATAGGTGAGAATCATATTTGATTGCCCCCTGGTTAATGGAGATCCAAATAATAGGTGTATTTTTTTTACACAGTCTGCTCGTTAAAGATTTCACAGACAAGTACGAGAGATAATCGCTTAGTGATGTCACAGAGGTATTGTATTTTCATCTGAATTATCTTGACAATAGAGACGTAAAGGATTATGTCGTTTATTGATTTATTTGTATTTCATATTGATTTTATTACATTCATTTAAGGAATTCGTTTTTGACACTCGCGCGCGAGCAGCGGATTATAGGGGAAAAAAATAATAAATGGCGGCCGCAGCGTTTTGCTGTTTCCAACTTTTGTTCAGGAACGTTTCAGATAAGAAAACCAGAATTTCACAGGAAAGAGCTAAATTATTCTGAAAACCTGATAAAAGGCGAAACGTTCCTGGATTTTACATGGAACGTTACCATTTTTTTTTACAGTGCAGAAGGATGGAGAATTATGGAGACAGAAAGAAAGAAATTAGCGGCAGTAGAAATGGACGAGCTAAGAAGAGCATGCAGGATATCAATAATAGAAGGAAAAAGAAATGAAAGAATCAAGGAAATGATGGAAATAAAGGGAACCATATTAGATTATATTTAAAAAAAAAAGCAATTAATCTGGTATGGTCATGTCAAAAGAATGAAAGATGAAAGACTACCCAAAATCACATTCAATTATGAAAAAAAAAATAAATAAATAAATAAAAAAGAAAGAAACGGGGAAGACCACGAAAGAACTGGATGGATGATTTTTCAAAGGGAATGAGGGATAGAGGTCTGGAAGAGGAGTGGACCCTTGGCCGGAAAAAAAAAATGGAAAAAGGGTCTTGTAGATTCTTCAGATGGCGGAATCTGATGTCATAAACTGAGTTTATATATAGATTTTATTTTTTTGCTTTTTAAGTATCATCAAATAAGATTATTAGTACGTATAATTTTTAATATTTCTGGATTTTTTTTTATTTCTGCAGTTGTGTTATAATATGCAATATAGAGATAGAGAAAGTTTGATTTAAATTTATATTCATGCTTTTTCAGATATATTAGTAGAATGACAAGTTTACATAAATACTCCAGGTTGCACATGTTGATGAACTTAGAAGGAATTTTTTATTCGTTTTTTATTCCACGATATTTCCGTATATTATTTAAATATTAAATGAGCTTTTTTATTTTGTAAGCATATTTTTTTTTTTTTTCTGAGTACATAACAAAGTCTTAGCAACAAAATGGCAGATGTACCATGAAATGTTTTCAAATAATTAAAAAAAAATGTCCATTACATGTGTCCCTAGCACAAGTATTAGTCAAGTCTTAGACAAAGTGTGTATAGGTTATCAAAAAAGATACTTTCATTTTCTAAGAAAGAAAACGTTTATGGGCCATTTTCACAATCTTTTTAATTTTAAGTCCCTGAATAATAATTTTTATTTTAGTACACATTCTTGAGTTTTTATTTTTTTTATTTTACATTCTGGGGAAATTCCCATTGCATGATTGCATAACAATATTAACGAGATAAATAAGTTTTGGATGATTTAGGGGGTCCACATACCAGGAAAACTCCTATGGCGTCTCGTGTCCCTGGTGCTGATTTTTATGTTTGGAGCTGTCTGTATTAAATTCTTTCAATAAAAGTAATTCGATGTTTTCTTTTCTTTTTTTTTTTTTTTTTTTTTTTTTTTTTTTTTAATTGGGTCAATTGTTTTATATAAAAATGTAGCAAAAAATAACCTGCAAACATTTTTACGGTTGAAATTATATTTTGAACTCTGTTCCTGGGTTTTAGATTCCTTACCATCCCTCTTGCGAAAGTTATACAGAAAAACACTTTAGATGAAGCCACATATTTTTTTTTTCATTTTTTTTCTCATGCAGAAGTATACTAGAGAAAAGATGTCAAGAATTTTTAGACAAGAAATTTACTGAAGAATTTAAATCAGCATTTAAATATCAATTTCAAGCATCCTGATATTATTGGTAATCTTAAAGACCCCAAGATTTATTCCTGTACTTCTCGAAGTAAATTATTATTATTATTTTTAATTTAATCCAATGTAAATAACTGTTTCTAAAAATCAATCAACATTGTGGCTATTACTTAGTTTTAGCATGATTTGAATAAAAATAGTGGTAATTATCCTTACCGTCCCTTTTTTTTTTCCATTACTGTCCCTTTTTCCTATCTATCCACTTTTATTATCTATCCACCCTTCTTTAACACCCCTTTAAGACAATGTTATACCAAAATTTTGTACTAAAAATACTACATTGTTATTATTTCTTATTTGAATGTCCTGTTGGTACGATGCAAATTTATTATAAGTAAAAATTTAGAAGAAAATAGAAAGTTAGAGTGGTGAAATGGTAAGGGAAATTAAACAAGTTTAACTTAAGTTAACTCGCAAGTTTAACTTAAACCTCAGTTAAATTTAAAAAAAAATAGCCGCTGAACAATTTTTCTTTATTTTGAATCACTAAGGCATTCGTCTTTCACATTAAAATGTTGTTTAATTCCACCAGATTTTGCTTCTCGACAGTGAAAAGATTGTGAGAATGCCCCTTATGTTCCGAAATACATAAATTGCATATTTTCTTTGTCAATGATATAATCAACAATATAAAGCTCGGCTTTTCTATTATTTTAATAAATTGGTATTATTAGGAAATATATATATTTTTTAATTCTTAAATGAATATATTTAAAATAATTTCAATATCTGATGTTTGTCATACAATAAAGAATGTACTGGATTTTTTTTTTTTTTTATTTAAAAAAAATGATTTCTTTAGTTGCTTCTCTCAGATGCATAGCGACTTTATATTTAACGGTAATGGTATAGACAGTCCAAACGTTAACTAAACATGATAAATACGTAAATATTGTTATTTTTGAATAAAATACAATAGTGTTAATTTTTTGAATAGGTGATAATCATTAACAACGAATTTGTTTTACATATTTATCAATTGTATGCGTTCATCAAAAATTGCGAAAGTCGACTTTTATTTTATTTTTTATTTAAATATGTACTGAAACGAAATTTAAAATGAAATTTCAAATTATATTATTTTTATTTATTTGTTTGTATCATATTTTTGCTGCTATCTATTTTCTTTTTAATTCTCCATATAAATAAATAGTAAAATATACTGTATCGAATTGTTGTACATGACATTTGAGATTATGTATATTGTTCAACATCTATTGCATTGGATCTTTTTTTTTAACTTTTTAAACTAAAAAATACATTTATTTAAAATTTGAATTAAATATAATAACAATAAAAGATTTCATTTATAAGCCCATTTCTTTAGAAATAGAGTTATAGCAAGAGGTTCGTTTATGTTAAGTAAATTTATATATAACGAAAAAAATGTCGTCATTGTTATGACCAACATACAAAATCAGTTTAAAACGAACTGAGGCAATGCATAGTAATTGGAAAATAAATATTTTTTGAATTAAATATATATATATTAAATCTTTAATGTAAAAAAAAAAAAAAAAAAAAAAAAAAAAAAAAAAAAAAAAAAAAATCAAATATTTACGGTGTCTTCATGTGCGTCTACTTTAACGGAAGCTATTTGTTTTGAATAGAAATCTTACATTTTATATTACTAATTTTGGAATCTGAAAATTTGGAAGGCCTACCAAGTGATTTGATTGCCTCATAAGAAAATTCTAGAGGTTATTATTATTATTATTAGTAGTATTAGTATTATAGATTTACCATATTCTTTAAAAACTACAATTTCGCTATTATCCATGTCCATAAGTTCAGTTTAACACCACATTACATTCACAGATAACGTTTGCTACTGAGTATATCACATATGGAATTGAGTTTTAATATAAGGATTATAGTTAAAGATATTGATCTTCATAAAAAAAAAAGAATAAAATAAAATGCATAAATTAGGAAAAACTGCACGTAAAATAATAATAATAATAATAACAACAAATGAAGATGGACTTATCTTTCTGCAGCACGGTAAAAGTTTAACAAAATAATTGTTTTATTTAGTAAATGATTTTAATTTATTTCCTAGATTTTATTTCCTACGCTTGCACGTTTAGATTCGAAAACAAATAAAGTTGTTTCCCAATAAAATTTGTGTCTTTTTCAGAAGCCATGTAAACTTTAAGGTTGGACTTTTCAGATGGACTTCTCATTATGGAAACTGTTCTATATGAGGATCACCACACCTGCTAATTTTCAAAAATAAATACTATTAGAAGAAATGTTTAAAAGAGATACGAATTATAAATTATTTAACAGAAAACTGCTTCTAAACGCCTTATGTACCCGAGTCCAAATTTACAACAAAAATGTTTCTAATTTATGAAATTCTGATTTTAATGAAATGTTTTTGGAAATTAAATTTTATATTATGTTGTTATTTTTTGTTTGTTTGTATTATTTTATGCTGTACCTAATTATTGTATGTAACATTTGAAAGTGTGTGTATTGTTCAATAGGCATTACATTGAAGCATAGTTTTATTTTCTTTTTTGACATTTTAGTATGCAGAATATTTTTAAAATGCGAACGAAATATAATATAGCAAAATAATAGTATATTTAAATATAAAAGCAAAATAATGTTTTTTTTTTTTTTTTTTACATTTTGTGAATGATTCGTAAAATTTGTTCTATTCCCTTCTCCAACAAGTTTAGACTCGAAAATATCTAAATTTGTTGCACTATAAAATTCGTACATTTTTCACAAGTCATATAAAATTTAAGGGTGGGATTTTCAGATGGACTACTCGTTATGCAAATCACTGTATATCACTGAATATTAGGAACGCCGTTACAATCTGATTTTGAAATGTTTAGAAAAAATATGAATTGTAGATTAGAAATTTTTTAAGAGAGACCTATTTCTAAACGCTTTAAATACGTGAATCCAAAATTACAGCTGATTCAGTAAAAAAAAAAAAAAAATGTTTTTTGCTTAAAAGGTACTTGCATTGCAGTGTGTTTTGCAGCAGTTCAAAATAAATATAAAATTAGAGAAGCCTGCATAACGCTTCCAATACATGGTTGAATGACATTTTTTATGGCATCCTATGTAAAGGCTACATAAATAATAAAATATGAGATCAAATTTAAGCGGTAGCAGTGAAAACTGTAAGTTTGTAACCCCTCCCCCTAACAAAATTTTAGCATTAATTAATACGCGTTATTACCTATCAAGCGGTACTAAGAACACATTAATACAATGATTTGTGGTTCTCTTAATGAGTCTGTGGTATACTTTAACCCAAAATGTTCATAGAAATGTTTTTTAATAAAATAAATATATTAATATTAATTATGTATTTTTCAATTAAAAAAGGTTATTTACGTAACTTACTGTTAGATCTAGACCGTTGTTTTAAAATCGTGCTTTAGTCAAGTAAAATATCTACCACTTTTTAAATGAGAAAGAATTATGTTCCACGAAACATTATATTGCGATTTAAAAAAATAATAAAATAATTTTAGTTCTAATAATAAATGTGAGTTTAGTAATTTTTAACACAAATCGATGATAATGGATGCAATCTAAGTGTTTACATAAAAAAATTACTAATAATTAAATTTTGTAATTAGTTTGAAAGAAAAGTACCATATTCTATATAACAAGTACATGCATTACAATTATCATCAAATTAAGTTTGCTTCTTTGTGATGCAAATTACACTGAACTTTATAATAATAAATTTTCTTGCATATATAACAAAAATTTTCATAAAAATATTTGTATATTTCTATGTTTATTTGGTAAACCTATACCAGTAATTCCTTTTTATGCAACTAGGTAATGTGAAAAATATTTTTGTGATAATAAAAATCTTCGCTGCATACAAATACAACAGTAGTTTGCAGACACAGATTTCCATTGAATAATTCATAAGATGATATATTTGTTTTGGGGTGGATAGAAATCCACACTGAAATTTAATAAATAGTTTACTTAGCCAAAGTATTTCCAATAGTTTCAACGAAATAGTTTCGAAATAATTTTCTATTAATGAAATAATGGTTAAATATCATACATATATTTTAAAATTAATATTATATAAAATCTCACGCGGTAACAAAACACAAACGCATAGAATAATATAGAATTTTTTACTAAGCAAGAAAGAAAATTGTAATACAATTTTAATCTAAAAATATAACATTACTCTAAAGAATATTATTAATTTGTTTATAGAAGCTTCAAAAGATTCTTTTCATAACGTTGAATTTCATTTAGAAAAACATAGGGGTGTCTTAATTACGTGTTGCAATTTTCGCTACATTTTAAATGTAAGGATAGGATATTTTTAGTTATGATTATATTGAAATTTCATATTTAAAGGTAGTTTCAGCTGCTAAAGTTTTAGAATAATTCAGTGGAATAATATTGAGGTTTAAATTGTGTCATCAAAATTAACTTTTTAAACACAATTTACTTAAATATGTTTATCAACTATTATGTTTTTTCCATTTCTGCGATTTCCCTATTTTCAATTAACATAAAATTTTATCATTAATAAATTCAAGCAAGTTTCAAAGCCAAAAACGTAAAGATGGTAATTAAAGCATTCTGATTAAATTCTTAACCCACACTTGCACTACACGAAATCGTTACACGTTTCAAATTGATAGTAATTACGTTTTCACTATCTTAAAAGTCGGTTAAATTTGAGTTTTATTTATAACGAAGAAGACTTTGAATAACACTATCAGAAGTATCGAAATTTTACACAGTTACGTGTCTTTCATACTCTTCTTTAGTGAAAGTAATGAATCTGCGCTAAAATGTAAATAACTTTGTAGAAGCTTTGTTTTTAATTTTTCTGAATACTGATGAGGTTTCTTTGTAAAAAAAAATGAGATAAAACAAAACGAAAGCACAATTCTAGCATAAATTAATTTTACTCAAAAAAAAGATGCACATTACTTGTGACTGGACCGATCCTAATATTGAAGTGGTTCATAATTCGATTAATGCATATAATTCGGATGCATATAATCTTTGCTCAGTAGGAATAGTGATTACTATATGTTCCATGAACCGTTTTTTATGTCATTTATGTATTTCCAGTTGCAGAAATATAATAGCATTCATATAATTCAGTTCATTATGATCTCTGCTCAAAACTGTAAACGGCAACAATGATTATTAATCATTTGCAAAGATCTTTTTTATACCATTTATGTATTTATAGTAGCAGGAACGATCAGAAATCTTGTCGTGCCAAGCGCAATTTCGATTTTGTACTTGGAAGAGGTTCACTCAACCTATCGTCATTTCAGTGACAATAAAATGCTTACCAAACACTGTCCAGTAATCCATAAATTTTAAATTAAGCACTAATCGTTGAGCGTTATATTGACTACCCAACGGCCATGTATGTTAAACAAGGAATCCAGCCAGTGTCATAACCTGATAGCAGCGATGCAAATTTTAGATTTAGTTAAAAGCATGAAATGCGGTTGCACTTTTTGCCTTATAAATATGAATAAAAAATAAAATCAAAGGAGACGTTTTTCTATTTTTATACAAAAGGTATCAGCAGCACAAAACAAATCTAAAAAGAGTATTACAACATGAATGTATTTCTTTTTATTTAAGCTTCTGAAATACTTTAAATAAATTCATTTTTCTATGAAACTAAAAGGATAATTTACAAAATAGGAATCGTCTTATTAAGTGTAAATTCGATATTATTTCCCAAGAATTTTATGAGTGTTTTGTGTGAATTATTAAATTTTAAACGAGCATAGTATTCTAATAATGTGTTATATTAGTTTTTGGAAGCAAAAAAAAGAAAAAAGAAAAAGAAAATAAATAAATAAATAAATAAATAAATAAATAAATAAATGTATATCCTTTTGAGGCATTGTATTTTCAAACTTCGTTTAAATCTTCCGACTTGAAGTAACTCATTTGAATAAATAAACGGTCAAGTGCGAGAATTACTCGCGCTCATACGGTTCCGTGCAATAAGTATGTGAATTTTGAATTGTATTATTAAAACAATCGTTTTTAAAGAAAAATAAGACTTCGTAAAAACTATACAATGTAGGGTTTGGTATAGCTGTATATATACTAGAAAAGTATGAATGGGTATACCGCAAAAGTTCAAAGAGATATGAAGCCTAAATAATATCAAATATTGCTATTCTGTATAAATCTCATTTAAATCTTATCCTAATCTGTTCATGATGAATTTAATTCGGCACTGACAAGAAAAGTAGTGCATATTTAAACTTCATTTGGCATTTCATAAAACTAAATTCAGCGTCGTAATAATCTTTACTTTTTACAGTGTATCTAAAACAAAACCCTTGTTCAAAGTTTAAACTTGGCATTTTGCTAAGCTTCGAAGGGGGGTAGAAAATTAGCAACGCCGCTTTGGTCTGTGCCGCGTTTTTCCATACAAGTTTTTAGTTAACCGTTAAAAACACAGTAGGTGTATTGAGAGAGCCACTCAATGCAAACTAGTCGCGAATCCCATAATATTTATGTGATTAAATCTCATTAAATTAATCTGTTTTTAACAATTTGACGCTTATTGCTTTTATATTGCTACTGGGCACTGCATTACACAAATATATCCTTAAAATTTGTTATCTAGGCTTTAAAAGTGATGGAGCATAGAATACGCCATCCCCGTCATTATGTATGTCCAAATCGTCCGTGTATTTAACGGTTAATATCTCGGCTAATTACCGACGATTTTTTGTGAAATTCATGATCAACAATGCTTTTATACTTCTGCTACGATAGGTACCTCTCGCGCAGCTCAACACTTTTGCTGAAAGCCCGTAAATTGAAATTTGTGTGTAATGGAAAAAAATGTGATTTTCTCAAGAACTAAGTGACCTATGGCAATCGCTATAATTTTCCTACAAGGTCTAAATTAACGTCTACTACCTATATTTTTTTCAGAATTTTATTTGCAGTAGATTCGGAATTAGATGGGGGGAACATATTTTTGCACAACATTTTAGACCATAAAATATACCTTTGAAAATATAATACCGAAAATTAAAAGAAATGTATTTTTGAGTTCAGCGTTACGAGAGCTTTCACACGATACCCCACACGATGTACAAAGAAAAGATTTATTTTTTCAAGTAACTTAATTATCCCCTATACATTTTTCCTAAATATGTTTATGAATATTTATTAATCTCTAAATATGTGGGTCAATAGTCTTTATTATTTTCCCCAATTTGAACTTTCCACGTTCCATAGTTTACGAGTAAAATGGCTGTGACAGACAGATAGACAGACAGACACAGGAGTGATCTTATAATGGTTCCGTTTTTACTTTTGAAGTACGGAACCCTAAAAACAGAATGTTTCTCACTTTTTGTACTGTACTATTTCTGTTTAAATACTAAAATGTACAATTGGTAATGCCTATTAGTTATATTTAAGAGTATCATTAATGTTTTTCTAAAAAAATAAATTAAACAAAAGACACATATGGCTTTTAGATATCTATTTCTTTATAATTATTTTATTTTATAAATCTATCTTTTCTGATCTTTAATTAGACAATTTTAAGTTTAGGTAATAAATCTGAGCATTATAGATAGAGTATTTATTACAAATATGCCCTAATTATATATATTTTTATTCTTTAATTAATTTAAGTAGATGATAGAATCTACGTGATATTAGCTTTATTTAGATAATATATTTACTTTCGCCTTCATCTCATTCATACAATATGTTTTCTAAAAATTAAGCCAAAAAGTGAAAATTAAAAAGTATTCTATGTTTCACAGCACTTTCAAACTTTTTATTCTAATGACGTCGTAAATATTATTTATTTTCTGTATGTTAATATAATTAAAATATTTTTATCAAGGATTGTAAAAAGTTAATATCTTGCTTCAAGAAGTCCCTGTATTATCTTTCAAATAATATCGTTAACATTATTTACGGACGTTAATTTCTACATAAAAAAAGTTAATATCTTCAGTAAATCTCCTATAGTCTTATAGAAAATGAAAGTGCATTATAATATATAAAATTTTGATAAATTTCTAAATATTTTTTTTAAATATACGTATGGCTTTGGTGAAAAAAAAAAAATGCTTTTTTTTTTAATCTTACTTAGCATATTAAATAGATAGGAAAAAAGTATTAAAATATATTTTTATAAGAAACTCATATATATTCATATTTTTCAGGCTGTTCTATTAAAAATATTCACGAAGATTGTTTTCAATTTACTATAAATATATCGAGACTCATTTTAAAATAAAATAGATAAATATCTTGTTTTTACTCTAGCTGAAAAAGGTAGTAATATTCAAAATAAAATACAGACATTGGATGAGATGGTACAGGAAAGCGCACTTAGGTGGTTTCATTAAATAGCAATAAATGAAGAGCTTTCAGGGAGAATGTTATACTTTAATTATAACTTTGCATTGTTAAGCTAACAAAAAATAATTTCATTCATCCATTTACCAGAAACACATTCGGTATTATTAGCAAAATAATATCCTCCTAAATGATCAATATTGTACAACCATAAAGGACAACAGTGCGCAGTCAAGTGTACAAGAATGCGCAATATAAAAAAGGAAGCTTTTCACTTACAAACGTCATATTCGTAGTAGCCACGAACTACGTACTGTGCGTAGTTTGTTCACGCTTCGACCAGTCTCTGCAAGAAATACATTCAATTCAATCCGCTACAGTTGGTTTTTTATGTATTTCTAACCAGCCTGGACATATCTACAGTTTTTTTTTTCTTTTGCGGTGTTTTTTTTTTTTTTTTTTTTTTTTTTTTTTTTTGTTGTTGTTCCATTGGTATACTTTTATTCTTGTTTTTTTACTTAAAGGTTTTTGGATTTTTTCGTCGGAGTAATCTTCAAGCTGACTTTTGTGTGGCAAACTGTTTAAAACTTCAGACTTTCTGCTACTTTAATTGTGAAACGTATAGCTCGCGAAACCGAAATAGGGTTTATTTTACACTAAATGTGCGTCTTTCTGCATATAGATTTCTGCTTTTTCTGAAATATAATTTTCTTTTGAAAACAATTATCTTTCCTCCCCATGTTCAGTGTTCTGCGGTTCAACTGATATATACGGTTCAACAAGTTTAGATTTTAATGGTTTTTCAGTGAAGCTGCTTGCTAAAAAGTCAGCATAAAAAAAAAGATAAAATTTTAAAGGCTATAGAACCGTTATTTTAAATCCTGCTTTGGAAACGGCAGCATTTTTTTTTCCAAAAGCAGGTGCACACTCATCAACACTTTGGTTTGGCGCACTGTTCCACTATCGCCATTAACTTTCTTTCAAACATTAGTAATACAATGTATTAAGAAACAAATCCAAATTACTTAAGTGGCAAGTAATCCAATAATAACCTAATCCATAAAAAAACAAGGAGAATGTATTTTAGCTTCGTAATCTGTATTAGGATCCTGTTTTCAAAAACATAAATATTATAAAGAAAATGCCAAAATCATTTTACTCTTTTAAATCCTTAAAAATGTCACCAAATTACACATTTTTTTTCAACATAAACGTATCATGCCATTACATTGTTTTCAACTGTATGCAAAACTGTGTTTCCTCTGTGTACTCTTGTACACCGCGCACTCTTGCACCACTGTAACCTATTTTGAATTATATGTTTTTTTTTTTTTTATTTATTATTTTAATAATTGTCTAGTTTTACTTACTATATATAGTAAAACGTTTTTGATATAAAGGTTGAATATTGAAAATTAAGAAAATGCACGTATTTTGTTTAACGATTTTATTTGAACAAGTTGGAATCCGTCGAATTTATACGAAAGAATATGTTTAAGAAGGAACTTTTTAATTATATAATAATAAACCTACAAACTTAGTTACAATAAAAATGCATATTATACTGGCTAGTTTAACACTCAAGCAAATATTATTTTAGCCTAAAGTTAACAAATTACATCTTTCTATGAAATCTTTCTGTAAAACTCCGTTGTCCACATTATTAAAATGAAACTTTAATTGTATATGTAATCAGTAAAATATAATAAACATAAGTTATTATGATGAAGTTATCAATTGAGGGTCTTATGATTGGTATTCCAGAATTAAAATCATCAAAATGTATTCCACTATGACGCGATCATAGAATTTTTTTCCGTGAAATCTACACCCGACATCATTTTCACCTTTCAAAACTTACATACACACCTCTCATATCCGTATTTACCATTTTTTTTAAAAAATAGCATTTTATTTTGATCATTTCAAAATCCTTTTAACTCAAAATTTGAAGTCATGATTGTCAGCAACATTTTTGCATGTGAATGATCGCACTCTTAACAGATTCTGATCTCAAAACCGGAAAGTAAAAATTACTGTAGTTTATGCCTTTTAGACGCATTTGTGTTAAAATGTTTAATTTTATCTAATAAAATGATCATTTTCTTTTAAATATAACGTCATATTCACTTACTTAAGCATTTCTCCTAGTATCTCAAACTTAGTATCAGTGCACATGTAGAAGAAAACAAATATGGAAACTTGTGAGGAAAAACGCGTGTTTTCAAAAGCAGTACGTCATTTTCCGATCAAAATATTTTCGCGCAGCATATTACTAATGGGATTTCGCGCCAATAAACCCTATGCAACACAATTTAAACCATACATTTAAAAAAATGTTTGGCTTTGACGCACTTCTACAAAACGTATTTAAGTTTTAAGAATTAAAATACACGCTTGAAAATGACGTCATTTGCACCCGATAAAACATTCCGGTTTTACGATCCAGTCTTAAACAATATCTATAGAAAATACGCATATGACGTCATTATCGTGAATAACACACAGAACCAGAATAAAGCATAATATCATAATTCAAGAAGCAAATCGGGTACAGTCAATCAGGGCAACTTTGAACCACGGGGTGTAACTTTGCACCACCTCCTATATTTCAATATTTTTGACTCTAAAAGACTAAATAAACTCCAGAACTGTGCTTTGTTGGCAAGGTTCTAAACTGGGATTTCTACTCTTTATTTTAGAAAATAAATTAGCAACATTATACGCAATTAAATGCATCATCTAACTATTTTTGTGAAGTACAGTTTTCAAGGTAATTTTGAATACTGTTTTGAAGTTGATGTAATCCAATTAAATTTTCATAGTAAGTAACAATATACTCATTTATCAGACATATTATTATCTAAATGTTGTAAATGTATTAATATTTTGTGATTATTATTTATTAATAGTTAATAAAATGTAAAATAAGAAGGCGCTAGCATTTTACCGCATTTTCAGGGTAACTTTCAGCCGGCTCAAAGTTACACTGATGCTTATAATTTACTGATTATAGCTACTCTCAAAAATTTCCGATATTTTCACGTATATTTTATATAAATATCCGAAAGTGTGCATTGGATATAACATGTAAATATTTTCACAAATATGTGTAAAATAAATAAAATTCATTTAGAGGCGTGATTAGGGGCGGAGCTACTCAAATTTGATATTCCATACGTTCGACGTTTTTTATACTTGTTTGAATAACACTAGTACTTGTACGTATTACTGTAACTCTTGATATGTTATTGAGTTAAAATTTTGAAAATTGTTTTTCACTGCATTTTTATGTTTTATATGAACAATAAACAGGCTTTTTTTATTTCTAAATGTTCATGGTTCTCTTCTTCCACTTTTCTTATGCCTGATATTTGTTGTAATATCATAAATTATACAAATCTTGTGATGTTGGGAAATGTAAATTCGGAGTCTTTACATATCTGAAAACATTTTTTTGGGGTTTAAAATTGTCCTGACTTCAATACCCTAAATGGCTGAGTAACTTTGAACCAGACTAAAAATCCATTTTTTATTGCTTTTATCCTTATTATTCCTTAATTTTTGATAGTCAAAGAATAATTTAGGATCATTTCTTCTCTATTATGCCCCTAGTTGCGACAATATTCTTCAAACAAGAGTGTGGCATATGAAAATGGAGAAAATGCGGATCAAAGTTAGCCTGATTGATTGTATCTAATGATCCGGATGCCTTCATTTCTTTGTTTATAATAGCTCCATGTTTTGCCGGAAATCATTCATTTGTATTTTTTCAAACTTCGGAAAGTGTTCTTATACACGGATTAATAAAATTGCTATTTTTTAGCTATTTGATACGAACTAAGTAAAACTGGAGAAAATAAGTCACATAAATAAAAATGAAGTGTTGTATAGTGTGTAAAGTAAGTTTGCAATGAACTAAAAATCATTTAATGATAAATGAAAACGTAATAAAACCAAAATTCACCGGGTTATAACAAATGATATTCTTGACATAGCACGTATTTTAATTAATTTTTTTTCCCAGTTTTTATGAGAAAATGGCAACAAAAAGATACAGTAATCTATTATTTTATTATTTCCCCTTTACTTTCAGCAGAAATGGAGTACTTCAATTGCCACGATTACCAAAAAAGGTATTAGAAACTATAAAAAAATTAATATCTCAAAAATAAATTGAGATACAAATTTCAAACAAATTGCATTTAAAAGTATTTTTTTTTCCCTAAACGATGGTGTAAAAATTGAAAATGTGCGATATTTAGAAGTTTAAAAATTTGCAGTAGCGAAATTTGTAAAACAAAAATTTCAATTGAAATTTCAAAATACTGCCGTTCGCAAAATGACGTACGCGTTCCGTACTGATATGTACCTTTATAATGTAGATAAGAATTAAAAACTACTTAAAAGGTTTTTAAGGTGGAACAATTTTGTTCTTTTAGGTAGCTTTCATTACAAAAAGCTACCTATTGCAGCCGTTCTGAGGAAAACGATTCCGAAAAATTTTGGTATATTTTCACCGATCATAACAACCTACGTTAAATGTGGTATATATATATATATATATATATAAACTTAAAATTTAAATATTATATATATATATAATATATATAATTATATATATATAAACTTAAAATTTAAAATGAGACACAAAAAGAAAATTAGAAATTGAAAAATATTTTTCTTATGTGTTTGAGTTTGATACAAAGATTCTGGAGCATTTTTTGTTTCGCCTATATCTTAAAAAGAGGCTGAATTATAACACATTGAATTTCTAGCATGGCTGACATTTTGATACGATCTGATTTTTGTTAGACGATAATACGCATACTTATGAACCGATCTGGATGTGACAAGGAATTTGCATAGTACATAGCAATGTCTCGACCGAGTTCGTGGGCCAGCTTCATACGTCATATTGTTTCAAAATGGCAACCATTTAAAAATTTAAAAAAATTTAAATTAAATATAAGGTACAAAAAAAAATAGAAATTTAAAAAGATTTTTTTCTTATGTGTTTGACCTTGATACAAGGATTTCGGAGCATTTTTCGTTTCGCCTATATCTTAAAAAATGACTGAGTTATAGCACTTTGAATTTTTAGCATGGCTGATATTTTGAAACGATCTGATTTTTGTCACGCGATAATACGCGTATATGAACCGATTAGGATGAGACAAGGCATGTGCATAGTACATAGCAATCTCTCGGCCGAGTTCGTTTGCCAACTTCATCCGCCATCTTGTTTCAAAATGGCGGCCATTTAAAATTTAATTTTTTTTTAATTTAAAATGAGGTACAAAAAAATTTAGAAACTGAATTTTATTTCTTATGTGTTTGAGCTTGATACAAAGATTCCGGAGCATTTTTTGTTTTGTCTTTATCTTAAAAAATGACTGAGATATTGCAGTTTGAATTTCTAATGTGGGTGACATTTTGAAAAATCTGATTTTTTTTTGCCTGCAACAGCACTCGTATATATTAAACGATTTAGATGTGAGTGAGTGTTTGCGCTGGAATTACTAAAGTCTCGACAAAGTTCATTGGTTAGCTTTGTTGAACCCATTATGTTGTTTTAAATGGCGGGCATTTCAAGATATCGCCTAATTTGGCAACCAAATTTAAATCACTTCAAATAAAACCAGCTTTGATAACGCGACTAACTTCGCGAAATTTTCATTCATGTTCAGTATTGACACAAATTAGTATTTAATCTTCTATAATCGGGTTTCACTAATGTGCACTTCGTGTGTTTGAATAATATAAGCTGGCTTTTAAAAATTAAGGAATATGAAAGCTACCTCTTCCTGCCGGCACTGGCCGGAAGTACTTTTAAATAATAATAATATGAAAAATAAAATACATATATTTATTTAAACCCAATCATGCATTTGATATTCAGGAAATACAGAAAATTCTTCAGTTTGGGAAACAAAAAAATGTGTGCTATGTATTTCGTTAACACTAATTTTGTTTAAAATAATTTATCTAATTTTTATTTTAGGTAATTGTTTATAACTTAAATAATAATATTTTAACAATTACACCTCTAGAAGATGTTTTTGGTTGTGTACTTAAGAAGTCAAAACTAAGATCTTTAATAAACACATAAAATAATTGATTAATTTAATGAAATTTTAGAGGGAAAAAAAAGAAATTCAAACTATACACAATGCCATAGATTAAAACTGAAATTTTTGCAAATATGCTGGTTTTAGAGAAAATATCTGACGAACTAAATTTCATGCAGCAAATGAAATAAACACTAATAAAATGTACCCGAATACATACGTATCCAAGTGGAAATTACTGTTGGATAAGTAATCGGATAAAGTATTGTTCCATGGCAAAGTTTTGATAGATTTTTTTCTTGTTAAAGTGTCTATATAATACGCATGTATGGATGAATTTTTTTTTTTTTTTTTTTTTTTTTTTACTTAAAGTAAAAATATTTAATTATGTTTTGTATAACTGGATGGTTTTATACATCCATGCATATAGTAAAAAAATACAGTTGAAATACTTTGTGAAAACAATGTTAACTCTTTTTACCACAGCGTTACATATCTGGAACATACACAAAAGTCAATGTTACTTATAAGATGGAGATACTGCGTTTTACAGTAAGTTTTATTTATCATTTCAGCAGTTTTACATAGTTATTGCTAAAACAATATTTGTAAATTTTGTGAAATTAAAAATGCCGGTGAGGTCCAAAAATAGATATTTTTTACAGAGTTAAGTATGTATAAATTGCTATTTTGTTTTATAAAACTGATAATATTTATGAGGAATATATAAATTCCTGTACCTTTGTACCTTTTAAACGCGACGAAATTTATCGAAAAAATTCAAAGTTTGAATTAGTCTATCTTCAAAATCTTTTTATGTATAAACATGAAATTTTTGATATTGATTAAAAATATTATTCTTTGTAATATGCTGTCATTAGAAATTTAGTAGCCTTTTACAGAATTTGTGTATTGTTGAAATCAAAATAATTCTTTTTTTTACTCCATAAATCATTTCGTCATGAATCATGATATCTTGAGAAAGTATGTATGGATTGTCATGAAATTTGGTAAAGTATTAGGTAAAGTAGTTTGGTGAAGCATACATGTGTGTTTAAAATGAACTAATCTTAGGCGAAAATTATTTCAATACCTATAGAAAAAATATTCTTGTAAGAAAAAATAAAATTATTTTTATTTTTTTATGAATACAAATAGTCATAACTAAAAATATTTCCATTGTAAATATTTAAAAGTAGTTCATTTTAAAAAAAAGTCATTTAAAAGTTGTCACGCGATGACTTCTGGAGTAAATAAAAGAGCTATTTTGATTTCAACAATACACAAATTCTGTAAAAGGGTAATTAATTTCTAATGGTAGCATATTACAAAACACAATCTGTTTAATCAATATCCAAAATTTCATGTTTATACATAAAAAGATTTTGAAGGTAGACTAATTCATACTTTGAAGTTTTTCGTTTAATTTCGTCGTGTTTAAAAGGTACAAGACTCCTTAATGCAGGTGTGAAAATAGTAACTTTTAGTTAATATTAGCCTCCTACATGCTATTTCTTTCAGCCAGCAATTAAAATGTCGCCTCTAAAAAATAACGCTCAGTTACAGAAGTCAGCCATAAAATATAGCAGATATGTATCATTGTACTGTTAAATACTGGTAATCTCAATTGCATTTTTTAAAACTTCTAATCATCGCCCATTGTTAATTTTTAAAAAAGTACTTTTAAGTGCAATTTGTATTAAAACTGT
Source organism: Maratus speciosus (assembly GCA_963932465.1). Taxonomy (NCBI): domain Eukaryota; kingdom Metazoa; phylum Arthropoda; class Arachnida; order Araneae; family Salticidae; genus Maratus; species Maratus speciosus. Next base: position 76,568,700 of record OZ010795.1, on the reverse strand, counting down.
ATCTCATTTTTTTTTTTTTTTGAGATATTATTTATTTTTGTAGTTTTTAGCGCTATTTTTTTTTTTTAATTTTGCCAACCTAAGTACTCCGTTTCTGTATAAGATAAAGGAAAAATAGTATATTATTATATCTTTTGGTAGACATTTTCCGATAACAACTAAAGAAATTTTAATTAAAATACTTGCTGTGGTGAAGAATATAAATTTACGATTTTTGGTAAAAAATGCAGCTATTTTAAACTATATTTAAATATATGTATCCATATTAATGTTACAAACATATGAATCATTAGATCCTGTTTTCGGAGTATCGAAATAGCTTTTTTTTTTTTTTTTTTTTTTTTTTTTTTTTTTTTTGCTGGATTTGTGTATTATTCTGCAATAGTGCGGTCCTATGCATACTTTTCTGTAGATGGTGTTTAAGACTCGGTCGTAAAAATGAAATTCTTCAGATGCCAATGACATCATTTTATATAAAATAAAACTTTTATGGGTGTTTTATGTTTTCAAACTGAATTATGCTTTGTACTATCTATATTTATATATTTTTTTCATCGGGGGCGACTCAAAATTCTGAAAAAGCAGAATTCCTGTTTTCTAGTATTTATTTATTTGTTTGTTTTTACGTTTAATATTCTTTCATGCTTGGAACGATGTATTCTGACATGTGAATTAATATTTTTCAACAAAAAGGGTTAAGAAAAGTCCTTCCGGCAAGTGCCGGGAGGAACAGGTAGCTTTCATATTCCTTATTTTTAAAAAGCCAACTTATATTATTCAAACACACGAAGCTCAATTAAGTGGAAACCGAATGTAGGAGATTCAATACTAATTTTTATCAATACCAAATCATTATGAATGAGAATTTCGCGAAATTAGTCAGCTTTATCCAAGCTGCTTTTATTTAAAGTCACTTATATTTGGCTGCCAAATTCGGCGATTTCTTAAAGTGCCTGCCATTTTAAGACAACATGGTAGATGAGGCTAACCAGTGAACTTGGTCGAGACCTTAGTAATTGCTGTGCACATGCTCACTCATATCGGAATCGGTTGATATATACGAGTGCTGTCGCAGGCAAAAAATCAGATTTTTCAAAATGTCACCCACTTTAGAAATTGAAACTGCTATATCTGAGCCATTTTTTAAGATAAAGACAAACAAAAAATTGCTCCTGAATCCTCATATCAAGGTCAAATACTTAAGAAAGAAACCTTTTTCAATTTCTAATTTTTTTGCACCTCACTTTAAATATAATTTTTTTTTAAATTTAATGGCCGCCATTTTGAAACAAGATGGCTGATGAAGCTGGCCAGCGAACTTGGTCGAGATATTGATGTATACTATCCACATGCCTTCTTCCATCGAAATAGGCGAATAAGTGTGGTATCGCGTGACAAATACAAGATCGTTTCAAAGTGTTAGCCATGATAGAAATTCAAAGTGCTATAATTCAACCACTTTTTAAGATATAAACAAAAGAACAAATTTTCAGAAACAAAAACTGCTCCAGAATCTTTGTATCAAGGCCAAACACATAAAAAAAATCTTTTTCATTTTCCAATTTTTTGGTATCTCATTTTAATTTTTTTTTTTATTTTTTTAAATGGCCACCATTTTGAAACAAGATGGCGAATGAAGCTGGTCAACAAACTCGGTTGAGTTATTTGTATGTACTATGTACAGACCAAGTTACATTCAAATCGGTTCATAAATACGCCTGTTATTGCGTGACAAAAATCAGGTCATTTTAAAATGTCAGCCACAATAGAAATTCAAAATGTTATAACTCAGCCATTTTTTCAGATGTAGACGAAACAAAACCTGTTCCGGAATCTTTGTATTAAGGTCAAACACATACAAAAAAAATCTTTTTCATTTTCCAATTTTTTGGTATCTCATTTTAAATTTTTTTTTAATTTTTTTAAATGGCCACCATTTTGAAACAAGATGGCGAATGAAGCTGGTCAACGAACTCGGTTGAGTTATTTGTATGTACTATGTACACACCAAGGTACATCCAAATCGGTTCATAAATACGTTTGTTATCACGTGACAAAAATCAGGACGTTTCAAAATGTCAGCCACGCTAGAAATTCAAAATGCTATAACTCAGCCATTTTTTAAGATATAGACGAAACAAAAACTGCTCCCGAATCTTTTTATCAAGGTCAAACACATAAGAAAAAAATATTTTTTCAATTTTCAATTTTTTGCTACCACATTTCAAATTTAAATTTTTCTTAAAATTTTAAATGGCCGCCATTTTTAAACAAAATGGCGGATGAAGCTGCCCAACGAACTCGTTCGAGACATTGGTCTGTACTATGTATAAACGAAGTTACATCCAAATCGGTTCATAAATACGTCTTTTATCGCGTGACAAATTTCAGGACGTTTCAAAATGTCAGCTTCGCTAGAAATTCAAAATGCTATAACTCAGCCATTTTTTAAGATATAGACAAAACAAAAACTGCTACGGAGTCTTTGTATAAAGGTCAAATACATAAGAAAAAAAATATTTTTCCATTTTCAATTTTTTGGTACCACATTTCAAATTTTAAATTTTTAAAAAAATTTTAAATGGCCGCCATTTTGAAACAAAATGGCGGATGAAGCTGGCCAACGAACTCGGTCGAGACATTGGTATGTACTATGTACACACTGAATTACTTCCAAATCGGTTCATAAATACGAGAGTTACAGTGTGACATATGTCATATATATATATATATTGATATATATATATATATCAATTTTGAACGGAGGGTGGTTTCGGGGTCTGGGGGTCATGATCGATGAAAATATACCAAAATTTTTTGAAATCGCTTTCTTCCGAACGGCTGCAATAGGTAGCTTTTTGTAAAGAAAGCTACCTAAAAATTAACATTTTGATGTTACTGTATTATTTAAGTAAATTATTTTGATTAAAAATACTTTTATCTGATTAATTATATTCAAAATATTTTTCCAGCTTCATGACATTTACCAAGAAGAGATTCAAATTTTTACATGTGAATTAATATTTTTCAAATCGGAGTTGTTTTCTCACAAAGAGTTAAGAAACTTGACATTTGTATGTCGCTGTATTATTTAAGTAAAACTATTTAACGCACTGCTATTCCGGTATACATGCCGCAGTTTCTTTTGTACGGGATGATTAAGTGTTGATAACTTTTCCTTTTCTTTTTGCACAGACCAGGCATGTTATCAAGTGTACTAAAACCAAAGGAGAAAAAGGGGAAAATAAAAAGTAAGAAGTGCAAGAAAGATGCAATTGAAGATGATAATAATGAAAAATTGGATTACGCGTAACGCAGACGTTCTTTGCAAACTACTCAAAAAAGGGGAATTGTAATTGGTTTCGTTGCATCATGTGTTTAAATGTAGTTACATAAAGACTGTACTTTTTCGACACTTCTTCTGTAGATTGTAGTCGAAAAAAACAGGTCTCTTAACCCATCGCCTTCATAAAGAGCTTACAAAATTTGTTTCTGGTAGCAGTATAAAAGAAAAGTAATATTTGCTTTGTAAATTAGAGCATTTTCATGATTATTTAAGTAAAGGTAATTTCCTTTAAAAAAGTGGTCCGAGCCGAATAAAATTTGTGTAAAAGCCACCGGTCCCGAAAGGGTTAACAAATGAATTATGTAAACGCAATTGTACTTTTTTTCTTTTCCCTTTCTAATACATTGATGTTACGTTGTTGCTGAAATAACAATTAAAATTTAATATAAAAAAATAAGTCGATAATTTTACTAGTGAAAGTAGGCAACAATTATTAATTTGAATCTACTAATACGTTTCATTGTACTCATTTAGTTTCATTTTGTTATTAAATCCTTAATTATAGTCCGGATATGAATATTTTTATTTATAATTTAATTATGTTCTTATTGCAAGCGCGCCATAACTACCACAAAAGTGCGGCGTCTCTTCCTGAATGTACGGGTGACGCGCCGCAGTGTAATGTTTTAGAAAAAATATTAATATTTTGTTTTGATTTTTTTTCGCAGTACACGTGTTGTATATTTAACATTAAATATCACAGCATGATTTTTTTTAATTTTATGTCCACCATGGGACTTTATACACAAATTCAAAAAAATGTGCGTCATAAACCCCGGAATTACCCTACCTATCTTTAATATTTTTTTTTCATTTATAATGTAGTATTAAACATCTAGACCTTCTATTTTTCCGAATAGCTCATTAATTTGTAAGACATCATAACTACAGCCTGGGTGTTAAGTTGCCTGACAATGAAGCCCTCAACGCTGCTCCACTGTTCAGCACTGTTCAGCACTGTTCAGCACTGTTCAGCACTGTTCAGCACTGTTCAGCACTGTAATTATCAAGGCGAAAATTTTATTTCGACCAAGAGGTTGCTTAGAACTGATTTTAATTGATTTAACATTATTTTTTTATTAATTCGTAATTGCATCACTGCGTAATGTATGGGTAAATATTATTCTTTTTTTACTATTGTCCCTTCGTTGATTATTATGCCTAGTTATCATTGTCAAAAGTGATTTTCTAATAATTTCCATACAAATAGAAAATTAATGATCTACTTTATGCTACATAAATGAGCAACGGTACTTTTAAAAACACTTTATGTGTTATCTTATCAGAAATTGAATATCACAACTAAATTAAAAAATATCATATCCATTAAAATTGAGCAACACTAGAGTAATTATTATTACTTATATCACAACAAACTTCTTTAAAATATTTTATCATTAAGAAAATTGTCTCTAACCTATGTTTATTTTCATTTTTTTTCATATATGTTTGTCCAATCAGATTTGATAGAAACAGAACAGAGTTATAAAAACGCATGGTTTAAGGTCTTTGGTCTGGCGTCAAGTATAAAGTACATTGATCAAACAGTTCAATTTAATAATAACAGTTCTAGTTATTAATTCAGCTTGAATTTAAAACTTAATAATAAGGACGTATACATGTACCCCCAGCCTTTGCTGGGAAATTGGATATATTAACATATTACTAACATAACTCGAACAAGGAGTAAGCTTAAACTTATCGGTTTATTCCTCCTTCCATCACCATCCATGGAGTTGTTTCACACAAGATATAATTACTCAGTACATCAAACTGTAATAAAAATATGCATACAGTTACAGTTAAAAGATTGTGCCTTTACGACTGGAATGGAGAAATAAAAACCGGTTTGGAAGGATATCACTTCTGAAAAAACCACATGACAAATTGAGGTTGGCAAAACTTTGTCCAGATTTCCAACAAGATTTTCTGTGCGCATATTTCCATATTACTAGATGCGCAGTTCCGCTCATAATAAAATTTACTTAATAACAGTAATTATTTAGAAATATTTAGAAATAACTTCATTGCTTATGTATTTTTAAATTTAATGAATGACCAATATCAATAAATTTGCTTTTATGTAAATAAATTCAGTAAAAGATAATGTTTGCATTTGAAACTGAATAAAATTACGTTTTTAATTAACAATATTCATATAAAACTTAATTCGACGTTTCACATTACTTATTTTTTAAACGCATGCATTGTTTACTTTTAGTAAAAATTAATTTCGTATAAAACAGTTCATTAACATTTTTTTGACGTTAGTATGTGACCATTTGTTTAAACTTTTATAACACAAAATATAACACAATCCATCAAAAATAGTGTTATATACAGGGTGATTCAGCTCGTCGGTGACAAACTTTAAGGATCGATAGAGCACACCTAGACGAACATTTTTGAATAGGGAATGTAGGGTCCCTGACGCGATGGTAAGGCGCTAGGCGCTTTCGAAAATTTGGGTGCCGAAATTCGAAACGTCATAAAAACTAGGGAAATGGTTAGATTTTCTTGCTTGTTGCGTCGAAATGATTCTGTTTGTTTAGACTTTCTTCAGTACCAATTTGATAAGCGTATCTCTTAAAACATAAATAGGGGGCGCTGCAGACTTTGGAGAGCTAGACAACAACTTTAAGCCCGTTATTTTGATAATTTAACACATGCTCGCCAAAGTTTATACTCTAACTTAAAGTTTGAACCCAAAAGTAGAGCCCTGCAAAAAGCGTAAGAGCCGGAATAAAATGTCAAAGTACAGGGTGGTCGAAACTCGAAGGCTCCTAAGAGATAAACAAACAGATTTCTTGACTTATGGCATGCATTTTCATGATTCTGTTTGCTGGGGCTCTCTGAAACTCAGTTGAACGGTACAAAAAGAAACATCGATAGGGGGCGCTTTGGGCAAAAAACATAATTCGTTGACATTTCGGACGCTAACTGGAAACGGGGCGCTACGATCAGTTAGTAATAATGAAAACACATTTTCTACCTCTGCTCAACACTTCTGAATAAATTTAGACCAAAAACATCAATGATACTGGAAATTTATTTACAAAAAATAACACTACAGAAAATGCTCGAAATTTCGACCTTGGGCCATGATGCAGGCTTCGCACCTCCGTCGCATTGAGGAGTGTGTGTTTCCAACAATGCCAGGAGTATCTCTGATCTGCCCTGCAGCTGCCACAATGCGCGCCACAAGTTCTTCAGCACTGCTGACAGGTGTATGGTATACCTCGGCCTTCAGGTAACCCCAAAGGAAGAAATCCAAGCAGGTGAGGTCTGGTGATCGGGCAGGCCAGTGAACTGGACCCCCACGTCCGATCCACCGCTGGCCATACCTTGCGTTTAGATGGAGACGCACGTCGTTCGTGTAATGGGCCGGAGCTCCATCGTGCTGGAACCACATCTGGCGACGCGAACCTTCGGGTACGTGCGCCTCATCCAGAAGCTGCGGCAGCACTTGATCCAGGAAAATCAGGTAATTTCCACCTGTCAGCCGTTCAGGTAACAAATAAGGGCCAATGAGGCAATCCCCCAGAATGCCGGCCCACACATTTACTGAGAAACGCTCCTGGGCTGCTCGGCTTCTGGTTTCATGTGGATTTTCATCACACCACACATGACTGTTGTGGGCGTTCCACATTCCCTCCCGGCTGAAGGTGGACTCGTCCGTAAACAAAATGCTGTTTACAAAACGGGGATCCCTGGATCTCATCGCCAAGTACCATCTTGAGAATTCCACTCGAGGGCCAAAATCCTGCTCTCTGAGCAACTGCACCCGCTGGATGTGGTAGGGGTGCAGATTCCGGGAACGTAAGATGCGCCACGCAGTTGCTTGCGAAATGCCAACATGTCTGGCGATATCTCTCGTGCTAAGACCTGGGTTGTCCTCAACCAGGTTAAGCACAGCCTCTTCGTTGTCGGGGGTGCTCACTGATCGCTCCCGTTCAGGCCTGCCTCCGTCGAAAGATCCCGTTGTGGACAACCTCTGGTGTACTCGAGCGAAGAAGGCATGGCAGGGGATTTGCCTGTTGGGGTAACGCTCGGCGTACAACCGCTGAGCGGCTCGTCCATTACAACCAGCAGCGCCATACGCCAAATGCATGTCAGCCAATTCAGAGTTTGTGTACCGTTCCATCCTACTACCGATCTGCAGACAAGTAACCCGAAGCTTAAGTAGGTACCGCACGTTCAAAAGACGTGTCTGCGCATACAACTACGTCATCTCGCGTTGTCGTCTACGCATTACGTATCTTTTGCATATCGATATGGTACGATATCTTTTGCATAAATCAGCAAAAAGCACCTTATGTAAATTTTATTGCGCGCATTGTGCATGATTGAAACCAGCTATGTTTGTTAAAAAAACAAACAAACTGCAGTTTTAATAGCTTCTTATGATAAGTAAATTACTCTCTTGTTTTGTTTCTAACTGATCGTAGCGCCCCGTTTCCAGTTAGCGTCCGAAATGTCAACGAATTATGTTTTTTGCCCAAAGCGCCCCCTATCGATGTTTCTTTTTGTACCGTTCAACTGAGTTTCAGAGAGCCCCAGCAAACAGAATCATGAAAATGCATGCCATAAGTCAAGAAATCTGTTTGGTTATCTCCTAGGAGCCTTCGAGTTTCGACCACCCTGTACTTTGACATTTTATTCCGGCTCTTACGCTTTTTGCAGGGCTCTACTTTTGGGTTCAAACTTTAAGTTAGAGTATAAACTTTGACGAGCATGTGTTAAATTATCAAAATAACGGGCTTAAAGTTGTTGTCTAGCTCTCCAAAGTCTGCAGCGCCCCCTATCCATGTTTTAAGAGATACGCTTATCAAATTGGTACTGAAGAAAGTCTAAACAAACAGAATCATTTCGACGCAACAAGCAAGAAAATCTAACCATTTCCCTAGTTTTTATGACGTTTCGAATTTCGGCACCCAAATTTTCGAAAGCGCCTAGCGCCTTACCATCGCGTCAGGGACCCTACATTCCCTATTCAAAAATGTTCGTCTAGGTGTGCTCTATCGATCCTTAAAGTTTGTCACCGACGAGCTGAATCACCCTGTATAAGCAAAAAGATTTGCACAAATTTATTTGTATGCTGCACTTACATGTGTAGTATATTTATTTTTATTTATTTTTTAATTAAAAAATCAAACTATATTTTGGTATTAGTTTTAGAATTCTACGTCCGTTGTCTTAATTTACAATCGAATTGATATTAAAAAATCAATTAAATAAATATTCATTAATTTTTTACGGATAATTATTTTTAAATAATATTTATCCTTATTTCATAAATTTTAGCATTATTTTTTAAATACTTTCGAACAGCATTTACACAGGGAATATTTCATTTTTATAACTGGGAAAGTGTGATTTTTATTCCGTTTACAGAAAAAGTTTGATTTCATTTACACACAACCCTAGCTTCGAAAATGCGGATAAACTATGAATAATTCATGCGATGGGATATTTGTATTGTACCGAAGAAAATTCCACAAAGAAATTTAATAAATACTTAACTCACTTTAACTCTTTTCCAATAGTTTCAGAAAATTATGTATACTATTCAGGGAAATAGTTAAATATCGACTGCATATTTTAAAAATTCGCATAATATCTACAGGGTTTATTAAAAAAAGATGAAATATTTTGAATTACATTAAAAATGCATTATAAGCTATCTGCGATGGAGATCTGTAAACTTAAAACAAAAGTAACATCATATACATTCTTTTCTCATTTAATTTAATTAGTGTATAATTTTTAATGGTATTTTACGCTTCACATTTTGTATGCATTATAACAGACACACCGAAATCCGTTTGCTCAATTGAATTCTTTAAATTAAAACCGAAAAATATTAAATTGGGGTATCCAAATTGACAAGAAATCGATTATTATTGTTTTATTATAGTGACGCTAGAAGTACAAAGGTTCAAAATTGGACACCCTGTTTTATAGCATCAAGTATATTAAATGTTATAGGGTCAGGATTGGTAATTATGACCGCCACCATATTGGAGAAAACTGTGTATGGTAAAATTTTGTATAAAGCTTAGATATTAATCTCATAATGTATATTTCATCTCAGATATTCTTTATCACTAGTCGGAAGCATTTTTGAGAACAAATAGCAATTTGAATCTAAGTCTATCAAAATTTTGATAAATGGATTTGTCACTTTGGAGTTAAAAGTGGTCTCAATTACCCCAAACAAATGTGTATAGGCAAGTATAAAGAGAAAATGTAGTAGTCATAATTTCCACACTAGTGGTCTTAATTACCCCAAACTTTTCTGATTGTGAGTTTTAATGGAGTATTTATAACCATCCTTTTAACTTAAAAAAACAGTTATGACAATTAAAACTTTTATAAGGTTTTCTTAAAGGGTCAAAGTTACTTCCTATGTACTAAAAACACTACTTTTCCAAATAGAAAAAAGTAAAAAATTAAAATTAAAAAGGCTGAAAACATACAAAGTGGTCATAATTACCTCTCCTCGCCCTACCAATGGAACATAATTTTATCCTTAATATGTCCATGATATCCTTCAAATTATGTACTTTTAAAACTTTGATACACAATTATATCCATATCTATACAATTCATGTGTTAAATATATTTTTCCTTCCTTAAAGGGACATAAATGAAATTGTTATGCTTTTACTATATTGAATTTATTTTTCTATTATTGTTTAGTCCTTTTTTACGCCTATGTCATAAATTGCAATAATATGCGACATGTATTTCAGCTTGTCCGTATCGATACTGATTTCACTTCGAATATTCATTTACTTTTACAAGTGTATTTTTTTTTTCTTGTGATTTGCTGTAGAATTTTTTTTGTAGATATCCGTAGATTTTCGAATGCAAATTCTGGAAAAAAAAACAAAAAACCCGCGTATAAGTCAACCCACTAACTTTTTGTTTCAATTTTGCACAAAATCAAACCAAAGATTTTACTTGCGAATGCAAAAAGGTAGTAAGTTAACAAAAACAAATCATTGAATTTTTTTAAATAATAAATTATTATTATTTGTATATCTCGTATATTATTTTTCTATTCATACACATAAAATACCATATTTTTGCAGTATTAGAAGTTTTTGCTTTTGCTTTTTTAACTGACTCGCGAATAAGTCGACCCCCTAAATTTGCTTATAGAAAATTGTCAGAAATTCATCGACTTATACGCGAGAATATACGGTAATTTTTTTTTTCATATGCGATTTATTTGTCCGTTACGTTACCCGATTAGCTCACGCAAATGTCTATATATATGTTTGTATTTGTAGTCATACGTATCCATTAATAAAACAGAATGTACGCACTCAGAAGAGAACTTTTCTTCCAGGTAACTTTTTTTCACAATCTATGCATTTCATCAGATATCCTGTGGAAATAGAATACTGTGATCATGAAGCCAGTAGTCATGAAACTGTTCATTTTATCGGTTACTACTTATTCCAAATTATTGGTTATTACTTATACCTAAATTTTAGTAGTAAATCAGAACAATTCGAAAAAACTAGATTTCTTCAAGTCAATTAAGATTATTGACGTGAATAATGACTGATAGGGTATCTATATAGGTATTTAATTGCTTAAACGTCCTTATCAAATAGGGGAACATGGGGCAAAACGGGATACTGCAACCTAACTAAGTTTGTTTTTTTCGCGGTCAAGGAGTTGCTACTAACGGTTGGCAATAAGCAGAACTAAGAAAACCTCTTGCCGTTTATCTTCTGCAGCCATGTTAGTCCAGTTTTCTTGAGCTTTGGTGTGTGATTTTTTGCTCCTGTATAGTAAATTCTGATGATTTTGTAACCAATGTACTTAGTTCCTCTGCGGCAATAGATAGCGAAGATGATGAGACTGCCCTAGTTTGTAAATTTTGTCAATAGTTTTTAAAAAACGACAGAATCAATGGAAGCTGTAGTGAAACCTTTATAGTCACTTAAAATTGAATAAATGTAGAGAAAACTTTCTTTTTTCATTTTCACTAGATTTATATGTTATTATAATTACGGGTCCTTACCACACCGTTACCCGGGGCAAGACGGGGTAAATGTCATAATCTTCTGTTTCTGAAAAAAAAATATTGATCGTTTGTTCTCATACAATATTATTACATTTTTGTGATTATTACATTATGATGTGTTCATAGAAAATTTTGCAGTTCTCTTAACTAACCTTTTGTATTTTAAAAATATATTTTCAACTTGGTACCTCGTTCTGTCCGGGTTTCCCTACTAATGCTAATTTGATTATTATTTTTTTCCTAGAATCTAACTGCAATTCTTGAGTTGAATATATCCACTGATATCTCCAGGATGATGTACTTAATCTGTAAAGTCCCAGACGGTTTGAAATACCATAATGAAACTGGTAACGAATTGTATGTGCCATGGTATTTTAAAATATAAATTGAACATGTTAGAATACCGAAAAATAGAAATTATCATACATTTTACTATTGATTTATTAACAAGTACATTATTTCAAAATGAATCAAGCAATATTAAGGAGAAATATCAGTTATTTAGCGATAACACGATAAAGGTTATGATCATTCAATCAATGTTTTAAAGGATACTCAGTGAATCCCTAATTATAATACACATACATATCATATATTAAAATGGCTTTTAAATAACCATTACCAATTGATTTGAGAACGAATTATTTGAAAGAATGAGATTTATATGTAGTACAAGCATTTGTTTTTACATACTAAGTAAACCATGTACTTAGAATTTCAAAATCTCGATAATCAAATTCATAGATAAATGTACATTTTGAAACCGTTAGAATCAGAATAATTGAAATATTACCAGTAGAAATTTTCGTACATGCCTAAAAATTAGTTTCTTTATTAAAAGAAATGTAAAATAAATAAATAATTTTAAAGGGCCGTAATCATATTTAAATTATAAAACCACGTTCATGTGAATTAGCGTATACTAAGTGCAACAAATAGAGTTTAGTCAAAAACGCAGTTATAAAATTTAAAGGGAGTGCCATTACTTTCATAAAAAATAGTTTATATAATAATTTCAATTGTTTCAACTGTTATATCGCATATTTAACAACTTGGGTGTTTAAAAATTGACACGCATCGCGATCATATCAAGAATATCTTATCAAGAATATCAATATTTCTATAAATACATATTTGTAAAACACTTAGCTATAGAATTAGTATGAAAGAAAATTTAGAAGAAACTTCGTAGCAAACATGTTTATCCAATTACGAGATGAACGGACGAGATTTATGAATAACATTAGTAATTGTTTTTCCTTATACAAATGTCATATTCTTAGATAACCAAAGTAATATGATACACATTACTTCTGATATAAACATTCATTTTCTAAGCACACATGTGAACCACAACGATGAATGCAGAATCATAAGAAATATTTCCATACTGTATTTTAGTATTATATCCTCATACTCTGCCAAAATATGTTTTTCAATTGAAAACTGAAAATAAATAAAAATTAATGCGAAAACACATCAGCAAATAATTTCAAAGATCGCAGTACGCAATACGGATCCAATGGCAATACACTCATTTCCCTCCTTTATCAAAAATTATCGTTAATACATCAGACCATGGTCTAAAATGCGCATGATTCTATTTCTATCACAAATTTATATTTAGATTTTGAACAGTGTTATGGAATGATATTGCTATAAAAAAGTTTTTTTTTCTTTTTTTACTTTTCCCAAAATTTACAGTCATGCAATATAAGATTTTAATGTATTTGATGAACTTAACGATCCAAAAACTAAACACATTGCTGCTTTTACAAAATTACCTACCAAAAATAATGAACAAAAATAAAACAACAAATAATTAATGCCTTCAACACCTATTTAAAATTTTAAACTATTCTTACAATATAAAAAACTGCATCACCTACATTGAGAGCTAACTGTAATAATTCCTATATAATAATTTTTTGTATGAAATACTACCTCTTTCAAATTTATATGTTATGTAATCGTATGATTAGAGACTGATATTCGTTTCTTGTGTAAAATTCTGTAAGAAACGGAAACCAAAAATCTTCAAAAAGTATGTCAAAATTTCCTTAAACAGGCTGCAGTGTTACAAAAATGTCTTAAAGGAATAATTAAAATAATTTAATGATAAAAAATCTCAGATTAATAAAACCACATGCTTCTGTTCTAAAATAGTGGAAATGAGAAAGTCCCATATTCTAAAAGTTGAGTTTACTCATATGTTAATGTTATGATTATCTAATACACTAAAACCTGCCTAAAGCGACCATGTTCCGTTCCAATAAAAATTGGTCGCTCCGAGAGATTGTCTCTTAATGGAGTTCATGCTTAGTCTAGATTTTAATTGTTGAAAAAAGATAACAATTAATGTTTCTAAAATTTATTTTTCACATTAGGGAAAAATATAAAAAATTAAGTATCAAAACAAAACAAGTTAATTATTCCATTACAAGTTAATTACTACAGAGTTTTAAAAATGAATACAGTGACATTTGCTTTGATTTTACGGTTTTATCTTTTATAACTTTTATTTACAAGTCCTTTCGAAGTTCAGTAAATACATACAACTTTTTTTGGACGGGAACAAATAATTACGATTTCATTAATCTATCTATTTTTTTAGAGTTCCCCTACAGAATAGAGCAGGCAAGATTATTGGAAGTCTTTATTATTTTGTCATGATAATTAAATTCATTGCCTAAAAAGGCACAAAGGGGTTTAAACACTTAAAAGTTACCGGGATAAAAAAAAAATCTAAACTTAGTTTGGAAGTTTGATAAATAATGCGCTCTCCGGAATTATTTTTCTAATAAACTTTCTTCAAACGACTAAGACAAAAAAAAAGGAATTTTCTTCAAAGAAATTGGTCGTTCATGGAGGGAGTTCATCTGGGATGGTCTGTGAATGCAGGTAATTTAGTATTAAGCCTATGGGAATAAATTTCGTTCCATGCAAAATGGTCGTACAAGAAAGTGGTTGCTTAATGGAGGTGGTCGCATAGGGAGGTTTCACTGTATATCATTTATTATAAATGTTATATTTGATAATCATAAAATGATTTCTCTGAAACCTGATGCAGTTAAAATTACCTAACATAATATACCATTAAGACACTTGTACGGAAGTTATTAATATATAATTTATTATCTATATAATTTATTATTTAAATACATCTTTTCGTTATTTTTCTATTTTTAAGGAAAATAAAATGCATTAGATAAAACTAAAGAATGCTATAAAAAGTGATAAAATACATTCATTTAGATTGACGACAGTTTCATCGCACAAACAGCGACATTTTCAAAATCATTCATGATAGAAATATTTTCATAAAATTTAAAAACAATAACTCGGTAAATAATGTCGGGAGATATCATTTATAATGAAAATCAGTGCAAACATAAAATAAAATGAAATTGGATGTTTTTCCGCGTGGTTGTTTACTATTATTACTAAAACTGCATAGCATCTCTTTCCAAATTTTAGGTAAATCAAGGGATATCGAATCATTGCAAATTCAGTATTGTAAACGGTAACCAAAAATCTTTAACAATTATGTCAAACTCTCTTCAAACTGGCTGATGTGTTATAAATGTGGCTGCAGTGTATTAAAATTTCTGAATGGTATAATTAAAATATATTTAATGACCGAAAATCTCAGATTAATAAAACCAAAGGCTACTGTTCTAAAATCGTGGAAATGCAAAAGCCTCATAGTCTAAAAGGCGAGTTTGCTGATATGTTAATGTTTTGATTATGTAATGTATCATTTATTATAAATTTTATATTATATGCAAAAACCCCATAATGCAAAATTATATGCAAACGTCATAGAAAAGAGATGCTATGCAATTTTAGAAATAATAGTAAAAATTAATCCACGCTCACAAATATCCATTTTCATTTTACTTTATGTTTGCACTGATTTTCATTATGCATGATGCCTCGTTACATTGTTTACCAAGCTATTATTTTTAAATTTTATGAAAATATTTCTATCATGAATGTTTTTGAAAATGTCGCTGTTTGTGCGATGAAACGTGCTTCAATCCAAATAAAGATATTTTATCACTTTTTGTAGCATTATTTAGCTTAATCTGTTTATAAGACATTTTTAACATCATTAAACATGATGTTATGCATTAGATAAAATGATATATTTTATAGGTTAACTTTCATAAATCTTAAAGCATAATATCAATTAATATAGAACTTAAGATTTAGAATGACGCAAATATACAGAGTGGTCATAAAAAAAAAAAATGCCGATATATGGAACTCTAGCGGCCGGTCCGTTTAACCGATCGAGATGAAATTTCCGATACAGTTATTCAGAGGAGGTATGAGCTCGGGACTCCGTGAACGGGAACAAATTGGCGCTCACGGTTACGGTTATAGGTACAGAAATTCGAAATCTTCGAATGGCCACGCTCGTTTTTTTTCGTCGCAAAATGCTCAGCGCATGCGAAAACCCTAAATGGCGCTGCAACGGTACGTATATCACACTAAACGGACGCGTTATCCATGCACAAAAAAAGATCTCTGCAAACGGACAAAAAAAAAAAAAAAAAAAAAAAAAAAAAAACGATCGGGGTGCACGGAGGAAAGTTGCATATGACAGAGGCAAGAATTCGTTTTCTACGCTGATTATCAGGCGAACGGCGTTCTGTGATTGGTGTCTTGCCTGTATCATATGCATATTTCCTCCTTCACTCCGATCGTGTTTTTTTTTTTTTTGGTTCGTTCGCAGAGTAGTTTTTTGTGCGTGCATAACGCGTCCGTTTAGTGCGATATACGTACCGTTCCAGCGCTATTTAGGGTTTTCGCATGCGCTGAGCATTTTACGATGAAAAAAAATGGGCGTTACCGTTCGAAAATTTCGAGTTTCTGTACCTATAACCGTAACCGTGAGCGCCAATTTGTTGCCGTTCAAAAAATCCCGTCTCATACTTCTGAATAACTATTTCTGAAATCTTATCTCAACCGGTTAAACGGACCGGCCGCTAGAGTTCCATATACCAGGAAAGTTATTTTATGACCACCCTGTATATCGAAGTGCCTTATTAAAAAGATTTTTATGCGATGATTAATTTCTAGATATTCTCTGTTTTTCATTTTCATTTTATTTTTGTCGAATAAATATCTATTGACTTAGACATAATATTTTCATTTTTTTTTCGTTTTGGTGAATATATCATGTAAAAAACACGAAATATTATAAAACAAGTAAGAAAAAATCATGCATCAATCACAGATTATGGAAAACTTTCCAACACATTCAGAATAATGTAACAAATCTGCACTGTTTAAAAAATTAAAATATTACATCTAATTAAACCATATAGAAACGCATAATACAATTCAGAAAACAATCTCAGCTGTTCCGATCCACAATCGGAAAATTATGCGAATTGCAGCCCTGCATATGATTTCTATATTTGAATCTATTAGCTACATGCAAGTCAAAATTTAGTTCACTTAAGAGCTACATACTGTTCAGTTGAAAATTTTACCTTCAGCAATCTCCTCTAATAAGGAGAACGGTACGTAAATGCTTTTGTGCAGCCGTGTATTTGAGGTATAGAATTTATATATAACTGGTAAGATGCAAAATATTAATTAAATTTAAAAGCTCATACCGAATTTTAAACCGTGCACTCAAGCAATTATTACTCAAAGACAGCGGTACTGTGCTGTAACAGATTTCTTTTGAGTGTCCCTGTAAATGAATAAAAAATGCTATGAATGTCCTGTTATAACGTGATCGTAGTGAAATTCGGTGATTTATATCACTTTCAATACATTTGAAATAGCATAATGTTATTAAAATACTCTGCAAACGATTTTTCCCCATATACCATTATATAATGGAATACTTTTGAGTGCCCCTGTAAATGAATGATTAATCCTACATACTTCATATACAACACCAATCATTCTCTGGTGACCCTAAATAACCTTTATAAATTTCATGAAAATCCAAGTATATTTACGGAAGTTATTCCCCATATACCATAATGTAATGGAATATTTTCGAGTGCCCCTGTAAAAGAACGATTTTTCCTATATACTTAATATACAATACCAAACATGCTTTGGTGACCCTAAATAACCTTTATCAATTCATGAAAATCCGAGCATATTTACGGGAGTTAGAGCGTGGACAGACGGCCAGACGGACTGACGGCCAGACAAACCGAATGCATAAACACTTTTCAACTTTGTTGGAAAGTAAAAACATTACCCATATTTATATTTCATCTTGAAACATAATTTCTGTCAAATGGTACCCATTTTACTGTACATTATATTGTGAAATTTTTCTGCAATATTCTTCCCCAAAGATCATTTTTTTTTTTTTTTTTTTTTTTTTTTACCTATATGTCCCTACTCTGATATATAAAGATAATGTAACTCTAAAAACTAATGCAATATATAATCAACTTATACGTTCAATGTAAAAATAATGGCTACGTATTACTTACTTTTACTATAATTTAATTATTTTTCTCAAAGAAACATTTATTAACTTTTTCCTTTAGGTATTTATTTGGAAATTAACACTAAAATCGCAAAAAAATATCCTACTTTTAAATAAAAAAAATTACATTTATTTCTGATAGAAAAGTTTTATTAAATAAAATATGTAAACAATCCCCTGATGTAATATAACTAATTTTAATTACTAACTGTAATAAACTTTATCATATAGCAACCCACTGAGGGAATAAGGTCATGAAAAGATTTTATGTCATTCAGATCTAATAATCTTCCCTTTTACGGTCGAAAATATTGTTAAAATTTTTCGTTACAGAAAACTAAATATAAAATCAATAATTTTCTGAAAGAACCATATCTTTAAGCCTATAAAATTCGTCACAAAAAGTGTTCCACATAATATTATAAACTGTGCTATCGGCGTGCAAAGAGGACGCCACAAAAACAAAATTATAAACCAATAATTTTCTGTGTATTGCCACATCTGTAATAGTGGTTTATTGACTTGTTAGTTTCTTTTTATCAAACATTTTAACTTTTCTATTGAATATTAAAAATATATTATATTTATTTTCTATGGTTAAATTTTTTAAAATTCTTACATGGATATTCATTGTGAGTGATATTGCTTTTTACATTTAAAAGTAAAACTTATCAAATTATATTTAGTTATGCTTTCATGTATTAAAAATAGAAGTAGATTATTATATATAACATAACTTTTTTTTGAAAAGATAACTTATCAATATTATAATTTTTTTTAAATAAATAATAAGACAGTCAGACATTAGCGTAGTTAGAGGTTATAAATTTGCACCTCTTATCCCTTAAACAATAAAGAAAGATATATTGAAGGTATATAACGTCTATATTTTTATAAATTATACATTGTTAAAAGTAAGCTACGATAATATGCATGCTTGATACAATTTTTATTTAAAATATACATTTACTGATTGTTCAGTGCTAAACTGATTAGAAATCAAATTTAAGGTTTAGTTATTCTGTTTGTTGACAGATGGCAGCACTATGCATTCTGTGCTGTTGTGAAATCTTAATTATGACATCATCAGTGAGTTGATGTTTGGTTTACTGAGAGTGTGGCATGGAGAATGTTGCTCCTGCTGCATTATTGTCTTTCTTTATTCTATTTAATTATCTGCACCCAGTTTAGGCAGGGGATATATTTTTATAATGTAATTTAAGGCTTTCATGTGATGAAAGCATACTAATTAGAGTGTTAATTTTAACTAGAGAAATTTGATTCTGAAACCAGAACTGTATGTTTCATTGTGTGTTAAGTTTTCGTGAATGTCAAGATTTGTTTTTGTGTTGTGAAATAAAATTAAGAAAATTTCAAGGATTTCTTTCTTCAAATTCTCTACATAAAGAAAATTGGAGGCACTTAGGCGTGATATGTGAGTACTTACTTTGTTTTGAAATTGTTCTTTGATGCTAAAGCTTAATTTTTTCTACTGAAGTTGCATTTAGCAAGATATTATTTTAGAATATGAGAACAATCTGGTATCTTCTTTATTGAATTGATAAAATAAGAAAAAATAGTATTCTACAATATTATGTTTTGATAGTTCTTGAAAAAGAAAATTGTTCTCAAGATTATTATGATTTATTTACTTCTTGTTCTCAAGAACATTATGATTTATTTGCTTGAAATATTTGAATATTTAATTATTATGGTGAATTATTATTTTACATTGAAGAATTTTGAAGATTTTTAATTTTATGCACATTTGAGAACAGAAAATTCTATTGTTTGTATGAAAGAATAATTATGAACATTTTATAGTAGTTCTGTTTTTGACTTTGATTTGTTCTGTTTTTGAATTTAATTCAGTTACTTTTGTTTTTTAACTTAATTTGATTAGTTTTGTTTTGAAGCAATTCTGATTACTTTTGATTTTGAAGTAATTTTGATTAGTTTTGTTTTCAAGTTATCTGATTAATTTTATTTTGGAAATTATTCTGCTTATAAGTTATTGTATAAAATGGAGGATTATGAGAAAAAATCTGCTCAAATTAAAATTGAGAGAGGTAGGGTGAAAGGCTCTGTAACTAGATTAGAGAATAGTTTTGATAATGTGAATACTAAGAATGAAATTTTGATTAGATTACAAAGATTAGATGATTTACTTAAAGAGTTCTTGAGATTAGATTCTTGTTTAAATGATGATGATTCTGAATTAGCAGAATTTGAAGACAGGTATTTTCAGTTAAAAACTAAATATCAAAACAAACTAGATTCTTTGAATCCTTCAGAAGTTGTTAATGTTGCAACACACAATTCTGTGCAAGGTTCTTCTGTTACTATTCCTAATCAATGTAATATTAGACTACCAAAATTGAATATTCCAGTATTTTCTGGAAAGTTTTCAGAATGGACAAATTTTAAGGATATGTTTGTTTCCACTGTCCATTCACAAGTAGGTTTAAGTAACATTCAGAAATTCCAGTATCTTAAAGGGTTACTTTCTGAAGAACCAGCTACATTAATTAAGCATATTCCCCTTTCTAATGAATCTTATCAAGAAACTTTTGAAAAGTTGTTAAATCGATATGATAAAAAGAAACAAATTGTTAATTCTTTGATTAAATTATTTTTAGAACAAAAATCAGTTCTGCATCCTAATAGCATAAATATAAGAAATTTGCTGAATACTAGTGATGAAGTTATTAGGGGTTTGAAAGCTGTTGGTGATGAAGCTACAAATAGAGATCCATGGTTAATATATTTGTTATTTCAAAAACTTGATCCGGAAAGTCGAAGACTTTGGTCCATTGAAAGTACAGAAAATGAATTTCCCACTTTGAAAGAATTTTTTGATTTCTTAAGTGTAAGATGTTCTTCTTTAGAGCTCATCTTTAACAATGAAAGTGATGTGAAACATTCCAAAAGTTGAAATTTTGTTGGTTCCAAGTACAGTTCTAATGATAAGAAATCAAAGGTGTGCTTAAAGTGTCAAGGAATACATCCGCTCTATAAATGTATTAAATTTAAATCCATGGATGTTGTTGCTCGAAAGAACTTTATTAAGCGTAATAACTGTTTCTTTTTATGTTTAAACTCTCATAAAGTTAAGGAATGTCCAAATTCTCATTTGAAATGCTTTAAATGTGAAAGTAAACATAATACACTCTTACATGAAGAGAATAAAAGTAATAATGCTTGCACTGCTAAGTTTGAAAATAAAGTTTTTCCAAATTCATCTGAGAATAAAAACCACCAGTCAAATAAAGAATTTGGACAGGAGTCAACATCTCACGAATTACAAATTAATTCTAGTGCTTCTTTCAATAATTCTAAATGTGTTTCTTTCCTACCTACTGCTAAAGTTCTCTTATATAATAATGAAAATAAACCTTACTCTTTTAGAGCTCTACTCGATTCTGGTTCGGAATGTTCTTTTGTTAGTGAAAATGTCATAAGAAGTTTAGGGTTTAAAAGGTAGAATGACAGAATTCGATTAAATGGAATTGCTGGAGTATTGGCTGGACAAACTCGTGGTTCAGTAACTCTTACAGTTGGTTCAAAGCTTTCTAATGAGTCCTTAAAGGTTCAGGCATACATCCTGCCTAAAGTGACATCTCAATTACCTGCGGAATTACTTGACACAAAAAATATAGAGTATCTTAAAAATATTACGTTAGCAGATGAAGATTTCATGAAACCACAAGAATGTGATATTATTTTGGGATCTGACTGTTTCTTTACTATTTTAAGATATGGTAGAATTGTTAGTATCGAGAATGAGCCAATTGCCCAAAACACTATGTTTGGTTGGGTGGTAGCCGGAAAATTGGAACCTAAATGTAAATATTCTTCTAGTATTCAATCTCATTTTCTTAGTGTTGAAAACGAATCCAATGTTGATCTATTATTACAAAAATTTTGGCAAGCAGAAGAAATAGATGTTAATAAACCCCATTTGTCTGAGGAAGAAGAATTTTGTGAACAACATTTTTGTTCAACTTACAAGGTAACACCAGAAGGCAGATTTGAAGTTAAATTGCCAGTTTATAAAGATGTGATGTCATTAGGCGATTCTAAATCCATGGCAGTGTCACGTTTGTTTTCTATGGAGAGAAAATTTCAATTTGATAAAAATTTTGAAAATGAGTATAGAAATTTTATGAAGCAATATGAAGACCTTGGTCATATGACACTTATCGACAAAAACTCAAATCCTGCAAGCAACAAAGTATATTATCTTCCGCATCATCCTGTTATAAAAAGCGACTCTATTTCTACAAAGTTACGTGTGGTGTTTGATGGTTCATGCAAACCTCCTAATGCTAATTCGTTAAATTCTGTTTTAGCTGTTGGACAAATTCCACAACCAAATCTTTTTACCATTTTGATAAGATTTAGAGCAAATCCTATTGCTTTTACCGCTGATATTCAGCAGATGTATAGACAAGTTTTGATTGCTCCAGAAGATCAAGATTTACAGCGTATTGTTTGGCGTGACTCAGCATACTCAGCTATAAAGGAATACAGGCTACGAACTATTACATATGGTACATCATCAGCTCCATTTTTAGCTACTCGTTGCCTATTTCAAATTGGAAAGGATATTGAAAAGAATGATCCTGTAACAGCTTCAATAATTAAAGATAGTTTCTATGTTGATGATTGTATGTCCGGTGCAATCTCAAGCGAAGAAGCTATTAAAATGGTTGAGAAACTTTCACTGGCTTTAGAAAATAGAGGTTTTCATTTACGGAAGTGGAGATCTAATTCTTCTGATGTAGTGAATCATTTATCTTCAAATTCTCTTGAGTCAACAAACTTAGAAATTCATCCTAATTACTGTTCCAAAGCCTTAGGGCTTATCTGGGATTCATCAAACGATGTTTTTGTCTTTAAAGTTAATTTACAATTTGATGATAACATAACTAAAAGAAAATTTATTTCACAATCTGCCAAATTATTTGATCCATTAGGATTTTTGGCTCCATGTACTGTCTCTATAAAAATGTTTTACCAGCAATTGTGGTTGATGAAGTTAGACTGGGATACTGCTCTTCCTGAAAATTTCCAAGCAAATTGGAAGAAATTCCAAGAGGAATTTGAACAAGTTTGCTCTATTAGAATTCCCCGATGGATCCAAGTTTCCAGTAAAGAGCTCATTTTACATGGATTTAGCGATGCATCAGAATCAGCATATGCCGCCATCATATATGTGGTTCAACCTGGTGAAGTGAAGTCAAAGGTGACCATTTTAGTTGCTAAAAGCAAGGTAGCACCCCTTAAATCAGTTTCCATTCCAAGGCTTCAGCTCAATGGTGCTTTACTACTTTCCAGACTATATTGTGCATTAGTGACTATTTTGAATACCTTCATTATTAAGTTTTATGCTTGGACCGACTCGCAAGTAGTTCTATCATGGTTGTCATCTCATCCTAGGTGTTGGAAACCTTATGTGGCCAATAGAACCTCAGAAATTCTAGACTCTGTCCCATCTGACTGTTGGAGGTATGTTCCAGGCAAGGAAAATCCAGCTGACATTGCTTCTAGAGGTTTATCTCCTAAGGATCTTCCCGATTGTTCCCTTTGGTGGGAGGGCCCAAAGTGGCTTTCTTTAAGTCAAGAACATTGGCCTGAACAACCTCAAATAAAAACTAATTTAGACACTGTAAATAAAGAGAAAAAGAACTCTAAATTTTGTTTTCCAGTAACTGTGAATAATTCTTTGATTGATTTACTTTTTGAAAAATATTCTTCTTTTACTAAAATTGTTGTTGTTTTAGCTTTTTGTATTAGGTTTGTGAGAAATTGCAAACAGAAAGTTGGCAAAATGAACACCAGTCCTTTGAGTAAAGGTAAATTTCTTCCTTTATCGACAAACGAAAGAAGACATTCAGGTAATTTGATTATTTCTTATATTCAGCAGCTATATTTCGCAGATGAAATTAGTTGTATTAGATCAAACAGACCAGTTTCTAAAAAAAGTTCTCTTTCTTCACTTTGTCCTTTTATTGATAGTGATGGTTTACTTAGGGTGGGAGGTAGGCTGAGAAATTCACCCCTCCAGTACAATGCAAAACATCCTGTCATTTTGCCAACTCAACATAAATTAAGTGTGTTAATTGTTAAATATTTTCATGTTATGCATTTTCATGCTGGGTTAAATTTATTAATGGGTATCATTAGACAGAGTTATTGGATTGTACGTGCCAAGAAGATAATTAAAAATTGTATTCATAAATGTGTTACCTGCTGTAGATATAGAGCAGCTTCTTCCAAACAGTTAATGGGAGATCTTCCTCTTAACAGAGTCACTCCTAACAGGCCATTATCTGCATGTGGAATCGATTATGCAGGGCCTATTAATATTTTGAAATATCGAGGTTTAGGAGCGAAAACTACTAAATGCTATATTGTTCTATTTGTTTGTTTTGCAACTAAAGCTCTACATTTAGAGTTGGTGAGTGATTTAACCTCCGAGGCATTTATTGCTTCATTAAACAGATTTTGCTCTCGAAGAGGAGCTCCTCGACATATGTATAGTGATAATGCCACAACATTTGTAGGTGCTAAAAGGCAACTCTCAGATTTATATAAATTCATTTGTTCAATTGAAAGAAATGAAAAAATTTGTTATTTTTTGTCTCAAAGAAACATTGAGTGGCATATGATTCCTCCAGTGAGTCCGCATTTTGGTGGACTGTGGGAAGCCGCTGTTCGTTCTGTAAAATTTCATATCAAACGTGTAATTGGAAATACTAATTTAACTTTTGAGGAACTTTATACATTTTTAACTCAAATTGAAGCCATCTTGAATTCTAGACCATTAGTGGCAATTGATAGTGATAACAATTCAGATGGTATAAATATATTGACTCCATCTCATTTTTTAACTGGTGATGTCATAACTTCCCCAGCTGAACCTTTAAATGAGGAAAATTTGTCTTTACGATCTCGTTGGGATATTGTACAAAAATTGAAATTATGTTTTTGGAAAAGGTGGAGTATTGATTATTTGATTACTCTGCAAAATAGAAAAAAATGGAGAGTAAATACTGAAAATTTTAAAGAAAATGATGTAGTAATTTTGAAAGAGGATAATGTTCCTCCTTCTGTTTGGCCATTAGGCAAAATTATTGAAATTCATCCAGGTAAGGATGGTATAGTCCGTGTAGTAACTGTTAAAACCGCTAGGGGTATTTTTAAAAGACCTATTGTAAAACTTTGTTTACTTCCTTTGCATCAAGAATAGCTTCTTGATGGGTGGGAGTATGTTCAGTGCTAAACTGATTAGAAATCAAATTTAAGGTTTAGTTATTCTGTTTGTTGACAGATGGCAGCACTATGCATTCTGTGCTGTTGTGAAATCTTAATTATGACATCATCAGTGAGTTGATGTTTGGTTTACTGAGAGTGTGGCATGGAGAATGTTGCTCCTGCTGCATTATTGTCTTTCTTTATTCTATTTAATTATCTGCACCCAGTTTAGGCAGGGGATATATTTTTATAATGTAATTTAAGGCTTTCATGTGATGAAAGCATACTAATTAGAGTGTTAATTTTAACTAGAGAAATTTGATTCTGAAACCAGAACTGTATGTTTCATTGTGTGTTAAGTTTTCGTGAATGTCAAGATTTGTTTTTGTGTTGTGAAATAAAATTAAGAAAATTTCAAGGATTTCTTTCTTCAAATTCTCTACACTGATCATAAATTTGCTTCTCCATCACAAACGTTAAGAAACAGGATAATACATTTTAAGTAATATAAGTGCAATGCTAATTGCAATATAACTTATTTCACAATATTATATTTTTTATTAACCCAATTGTGAAGAGATAATAATCGCCGATAACAAGCTATTCTACATTCATTGTTTTCATAGCGCAGATATTTTTAAAGATATTTTACTAAAGTCATATTTGTAACAGTATAATTTTTATCATACACGTTCAAATATATATTTCAGTCCCCGATATGAATAAAATATTGTAAAATGTATTTTACTACTCTTTATTCTTCAAAATAATAATAATTCTTCTTAGTGTTATATTGTACCACTTTGAAAATAACTTTATTAGATGTCTAATGCATCAGTTTTCGCCATACACAAGAACCTATAAATTTGCTGAAATATCTGATTTATTTCAAGTAGATTTGATAGAGATTTTGATAGAGATTCTGATAATAATGCAAAATCTTTCTACATTAATAAATACAAAAACCGTCCGCTCGTTTCTCGATTATCTGAAACATGCCTATATTTCGTTAAATGTTATATAAAAGTCTAGTGGTTTGTACTTTAATGATTTCTTTATTTTATTCAGTGATTGCAAAAAGTAGAATATCAATAATACGGTACTATATTTAAAAAGCGAAAACAAAATTCAAAATAAAAACTGTAGAATGTCTCCAGAACAAACAAAAATCGTATCCTAAAATTTGTTTTAAAAAAATCAGCCTAACGGAGGAGTAAGTTTAGTTAATATGAAGAATAAATATTAAATAAAATTTCAATAAATATACAAACACTTAAAAATACTTTTAAAAACTATTGTGCCTTAAACAATAAAGGCAATGCGCTACACGCAAAATATCAGCAAAATCGCAAAGTAATTTGTGATTTCCCATCAATGCTGCAATGAGATAATTAACACATTAAACATAAAGAATAGCTGTTTGTTCAAAACAAATCAGAGAAGGGCTTTATGGCTGCTTCTGAACTTATAATATGGTTATTTAAACTGGATTCAATAAAACTTGAAATTGCATCTCAAAATACTAATGTAACAATTACTATGTAAACTAGTAATTGTAAAATTTACTTACATGTAGAAAAGTGGCTGCTCTAGCTAAATCCATCCGGGTTTCTGATAGTAACGAAACACGGACGTCCTGAAAATAGAGTCAAAATATCGGTAAAATATTAGAAACACATGGTCTCAACTCAGATACTTTATTTAAAATATGCTTCTTCCCCTAACCCATTCTCAAATTCCTTCTTCAAACGATGCGTAAACCTAAACAGGCATTTGGCTCTGGATACTATTCCAACGCGTGATGTCGGGTTCTAAAAAATTGAAAACAGAACTGCAAGAGTTATTCACATTGCAGAAAAGGAATACGAATCAAAAGCCATCTCATCCAGCTTACAACCTCACTTTGAAACTCCGCAGATTGACCAGCGGGTTCAAATTAACCTAAAACTAGAAGTAAAAACCGCGAACCTAATATTCCGAGAGGCACAAACTCACTTGAGAAAATTAAAACAAAGTAACGAATTGATATCGTTTTCACACACACATGTTAGAATAAGAAGGAACACTCGCAATCAACAATCTAGATTACCTTTATAATGTCTAGCTATCTCCTTTTATAATTTTTCATTAATTAAATTATAGAAATTTATGAAAGAGACCCTAATTCCACAATCTGTCGTTACACAAACTGATTTGAAACGATTGTAACTGGGAGTCCCTCTAAAAAGTTATTAATTTAAGATTTATATAAAAAAAACGTAATTAATTGTTTAGTATATTCGAAAAAAAATCGAATAACTGTTATTAAATTTTTTATCAGTTTTCCGAATGTTTGGTGCATACAAAAATCACCGTTCGTTTAGACCGTAGAAAAGTTAATTTTTTTCTCTATCTTGAAAAGTAAAAAATGAAATGATCTATAAACTTACACAGACATCCCAGCAAACACATACCTTTCGGCACACGATTGGACTGCAGTCGGCAGTGTCAGTTAAGTGTCGGCATCGGCACAATGATTTCGGTGAACTGTTGGCAGCATGTCGGCAACTGAAACTTAAGAATCTGCTTTTTCGACTGCCGGTTACCGTAAACGGGCATGTTTATATATTGGCAAGACACGCAAGACCGATATGTGATTTTCTGATTGTGGCCCGATTAGATTTGCCAACATCGGTCCGAATTCGGAATTTTTAGTCTTAGCCGCCATTTTTCATCTTTTTCTTAATTTTGTTTGAGTTTGAGTTTGATAAGAGATGTATATTTCGTGTATTTCATATAGAATTCTAACAGTGATAAACATAAAAAAATGTCAAAAATAGCCTATATTTATTTATTTAAAAAATTGCTATTGAATTCATTTTAATATGGACTTACAATTATTTGAATCATCAAATGATTTTTTTAATCGCTCCTTAAAATTATTATTCATTATAAACTTAATTGTAGAAAGAAAAAAAAAACTTCTTAAGTTAATTAAACTTATTTTCTAATTATATAACATTCATTTTAAAAGCAAAAGCTATGCTTCATATTTTATTTAAAAATCAAGTTATTTAAAAGTGTTTAAAATTATTTTACAAGCTATAAAAAAATAAAAAAAAAACTACCCATCTTTTCAGCATTAAAATTTAAAAGAATGATTCAGAAATCTCTCACTTCTAAAAAAAAAAAAAAAAAAAAAAAAAAATTAATATTTTTATTTTATTTTAAGATTAAAAAATGTTGATATGTAAAAGAATTAATATTGCTACATAATCATTAAAAATATATTGTACATTAAATCATCAAATGACATAAAATGAATTGTTATTCTGATTAAAAGGGATTAATAACCAACTTATTTTTTTATTAAAATTAGTTTTTCTATGTTACAAATATATATTTTTGAATTAACAGATTTAATTACATTATAATTCCAAAAGAGAAAATTGTATTAACAGAAAAACCTCTAAAATTGGATTATTTTATTTAATAAGCATTCTTAAATTTATAAGAAAGATTCAGAAATATAACCCATAAAAAAAAAAAAAAAAAAAAAAAAAAAAAACTTCCAAAAGAAGAAAAAATATGTGTAAATTAATATTTTTATATTATTTTTAAATTGAAAATATTGATAAGTGACAAATTAATATTGCAACATAATCATTAAAAACATGTTCAACATTAAATCATCAAACAACATAAAAATAATTCTTATTCTAATTAAAAGTTATTAATTACCAACCTTTTATTTATTAAAATAAGTTTTGCCATGTTAAAAATATATATTTTATGAATTAACGCAACGCATGCAATTACATTAGAATTCCTAATTATAAAAATTTAATAACTGAACAAAACCTCTAAAATAATTTTAGATTTTAATACTTAATTATTCTTAAATTTATAAGAAAAACCAATCCGTATCCTTTAACTAATTGGGTAAGATATTTATTTCATTCATTTAAATATTAAATTAACTTTTAAATACACGCGCATAACACAAATAAATAAATAAAATAAACAATTAAATTTAAAAAAATCAAAAAACCCG
Organism: Maratus speciosus; assembly: GCA_963932465.1. Classification (NCBI taxonomy): domain Eukaryota; kingdom Metazoa; phylum Arthropoda; class Arachnida; order Araneae; family Salticidae; genus Maratus; species Maratus speciosus. The sequence continues at coordinate 76,539,545 of OZ010795.1, read as the reverse complement.
ACTGCGAAAAAGCAAACTAATTAATTATTTCTCATCAATGTGAAACTATTTTTTTCCAATTCCTACTATTAGCTCATACTTTCGCTATTTATATCGTGTTCAAATTTTCAATCGTTAATAAAATACTTATTAATAATCCAATCAAGCTCAAATATTTTTTTTTAAAACTTGTAGTGGATGACACTTGATGTTAATCTAGTTTTTTTTTAAATATTAATTCATTAATTAAATTAAATTAATTAATTTTCAATAATAGAGAGAGCTCTCTTCATGATTAAGATATTTTAAGACCGAGAGAGCCATCTTCTTGATCAAGACATTTTAAGAGCCACTCAAGAGGAAAGAAGAGTGGGAGAAAAAAAAAAATTCTCTTATTGACCCAAGTATGAATTGATTTAAAATAATTTTTTTTTTTATATTACTTGTTTGTATTACTTACCTATTTTTCTTACTTACTTGTAATGGTGACTTTTAAGTTGTGTTTAATTGTTAGTTCCTTTCTATAAACACTGTTTTGATGAGGTCTGTAGATGTCTATGATGGTTAAAGTTGCAGTAAAGCTAGAGATCCTAGATACACAACTTCCAGGTTGTATAATATTTTAACGGAGATTCTGACTGTAAAATAGTCAATGACACATCGTCTTCTTTTGAATGACCTATCCAATGATATGCCACTCAATAGGACGCTTAATTTTTTTTCGTCTCTATGGCCATTTTGAATTTTAAAAAACAAAACCTAGCCTATAACCATCTGGCCATTAAAACAAATTGATAGAGACCTTATTAATTAAAATCCACCCAGCCGTTGTGATGTTTCGAGGGTATAAAGAAATCCACATACACAGATACGGGAGAAACACATAACCCTTCTTTTCAGTCGGGTAATAAAATAAAAACCCTTCAAAATTCCAATATTTCCCATCTACCATTCACCTTCAACAACAAACTATCACTTATCAAAATGTTTGCCCCTTATTTCTATTATAGAATCTTCCCCCTAAACTAGTCTCAGTGGCCAAGTGGTTAAGGCTTTTAAACACTGTCCTTGTGGTCGTCCCATCAAATCCAGCCCCTTCCAGCGCCGAAATACTTCCCGTTCAAATATACCACGATGGCTCATAGATGGCGGCATCAAAACTTATTTTTTTTTTTCAATTCATACTGGTGTCGGGTTTCGGTCAGCATTCGTATAGATTGTTATCTGCGTGTTGTTGATACCGGACAGGCTGCGTGCCTCATGAATCGGGCCACATTCGCGCGGTCTATCAAAAAAGATACGAAACCGGTAGCGGCAACCGGTATTGTGCCTATACCACCGGTAGTACCAAGCGGCTGTCGGCCGATTGCTTACCGATAGCTCTGTGTTTGCTGGGATGTGTATAATGGTGCTCATCTTTTGTAGAAAAGAATTAATCCGATTCACAATTTAAAAAATCTTTGAATATGCATTTTTTAATGTTTTTTTACAATAAAAAATACGCTTTTGGATTAATAGAAAGCATTAAATTTGGGTATAATTATTGTACTCTAGTTTAACACTTTCCGGCACAGGCAATTTTTGTTCTAAAATGATGAAATGATTGACTGACACCGGAATTTTAAAGATTTTAGATTTTAGATATTAAAAACATGTTACCTTACATATTGATTGTAAAAGCAAAATTTTACTAAAATATTTTTGGTGCTGTTTGTAAGTTTGGAATTAAAATTAGGTATCCCGACCCAAGCACACTGTGCGGGAGAGTGTTAAAGAAATGTTTAACACTAGAAAGCCCGCGAGCAGTCATTTTGACTGCTACCAAATGAATATATCTCGGTTCGAACAAGAATTTTTTTTATATAGCTATAAAATATACAAAAAAAAACATCTAGTTAAATGGATAAGTTAATAATTTAAAAGAAAAATTCTGGTGTGAAATATTTTTCTAAAATTTGAGTAAAATTCTCGGTCTTTCCAGTGTTAAATCCAAAAAATTTTAATTTGTCTCCTGCATTTACTCTTAGCGCATCGCTGCAAAAATGTCAGATATTCTACTACTACTAACATGAAATATTTTTTTTTTTTTTTTTGTAACGTGCCGGGATTGACGACTATTTATGATAGCAATTGTATCGCAATTTACAGAAACATATATTGTAGATTTCCCCTTAAAATTTTCTATTATAAGCGTATTACAGGGATATTTTCTTCAAAAAGTGATATAAAATGTATAAAATTGTATTCCGCTGAATGCATATGTTCCAACCCATTTTCAAAATGACAAAAAAATATTTAGGCGATTAAATAAATTTTCAGTTAAATTTAAATGATGAAAAAAATCATAAAACTCTGCATCTATAACTCTACATTTTCAAAGACAGCTTTCATCAAAGAAACTCGACAGAGCAATAAGAGTGAGTGACAACTTTTTAATTAACAGTTTATTTTAAATTATTTATTCGATATTGAGTGAAGTATATATGTTTTACGATATTCTAAGACTTTGGGAAATCTCATAAAAAATTTGCAAGGTAAGTCTAAGGACATCTTTGTAATAATTTTAAATTAAATAATTTGCAATTGAATTCATAAGTTCTTTTTATACTTTCCAAACATTATTTTTTTGCATCACACTCAACATTTATTTAGGCATTGAGATATACATAAATTTATAATATTTTTTTATGTAATTATTTGCCATTTCTTAATCTGATATAAGACCTGCGCTGATCTATTTTTTAAGTTTATTTTTGTATTTTTTTACATATAAAAAACTCAAATTATGGGCAAGAGATATTATCGCATAGCCCAATTTAATAAAATTTTGTAAACATGCTTATAGTTCAAATATGTATGAAATGAAATATTAATAGATCTTTTTTTTTTAAATCAGATTATTAAATATTTAAAAAATAAATTTTTTGAATAAAATAGATAAAACAAAGCTTATGTTCAGTGATAAAATCTAAGTAAGAGAATTTAATCAACTTCTTTACATCAAAAACCTTTTACTTTCTTCTGAAAATGTATTGTCACATTTCTCAATAGTTCATGAAGCAGTGACCTAAAATCATGAAAGTATCCTTGTAAAAGAGAATAGTTTTGAATGATATATTTTACTCTTGTAATAAGCTGTGAACCCATACGGATGTTTTACACAAAATCATTAAATTAGATTTATATTTAACTCGTACAGAAGAATTAATTTCTACATATTTCGAAGATGTTTTTTCTGAAAACTCTGAGATCATGTTACATATTCGTGTATTATATTTCTAATTTTGTACGATTTCTATTATACTTTAACAAGAAAATATTCTACATTAAAAAAAATACTTTATGTTAAAATAAACACTTTTATGTTAACGTAAAATCAAATACACGTTCTTTGTCTATATGATATTAAGCATAATATATATAAATTATACATAATATATGTACATTATATGTATACATTACATTAGGTAGATGAAGCGTGCACTTAGAATTAGGCTGAAAGAACACCAAAATTACTTTAGAATGAAGGAATGTGAGAAATCTAATATAGATAGACATAGTTGGAATTCCAAACACCAGTTTAATTATCCAGAGGCTACGTTCATTCAGAAATGTAATTCAGTTTTGGATCTGGACCTTTACAAAGCTCACTTTATTTATTAACATACTTCTTCCTTAGTAAATGATACGACCAGCATCCCTTTTCCATCGCCAGTGTGGAGGGATCCTGCGCATTGACTCCATTTTTTTTTCAGTTGTTTCTGCTCCATTACGCCATTTCTTTAACATATGTAAACTCTTGTTTTCGCCTTTTCATCAGTCCATAAGCCAGTACTCGGGGCTATAACCAAGGGGTACTTCGAACCCTTTTTAATTCTTTTTTTTTTCTCACTGAGGAAGGAGACCCGGGGGAATCCTCAAAACGATCGTATGTGATTTTTTTTTTTTTTTTTTTTTTTTTTGCGTCTTGTTTGTACGTGTTTGTGCATTAAATCGTTGTTAAAGATTTTAGCTTTTGTATTAAAATTCGCACAAAGTGTTCGATTTACACTTATATATATATATATATACATATTACCATAAATTGCAAATTTTAAGTGGTTCTTTTATTCTTTGCGTGCGCGTTTTCTAAAACGTAAAAGTTTTGATGAAAGAAAAATATTATTCAGTTTTCAAATAATGCATATTACTTCTTAAGTGAAGGAATTTCAATTTATATAAAGCTTAATAAAAAAATTTATTGAATTTGTCTCGTTTATATTTACAATACAAGTTTCAGTGTTAAAAAAAATACTAACTAATAAATTTATAGAAAACAATGCAGAATCATAAGAATAATATTAAATAACTTTTATTTCGTTTTACATGTTTCAGCAGAATTTTTTATAGGAATAAATCCTTAAAAAAATAAAAATTAACCAAGTTAAATTTAAGGAAACAAAACCCAACTTCGTAAAAAGTGAACAAATTAATTATTTCTCATCAATGTGAAACTATTTTTTATATCACTTATAATTTTTTTCTATTTACTTTTATTGATGACTTTTAAGTTGTGTTTAATTATTAGTTCCTATCTATAAACACTGTTTTGATGAGGCCTATATATGTCTATGATGAATAGAGTTGCAGTAAAGCTAGAGATCCTACCTACACATTTTCTAGGTTGTGTAATAGTTAAGCGGAGCTTCTGACTGTAAAATAGTCAATGAAACATCGTCTTCATTTTGAAAGTCCTATCCAATGATATGCCACTCAATAGGGTGCACAATTTATATCGTCTCTACCGCCCTTTTGTATTTATAAAACAAAATCTAGCCTATAACCATCGGACGACTAAGAATAATCGATATAGACCTCATTCATTAAAATCCATCCAGCCGTTAGGATGTTTCAAGGGTTTAAAGAAATCCACATATCCAGATACGCGTGAAACACATAACCTTTCTTGGCAGTCGGGTAAAAAATTAACGCATGATATACTTGTACCCTTTTTTATGCTTAAAAAATAGCCTTGATAAACTACTTAAAACAATTTTTGATTTTAAACTGTTTGATAAAATGCTCAAAATAAAATTTCCTTGTGAATTATTATTATTTAATGAAAAAAATATATATATTAATAAAATTGCATAATAAAACCAGAGGTTGTACTTTCAAAATAGCATTGCAATCTTTTCGTAATATTTTTCTAAAGAATGGTTTAGGATCAGTATATTCGCAATTCGTATGCAATAATGCTAATTTTTAAGTGACAATATCAATTTTAAGATTGAGAACCGAAAACAACATATTTGAAATTAAAATTACACAATTTTTAATCTATCTAAATTTAGATTTTTAAAATAGAAAAATTTATTATAAATAATGCTCAAGAGTAAATGCATATATGCATATATATAATTTATTTTAAAAAAAATGTTTCTCTGTTATTTGATGCATATTACATTACATTATGTACATTATGTAGACCTTTATTATACCTTTTCAGACAATTACAATATTAATATCTCCCCGGAGAAAAAGCGACATTATTTCTCTAAAACATTTTCACTTTTTATTCGTTACTCTATCATTAGATGACTTGAGCAATCTGTAATTTGTAAGTTATATGTAGAATAAATGCCGAATTTATTAATACAAATGACATTATTCCTTCATTTCTTAAAAGTCATAAAAGTATGTTTTTAATACAGTAGATTTCCGATACAACGAACTCCAGGGGACCGCTAAAATATTTAGTTGTAATTTTTGTTGTTGTTGTTGTAACGGAATTAATCCTATTTATCTAATGAATTATATATAAACGCAAACTAATCATGCAAGATAAATTTACCTTTCGTTATAAAAGATTTAATGAAAGACTAGTTAAATTAACATAGAAAAAGTTAGTAAAATAAAATTTAATATTAAAAATACAAAATTACGAACTAAACTTTATTTAGCAACACATTATTAAAGAAAATCTGTGATATAGTTTGTACAAAGGAATGAGTGATTAATGATAACAAAAACGTGTGCAACAAATGAATCTGAGAAAATACGTCCTCTGGAACATTCTTTTGATGAAAAACAAAATCACGCTTTTTCTCCAATCATGTAAGAGCTCCCGAAGCGAAACTTTTGAATCATCAGTGATGACATAATCATGGTCATCACTGCTTTCGTAATATTGTCGGTCTAATGTACTTTTAATGGACAAAATGATATATTCACCGGACACTTCAGAGCATATTTAATATTGTCATCCGCAGATAAGAAATCATCCCAATATACCTGATCAGGGACTGATGTTAATTTTTTGGCAGCATTCCAAATTGTGTTTAACTCAGAGTATTCATCGAAATCTGAAATTTTCTGATTAATTTCTTCGGTCTCAGATAACCAAGCATGTTTCAATGGTTAGAAATTTTTTTCTGACTAATTTCTTGCCAGGAACCAGAGATCATTTCAAAAAAGAAAAAGAAAGAGCTCGATGAAGATTTTTCGTTGCAACGGAATTCCTAAAAAATGCACTTCGTTAAATCGGAAAATTAAATACATTAAGGTTTATGCAATTTGAAAAGGGGATTTGCCAAATTTCGTTGTAACAGGAATTTTCGTTGTAATGGAATTCGTTGTAAAGGAAATCTACTGTATATAACTTTTACTTTCCGTTGCAGCACGCACACTTATTTTCCTCTTTAGACACTATTTCATTCTTTGGAATATTGATTTACTTTTATTATTATGTTGCTACTTTAGACATTAACCGGTTAAACACCACGAAGTACCTCCGTAAGTCAGGAACCCTTCTACTTGAAATACCAGGCCGTATATGTGTATTTCGTCATTTTACGCCTATACAGAATTATTCTAAGCATTTTTTTGCGTCGCTAATTGCTATTGTAATCATGAAAGTTATTTACTTCGAACATTATATCTGTTTGTATAATATAAATAAACCTTTATTCTACTCCTCACATTGCCTTAAGTAAATAATTCGCATATAATTAAAAATAATGACAAAAGCTACTTTTGGCGAAATTTAATGTATCTGCTACTCAGCGTACTATCACTAAATTGAATATGGTGATTAAAGAGTTAACGGTTATTTAGATATAATTCGCGTTAACTCATTGCAATACACCTTGAATTTGCATTCATTGGTATAAATCTGATTTTTTTTATATATTAGACACATTGGGGAAGTAGATACGCATACCGTGTATTCTGGCGTATAACGCGTAATTTTAAATAAAAACAGTGCATGAAAAATAACAGGTAAATGTTATACGCTGAGTATAAAAATCAAGTTTACAAATTAAGTAAAGATAAAACATATTAACTTAGATTTTCAAAATCTCGAACAAGAAAATACCACGAAGTAAATAATTAAACAAGAGTACGAATTCAAGCATTTTGCGAGATACAAATGTGAAGTAAGTAGTATCATATGTTATAGCTTTAAATTTTCTCATTTAATTGTTCCAGCTAGTTATTACATTTTTAAATATTCTTTATATTTCCATGCTTTGCCTCTTATGAAAGTTATTTTGGCAAAAAAAAAAAATGGCGCACGTAATACGGCGCATGTACCTAAAAGTATAAAAATATAATCCCAAATCGTAGGTTCACGTTCTACGAATGAATTTTCAGTATGCATATTATATTTACGGGCAAGAAATTACAGACATTTAAATATTTATCTGGTACAATAACAGCATATTCTAAATATGATACTGGTCCATTTAAAAATAATCGAGAAAAATGTTCTTTCCATAATTCCTTTGGTTTCAGAATAATATTTTTCTATGTTTATTATTTAAGAACGACCAAATCTCTGCATAACGGTATTTTAATCTGTGTCTGCGGTTCACAAAGCTTCTCTTTTAAATTACTTTTTAATGACAGAAATTCTGCCATTAAAGAAGGCAGAAGTTTTAGAAATTGTAGCTGAAAAAGGACTATTAGGCAAAAAGATTGAAGACGCCATTCATTCGCTTTCAATTATTTTAAATATTATAACTAAAAATTTTTAATCATCATCCTGTAATTAAATCTTGCCCTTCTTGTGTTCTAACTTGTAAATTTAATATTTTCTGCTTGCTTTTATAATTATGCCAGTCAGGTATTTCTATATCATCTAAAATTCATATATATATATATATATATATATATTTAAGTGGATTAACCCTTTATGTACTGAATTATGCATTCATGAAAACTTTATCTTTTAAAGCATTTTTCGTGAATTTATGAAAATACATTAAAAGATTTACATAATCATTTAATAGATTTTAGGAGGATTTTAGAAGGATTAATTAAAAATGAATTTATAGGGATTTTGCGCAATATTTATAACCCCACTCAAATCTTTTATTTTAAATATTTTTCTTAGTATTTTGTAGAATTAGGAAATATACAAATATAATATACAAATATAAAAAATAAAATATTCTCACATTATAAATACAGAATTATTTCCGATTAACCCCCCCCCCCCCCCCCGCCAAGAAAGCTGAAAATATGCAGAGGCAAAATAAATCCTCCTTTAAAAAATATTTTTGTTTCGTGCATTCAGTGCTTTTAGAACAAGTTAAATTAATGCATCTATAACTTATTTTAAACTGTATAACTACTAATTGATGTATTAAATGAATTTTATGAAAAGTTATTTTAATGATACTTATAGTAAGTACCATTAAAATAACTTACTATAAGATATTTTAATGTAAGTTATAACTTACTATAAGTTATTTTAATGTAAGTTATAACTTACTATAAGTTATTTTAATGTAAGTTATAACTTACTATAAGTTATTTTACCGCCCTTGAAGGGCGGTGATGCCGCTATGACATCACATAATACTAATACCTAATTGCCACATTGGCACCCGAATTTTTAAATGAGAATGTCACTTTTATTAAGTAATCGAAAATATACGTTTATTTGATTACAAATAAATTTTCTTGGAAATACTGCTGTCATTCAATTATTTCAGCATTTTACGAATACAAGTACCTTGCTCTGAAATGAATAAGCACTTTTTTTGAAGTAGTGAAAATATTTTTTCAGCTAATGATATAGATAATTTTTATATTAATATGGATTATTTGGGGTTTTAGAATAGAAACTTTATGTGGAAAAAACGTGGGTATTTTCTGTCATTGGAATTTTGTACGCAAAAAAGAAAATGGGATTTTAAATCTGGAGAAAAAGCGAAAAAGATGAAAACCGTCTTCCAAAATATAATTTTTAGAGAAAAAGAAATATTATTATCTTTCAGAACCAAATAAATAGCCAGTACCGCGAGCGTATTTTCGTTATATTTACGTCCATGAAGCCAGTAAGGGTGTTTTAAAATGTAAGAAAAACCGTATGGTTGAAAATGAGCCGAAAAACAAGAAAATCAAAATGGATTTTATTCCTTTATTATTTTATCATGTAACTATACGGAGATCCGGCGATCGCAATTTCAAAATGAAAAATAAATGAAAGTTATCCCTTAATGAAAGCTTTAACGACGAAGATCCGAAGATACGAGTCACAATCGGCAGAACGAGATGAGCTCGTCATTTTCTATATTTATTAAGGTTTTTTTTTTTTAATAATATCTGGTATAATGATAAAAAAATGAATAATCTGAGCCTCAGGTGCATGTTCATCTATCCTCATAGAAATATTTTGACGTCTACTTCTCCAAACTTTCTCTAGTCATCGCCAACAGATACATGCATATAATTTTTATATTAATATGGATTTTTTGGGGTTTTATAAGAAATATAAAAGCATCATTTTCGAAATACACTTTTAAAGATATCTCCAACTACATTTTACACTTCTGTGTAAAACAAATTATCGAAAATAAAACAGTTTATCATGTTTATTTCATAAACTCAGGTTTATATTCTAAAAATGTATAATTCTTAATCAGAATCAAATGTTCTAAAATATAGAATAAATATTGAAATATTTTTTTATTATAATTTATCTTTAAAAGGCAATATATAAAAATAATTATTATGAACAGGAAAATATTTCTTGCCATAAGATTAAAGATAAATATATATATATATATATAACCACTTTCTGGGTGGCTAATATGAGACGACTATGGGAATAAAGTCTGAGCCCATTATATTTCAGTTGTTTTAAGCACCAAAGATAAGAGAAAACTTTCACAATTCTGTTCAGGGTGTAATGTTTCATCTGAATCATTTAAATACTTTACATCCTTTATTGTTACTAAATTTTGCCCAATCTTTCATATATCCACCTGAATTTTCAAGAAAAGTGACTTAAATAAACTCATTCTTTAATTACTTGGTAATTTAGTGTAAAAAATCAACTTATCTGCAAAACTTAAACTAAAATGTCCCTTTTTGAGACATTACTACAGTTAACAAACAGGTAGAAATAATGAGAAATTTTTTCTAATAGATAACAATAATTACAGACCATTTAACGAAGCATCAGTGCATCTGTTACAAATCTGTTACACATCTGGTACAAATGTGATTTTTTAGCTCGTACCAAACATTGACTTTTGGGCCGTTTCTTTGCATTGAGCCTCAAATTTCGACACCAAAATATTACAATTGTGCTTAATAACTCTGTTGAAAACACGAATCGTTCCCTCATCAGAATCAATAACCCGCTTGAAAAGTCCATGTTCATTTTCGACGCGCGATACCATCTTCATAGCTAACACTACACCCAAAAGGCCATTGTTGGTTGCAGATTTTACACAAACAGCATTTGTGCGCATAGAGTGTCAATATTTGATGCAGAATATTTGGATATATCTCCGACACGTAGCTATTCCAATCGATTTGGAAGGGCTTCGAACGAAGGTTTGCCTTACCTATTCCAAGCTTCCAATCGAAACTGCATGTCGAATACTTTTTGCTCTTTTCAGTACGTTTCAGGTTTCAAGAAACGTTTTTGTCCGCTTATTAATTCTTTTGGCATCGCGTGGATATCTTTTGTACATTGTTCTGAACATTCTTTGCACAGCAATTTCGGATTTATTTTCAGCATACAAAGCAGAACAATTTATGATTTATCATGCGATATTGCCATGTTTCCCTTTGTCTTTCCACAATAGCAGCAGACATGTCGCAGCATTAACCCCTTCGGCCCTGATTTAATTTGGAAACAGATAAAAAATAAATTGCAGGTTAAATAATCTTGAATAGACATAAATAACTATAATATGAAGTATTATATCATTTCGATAATTAGTAAGCTAATTAAAAACTGTTCTAATAATAGGACACCAGGGCTTAAATTACGCAAAAGTAGCAATTTTATTTTCTGTGCTCATTTACAATTATGTAAGATATAAAGGATATGAGAATGAATAAAATGAGTTTAAATCATATGCAATCCTATAAAACAATTTCTCTGTGCGTGAAAACATAAAAATGCTTGATATTTTTCACAAAACATGTACTTTTATATGTGCAAACTTTCTTTTTGCATCTCTGTTGCTTTTCACTCCTTTCAATCATATGGTTCATTCCATCAAATCTAATATCTTTAGAAGGTCTAACAGCAGTATTCATTTTATTCTTTGACAAAACAGAGCTTCTTGGTGACTGCCTTCCACGTTTGATTCGGATTAGCGACTGGTTTATTGAGTGACAGAGCTTCTGCTATTCCAAATGTGAAATCCAATAAATCCATTTGATCTTGAAAAGGAACTTCCAAGCATTTTGCCTCATTTTTATACTCTAACCAGAATTTATAATGGCCATGATAATGGCTGAAATAATGAGATATTACTCGAAGTGTCCATTTTTTACACTTTATAGCAGTTCGATTCAATGAAGGTAAAAAATCATGTTTGTCAACCCCCCCCCCAAGCCTTTATTGTAGAACTTCACAACCTCTGCCCTATATACATAAATATAAGGGGAATAATCATTTTTGCTCCATCTTTTAACAATAGCCTTCTCATTATCTGACAGAAATGTAGATGCTTGTGTCACAACTTTATTGTCATACCACTTTACAACAACGGTTTTACCATATTTGCTGGCACAAGTGTCACATGTACCGCATCCATATTTTTTTTAAATTCTGCATCACTGATTAATGGGCAGTTTGTCGGCCTATTTTTGCGCACAAAGTTGGCAGAAATAAAATCAAGACACTGGTGCTTGAAAAGCATCGTATGTGTCTTAAAGAGAATTGGCTCAAGATATCTCACATAACTTTTGTGTCCGTTCATAAAGATATGACCACTATTTTGCATTTGAAACGCATCACCACAGGACTGATTTCGAAAGAGCTCAATTTTCTCTTATTGTTCTGCAAGAATGTTTGACAAAAAACGCAACTAATGTCACCAACCAAGGACCGAACACGCCTGGTATGGGCTCGAGTGACATTTTTCTGTTCCCGAAGCTAAATTTATCACTTCCAGGAAAATGTTTTGAGTCAATTGAGGCCATAACAGAAAATTTGCAGAAGGAACTAAAGGCCATACCTCAATTTACCTACCTAAAATGTATGTAAGATTGGGAACTGTGCTGGCATAGTTGCATTGAACTCAGTACGTTCTACTTCGAAGATGGCAAAATAAATTTTGATGAAAAAATATATTTTGTGTATTTATATAGCAATTCTGGGTACTTTTTACACACACTTTGTAGCCCTAAGGCCTCATATCCTAGTCCTAGAACAGATGTTTGATTCTTAGTTATGATGTGATTTTTCATTATTTTCTAAGTTAGATGACTAATCTAGATAGCAAAGTTCTTACTTTATAAAATATAATTAACAAAACGTCTCTAAATTATTATTAGTATTTTTTTAAGCTTGTTTTGTTTACTTATGTTTTGCCCTTAAACTGGTAGAAGCCTCCATTTTACTGCCAACTGAAGCATGTGCTCTCATGTGTAATCACAAATAAGAATAAATTGTTAATCTGCAATATATTATTTGTAGGACACTGGGTTTTCAACTTAAAATTCTAAAAAAAAACGAATAATTTAGAGCAATGTAAAGATGTGTTCTAATAGTAGGACGGCATGGCCGAATGAATTGACAGAGTATGTTTTTACCAAATTTTGAACTTTTGGGTGCCATATTCTTAAAATATTCTAATGTAATTCGACATTCCTATCCTACGTCAGAAATATTTTTTAATGGATGTTTTAAGTTAGGGCATTTGATTCGGACACTCTCTATATTTTTATGACGATTTAATAGTGAATTTACAATGATATTATACTTTTTATGTATAAAAAAAAATCTGCGATCATCACCAGCATTCATTATTCTTTAAATACTTATACAGCCCAGAAAATTGTAAGTATTTTTTCTATTTTTTATGTATTTCTATGGAAATGCTTCTATGGAAATGCAATAGGACTATTTAAGCAGTCGTTGATATAGTCTTATTACTTTTTTTAACACATTGTTTGCGGGACATGTACTAGTACGTTTTTGTGGGTTGGGGACAGAAATTATTACTGGTACCGGAAATTTTGTACGGACGAAAAAAAGAATATGTTATCCAAGAATGCTTGCTTCTTATTGGTTGAAAGTAGGTTTTAATTTACAGTGGCGTTTGTGAACGCAAATTTAGTGCTCATTTTCGAAGAAATTGCCCGAATACAATGCGTTAAAGAAATGTTACTAATGTACAAGGTGATGTAATCCACATGAAACTTCCTTGATTTAAAATGTTAATTATACGGAAACTATGCTTTCTAGATATTTGCGGTTTTCAGTATCTTGAATAGCAACCCAACGAATTTATTTTGTTTCATTTTTTCGAAAACTGTTAATTTTTATTGTATGCTTTTTTGATGTGTCAAATAGCTGTCATTCTTTTATTGCAGGTCGAGCAGAGATGACAACAGCGCAAGAGAGAACCCAGTATGTGATATGTTCCGCTGAAACGAAATCATCGATTACCGTCCAAAAGACTTTCCAAAGAACATACAAACGGAAAAACCAGACGTAAAACAATTAAAGCATATTTTGACAAGTTTCTAGCCACTGGTAGTGTCAACCGAGAGGATGGTTAGGTGAATCGACCAACGTGTGCGGAAAGAGTTCTCGAAATGAGGAAGTCTTTCAATACAAGCCCACTACAGTCAATTCTTAGAGCGTCATAGGAAGTGAACATTTCGGTCAACAGCCTGTAAGTTGCTGCATAAAAGACTCTAAATCCCGAAAACCTACAAAAACGCAAAAATTTTGCCACTGAGATCCTGGATCGGATTGAGATACTCCCAGATAATGTGATATTCAGTGACGAATGAATATTTCACCTATCTACAATCGCTTATCGTCACGACGTTTGTATTTGGGGTTTAGAACAACCTAACGTTGTTCGGGAACATGTCAGGAACAGTGACAAAGCTAATGTGTGGTAAGGTTTGATGCGTGACAGAATCATCGCACCATTTTTCTTCAAGGAAATTTCCCATTTATATTGACATGCTGGAACAGTCTATTTTTCCTCAGCTACTCCTTTTAAAGCCAGTTGCGATAATCCAGGAGCATGGTGTCACACAGTACTGGAGTTCAGACATTCGAAGTTCTTTAAATTAAACATTTTCACAGCGATGGATAGGAGAAGATGCACTGCTTTTCCAACTCGATTTCCAGATATAACTCCTCTGGATTTCTTCCTGTTGGGGTTTGCCCGTGGTTTTCATCTCCGCAATGAAATTGTTGTAACCACCGATTCAACCACACCTGACGATTGTTTAATATCGTTTGGTTGTGAATTGTTTTATATTATTAAATGTTTTATAAAGTGTTTTATTAATTATGTTATTCCTTTAAATTTAAACAATTATATTGAAACAAATAACAAACCACAGCTTATTAAAGCACTTTTGAACAATATTGGTTGAAAAGATTTTAAACTATGTGCATTAAACGAATTTTAAATAATTATGAAATTCTCTATTACCTAAATTTTGTACTATATGTAACAACTTGTACTGATAAATTTTTATCCAACATTGACATTAGTGATTGCGGAAGCAAATCTTATCTAACATAGCAGTCTCTGTTATTTCGACAACATAATTTTTCAGAAGTTTCAGACAAAAGTTTCACACATCAAAACTTATGTATGGCACGCAAACGCCTTTATGTTTTCCAATCAGTATTGCCAATGAGCTACTTTTTTAAAAATTAAGATTTCTTGACACTTTTTTGAAATGCTGAAATTCCCCTTGTTTTCGCCCTAATTAATAAGTCATTAAATAAGGAGAATTTTACTGTTTCAAAAAATTGGTGCCAACCAAGAAATCTGAATTTTAAAAAAGTAGTCCACTGGCAATACTGTTTTCAATTACAATACTGAAAGAGCTTTTGAATCAATGAAAAACAAAATGCATGCCTGTGTATGGTTTGACATTAAGAGGAATCATTCTATTTTTTATGTAAAATGCATGCTTTCAAGACAATAAAACATCGCGCTACTCCCGTCGCTCTTTTGGTCACAGATTGCATTGATTTCCAGATCTGTCTCAATCTCAATTTCCTTAGGGGAGACTAGAGAGGGTTGACCATAGGAGAGGCTTGACCCACCCATCACTTTTCATTTTAAAAAGAATTTCAGAGTTTTATCAATAGGTGTCAAACAAAGCTACTGGAATGCTTTTACAACAGTCTTTGTTTCATACAGATAATCAAAATATGTGTGGGAAAAATCAATTGTGAAGCGTTTTCGACCTAAAAGTTATGTTTTTTAAAAATACTATGTAAGCTTTTTAAAGATAAAATATATCATAGATATTTATGCAAGTAGGTTTTAAGTAATGCAGAAATATTGAGCTTTTATTCCAAGCATAAAGATTATACAGTAAATTTGGCTTATCATAACACTGTGCTATTCTGTAGAAAAAGACTATGTGGGGAGGCTTGAGCAAGTCAATGTGAGGGAGTGTTGACCAGATGCTCAAGGCTCTCTAAACCCCTTAACGGTCGCATTAAATTAGGTTTAAAAATTCAAATTGCTTATTGTCACCACTTTTTTGGAAAAAGAAATATTCACCATTTCTTTCTTTCTAACCGATGACCAGGCCCCTACCTGCCGGGTTACCCCAGCTTAACGGGTTTAGTACCTGGCATCGGGGCGAAAGCCCGCCTAATCGCCGCGAAGCGGCAATAAACCTGACACCATTGCCTCGATCGTCATCCTATCTGCAGTGCCTACTGCTCGTTTGTGTATACTTTGTTATGCCGGTTACTTAACGTTATATCCTGATGTTTGGCACCTGCATGTTGTCTCGTACTCATGTTAGTCTCGTAATTTAGAACCTTGATTAGATGATGAGACCTTCACCTGGCAAGGCACCTCCAGAGGTATAATTCACAGGTAACTTGGAGGACTTTGCACCCACGACGGATTTCACATGCACCAGGCGTCATTAGCGTACATGGCGGATTATAGCCAGCAGTAGGCCTCGATCCCGCGGCCTTAGCTGCGGATTCGATGCTCTGCCAACTGGGCTACCGCTGCCCGAACTACTTCTGACCTGGGGTTTAGAAGCCGAATTGTTGGTCCAGACTTGTCGTAAGAAAATTAATTTTGGAGGGGGGTGGGGAGGGAAAAAAAGGAGCGCCGCAGATAGACAAGTTGGACTGAAAGTTAACTTTGGGCCGAAATGCTAGGCAAACATAACGATGCAGGGGGATGAGACTTCGCCTATCTACCGTAACACACCGCGTAGAAACTGACTCCGTAGACTTCCCACTGGAGAGGGTCCGGTAGATTGTGCAGGCTATAGCCTATGTGCAACTACGAATAATAAAGAGGCGGTAGTAAAAAAAACTGAAAGGGAAAGGGGTTAGCTTGTACATGTTATGATACTTAAAATTTACTTATAGCTATTTACTTAACTATCATTTATTATATATATTGTTTTAATATTATCCTATAGCACTAGGTGACATTAAACTAACTAGAGTAATTTACTTTAGATTACTCAAATATTGCCTGGCTATTTAAAATGAATTTATTTCTAATATTAGAATCAGAATTTTATTTATTAATTATTATTATTATTTTTATATTATCTTATGGCAAGTTAACTATGAATTGGCATACTATTACTTATCTAGGAGGGAATTTATAGGAGACTAACGAGCTGACCTAGTGAGATTAATATACTAATTTCTAATTCAGCTAACTGCTTGAGGTTGTAACTTAGACATAAGCTATGGGGGTTGGGTTTGACCTAAATTAACATTTAATTTTAATAATTCATTATATTTGTCTAGTATAATATACTTAACTCACCCAGTGGACTTGTTCTTCTGAGGAGGAGGTTTCCTTGTCTTGGTAGTTGGTCACTGTCGTGGTGGTTGTCTTTTTAATATTTTGACATATTCTTGTGGGTCTTTTCTTTTTCCTTGATTAGATATATGCTTCTCACATACCGTGAGATGCTTGTCTCTATCGTAGGTTGTTTTTCTTTATGACTCTATTAATGGTGGATGTCTAAATTTGAGGTTTTGTCACTTTGCGAACTTGCCGCTGATGGGTTGACGACATGTGGTCTTTAATTTGTGACCCTTTGAGTTGGCTTTGATCACTTAACAGGCTCATTTTCCTTTGTTTTTATTTTGCCTTGATACGTGAATGCGCACATGGCGATCAGTGCATTTAAATGGAAAAAAGTTACTATCATCTTTCCAATTTTCATTTCACTATTTTTTTTCTTGCAGTGGATACTATAGAAATTTTCCACATCTTTAATCACCCCTGTTTACTGTTGTAGCTTTACAGAATAAATTTGCATTATTTTTATATATAATGCAAATACATCTGATCCACTGAGGATCCATCTGATCCATCTGATCGGTCTGATCCACTGAGAAAAGTATGACCCCATACATTTTCCTCCGCTAGGTTGTAATCTTCGTTTTATTCGTTTTTCAAAAAATAATGTCAGTTAACCGCGACCGTAAAATATTTTTTAACCCACCAAAAAAGCGATTCTGTGATGATTATCTAACGTGCTACGTGCTACGGAACGGAAAGTAAAGTGTTATTGTGTTTTGAAGTGCATTATATCTTTTCCCCGTAAAATTACGGACTGCACTAAATGATGGGCATGGTCATTTTTTTTTACGGGGTATGACTGGAATCCCTGCTGCCTGCCTCTCTCCGTAATTTTACAGGGATATTGTTAGATACTTAGGGTAAAATCAAAAACCACCAAATACAGTACGACACCATACATCTTACTCCGCTAGTGTGTACACGTTGATACAAAATGATAGGCACGGATTGATTTTTTTTTTTTTTTTTTTACGGGGTATGACTGGAATCTCTGCTGCTAGCCTCTGCCCGTAAGTAATTTTAACAGTGCACTGTCTGATATTATCCCCATACGCTTGCCTCACATTATTCCCCACTGCTCTTTTGTTTTTAACTCGGACTATATTAATATTATGTAACTTATTAAATATATTATATAGTCCGACTATATTAAACTTGGACTATATTGCTTTTTCAAGATTGTAAATGCTAGAAGCTTCATCATTACTTAGAGAATGAATGCCAATTAGAACTCTTTACCTATAATATTACTTAACCTTTGTACTATAAAAATTTTTATGTCTGACAGAAAAGTTTTTCTCATTGAAAATGGTAAGGTTGTGGAATGTGTATTAGCGGTATTTGTTTCGGGTGTTTCATACTTGCCCCAATTGACAGTACATATTTTGTCTAATTTACGCATGGCGATTCACCTTATTTAATGACAGGTAAAACGATACCATAATAAAGCCAATTACACTATTTTATAAAAATGGTGGGAATAATGAAATCTGAATAAAAAACACAGTCCGTGAATATCACGGAAGCAAGAATTAAGGAGTAAAATAAGTGGTTTTGGAAATATATTTTTTATACACTGTGCATAATGTAAGGTTAATGGTTATATATAAAAATAATGCAAATTTATTCTGTAAAGCTACAACAGCAAACAGGGGTGATTAAAGATGTGGAAAATTTCTATAGTATCCACTGCAAGAAAAAAAAAATAGTGAAATGAAAATTGGAAAGATGATAGTAACTTTTTTCCATTTAAATGCACTTACAATAGGTAAACAGAAACAGTCGAAAAGACTAGAAAGGTATAGAAAGTATGAAAGCAGCAGTCCTAATGCTTCAGGGGCAGTGGTATGCTTATGAAACCTCTTAATTTTAATTTCCAAACGCCACAATGGGACGAGAATTTTGCTACAATATTTTTTATTTTATATGTATGAGAAATATAACATTTTACTTATTTGCAAATAAATTTGTTCGTAAATTCCGGTGGCAGTTATTTATATCGATACTTTAAAACTGAAAGTACTTTGGCCCTGAAAAGGAGAAAAGATGTTAATGATAAGTGGTCATGCAGCTGCAAAAAGCAAAAAGCAAAAAAAAAAAAAAAAAAAAAAAAAAAAAAAATTGCTTATTGAAAAACTTTATTGATTGAACTTGATTGAAAAACTTTAGGAAGGAATGCAGACAAATTTCATCAGGAGGTTTAGAGTGAGATGAAGCCTAACTAGGTGACAGCTAGAGTTGTCAGGTCGAGTGTCACAAAAAATAGGACAAGCAGACAAAAAAAGCGGAACCCTGGTTCCTAAATCCTTACATAATAATATATTAAACTCTATGAAAACGGAACCTTTCTCAAACGGCATGCTGTCTTAAAGGGTAAAATTTCATTTTCCTTGATGTACAATTATATCTGCTCAGAGAAAATCCTGTTTAAAACAAAACAAAAAAAAAAAAATCTCCTCTGACTTGCGATTGCGTCTAAACAGGTTTGTTTTACGCATCATATTTTGAAAAATATATTTTTTTTATAGTAATTAAATCAAGTAGCATAAAGCTATTCAAAAACCGTCAATTTTTATCATATTTCCCAAACTTTAAGTGCGATGCGCGACCTAAAGATATTAACCTATTTCAAAAATATTTTTTGCGTTATTCTCCCAATTACAAAATGCAACTTTTCCGCAGTATTAGAAGTTGATATGAAATGCTTTTACATACGCTTTTTATATACGCCTTTTTCAACACATCCTACTGGACACTGTGAGAGCTACGAAAGGAGTCACTATCGAGGTGTATACATACACAAATCTTTTACTTTTTATTTCACTTTCCTGTATAAAAGTAAGCGGATAAATCAACTAGCTAACATTTCATATCAGTTGATTAAAAATCGATAATAGACGTTTAATAATATACCATTAAGATTTTTTTTAAAAAGAAATTAAAATACATTACTGACATATTAAAACTTACGAGAAATAAAGTTTAAGAAATTTTAGTTTTCTCAGTGGTGGATGTTTCAAGTTCTGTGATAAAATAATATTGTCGTAACTCAAGTACTCTCTCATATTAGCAAAATATACCACTTCATATTAGCCCCATACACACTGTCAGAAAAAACTGTAAATTTATGGGACTTTGCTGTTAAATTTTCACGGGCAACAGCCTTAATTGAGAAAAAACGGTCTGATCCACTGAGAAAAGTACGACCCATACATTTTCCTCCACTAGGGTGTAACCCTTCATTTTAGTGGTTTTTGAAAAAATAATGTCAGTTAACCGCGACCGTAAAATATTTTTTAACCCACAAAAAAGCGATTCTGTGATGGTTATCTAACGTGCTACGTGCTACGAAACGGTAAGTAAAGTGTTATTGTGTTTTGAAGTGCATTATATCTTTTCCCCGTAAAATTACGGACTGCACAAAATGATGGACATGGTCTTTTTTTTTTTTTTTTTTTTTTTTTTTTTTTTTTTTTTCTTTTTTACGGGGTATGACTGGAATCTATGCTGCCTGCCTCTCTCCGTAATTTTACAGGGATATTGTTAGATACTTAGGGTAAAATCAAAAACCACCAAGTACAGTACGACACCATACATTTTACTCCGCTAGTGTGTACACGTTGATAAAAAATGATGGGCACGGATTGATTTTTTTTACGGGGTATGACTGGAATCTCTGCTGCCAGCCTCTGCCCGTAAGTATTTTTAACAGTGCACTGTCTGATACTATCCCCATACGCTTGCCTCATATTATCTCCCAGTGCTCATTTGTTTTTAACTCGGACTATATTAATATTATGTAACTTATTAAATATATTATATAGCTCGACTATATTAAACTCGGACTATATTGCTTTTTCAAGATTGTAAATGCTAGAAGCTTCATCATTACTTAGAGAATGAATGTCAATTAGAACTCTTTACCTATAATATTACTTAACCTTTGTAGTATAAAAAATTTTATGTCTGACAGAAAAGTTTTTCTCATTGAAAATGGTAAGGGTGTGGAATGTGTATTAGCGGTATTTGTTTCGGGTGTTTCATACTTGCCCCAATTGACAGTACATATTTTGTCTAATTTACGCTATTCATAGTATATTATTCATATATTCGTAACTGGAGTGGACAGCTTGCAAACCTGAAAATCGTGCTGATGAAATTAAGTTTTTCATGAATAACGATTTAAAAAGAAGTACTATATAAAAATAATACTTCTTAACACAAAATCTTTAATTGCGCAGGGTGTCTACAATATTGTTGGCCAAAAAGAATGATTTATTGAATGGAATTGACAGGAAAAAATTAAAGTACATATCGTTGTAAGATAGAAAAATAGAAAAATAGTCCGTTATCACAAATGTACGATGTGACTTCCTGACGTGACTCTGCAAATGTACAACATTTCGCTTCTTCAGCACCGTTTTACGTCTCCATTATCGTAATGCCGAATAAGAATGATTACAGCTTGCTAAGCGATAGCGTCAGTTATGACACCCAATGCCAGCTATGAAAAAAACTTTGGCAACATTACTACTTTAAACTAAATAATTTCATTAAATATTTCGGAAGTTCATAACTTACGAATTTGCCCAAGTAATTTGCAGACACCCTTTATTTATTGCTAAATCAAATATTGCATTATAAATAACGACTGACGCATATACCGGGTGTCCCAAAAATGACTGATGGATTTTAAAATTCAATAACTTGCAAACGGTGACAGATATTTTAAAAAATTCTTGCAGGGGGGTTATACATGATGTCAGGAGATTTTTTACTGTGATTCTTGATTTGAATTTGAATTTCAAACAATAGATGGCGCTGAGAGCAATAGGTGCTCAATCCAGATCCGATTTTTGGTACTTCGGGATCCATTAAATAAATTTTAATCTCCTATTTCCGCATGGAAGAAGAGAGAGGCTGAAAAATCGAGTCTGGATTTAACAGTTAATCCATGCAGCGCCATCTATCGATACTATTTGTACCTAAAACTGGGAATCGCAGCATAAAATTTCCTGACATCTTACATAATACTTCTGCAAGATTTTTTTTAAATATCTGTCACCGTTTGCAAATTATTGAATTTTAAAATCCATCATTCATTTCTGGAACATCCGGTATACACTGTAGCAATATCTACCTACTGAAGACCGCTGCGAAGAGTTAGTTTTAAAGTGGCGAGAGCGAAGCGAACCCCAGCTTATGTAATATTCTCGCCGGTGATCGGAGGACAGATCCTTGCCACATATACGCCCATATTAGCCCAAATGCGTAATGCATATCTCAATTACGGAATAGGTTTCCACCTGGTATCGTCATTTTCTTATCTTGATCCACCTCCAAAAAAAAAAAAAAAAAAAAAAAAAAAACGGATACCATATTGTCTCTACCTTCTTTAGTTTTATGTTTGTGTTTAATACACATTATAATCGATGGGATATTGGGTTTATTGTCAGTTTTGATTGGATACAAATGAAACATCAGTCATTCTTCGGCTAGCTGAGTTTCATTATAACCTTAACTATTTATAAGAATAATTTCCTTTCTTTTATTATCTTATTCGTCGCTCTAAAGTCTATGTATACTGTAGGACAGTTTGGCTCTATTACGGAAGATTGTTGCCTAAAGGACTACCATTAGAACTTTGGTTTGTGATTTCAAAAACTGGGAAAAAAAGTCCTTCCGGCCAGTGCCTGGAGGAAGAGGTAGCTTTCATATTCCTTATTTTAAAAAAGCCAACTTATATTATTCAAACACACGAAGATCAATTAAGTGGAAACCGAATGTAGGAGATTCAATACTAATTTTTATCAATACTAAATCATTTTGAATGAGAATTTCGCAAAATTAGTCAGCTTTATCCAAGCTGCTTTTATTTAAAGTAACTTATATTTCGCTGCCAAATTCGGCGATTTCTTAAAGTGCTTGCCATTTTAAGACAACATGGTGGATGAGGCTAACCGTGAATTTGGTCGAGACCTTAGTAATTGCTGTGCACATGCTCACTCACATCGGAATCGGTTGATACATACGAGTGCTGTCGCAGGCAAAAATCAGATTTTTCAAAATGTCACCCACGTTAGAAATTGAAACTGCTATATCTGAGCAATTTCTTAAGATAAAGACAAACAAAAAATGCTCCTGAATCCTTATGTCAAGGTCAAATACTTAAGAAAGAAACCTTTTTCAATTTCTAATTTTTTTGCCCCTCACTTTAAATATATATATTTTTAATTTAATGGCCGCTATTTTGAAACAAGATGGCTGATGAAGCTGGCCAGCGAACTTGGTCCAGATATTGATGTATACTATCCACATGCCTTCTTCCATCGAAATAGGCGAATACGTGTGGTATCGCGAGACAAATACAAGATCGTTTCAAAGTATTAGCCATGATAGAAATTCAAAGTGCTATAGTTCAACCACTTTTTAAGATATAAACAAAAGAACAAATTTTCAGAAACAAAAACTGCTCCAGAATGTTTGTATCAAGGCCAAACACATAAAAAAAATCTTTTTCATTTTCCAATTTTTTAATACCCCATTTTAAATTTTAAATTACATTTTTTTTAAAAATGGCAACCCTTTTGAAACAAGATGGCGAATGAAGCTGGCCAACAAACTCGGTCGAAACATTGGTATGTACTATGTACAGACCAAGTTACATTCAAATCGGTTCATAATAAAATACGCCTGCTATCGCGTGACAAAAATCAGGGCGTTTCAAAATGCCAGCCACGCTAGAAATTCAAAATGCTATAACTCAGCCATTTTTTAAGATATAGACGAAACAAAAACTGCTCCCGAATCTTTTTATCGAGGTCAAACACATAAGAAAAAAATATTTTTTCAATTTTCAATTTGTTGGTACCACATTTCAAATTTAAATTTTTCTTAAAATTTTAAATGGCCGCCATTTTTAAACAAAATGGCGGATGAAGCTGGCCAAAGAACTCGATCGAGACATTGGTCTGTACTATGTATAAACGAAGTTACATCCAAATCGGTTCATAAATACGCCTTTTATCGCGTGACAAAATTCAGGACGTTTCAAAATGTCAGCTTCGCTAGAAATTCAAAATGCTATAACTCAGCCATTTTTTAAGATATAGACGAAACAAAAACTGCTACGGAGTCTTTGTATAAAGGTCAAATACATAAGAAAAAATATTTTTCCATTTTCAATTTTTTGGTACCACATTTTAAATTTTAAATTTTTTTAAAATTTTTAAATGGCCGCCATTTTGAAACAAAATGGCGGATGAAGCTGGCCAACGAACTCGGTCGAGACATTGGTATGTACTATGTACACACCGAATTACATCCAAATCGGTTCATAAATACGAGAGTTACAGTGTGACATAGGTCAGATATATATATATATATATATATATATATATATAAAAATTTTGAACGGAGGGTGGTTTCGGGGTCTGGGGGTCATGATCGATGAAAATATACCAAATTTTTTTGAAATCGCTTTCCTCCGAACGGCTGCAATAGGTAGCTGTTTGTAAAGAAAGCTACCTAATATTATCTCTATGTTAGTGATATCTATATTTGTGGTAAATGACACTGCAATTGACCTATTAGCGAGAAATAATTTTCATTTTATAATCATATGAGTGGATATATAGTGTTCATCTTCGTCTTTCGGCAATTTATTACATTAATTATAATATTTTCAACTCATTTTCAGAATGATTTTTTTTTCAATATAACATTGCGTGGATCGGAACAAACGTGAAATAAATAAATGTGATTTAGGACTGTGGAAAATTTTACATTTTACAACCCATTTGTGTCTGAATTTTTGTTTTCTCAAATTAGCTTGTAAAATCAGTTTAAAATGTTGCAAAATGAATTTGAAAAATACCAAAAAAATTAAGTTACAAAATTTTGTATATATTTGATAAAATGTAAACGTAATAAATATGAGAGTATGCATAATATTTCTAATAATATCATATGCATACTTTTGTGTTTTGTCTAAATTTGTATAAAATAAGATTTTAAATTTTAACTTATATACAATAATTAGTATTTTTTGAACTTTAAAAAAATATAATTATTTCTGTACAGAGACTAATAACATTACATGTATTAGTAATGAAAATCTAATAAAAAACGTAATTAAGGATTAAAAACAATTTGTATCATAACCATCTTGAACAGAGCTTTGCATAAATAGTTGTTCCCTAAATAGCTAATTAAAAATATGTACCTATTCGTCCCTAGCGCACTATATTTTGAATGTTACAAAAATGCCTATTAAATAGGCTTGAGCATATAATTTTACAATTAAAAAAAGAATCAAGGAAGTCTACAAGCTAAGATTATGTCTTATTTATTTGGATTCTTGGTAGAAAAAAAAAAAAAAAAAAAATCAACTTACTTTTTACATTTCGCCATCTTGAAAAACGAAAAATCTCTAAACCCCGAAAAAAAGCCTTCATTTAAGCAAATAAATATTCATCTTGCATTGTCATCTGTCGGTAACAAATAAAGACATTTATAGATAATTACTTAATACAGTTTTCATGTTATAAAAAAGAAGCAATTTAAAAAATATATATATTAAAATTTGAAGAGTCCCACCTTTGGGACGCTAGGCATAGATGTTTTAAAATAATAATTAGGTTGTAATGAATTTCATTAAGGTCCCTTTCTTTCCCTTGGTTAAAAAAAATATTCCAATTTAACAATACTACATTACACAATTAACAACATTAACAGTACTACAATAGTCTTATTCATCTAACTAATGTGTTTGCGACAATATTTAATTATCATTTAGAAAAACAAATCCTGTCTTTAACAGTAATTTTTATTTTTATTTAAAAGTAAACATAACATACTGATTCGTTTCAATTATATTTACAGACATGATTTTACAGTTACAATCCATTAAAAGCAACAATATTTTCGGTTGCATAAATGAAGATATTCCGAACTAACTTCAGCTGTTTGTGTTTAATGACCCAGAAAAAACTATTCAATGAATATGAAGAACTCGTGTGGAACATCTGTTAAACTTAATGAGCGTATAACATATTATATTTATAGTCAAAGAACCATATAATACATGGACATTCTAGCGATAAAAGTAAGAATAAATGATGGGTGAAACTTTATCAGGATTATAAAACACTATTATGTATTATTTAATATATTTTTGAAATAGCTTCAGAAAAATAATAATGTTGGATGTAACGTACAGAAATATATGATTTATTATAAATATTCATAATAGCAATGATACACGGCTTTTCATATTTAAATAAATGTGCGTATTCATAATTTTTTTTATTGATTGATTTACGGGAAATTCGACACGTTATCTGTGACATAACGACAGTAGACGTTGGTGGGAATCACATTTTCCTGGATTTCCATTTTCAAGAACATAGGTGTGTTGACCGGCTAGTTAATAAAGACGAACATAGATTGAATAAATAATGGAGAAACAGTCAACTGATCTAAATTACAATTTTATTTAGCATTTTCAGGAACAATTTTGTACGGAAATTCTCCATTCATTCGATGCGAAACATGATATAACTGCCCGGTGGTAAGTGAAAATTATGAAGAATAAAGGAATTTCACGTTCAGTTTCGAAGTCGTATAAAGCATTCCATCTCAACGTTGATATCTGACATTTACTCTTCCGGTACTCTACATCTTTTTACATACGTAGGTACACTCTGTTATACACTTTTCTCCACCTTCTACAATTTATCTTTCTATCTGGCTGCCGCAATCAGTATTTATAGTACCTTGCTCAACGATACAAAATAAGTCATCTGATTCCTTTTCCCCAATAATATTCACTGCTTAGACGGACTCCTCGCATTTTCGGTCGTATTAATCTCGACGTAATCGTGTTCCTACCGCCAAAGATTTCTCCAGAATATTCTAAAAGACTTGATATCAGAGACACAAGGTGTAAACAAAAAAAATTATCTATATTCTCAGCTGTTGAGATGGCTTCTAAATCCCCCCCCCCCTCCCCTGACAGTCGATTTTTAATAAAAAAAGAAATATATTTTTTTTCTCTGGGTAAGTTTTAAATCATTGAAATATTCTAGTTGGCACCTGGATATTTTTTTAAATAAAAGAATGAATTTAAAAGAAACAGGTTTTTTAGACGGGATAATTTATGAGTTACATTATTTTAGCAAAAAAATAAAGAATTGAGGAAAATATAATATACCGGGATTTAAAAGCGGATTTTAATAGAAATTTAAATAAAAGAAGGTTATATTAAATAAGTATAAATAGTTAAAGCCATTATTTTTAGATTTATGAAATTTGGAATAAATATTATTATACTAGTGTAAATGCCCGTCCTAGGACGGTGTGTAAAAATTGTGTTTTTTATTTAAAATCTTTAAAAAAAGAGGAAAATAATTGTCAATACGGAAGCGCTTAGATGAGCAAATTTCGGCTTATTTATGTTCTAATAAACTCATTATTAGCATTAACAATACATTTGGGTAGACCAGGCTTTCTGGCTAATATAAAATAAGAAAATTAAGAATTCTTAGAACAAAGGTTTAAGAAACATGCAATAAAACCCCATAATTAACAAATTCTGCTGCAGCTATTAAAATTTTTTGATGATTTGTTTGGTATTAAATCTTGGTAAGTGTGTTGTATTTTTTGCAAAAAGCAAAAAAAAAAAGGAGGTACTTTTCGGTTAGTCAGGCGCCAGTGTTATATATACGTACATTAGGGTGGGTCGAAGAAAAGAAATTTTTGATTTTCGTAACGCTTTAGTGCGGAAAAGTTGCCTATAAGAAGAAAAACGACATACTTTTTAAAAAATCGATTAACATCTTCCATTCGCGCATCGTACTTAAAGTTGATGAAAAATTGCGAAAATCGCGCCTTTTCTCTAATTTTTTTAGGTTAATTAAAACTTTAAAAATAAACACGCTTTAGCTTTTTATGCTTATTTCATTGTTTACATAACCTAAATAAATTAAATTCTAATCAATAATCTAATTTTTCCGTTCGCGCAACATCTTAGAAAAAAACATAAATTTAGCAATTTTTTGTAATTTTCACAGTGCAGCTGTTCGCTAACCCAAAACTCACCACGTGGAGGTGGTTGCACGTAGAGTTCCACCCCGCCCTACCCAACCAACCATCCAATTGTTGGGTGTGGCAAATAAATATTACATTTTATTCAAATTTTGGTCTATTATACCTGTATTAAATGAAACACATTAACTTGTTGTTTAACTTTGCATAAATGTAAATACATATATAAAGCAAATAGTTTGTTATACTACCAAGAAAACAGTGATATTATTCAAATTTAATTTCAAAATCGCCATTCGATATATTTTTCAAAATTTATAATTTTCAATGCATAGAAAATGTTGAAAATTTTTATGCACAGTCCTACGTTACAGAGAATAAAAAAACATCTGAAAAAATAGAATCTTCTGATTCCTTTCTAGATATATCAACACTAAAATCTTCTTCTCTACTTGGGCAGCTGAGCAACATCATTGGAAAGTATAAACCGATAACTCAGATGTGAAAGAAATAAAACGCACTCTCTAATTCAAATTATTAAAATTATTTTTATCAATCGAGGGCTGACATCTATTGAGCGTTTAAAATAATATCGTCGGCAAGAAAATCGAAGAAGAAACGATAATTTATTAGCTAAAGTTAGGCGGATTTGATCCCGTCATGGAGGTGACTATTTTTGTTTTACAAATAACTGCTCATGAATATATTGGGAGCGACGATTAAGCAGTTAGTCAAAATTTAAGTATTTGATTAATCAATAGCCATTATACATAATCGAATAGTATCAATGTAATTTTGATACGGTAATATGCGCCGGTTAAAGGTGTGGTTTTTAATCATTGATTAAGCAAGTTCATACAAAATAGGTTTTGCATATAAATTAAGTTCAGAATATTTAAATAATTTTTTATTGACATATGATTAATGAGAATGCTAAATCATATTTCTTAATTAAATATAAACAAAATGAGGACAAAAGCAATGGTTTCTTACCGTTATCTTATATTACCGTTACAAAAAATCCGTAACAATGCGATAACTTAATAATTGTACCGACTAGGGCAATTCATAAGCTTATCAGGTAACAAATTGTAGCAGATTTATAAATTCATGATTTTTTTTGGTGTGTGTGTGTGTGGGGGGGGGGGCTTTACATGTGCCATATGACCTTCCTTTGTTCTAAATTTCAAGGTGGTAGATCAGCCATTTGTACTGGATAGGTTTTACTCCCTAAAACAACATAGTGCTTCACGTTAATCTAGAAACATGACATTTGGAACGAAGAAAGGTCTTATAGAAAATGTAAGAAAAACATGAAAATTCTTAATATATATTATTATGTAGTTAATTTTAAAAGATTATTTGAATTCAAGAGTTTGTTAAGTTATATGTGGACGTAGATTTACATATTAAAGATTTTCGTATTACCACCCCACGATATGCTATTTCTTTCGGCCACCAATTAAAGTGTCGTTTCTAAAAAATAACGTTCCGATGTATAAGCCTACAGTAAAACAAATCGAATGCATCATTATACAGTAAAATACTCTACTGCATTTTTTTTTTACTACTAAGCATCTCACATTTTCAATTTTTATACCGTCGTATTGGGAAAAAATACTTTTAAATGCATTTTGTTTGAAAACTGCATCTCAATTTATTTTTTAGATAATTTTTTTGTAGTTTTAGCGCCATTTGTTTAATGTTGGCAAATCAAGTACTCAATTTCTGTAAAATTAAAGGAAAAATAGTTGAAAAATAATAATTATATCCTATGTTTCCATTTTCTCATAAGAACTGAAAAAAATGTAATTAAACAAGTAAAAAATAAATTTAAAAAAATCAAAAACACAACAGCGTAAAAAGCGAACTAATTAATTATTTCTCATCAATGTGAAACTATTTTTTATATTACCTATTTTGTTTTTATTTACTTGTATTGATGACTTCTAAGTTGTGTTTAATTGTTAGTTCCTATCTATAAACACTGTTTTGATGAAACCTTTAGATGTCTATGATGATTAGAATCGCAGTAAAGCTAGATATCCTACCTGCAGAACTTCCAGGTTGTGTAATATTAAAACGGAGCTTCTGACTGTAAAATAGTCAATGAAACATCGTCGTCATCTTGAAAGACCTATCCGATGACATGCCACACAATAGGGTGCGTAAAAAAATCGTCTTTACCGCCATTTTGTATTTTACGGCCGCCTTTTTGAATTTATAAAAACAAAACTTAGCCTATAACAATCGGACGGTTAAGACGAATCGATAATTGATTAATCATTAAAATCCATCCAGCCGTTCGCATGTTTCGAGGGTATAAAGAAATCCACATACCCAGAAACGCGTAAAACACATAACCCTTCTTGGCAGTCGGGTAAATGCGTGCTAAATTTTGAGAAAATATAAATGAATGATTTCTGATAAAACATGGAGTATTATAAACTAAATTTAATTTCAATTGCCTATATTAATGTTATAAACAAATGAATGCATATAATCATTAGATAGCCTATTTTTTGTCTTATAAATTATGTAAAAGCAGAATTCCTGTTTTTTTTTAGTTTTCTCTTTCACATGGGTTATAAGACCTCCTTTCATGCAATTTTTTTTTTTTTCTGGGTTAAACTTAAACGGAAATATCCTATATAGTTTACACGTAAAAACTCTAGAGTACGCCCGATGTAGATAAACTCTTGAAATTTGACACGATATTGGTACATTATACGTTTTTATAGCTTGCAATACAGATATTTTTAAGTTTTGTAACTTTTCCTTTGAACAGAATTTGATAAATTCGAGTAATAAATATTATTTTCTTGCTATCATTCTGTACTTTTATTGCCTAACTAGCTAACCAGCCCTGCGTTACCCGGGGCACGTTATGATAATCTCAAACAAAACTCAAGTTTGTGTGATATTATATCTTCTGAAAATCTTTTAAATAAACATAGATTCTAGGGCCCCATTGCTTTCCTCAAAGTCTAGTGTGTTCTCAACAAACCTCTTTCAGTACTAACCTAAGATTCGGGTCCCCGCTACCTAAAGCAGCATGTACCCGAAGTGCTCCGCACGTGGCGGAGACAATCAAAAACCAATTTGAGTGAGCCAAACCTCCTAGTAATCAAGCCCGTAGAACCCGAAAAATGAATGCACCATTAATGTTCAAAAATTTTGGTAACTGAACTGTAAGATAATATTTCATAATACAGAAAGTACCGAATTCTAATCTAAATTGAATGAATCAAATCCTGTTGAAATTTGGCCCTTCGAACTCAAGGAGATAATGCGTCTCCAAGCGGTGGAAGGTGCTCCCTCTGTAAATTTCACAAATTACTTTTAACATTAACACGATATTTAACAAACGGATGTAATCCCTTACCTAAAGTTTTTAGTTTACGGCTGTAGTGGGTAAACGTTAAATTTTGCCGAAAAGCGAGATTAATTTTCGAAAAGAATGGTAACTGAGGTAAAAAGAACGACCGGGGCCTAGGGTCAGGGATCTTAACTGGAATGCAGGTTAGGGTGGGCCGAAATAAGCTATTTTTTTTTAAAATTTATTTGGCATATTGCACAAAAGTTGTGTAATTGGACAGTTAGAACTCACATTTTTTTTTTTCAATACTGCTCAATATTTAGCCGCGCACCCCAGACATTGAAAAACAGAAAAAAGGAAAAAAAAATGTTTTTGGTAAAAAAAAAAAATATATATATATATATATATATATATATATATATATATATATAAATATTCCAAAATTTTTACTGGCATATAATGAAAATGTTACACAATGGGTCAGTTATAACCCACAAACAATACTATCAATTTCTCTCAATATTTACCCGCGCTCCTTTGACATCGAAAATTGGAGAAAACTAAAAATATATCTGATTTTCTAAAAAAAACAGTACTAGGAAAATCACTTTTCCAAATCATTATTGACATTAATTTATTAAATAAATAGTACTAAAAGAAATAATAATTACATATACTTAATTTAACTTTTTTCTATTTTTAATGAAATTAATACTAGCATATATATTTTTGAATTACAAGCAGACAGAAAACAGATTAAAACAAAAATCTATAAATTTGAAATGTATTTAATACCTGATGCAAATTGAATATTAGAGGCTAGAATAATATTGCCCCTTGTTGTCGAATGCTGTAAGTTCTTTCCTTTCTTGATTCTTGGCACGAATATATCCATCTCTTGCAACCTCACCACAAACTTTCATTGCAGCTTCAGATATTAGTTTAACCCATCGTTCAACATATTGCGTGTGACATGGAAATTCCTCAAAAGTTAGTACTGGAAAGCTAGTTTTTCTTTGCACATTTCCTTCAAGTTTTTATCCTTTATATGAATAGTAAGGGTGGCTCTGTTACAACAGTGCTTAACCAATCAATTAAATCAATATAATCGGCTGCTTCAAAATTGAGTTTGGGAAGCTTGAGAAAACGCAATCCAACCAAGTTCTTAATCTTCTTATCTCGGGCGCTGAGTATACGTCTAACTGCTAATTCCCGGATATGTTTTCTAGAATCATGCAGCATTGCTAATAATAGGTGTTTGGGATGCGCAAAATATGCATTGTTTGAGAATACTTTGTAAAGAATTTGCTTAACATTATCTGGAAGCTGCCTTGCAAGGGAAATCATTTTAAAGAAATGTTGGGCACCATACAAGCAATTCGATTTCATTTTTATCTCAAACCACATTGTAGCATACACCAGCATTACATACTTCACGAGTATTATAAGATTTTCTGATGGTCTTGGAGTGTTAATGTATAACCGTAACAAACGGTTTGCAGTGTTCAACCATCGTGCGTGCCTGAGTTTATCTGGGTTATTCTCAGCCACGTTAGAAGGACAAGTACCATCTTTTATGGCAAGACAGATGCGATACAAGTATTAGTCGTCAGTACTTAGTTTTTAGATATCTTTCAGATCCATAGGATGAAGAGTTCAGTGATTTTTTTAAAATTTTACCACTGGATATTTTTCACAATCTTTTAGAAGCAATCCAATAGGTCCAGAATATGAATACGGTCCTTTTGTGCAACCGTCCATTTTTAGAATAAGGTGCCTTAGTGGCAACTCATTAGTATATCACATACATATATTCCATTGTAATGGTCTTCCAATGTATGTTTCAAGCAAACGTATTACTCCGCCTTTCCATCCCGTATTCACATTTGTTCCGTCACATCCGATAACCAACACTTTCTGTAAAATCATATTATACGTTTTTGTAAATGTGATAATACGTTGGTCTATTTCTTTTGCACTTTCACCAGCAGTTAACGATATATGACCTGTATACTTGCTACTTGGATCCTCTATCAATTCTACATGTGCTTCTGATGTTAATTTTCGATGACGAGATATTTGTTGAATTGTATCATCTTTGCGCCCGTCAAAATACAAACTCTTAAGAGGTGTCACTTCAAATGCCCTTAAATCATATCCTCTTAGTTCTTTCCTTTTTTTCTCTTGTTCCCTTCTCACTTTGTTTTTATAAACTATAAAAGTTTGCTTCTCAGGTGAATCCAAATCGAAGTCAGCCAGAACTGCTGTAGTAATTTTGGCCGCTGCTCTACTTGAGGTACAAGTTAAATCTGCAGCCAATGCTGTATGAGGCACAGATTTTCTCATTTCACTTGAGATGTCGATGGCGCATGACTTCGCTTGCGTTTTCTTGAATGAGAATAAGTCCATTTGAAATCTTGATCTATATTTTTTGTGTCCGCTTCTGATTCAAGATCTGTTTCATTATCTTCCAAAATATCATGATATTTCTTCTTTTGAATTGCGCTGGACTCTGATACTTCTTCCTTCTCCGGACCAACACATATTTCCATTTTTTGGCGTACTCATTCTTCCCTTTGTCGTAGTTGCTGTGTTGTTTCTATATCCACATTTCCGAGAGACATTTTTTCTTACTATCCTTTGTTCCATTAAAAATTGTTTTTCTCTCTCAAGGACTTTTGATTTTTTTTTTCGCAATTACACGAATATAAACCTTGGCACTTACAGGCACAACTGTCAAATGAAGTTCTGGCATTTGCTTTGAATTTCTTTAGTTTTGATTTTAAAAAATAGCGTATTTCTACTCTTAGCAGGTTTCATAACGTTCTTATATTTGCAATTGTAAGATAAAATCATGGCAATCACTCGCTTTATTGACACAACAGGAATGGACGCACGTTCCCATATATCAATGCCTTTTTTTGCAACTGCAGAGGTTACATTTGTACAAGACGATTCCCCCTTAAATTGCAATCTGGTTTGCTGATAACATCTAATCATGTCTTCCTATGTTGGGAGAAAAATAGCATTGGAGGATAATAAATCTTTCTCAGTTCCAAATAGCAGACAACTTGTGGTTGCTCGCGTCATTTTCTTAATTGCATGCTTCTCCATGACAACAGATTCGTTGCACAAAGGAATAAACGCCGAATGCAATGACATTCCGGGAATGCCATCTAATTTTATCTACAATATAAGTTAGAGAGACCTCGGAAACAATGAAAGAGTAGAGCGCCATCTATCGTTCTTCAGAGAAACCAAAAACGACCGTCTGGTATAAGGGAATTTATATTTGCATGTGTGCGTACGATATTATTAAGGGCATATCAAATTTATAGATTTTGTTATGATCTGTATTTTATGTGTGTGAAATTTAATATAATATGCTTAATTAAAATTAATATGAAAAAATATTAATGTCAATACCAATTTCGAAAAATAATTTTCTTAGTATATTTTTTTAGAAAATCCAATATATTTCGCATTTTTCTCAAATTTTTATGTCAAAGGGGCGCGGTTAAATATTGATAGAAATTGATAAATTTTTTTGTAGGTTCTAACTGACCCATTCTGTAGCATTTTCAATGTATGCTAATAAAAATTTTGGAAAAATTCTCAAAATATATTTTTTCACAAAAACCGATTTTTCTCTTTTTTTCTGTTTTTCAATGCTAGAGGGGCGCGGTTAAATATTGAGCAATATTGATGAAAATTTTTGTGAGTTCTAACTGACCCACTAGACAACATTCGCGTACTATGCCAAAATCAATTTCTAAACAAAGTTTTTTCGGCCCACAGTAATGTGGGTTGGTATAAGGAAAAAAAATGGTAGTTTTAATATATAGAGGACGATAAAACTACGTTACGGAAAGTTGTACTAAAATGGGATGGTTTTAAAAGAAGCTTACACAAAGGGTCTAAGAAGGAGATTAATATTCGAAATTGGTCGTAGACCAATGGCTGAAGACTGAATTTTTTTTTTCTTCTCGTTCATGTAGTAGCTGGAAGACCTAAGAAGTTGTTTGAAAAAAAAGCTGCTGAATCGGACCATTTTTAAGGCTGCTATAACAAAGGGCCTAAAGTGAGTGAACCGACAGTTCAACCGACAAGAGCCTGGCCCTACAATAAATACAAAATGTTAAGTTGTCTTAGCTCTCAGCACATTAGATCTTAAATTAGTCAAAATTAAGAATAGTTATGAATTAATCATTATAATAAATTTGTGAAGAAATGTCCAAAAAATGGAGGAAAATGCATAAAACAGGGCCCTAGTATCCTATTAAAAATAAGGTGGTATTAGTCCGGGGAGAAGAGTCCAATACTAAACTTTAAAATTTTGCATTGAGAAAATTAGGAGGGGAAAAATGCAAGCCGCACAAAAAGTTCAAGGAGTCCCGGATCAGGCGCTACGTGATCCTTGTTTGTCCAGGATTTTAACGGTAATCTAGAAATGGGAGAATAACTAAATGGGAAAGGGTTGCAAAAATGAAGATCGGATTAAGAGGAAGGAATTTATTAACAATTTAGGGTGCAAAATCTTCAAGGGGTCCGGTACAGGGCCTTAAAGTGCCAGGGAAATAACTGGCATATAGTTGGGTTTCAAAATATGTTTTAGTAGTTTTTGAATAATCAGAGGACGCTAGAACTATGTTAAATAAAATTATAAGCAATTCGGATCATTTTTAAAAACGCTACATCAAGGGCTCCAAGAAGGCGATTAATATTGAAAATTGGTGGTAGCTAAAGGTTTGAAAAGTTTATTATTATTTTTTATTTATTTATTTATTTATTTATTTTTGTCGTTCATATAGTAGCTCGAAGACAAAAGAACTTGTTAGAAAAAAAAATACTGAATCGGACCATTTTTAAGCGAGATATAATATGGGGCGCAAAATGAGCTAACTGATAATTACAAGCAGGACCCTAACATGAAAACATGTTAAAATGCCTCAGTACTTAACGATTTAGATCTATTTTCATAACATTTAAAGCAATCGAAGGACGCTAGAACTATGTTAATAAAAATTACAAGCAATTCTGATAATTTTTAAAGAAGCTGCACCAAGGCCCCAAGAAGGAAATTATTATTCAGAATTGGCGGTAGCTAAAGTCTGAGAATTTTGTTTGTCGTTCATGTAGTAGCTGGAGGACCTCAGAAGGTATTAAAAAAAAGCTAGTAAATCGGACCATTTTTAAGGAAGTTATAATAAGATGCCCTAAAGAGGCCAACTGATAGTTAAAAACGGGAACCTAATATGAAAATAAAATAAAATGTCTTAGTATTTAGCGCGTTAGATATAATCAATTAGTCAAATGTATGCACATAGTATGAATTATTGGTTAGAATAACATTTTAAATAAATGTATAAATAATTGGGTAATTTTTTATAAAATGACACTAAGGTCCCATTAAAAACATGAGGGTGTTGGTCCGGGAAGAAGAACCCAGATCTCAACAATAAAATTATGTATTGAAAAGGTGGGAAAATTAGGGGGTGAAAAATGCTTGCCGCACAAAAATTCAAGGGGACCTGAACCGGGCACTACGGCAGCTCAGGGTCTTAACTGGAATGTAGAAACGTGAGAATAACTAAATGGAAAAAGTATACCAAAAATGAAGATCGGATTAAAAGGAAGCAATTTTTTAGCAATTTATTTGCACAAAAACTTCAAGGGTCTTTTTATCGAGCCCTGCGGTACCCCGGGGTCCCCAGGATCTAAAGTGGAATGTAGAAACATGAAAATAACTAAATGGAACAAAAGATCACAGAAATGAAGTTCTGATTAAAAGGAAGCATTTTTTTAAAGAATTTATTTGCACAAAAAATTCAAGGGGCCCAGTATCCAGGGTTCTAACGGGAGAGTAGAAATGCGAGAATAAATAAATGGAGAATGGACACCCGGTACGAAGAAAATTGGATAAAAAGAGGGCAAGTTGTTAAAAATTTAGTGCATACAAACTTAAAGGGATCCAGGGGCCCCGGCCTTTTAAAAATTAAAAATCTGAGACTCAGGTGCATCAGGACCTGTATTGGACTATCCTCATCTAAATTTTCAGACTTTTTCCTGCGGTAGATTTT
Organism: Maratus speciosus; assembly: GCA_963932465.1. NCBI lineage: Eukaryota > Metazoa > Arthropoda > Arachnida > Araneae > Salticidae > Maratus > Maratus speciosus. The sequence continues at coordinate 76,501,818 of OZ010795.1, read as the reverse complement.
ACTAGCCATCGCACACAGACAGACAGAGTGATACTTTGTTCTATTAATATAGACTAGCTGATTCGCCCGGCGTTGCCCGGGACCCGTTATAATAAACTTATACAAAACTCAACTTTGTAAGATTCTATATGTTTAAAATGAACCTTTCTTCGGGGACCCCATTGATTTCCACAGTATCTAGTGATTTTCCTACAAATGTCTTTCCGAACCAACCTGGGACCGGGGTCCCCGCTACCTAAAGCAGCATATAGCGGAAGTGCTCCGCACGTGCCGAAGACAATCAAAAACTAAGATCAGTGAGTCAAACCTTGTAGTAATCAAACCCATAGAGCCCGAAAAAAGGATGCAACATTGATGTTCGAAAATGTTGGTAACTGAAGCGTAAGATAAAATTTCATTATACAGAAAGTAGCCAAATTGTAATCTAAGTTGAATGAACGAAATCCCATTGAAATAGGGCTTTCAGAACCCGGGAAAGGAATGCGCAAACCAATCGGTGGAAGGTGACCCCTCCCCTGTAAATTTCGCAAATTAACTTTAAAATTAACACGACATTTAATAAACGTATGAAATCCCTTATCTATAGTGGCCTTTAAAGTAACGCGATTTTTAATTTACGGCTGTAGTGATCAAACGTATGTTTTTGTCAAAAAATGGAATTAATGTTCGAAAAAGGTGGTAGCTGAGATAAAAAGAATGACCGGGATCTGGGGTCCCGGATTTTAACTGCAATGTGCTGTAACAAATGTCCCAAGAAGGTGATTATTATTCAAAAATGGTGATAACTGAAGCCTGAGAATTTTTTTTTACTTTCATGTAGCAGCTGGAGAAACCAAGAAGTTGTTAGAAAAAATGCTAGTGAATCGAACCATTTTTATAGGAGCTATAGCAAAGGCCCCAGAAGATTCAACTGATGGCTAAGAGCATTGTCCTAACATGGAAATATGTTAAATGGACTTCGTTCTTAGCACTTTAGATCTTCAATTATTCAAAATTAAGCATAGGTATGAATTAATCATTATAATATAATTTTCAGGATATGCAAAAATGGGCAGAAATGCTTAAAATAAGGCCCTAGGGTCAAAGTAAAAATATGAGGGTGTTTATCTGGGGAGTGGAGTCCAAGACTCAACTTTAAAGTTTTTTATTGAGAACGCGAGAAAGATAGGAGGTGAAAAATGCATGCCGCACAAAAAGTATAAAGGACCACGGATCGGGCCCTACGTGACCCTAGGGTGCTACAGGATATTAAGTGTAATATAGAAACGGGCGAATAACTAAATGGAAAGGGGGTTTCAAAAATGACGTTCGGATTAAAAGGAGGGAAACCTATTAACAGTTTATGTTGCAATAACTCCAATGGCCCGGCATTTAGGCCCAACGTGACAGGAACTTAACTGGCATACAGTTGGGAATAAATATATTTTTGGTAGTTTTTTAAATAATTGGAGGACGCTAGAATTATATTAAATAAAAAGGCAAGCAATTCGTATCTTTTTTAAAAAGCTGCACCAAGGGCTTCAAGAAGGCCCTTAATACTCAAAATTGGTGGTATCTGAAGCCTGAGAATTTTTTTGTCGTTCATGTAGTAGTTGCTGGACTTAAGAAGTTGTCAGAAAAAAAGCTAATGAATCGGATAATTTTTAAGAGAGCAATAATGGGGGCCCAAAAGGGGCCATCTGATAGTTAAAAACAGGGTTCTAACACTGAAACATGTTAAAATGTCTTAGTAATTAGCGCATTAAAATGAAGCAATTTATTAATAATTGATATGTAGAAAAACATCAAGGGGCCCTGTATCGGGCCCAAGGACCAGGGTCTTAACTGAGAAGTAGAAAGGCGAAAATCACTAAATGGAGATATCTCCCCAAAAATGAAGGAGATTGGATAAAAAGCGGTCAAGTTATTAAAAATTTACTGCATAAAAACTTATGAAAATTGCCAGCAATTCGGATTCTTTAAAAAAAGCTGCAACAAGTGCCCCAAGTAAGAGATTATTATTAAACACTGGTGGAAGCTAAAGCCTGAGATTTTTTTTTGTCGCTCATGTAGTAGCTGGTGGACCTAAGAAGTTGTTAGAAAAAAAAAAAAAAGCTGGTTAATCAGATAATTTTTAAGGGAGCTATAATAGTGGGCCCAAAGGAGGCCAGCTGATAGTTAACCCCATGGGGACGAGCGGCCGCTATTCGTGTCGCATAAGTTGCTCAGAATCGGGGATTATTCTCACCAGTAAATTTTTCTATAATTTTTGCCTTATTTAATCCGAGCATTTTCCTGATTCAATTAGGCAAAACTTTCTGTTTTAAAAAAAACGGTGATTAAAGATTAAAAATATTGTAAAAGACGATCGTCCCCAAGGGGTTAAAAACAGGTCCATAACAGGAAAATATGTTAAAATGCTTTAGTACTTAGCGCTTTAGATCTTCAGTTAGTCAGAATTAAGCATAGGGAATAATATGAATTATCCGTTAAAATAATATTTTAACCCCTTAATTATCTCTCCCGTCAATATCACGGGCTGATGTGTCGTTTGTTATTTCTCGTGCCTGTCATATTTCCGGGGTGGAGATTTATTGCTGGAAAAAAAAAAACTCTGAAACCAGAAAAAATTAACTGGCATTCCTGTGTGAAGTCTTTGAATATTAGCGTTTGTGTTTGGTTTTTGGCGCAGATTGTGGTGTTGAACTTGGTATTGCATGTTTTGAAATATATCACACTCAAAAAAAATTATTAATAATCAAAATTTAATATATATTATATTGTTCTAAATATTATTTGTAAAAATTTGTTTGATGATGATAAATAAAGGTCTAAGATATGAAAAATAAAGGTGTTATTCGCATTAATTTGTATGGTGTAAAATAAATATTAAAACACAGAATTTTTGCATGACGGCTTTCCACAAATGTAAATTTGTTCTATAAAATCTTTTTAATGCAAAAAAAAAAAAAAAAAAAAAAAAAAAAAAAACGAATTCCCTATTTTATATAGAATCCTTATAATTATTCAATTTCTGTAATAAAAAAAATAGGTACTTTTTTTATTTATTTTTTCAATTAAATTTTTTTATTAAGCAACCGTTAATGGGTTAATGAACTGGGCAAAAAAAGTTGGTAACTGTTTAAAAAGGGGCATCTAGGGACCCAATAAAAATATGAGAGTTTTGGCATGGGAAGAAGAGCCAATGACTCAACTTTAAAAATATGCACTGAGTTCATGAGAAAATTAGGGGATTAAAAATGTTCGACACACAAAAAGTCGGAGGGGCCCTGCACCGGGCCCTACGGCAGCCCAGGGTCTTAACTGGAATGTAGAAACGAGAGAATAAATAAATGGAAAAGGGTTACCAAAAATGAAGATCGGAAAAAATGAGGCTATTTATTTGCAATTAATTTCCACAAAAACTTCAAGGGTTCCTGCATCGGGCCCCAAGGGGTCAGAATCTTAACTGGACTGTAGAAATGTGATAATAACTAAATAGAGAAAGATCCCCCAACACGTAGACGATTGGATAAAAAGGGGGCAAGTTATTAACAATTTAGAGCATAAAAACTTAAAGGGGTCCAAGGGCCCCTGCCCTTAAGAAATTAAAAATCTGAGCCTCAGGTGAATCATGACCTGTCATGCACTATCCATTCGTAAAATTTCAGACTTCTACGAACGGAAGATTTCGCTAGCCATCGCACACAGACAGACAGACACACACATGCACGGACAGAGCTATGCGTTATTAGTATAGATAGGACAGATATATCGAAAAATATATTAAATAAACAGTGCTTAATTATGTATTTTTTTTCAATGTATTTATTTTCAGAAAATCAAAATCAAATCTCATCTCTTACAAAAATTAAACATAAAATCAATAGGGTCATTTACGAGTTTTAAATTGAGATTTTAAATTGAAGATTAATTATCCCATGCCGTACGATCAATAAACATCGTCAACACACTCGGAATGTATGAAGTAAGAGATAACACGTATCTTGAACCCTATAAATTTTGCCACATAACATGTTTCATATTTTATCAAACTATGTTTCATCGACTTTCGTAATCAACTACACTGAGAAAAATGTAAAATCAATACTTTTAGATGTTTTACTGCTTCTGCGATTGCTAGTTTATTTGTATTTTCTTCTTTATCTGACGTTATACGCTTATTTTTATTTTGTAACTTCGAAAATAAGCCAAGTATAAATTTTATAGCTAAAATTTGTTCGCAAAATACAAATGAAAAAAGTTTATCTAAGCTTTAATTCAAGTACTAATAAATAAGTTCGTATAAAGTTTTTGTAGTATTTAGAATTAAATTAACAACTTTATGCAGCAAATAAACATAGTAAAATTCGGTAAAAAAGAACAAAAGAAAAATAAATATCACCCTAAAATGCATATGACTTTTACAGTATACTTTTAGTCAAAATATTTATTTGAATATTAACATTGAGCTTTTATAGACATTCGGAATAAACTGAGTTTATAACAAGCATACGAATCCATATTACATTTAAATATATATTTAAAAAATATTTTTACTATGTATATGATATCAATTTCAATTTTTATATAATTGTTATATACTTTTTCTTAATAATAAATTACAAAATGTAAAATATAACCCCAAACATTTAATTAACAATGATATTCCATAATATTAATAATTCTCATATTTTGCATTATGAATTAAAAAAAATATTTAGTGATAAATAGTTTTATTACTAGAAAATTAAATTAAAAATATTTCAAACCTTGAATCATCTAAACAAAAAGTTCGACAATATAGTAATCAACAGAACTTTCCTTGGAAAGCTATTACTGGAATTTTATCTTATATTTTACTTTCATAATGTATGTTTTAAACACAGGAGTAAGTCGAACGTAAAGATACATAACGCATCTTTTAATATATATTTTGTTTGATAGAACATTGAACTAGTTGGATGTGCCAATCCCAAAAGTTTCATCTATCTCATATATTTTAATATTTCAAAATGTTGTTACAAATGTCAATATTTCATTTTTATTAGTTCAATACTATATGAACTTCGAAAGAAAATTACACAAAAATTGTTATTATAGTGCCTCCTTACGGTCGAATATTTCGAAATTCAGGGAGGACTTTCTTGCTATGGCCAAAAACATACGCAAAAAAATTAGTTCAATTCTATGCATACCTTCATACACCCCGTAAGCAATGGTGACGTCACGGCGACTTCGCTGTGAAGTCACACTGTGATTTTGTGACCGTCGATGTGACGTCACGTGACGTCGATGTGACGTCATAGTGACTAGAATGCGAGGTCGTTATGGCCGTTTTAGAGGTCGTTTGTGACGTCACATTTTGACCACTCTGTGAAGTCACGGTGTGACAAATTTGCGAAAAGTGTGTCATTTGTGACTATTTTGGCATTAACTTTGTGACGAACCTGTAACGACAGTGACAATGCTTTGACGTCACACTATGACTAATTTGTGAAATATGTGTCATTTGTGAAGAACTTGTCATAAACAATGTGATGATTTCAAATGAAAATCAATTTTCAAATTAATTTTTTAAAAGGGCAAATGCCAACTAGAGAAAAAGATTCCAAGCTGGGACTCGAATCCGGGCCATCAGTGTAGTGCACTGACATTCTACCGACTAAACCACATGAAACGAGACCCAGCCTGGAAAATTCCTTACTAGTACATGTTGGCAAGGCTACAAACGCAGCACAATATGGAATATTTATCGTGAGCCGCCAAATTTCAAATTAATTGCTTAAAATGCAATTTCAATTTGAAATTTGATTTTCATATGAAATATTGTATGCAAGGCGAATGTTTCTCTCTGGAAAAATTTCCAAGTAATCATATAATTTGAATTGCTGCTGGATTTAATTAAGTTTCGTGTTTGCACCATGTCTGTGGCTCATGATAAATATTCCATCTTGTACTGCGTTTGTAGCCTTGCCAACATGTAATAGTAAGACATTTTCCAGGCTGGGTCTCGTTCCATGTGGTTTAGTCGGTAGAATGTCAGTGCGCTATACTGACGGCCCGGATTCAAGTACCGTTATGGAATTTTTTTCACTATGTTGGCTTTTGCACCTTTTAAGCAATCAATTTGAAATTTGATTTCCATTTGAAATATTGTTTGCAAGGCGAAGGTTTCTCTCTGGAAAAATTTCCAAGCATTAATACTGTGATGATTCTTGCTATAAACACTGTGGTGAATTTTAAAATAAAGTTTTGTTTGAAATATACAATATTATCTTTTTACCGCACTTTTTAGCAAAGTATCGCTATTTTGGAGTCCTATTCTTCTAAAATACTTTTAATTTTTACACTGAAAAAAACAATGCTTATCAACTGGCATCCTTTTTTATTAAGTTCTAAGCCTGATCTTGAGTTCAAGCTTTATATTAAGAATGTGTAAGTTTTTATGTGTTGTGATTTGTTATTATTTTATTAAATACGAACATGGAGTCTAACGGATATTAATACATTTCCTCTTTAAAGAAGAATAAGACAAGCCATATTTATTTAATTTTTTTATTTCCGTGTATATTGTATTTTGTTAATATGAGCTAAATAGATTTGGTATGATTTATAGGAAATGCCTGATCTGGGAAATAGAAAAAACAAGTATGAAAAATCATGCGTTAAGCATAGATTATAAAGCACTTTCCAACGCTTCCTGAATGCTTTAAATAGACATCGTAATTTAAGGAAATAACGTAAATAAGATAACTAAGTAAATATTTTAGAAAACGCATAAAACATTTGAAAAACTGATTTCAGCAGTTACCGTCCATAGCCAAATATGTTTTCCAATTCTTTTGAATAGCCCTGTATTTAATCTGTAGGTTGATATATACTGGTATATAATGTGAAAATTTAGTTTAGCAAGAAAACGCATAACAGGTTGAAATTCTCATTCAGCAATTTATACTAATATATGAAAACACACTTGAATACTTTTGTACAACCCTGTAGTTTACCTAGAATCTTTATTACACGCCACTATTTAGTTAAAATTTAATTCAAATTAAAACACTCTTAAAACTGCTGAAATCACATTTCCAGAAATTATAATTTATTGACGGCCATATATCCATATGTTTGCGTGACCCTGTGTATCATTTTATCCATATTCTACAAACATTTCATAGTAAATTAAATGCAATTCAACATAAAAATCCATAACTCATCTAAAAAACACCTTTAAGCAATTTGCGCCCATACCCCTTAACTCTTACGTATACTTTTGTGTAGCCCTGTATATGAATTATAGCTTTTATATACACCATATACTATGCATAAATATAGTGAATCATAAAAGCGCATATTATAATTAAAAATGCATTTCCAGCAATTATCGCTAATGAACAGTACAATATCAACTTTTATAAATATCATAAATTATAAATATTTTTTATAAATATTATAAATATCAAATTTTAAAAATTATAGTAAAGCAGTTTAATCTATAAACTTGTTATCAGGCATGAAAAACACTTTATTTCAATGCTTAATTGTCATATTTTATTTTTATTCGAAGTATCGAACGTGTATCGAAAACGTAGAAAATGAGTTTACAATCGAAGAAAATTTAATAACTGATTCTGAATGTCTACAATTAAATGTTTGATTAAAATCACGAACAGCAAAAACGTGCTTACATACAATTTAAAAAAATAAATATAGCGATTTGAAAAACACTAAATAATTAGTACTTATAATTGTACTATTAAACAACAACAAAGTACAATAGATGAATTAAATGTATTATTAGATTTAACAATTTCTCAAAAATCTCTCCATATGTTACAAGGAATTCCTATTATTTTATAATTTTGGCAAATGTTAAATCTGAAAACATTGATATGAAGATTTAGGATTTTAAATAGTAATTTAAAATATTATTAGCAATGAAAAAAAGTCTTTCAAATGTTTCACTACTATAGTATGTAAAACAACATTTCCCATTCAGTATAATGTTAATTTCTAATATGAAAAACAATCCCAGATTAGTCTCTTTCTATAGGTATAATATAAAAATATTTAACTCATCTCACCAAATATACAAAACAGGAATAAACAATTTAAATTAAATAAAACTTACTTTTTGAGCTACATAAATTAATTATTAATATCCATGTGTATCCGAAAATGGCGACGTTTTTTTCTTCCATTAAAAAAAGCACACGCAAAAGCTTACATTTTAACTTACCGCATCTGTTAGAACAAAAAGTTCTCTGTTTACCCCGCGGTATCGTGGCAGACGATTTGGGGCAGGTGTTAGTTTATTTGGTTTTATATAAACATATTTGGAACTTACATGTGCAATCATTTTATGAGACTGTCAGTATTTAAATTTTTGTATTTGAAGAATTTTCCAATGTATTTTACCTTTTCTTTTTATCAGTTTTAACGCCCCCCCCCTCCCTTTTTCTAAGTAAAGATTGTTTCACACATAATAAATACAAAATATCTTCCTAAAAAATAAAAAGATATAAATAAATATCGAGGATAAAAAAAAATTTCTTTGTCAATTGTCATTCTTTTCATGTTATTTTCTCGTAGAATAAAACAATTCGTAAAATAACTTTTTTTTAGAGTCATATCTCTAAAACACAAATTTGAAATACGAATAATAAATTATATCATGGGTTCTGCATAAATTTTGTATATTTTTTTTTATTCAGAAAATGCTAATTTTATTTTAAAAGTCTGAAAGAAGTAGAATTAAAAAAAAAAAAAAATAGTTACTTAAAATAGGTACACTAACAGGAAAAAATATGACTTGAATGCAAATTATAAAGCAAAAAATGTATGCATGACTAAACTCTGAAGACTCTTTCTACGTGCTCAATAAAAGCTGCAGACTTAACTATAATAGAAATTTTTTAGTTTGAAGCCACAAAAGTGTTTCGAATGCCAGTGGTCGGTAAAAATAAATATGTAAAGTGTATATATTTAATATTCCTAATTCTAAATATTTTATCCAAATTGCTCCAGCACGTACCATTTTTTTGAGAAACACTTTTATAATAATAAGAATAAGAGAAGGATTATTATATTAAATTGCAATACTAGATAAAATTGAAATCAGGAAAAAAGTATACTTTCACACGCTTAGATATCAAATTGATAAAATATAGCATGAAAATCTAGTTTGTTGATACTTGTACCGCGCATTTTCTTTTATATGCCCCCCCCCCCCCCACCACCACCATTTTTTTGGTGTCTGAATTTACTATTTGCTACCCACTAATATATTTTCATTCCTTATGCCGCTGTAACTCGGGCCTTTTTAAAAAATTTCTCTTCATTTTCAAAGATTTTTGAAGTTCATATTTTTCTTACACTGTGACTTACAATATGGGGGGATTCTTTTTTGTGAGTGTGACGTGACCTACGTTACATGCAGTGACATAAAAATTCTTTTTTATTGCCAGAAAAATAAAATTTTACAGTAACAACATGTTTTGAAGATTTTTTGTAATTTTTTTAAGTTTTCTAAGGAGTTCACATCTCATTCACAATGTGACATCACTGAGTGGTGGCATTTCGGTCACAGATGTGGCGTGACCGCAGTGACTCACAGTGACGTCACAACGACGTCACTGTGACCATGCATGCTATGAGGGACTTTTCAATGATACAATATTCAAAATGCCTCAAAACACATAGATCACTATTACAGTGCCCCCTACCGGCGGATTTTTTCCAAATTAAGGGAGGACCTGCTTGCCATAGACAAAATCTTATAAAAAAAAATTGATTCAATTCCATGCATAACTTCATACGCTTTCCGATGGTACAATATTCAAAATGCCATAAAAATCGCACAAAAATCGATATTATAGCATCCCCTACCGGCGATTTTTTTCTAAATTAATGGAGGACCTGCTTGCAATAGCTATAAACTTAAAATAAATTGCTTAAATTATATGCATAACTTCATACACTTTTGAATGGTACAATATGCCATAATATTCAAAATGCCACAAAAATCGCTATTACAGCGCCCCCTACCAATTGATGTTTTCAAATTAATAGAGGACCTGCATGGCATAGCCACAAACTTATAAAAAATATTGGTTGAACTCTATTCATAACTTCATACACTTTTAGATGGTACAATGGGAACACACGGACACACGAACAGACAGATATTTTCCATAAATATGTTTTTTTTTGGATCTCTGACCCCTAAAACGTGTAAATCCATCGAAAACCGGAAGTCGAAAAACATTTCGATTACAATACTTTCTTATATTGAAGATAGAAGAAAGTTAAAATAAAATTCCTTAACAATTTGCCTGCAAGTTTTGTCATATATCTAACAGTGGATTTTTTTTTAATTCCATTTGTAACAGATTTCGAAAAAATATATAGCTGCGATAAGATTTTGTTAGTATAGTTTTATTAGAAATCTACAACAAAGGAAAAGGTTGTAATCTGTGTCTCGGTTGAATATAAATTTAGATTATCACTTAATTTTACTGATATTCAAACAACTTAAATTAAAAACTGATTAGATTATAGCTTTCATTAAAGTTCATGAAATACCTTAAGAGGATTTGACATTTCTAAAGTTCATTGTAAGAGTACATAGCAGTATATATTTTGCTTATTTTTTGGTATTATGTAATGTAAATGTAATTATATGTTTTAAATTTAAAAGAATTGCTTCTTTTTTTTCTAAAATACTAAGTTTTTTCTAGCGAGTTACTTAATTTTTTAAATTAGAATCGTCCTAGATTGGGTAAGATATTTAAACTTAATTAATTAAAGGCCACTGAGTTCTGAGAGACTTTTCACCTTTATGTTTCTAATATAATATATAATAACATCTAAAAATGGAGTATATATAAATGAGGAGTATTATAAATTTATTCAATATCTTGTATTTTATTTTAAAATTTTCATATGTTCCCATTTTGAATAAATGCTTCTTGAAAAGTAATGCACTCAATTGGCAATTACTTTCTCTTCCCTTTAGATTAAATTGAATAAAAGTTTATTCAATAAGTAATACATCCAATAAGCAATTAATTTATTTTCTCTTCACATAAAAAAAAAAAAAAAATAGCGTTTAAATATTTCTTTAAAAAATATTTTTAATCTGCTATCAACAGTTATTTAAATTTCCAAAAATAATTTATTGAAAGGGTTTAATATTTAATAATGAGAAATTTTGTCCAAACAGTCTCATAAAATCATATACACTATAAACTAGGTGGATGTGCCAATCCCAAAACTTCCTTCTATCTCATATATTTTAATATTTCAAAATGTTGTTACAGATGTCAGTATTTCATTTTTTAAAATTTAATACTAATATATAAACTTTGGCTTCCATCTTAAATTTCTGCTTCAGTCAATTAAACGGAGTAAAAAAATGTTAATCGCGATGAAAATAATCATTAAATCAATAGTTTTCCATTATTTTGTTGTATATCAGCTGTTCGCGAATAGTCGGTTTATCAGGATGGAAAGTTCCCGTCACTTCAGCCACCGGTGTACAACAAAACTACGAAAATAAAGAAAATTACACAGAAATCGCTGTTATAGTGCATCCTTTCGGAGGAATATTTCCAAATTCAGGGAGAATCTTCTTGCCACGGCCAAAAACGTACCTAAAAAATTTGGTTCAATTATATGCATAACTTCATACACTTTCAATGATACAATATAGAAAATTGCACAAAATTCGCTATTACAGCGCCCCCTTCCTGCTTAATTTTTTCCAAATTCAGGGAAGATCTTCTACCTAGTATCGAAAACCTACACAAATCGTTTGGATCAATTCTATGCATAACTTCATACACTTTTCAATAGTACAATATTGAAAATTGCTCAAAAATCGATTTTACAGCGCCCGCTTCCGGCAGAATTTTTACAAATTCAGGGAGGACCTTCTTGGCATATCCAAAAATATCCATAAAAAATTTGGTTCAATTCTATGCATAACTTCGTACACTTTTCAATGTTTCAATATTCAAAATGGCACAAAAATCGTTATTAGAGCGCCCCTTTCCGGCGGATTTTTCCAAATTAATGAAGAACCTGCTTGCGATAGTCAAAAACTTAAAAAAAAATTGGTTCAATTCTATGGAAAACTTCATACACTTTTCGATGGTACAATTGCGACAGACAGACGGACACACGGACAGACAGACATTTTCTATAAACATGTTTTTGGGGACCTCTGACCCCTGAAACGTGTAAATCCGTCGAAAACCTGAAGTCGAAATAAATTTCGATTACAATACTTTATTCTATTGTTAAGTTAGAAGAAAGTAAAAATGTTGCGATTTGTCGATGCTGCGAAATCGAGTTCAATCAACAACGGAAGTAAAAATCGAATTTTGTTTATCATATGCGCCACACCGCTAAGCGGAACGCGACTTCACCAAGACTGAGAAACTTTACTGCAACCGTGTTTGCAGGCGTGTGAACAAATATTGTTGTAAAATACAGATTTATTTATTTATTTATTTTTTTTTTTTTTTTTGGAGTGTAATTTACTTTTACAATATATATATATAAAAAACCATACATGTCATTTTTTATACATATACTAGGGGTTTCTGCCCCCTGCAAGCTACGCTCGCCATCCCGCGTTCAGACACTGCAGAATCTAAAAGCAGGCTGATCTAATCGCTTTTAAAAAGATTAGAGAATATTGGATTATACTGAAAAAACCTGTCGCGATCTCCCTGTAAACGGGTTTCCATTCAATTCCGTTTGATTGCTAAAATTTAAGGCAGAATCAGTTGCTGTTAAAACATCCAATGGTGTGTTTGTCATAATTTCGTGTTTGATTCATAATCTGTTGCCTGTTATATCTAAAATCTGTCGTCAAACTATAAGATTAAATGCCAATAATGGTTGATCGTAAATGTCACATTCACTTGACTTTAAGGAAGTTGCACGTATTTACACCATCAAGTGATTTTTATTTCGACGTTTTATTTCTATTTTTATTAATGTTACACTAATTTATTTGTTCTTTCGTTATTTAAATTAAGAAATGATGTCAATTTGTATAATTTGGCAAGTGGTTTGGCGATTTATATAATTTGGCGATTTATATAATTTGGCGAAATTGGTCGTCGGGAGAAGTAGTATCATTGAAACATTGCTTTGAAGCTGAAATTACATGTCATGATCTGTTGTATTGTCACATACGCACCGGGTTTGGCGTGAATTTTTTTACGACAATTTGCCGAAAGCCTCGTTTTCGAATACCATTTAAACACGTATTTTTAAATTATTATCTATTATTTTTAAAATGAAATAAAAATAAATAAATAAAAAATTAATTAATAACTATAGAACAAAACAATTTATAACATTTTTTGTAAATATAAAGAAAATAAATTCAAATAAACATTTATTAATAAATAAGTAACAATAGCCGGGTTTCCATGTCAGACAAAACAACGCCATTTTGGCACCAATTAGGTACAGTGTTGCGTATATGACATCTGTGCCTAATATTTTTCTTTTCGTTTCGTTTAAAATAAAAGAAAGAAGTGACAGCCATTTATTTTAAATGTTACAGCTTTAAATGAAAGTTTAGTAATAAAAAAATTATTAATGATACACAAATTGAATTATAAATAAAAATAACATGATACATCTCTTAGCATACATTTAAGGGGGGCCAAACGGTCGCCAAATTCGTTTAAAATAATAACATTTTCTAAAATTTGAACAAAATTATCTGTTACGATTAAAATTTGAGTTGCCATCATTAGAGAAAAGTATATAAAATTAGAAAAAAATTAATATTTCGAAAACTAATTCGAATTTAAAAATTCTAATACCAGTTTGCCACTGCGGATCAATACGGATTTTTGGCGTTAATTTCATCGCAATGTATTCCGTATTTTAGGAGAAATCGCCGTGAAACTTAATCAGTTGTTTAATCAGTCGTTTCATAGAATCGCTTCATAAATATGTTACATTTCAGTCGTTTCATGAAATCCGCTTCATAATTTCGTTTCATTAGGATTTTATCTATATAAGGTAGATATGGAAACATATATGTAATTTTTTTTTTTCCAATACAATAATTCAGATTTTAGAAATAATAAAATAGGTTGTAAACTTTAAAAAATTTAATTTGTCGTATAAAAATTTTTAAAAAATGCATAAAATTAAATATATTTTCTCAAATTTTATTCTTTAGAAATACTAGTCAAAGTACTTCCCTAGAGAAAATTCAAATCTGTTTTTTTCATTTCAAAATGCTGTCATTTTGTTATGTGATGCATGCAATTACAATGTTTTATCTACAGCTTTGATAAAGCATTTTTGAGATAATTATCGATTTAATAACTCCCAGAAGGAGAACGAAACATCATTTCACTAATAAGGTTTTACTTTTTATCCTTTGCTCTGTCATTAGACGCCATGAGCAAATTATTATCTGGCTGTTATTATTGGAATAAAAATAGAACGTTATTAAAAGAAATGGCATTAGTTATTGATTCTTTAAAGGTCATAATACTATATTTTAAAATATCAAAGCATACTTATCTATACAGTAATTTAGATTCTGTTTCAACTCACAACTATGCTCAGTTCCTAACAATATTTAAACTTGAAAGTTTTCCGATTTCCGATTTTCTTATAAAGATATATATTTTTATTTGTTTTCGTTTCTTTAGATTTAATTTTAGATAGCAATTTATTTTATATGTGCCGTGAAAGATATATCTAGCTCTACATTCCAAATGCATAAGTATTTAATTTTTTTCATATAAGGTTTAATGTAGAATATATATATATATATATATATATATATATATATATATGTGGAAACTCTGGCTTGTAAAAAACACATTAAACAACACTGAACACCATTTTAGAAATTGGAGCCTGACACAATTAAATTTTAGACTAGATTATATTAACAGATTAAATTATTTACACAATATTTACAAAGGGAAGTGTCGTCATTTTAATTACATCATTATTCTGCGAAAACGATCACAGCACATTCTCATAACGCACAGATCATCATTCTACTGTTTTACCGCCGAAAACACAACTCTCTCTCTCTTAGCCGTCGTCTCTCGAGTACGCATGCGCTCTGACTAGTTCATGGGGAAAGAAAATCAAACAGAGGAAGGCGCTTTGATCAGCAGCTACGCGAGCGGTTGGTGGCGCTGTAAGCAGTAGGCACGCAGGGAAAGGTATTAAAGGCGTTTGGAATGCTTTCCTATAAATCGGCGATCCTGACAGCTTGATCGACCTCGATTGACAGAGTGGACCATAGGAAGGAGCAGCAGGAGCACCTGAAAAGACAAAAAGAAAAAGCAGCACCCAAAGTTCTTTATAAAAAAAAATCACCAGTTCATTGTGAAGCTTCAAAAAGTTGCAATTAGCACATCAGCTTCTAAAAAGCAAAGTCAGGCAGGATAAAGTTCTTTGACAACTAAGGGTTAAAATTTCTAAAAGTTCATCTCGAAGAAGCATATTCGTCATAAGGGCTTCTCACGTCATAGAAATTATTTCTTCTTCTTTATCTTTTTTTTTTCTTCATTACGTCTTTTTCGTCTTATTACTTTTATTACGTCTTTGCTTTTTTCACGTCTTTTTTTTTTTTTTTAAACTATGTCTTTTCGTCTTTTTTCATCACATTTTATGATCACTATCATACAAAGATTTTTTGCTTCTTCGGAACTCAGCGTAATTTTCAGAATCAAGGAATTTATCAGGAACGATACCATATTCGTCAACATCGGTCAAAGTGTCATCTTCGGAACTATTAGTATCATCTTCGGCATGTAAGTCACATTTTCTTCTATTTTCTTCTAAAAAGGACCTTCTATAATCAGACTTCTTTTTATTAAACTTCTGCTTAGGTTTCTTAACTTCGTAATTATTAATTTTAATTTCATCTTCAAATTCATCTGACGACTTGGGGATATACTTAATTTTCTTAGAAACATTATTCTTCAACTTCTGATTAGACATTTTCTTAAGATTATCTTTTCTAAATTTTTTTCATTTATTACATAAAATTTCTGGTTATTTTCATTCCTGGAGAAATACATCATATTTTCTTTATTTTCTAACTTAGTGGAATCTGAATCATTTTTAAGGGTTTTAGCAATGCTATTCAGCTTAATTTGCTTCTTTAATTTAGTCATTTCTTGTCGTAAATTTTCGAAATCTTCCTGGGAATTATTCAATTTTATCTGGATTCTTCTTTTGGACATTTTTATTTTAGAACACTCATCTTCTGATTCTTCTAACTGTTTTTCAAGATGTTTTGAATAGTTATTTATTTTTATTAATCGTGATCGGTATTGTTCTGAACGTTTACTTTCTCCATCTAATTGAGATTTTATATCTTGAAAATGTCTCTCTAATTTTTTATACAATTTACTAACAGTTTGTCTTTCTGATACTTCATGTTCGAATTTATATTCTAACGATGTTATTGCGATTTTTGACTTAGTTTTTTTTCTGACAAAAATGCTTCTTTTAAATCGATTACATCTAATTGTAACTTTTTATATTTTGTTTCAACTTCTTTAATTTGGGAAGTTAAATTTTCATTTTCTCGGCGTAATTCTTTAATTTCAGAGCTAGAATAGGACAATTGATGAACAGGTAAATATTTGTTTTGGTTTGAAATTTATTTGTTGCTACTGTGCAAGGTGGAAGAATAAGGGTTAACTTTAGAATTTACAGTTACTTCTCTTGAATTAATAACATTAACTAAGGGATTATTCTGACTCTTATTTAACTTAACATCATTATCAGAAACAATTAAGGAGCTTTGTTGTATTACATTACCAATTATTAAATCAAATTCAATAGATTTGTCATCAATCACAAAAATAGATGTTTGAAATTTAGAATCATCAATTTGATTTCAGCCTCAACGTAACCGATTGGTCTGAATGATTTTTTACCTAATCCACTTAAAAGCATATCTGTTGTTTCTAAGTTTACATAATTGCTAATTTTATCAAAATTACTTTTCTTTAGAATACTTCTTTCAATTCCTGTATCGATTAATGAAATTAAATGTAATGAATGCAACTTTACATCTTTAAAAACCAAATTTTGAGAACAGGTTAGAACATTTACTCGAGAATCATTAGGCAATTTTGAATGTTTGGATTTACCACATTCGAATGATTTGTGGCCATACAAATTACAAGAAAAGCAGAGGGGATCTTTATCTTTATTTCTACACTGATTACTTTTGTGGAATCTATCGCCACAATTATAGCAACGTATACCAGATTTATTGGGTCTAGATTTGTTTTTAAATTCAACTTCTGGTTTCATCTTAGGCCTAATCTCAACATCAGGTTTACTATCATAATCGATACGCAATTTATCATAAATTTTAAGTTTCTCTTTAAATTCAATAATATTTGGGCAACCATACAAAAAGAATTTTTTAAAAACAGGGTCGTTAATTCCATTAATTACATACTGAATGAGTGCAGAATCTTCTATGTTGCCTTTTGAACATAACTGTTTCATACTTAAAAAATATTCGTCTGACGATTCATGTGGTTTAATTTAGACAATTAAGACAGCAATTCATGTAATTCAGCTGAATTGCACGTTTGACCAAATTCAGAAATATGTAACGCTTTCATTTTAGACCGCGAATTAATTTTTGTTTCATTTTCAATAAATAATTTAGCTCTACCTGTCATACGGCGTTTAGCCAAAATCAATTTGTGCAAATCACTAACATTAAATAAAGAAACAGTATCTTCAAAATTGGTAAGCCATTTTTCAACATTTTGAAATTGACTTCCATCAAATTCAGAAACCATATTTTCAATATCATTAATGGAAATGGATGGTTTAAGAACATAATTAGGAATTAGAATTTTCTGATTTTCATTATTTTCACAACTACCAGAATCATTTCTCAAATTATTTTCTGAAACACTCGGAATATCACTATTTTTATTCGATTCATCATCGCTCTCATCATCGCTAAGAGCACTTTCATCAGGAATTAAATTAGATTTCAATGCATTAAAATCACATAAACTAGAAATTATTCTGGCAGCAATTTCATCGAGAGTTCCAGAATTATTTATACACAAAACATTGCAAATAGTTATAAAATCATTTACTGAAAAATTATCTTTAATATTTTGCAATTTCGATTTATATTCATCAGAATCAGTTTCAAAAGCAAAGCCAGTGAAATTTCGAATTCTACGTCTATTATTTCTATCACCGACTTCTTCAAAAATTAATGTATGCAACGTCTTAATACTCGAAGACTTTTCTGCTTTCAATGAAAGTTCTAATTCCTTAAAATCAATTAACTTTGACATATTGAAAAGGAAAAAAAAAACAAACTCACTTCTTAGAATGGGTATCCAGCTTTAAAATATTCGCTGCATTGCTATAAGCACATTCTATTAAATTTATTCAACGTTGTCATCACTCTTAAAGAAAGGCGTCATATCACTGATACTAAAAGCTTCTGGGCGTAAAGTTCGCCTCACAGTTCTCGACATCATTTGTGGAAACTCGGGCTTGTAGAAAACACATTAAACAACATTGAACACCATTTTAGAAATTGGAGAATGACACCATTAAATTTTAAACTAGATTATATTAACAGATTAAATTATTTACACAATATTTACAAAGGGAAGTGTCGTCATTTTAATTACATCATTATTCTGCGAAAACGATCACAGCACATTCTCATAACGCACAGATCATCATTCTCATAGAGAAGAGATAGGAGTGGAGTGTGCTTTCCGTAGAGAATTCCGTTGAAAAGCGGCATCAACATGGCCGGTCCTACTCATGAAAAGGTTTCAAGATTTCGCTCGTTATCGCTTGCTTGACAATTTGAAAATTGTAGGCGGTCGTGAAAAAAAATATACAAAAATACTCATCATCCACATTATGCATGTGAAGTAGTGCAAAAATATAAACGAAGTAAAACAAAGCAACTTAAAATATGCTTTAAATTTGTAAAAGAAGATTCCCACTTTAATTTAACGATACGGTAATTTGTTTATTTTTCTTTAGCAAACATATGCTAGACTTTGGCGGTAAAAGTCACGTGACTATTATAAACGCGTGACTATTAAGTTGGTTCCACTTTAGGATTACCAAAGCCTCCCCACCCCTTGTTGCGTTGTCGGTGAGACTGCAGGTTCGGTAAATTCAAATTATTTCATAATGCATCGAAGAATAAAAACGTCTTCATAACTTAGTTCTAATATATTGTAAATAAAATTCGTAACTTGAATAAGTAAACACACTCTACAGTTCAAATTAAACTTCTTTCTTAAAAAACAACTATGTACATTTTATTTACAAATATATAGGTATATTAATATTATTATTACTCTCATTTGAGAGTTCCATTATTACCGTCAGACCGGTTCAAAACAAACTTTACATCTACACTGAAAAGAAAATCGGAAAACAATAAAAAGGGGGTTGCCACAATGCCGACTAACAGAAAATGGCAAGCATCGCCAAGTTGGCATTCTCAACACCCCTATCTCTTCTCTATGATCATTCTACTGTTTTACCGCCGAAAACACAACTCTCTCTCTCCTCGCCGTCGTCTCTCTAGTACGCATGCGCGCTGACTAGTTGATGGGGAAAGAAAATCAAACAGAGGAAGACGCTTTGATCAGCAGCTACGCGAGCGGTTGGTGGCGCTGTAAGTAGTAGGCACGCAGGTAAAGCTATTAAAGGCGTTTGGAATACTTTCCTACATATATATATATATACATTTTAGCTTTCATTTTGGAAGAAATTATAGATATCTTAACGTTCAATTAGTGATCTTAAATCATTATATTGAAAAACACTTAATATTTCATCACACTATTTAAACCGAGCTAGAAAGGTGTCCTTAAATGTTTAATGTTTGATACATACAATTCTCTTTTTATCATTTTAGAACCTGATTTATCTCTAAAGAAAATGTATCTTAAAATATCACATTACTTTATTTTAAGCATGGTTTTCTTTATTTATTTTGTTCCTGTGGCATACTATATTTAATTTTATTACATAAATAAATTCGAATGATTACTTTTTAAATAAGGTTTGTAGCAAATATTATCAGTCACTATATAATTAAATATTAAAATTTTATTGTTCATTTTAAAATTTGATTTTTTTTTTTTTTTTTTTTTTTTTTTTTTTGTAGATTTTACAATTATGCTAACTAAAATTTTAATCAAGACACGTAAATTAATTTTCCTCCGATGATTATTAATTAAATTCCAGTAATTTATCTAAATATATATTTAAAAACTGTTTTATTTGAAAATTATCTACAAAAATATGTTATTACATTTTATATAATAAAAATTATGTAGTAAGATTTATATCATGCACATACTAATAAACTCTCTACTTATATTTAAAGCAGAATAATTATTTCTATACAGAGTGTTTCACAATGATCGAAACAATAGGCTATTTCCTTAAATATTTCCCCTATAGGGTAATTCCGGGATTTATGCCGCACATTTTTTTTTTTATTTGTGTATAAAGTTCCCTGGTGGACATAAAAAAAAATCATGCTGTGCTATTTAATGTTAAATTTACAACACGTGCACTGCGACAAAAAACTTCTAAACAAATTATTAATATTTTTTAAAAATTTTTTTCTAAAACATTACACTGCGGCGCGTCACCCGTACATTCAGGCTGAGGCGCCGCACTTGTGCGGTAGTTATGCCGCGCTTGTAATAAGAACAGAATGAAGTTATAAATAAAAATATTAATATATATATATTAATATTTGGACTATAATTATGGATATAATAACAAAATAAAAGTAAATGAGTGCAATGAAACGTATTAGTAGATTCAAATTAATAATTGTTGCATAATTTCACTATTAAAATTATCGACTTATTTTTTTACATTAAATTTTAATTGTTATTTCAGCAACAACGTAACATCAATGCATTAGAAAGGGAAAACAAAAAAAAGGGAAAATTATGTTTACATAATTTATTTGTTAACCCTTTCGGAACCGGTGGCTTTTATAAATATTTCATTCGGTTGGTTCCGCTTTTTTAAAAGAAGTTACCTTTACTTAAATAATCATGAAAATGCTCTAATTAAACAAGGCAAATATTACTTTTCTTTTTTACTGGTGCAGAAATAATTTTTGTAAGCTCTTTATGCAGGTGCTGATATGCACCTATCGTCCCTAATGGGTTAAGAGATCGACTTCAATCTACAGAAAAAGTGTCGAAAAAGTACAGTCTTTATGTAACTACATTTAAACACATGATGCAACGAAGCCAATTACACTTCCTCTTTTTTGTAGTAGTATGTAAAGAACGTCTGCGTTACGCGTAATCCAATTTTTTCTCATTATCATCTTGACTTGCATCTTTCTTGCCCTTCTTACTTTTTATTTTCCCCTTTTTCTCCTTTGGTTTTAGTAAACATGATAACATGCCTAACATGGTTAGTCTGTGCAAGAAGAAAAGGAAAAGTTGATAACACTTAATCATCCCGTACAAAAGAAACTGCGGCATGTATACCGGAATAGCAGTGCGGCATGTATCCCATTTTGCATGGTGCAGACATCAACCATCACAGTTACCTGCCATTGCTAAGGGGAATGGCGTAATCATACACACAGTACTTTTTACAAACGCTACACTTAGTTTTGACTTCGAAATCATGCATGCATTTAGTAATTAGTGTATGAAAAGCATTTAAACATAACATGTTTAAAAGTTTGGACAGTGAAATAATGCATTTACGTAAAAAAATGGATTGTACTTCTGCAAGTAAACATCGAAATGGGATTTACGCTATACACTGGTTAAAATAATCCCATTGTGCACCTATACTGCGCGTTTGACGCCCATCTATCGATAATTACAAGAAATATGAGGGGTGCGGCATCTATCCCGTATGCGGCGACTCTCCCGGAGTTACCCTACACATACTTCTAATTGCAAAATTAAAAAAAAAATAATAAAGATGCACAATTTAATAACATAAGTTACAACTCCATGCGGGAACTATTAGAAAAAATACGAAAAAAAAAAAAAAAAAAAAAAAAAAAAAAAAAAAAAAACGACCCCCTTAATGTGAACTTTTCAATTAGGAATTTTTTCCTTATCCATTCCTGAATTAAATACAAATACAAAAAAAAAAAAATCTCGATATCTGCAAAACTCACAGAGATATTAAAATCTAAAATTCGTGACTTATACCATTTACCATTGAGGAACGAGCATTTGAGTCATTTTGAATGCAATATAAGGATCATCAAAAATTTAACTTATTAAAAGTTGATTTTAGACAGTGCCTCTCCTTTGGACATAGAATAGAAGAGTATAGATTTTACGTTAAACCTAATTTCAAAATTTTCTAGAGTGCTGCACTCGAGCACTGCACGGGTCGAAATATCCATGCCCGGTACCGAGTCGACACACAGAAAAGTTCGGTCTGGCCTGGTAAATAGTTAAAATCTTATCTCGAGACCGGCCCGGCTCGGCCCAGACTGACTAAATTTCTACAAAACATAGTTTTTTTTTCCGTTGATATGGCTAAAAATTGTTTCGTATGGATGACTTCTGACCAAAATTACTTATTATAGCTTTTCTTTTTTCATGTTTATAATCTTCATTTTTAAAGAAGCGCCAAAGGCTATGATACTTATCTTTTTAATGTATCTATATTGTTAAGTGAATTCTTCACTTATCATTTAATATCGTTAATAAATATCCCATGTATTGGAGACTTTGAAAAGTACTACGCAGCAAAATCTTCTAAGACGAAATCACATAGGAATGAAAGAAATGTGTTATAGAGATGTTCCCTTCAAAGGAGGTGTAAATGTAATCTATTCTTTTCTCAGGCATTATTACATTCATTTTGAATAGTTCAACACATTTTCCCGTTTAAGACAGTATTCATTTCACTGGTTTTACTGTTTTTTTTTTTTTTTTTTTTTTTTTTTTTTTTTTTTAGCCATTTAGAAAAGTGGTTATTGTCCTCGGTCAGGGTAGGAAATCAAAAAAAAAAAAATATTTGAAGCGTTTTATTAGTTGAATCCCACAATTTATTCGATTTCTGATTGGTCTATACAGTAATTTGTATTTTCCCTTTACTTTCAACAGAGATGGATACTTCTGTTGCCACTATGGCAAAAATGTAATAAAAACTACAAAAAAATTAATAACTCTGAACCAAATTGAGATACAGCTTTCAAACAAATTGCAATTAAAAATGAATTTTTTTCTCTATACGACGATATAAAAAGTAATATTGTGGGATGTTTAAAAGTTAGAATATGTTAGAAGAAAATGAAATTTCATTTAAAATTGCTCCATGAATATTAATGTTTAATGCATGGCGTACGTAATGTATGACCAGCTCCGTAGAAGTTTAAAAATTTACACTACCGAAAATTGTAAAACTGAAATTTCTTTTAAAATTTGTTCATGATGGGTCCAGGAATGTTAATGTTTACTTCATGGCGTACGCAATGCATGATCAACTCCGTGAGATTTTTTATGTCTTAAATTTTAGTCTTTGAAAAAACCATTTTCCAAATGGTCGTTGTAATTTGTTAAATTGCTTTTTTTTCTTTTTTTTCTGCCTTTAAATGTACTATTCTTTAAAAAAAAATTAATTTTAAAGTTTAATTGTAAAATAATGTCGATTTTAAAATATATGCATGTTTTGTGAAATTTTTTGGGCTGAACAAAATTTTACTGATTTTTGCACGAATCAGGTCAGTCAGACCACTACCCCCTACATACTAAATGCCTCTCGCATTCACTGTTTTCCCCATATAAGAACTGGAAGTCAGCTTAGCCCCAAAATGCTCTGCCATCTATCGGTGACAATTGACAGGATTTTTAAAAACCTATAGATAATTAACGTAAACAAAAGTTGTTTTGAGAGTATTTAAATAGAAAATTTTAAAATAAATTAGCTTAAAAAGCAAAATTTGTTAAAAAATTTTTGTTATTTATTCCTAGAATTTCACCTTTTTTTTTTCTCTTTTCGTATTTATTTTAATTGTTGTATTAAATGATATTTTTTCTATAAAATATTTGAAAAGAGAAATTGTTTCATAATTTCTCTTCAATTTCAAATGATGAATGATAAAATAACACACATAATTTATTTTATTATATGAATTTTAAATTATATGTTCTTTTTTAAAATTAATTATAATATATAAATTAATAGCACTTACATTTACTTGTAAATAGATTTCCATCAAAAATAAAATAAACAAGGTTTATGAAGTGAAAATATTTATTAACACTATAAAATGGTACACGAATTTTAATCAATGGATCAAAAACTATGAGTAAGTTTAAAAAGGTTATTGCAAAACATAAAAGTATTTGATTAAATTAAATTTTACTAATTAGTAAGACATGTATTTCTTTCAGGCAAAATATTAATAATAAACAAAGTTAATGTGTGGTGAATGTGTCAGTGAAGGACAATCTTAAGGAATTGCTTTAAAAATAATTTTTAATTAATAATTATAATTATTATATTCCTGTTTTTTTTGACATTATATTAATCTATCAACAATATTTAACTAACTTCATAGTTGTACTTCCCATTGTGAATTAAAATTTAATTCTAATAACATAATTACTTGACACTCCAGTACTAGTACCATACAGTTGCCTCAATAAATAGGTTGCAATATTTTTCTGAACTTCCGTATTTAATATTTTCTATCTAAAATAATTAAATCATTGATATTGTGATAATAATACTATAAATATCAATTACCTTTATCATAATAATGAAACTAGCAAGTCTTTTTTTAAGTGTTTAAAAAACATTTAACTCACAGTTTCATTTCTTTTATATTTGAATTATTAATTATTATAAGTAATCATCAAGTACTTTCAGGAAATTTAAATAGTTGGAAATATGATTCTGTTCAATGATGCTCCAAGACACTTTTTTTAATCTTTTTGACTACCCCCCCCCCACACACACACACCAGGGCCGAAACTAGCCTTTTTTGCACCCGGGGCAAACATGAATTTTGGGGCACCCCCCCCCTCCCTCTTCCACAAAGTATATTTACAAAGAGAATTTTATTCTGATGGACTGATGGCTTCCATTATTATAAAACAGCCATTATAAATGAAGTGTTAGGTGAAGATGAAAGAGCAGTCGTAAAAAGTTAGAACTCTGATTTTCTGGTCAGAATGGGAAAAATATGGGCAAAATTTTTTTTGAAAAAGAAAATTATGGCCATTTTTTTTTTTTCGAGAACTCTGATTTTCTGGTCAGAATGGGAAAAAAATGGGCATAATTTTTTCTCCCATTCTAACCAGAAAATCAGAGTTCTAACTTTTTACAACTGCTCTTTCATCTTCACCTAACACTTCATTTATGATCGCTGTTCCATAATAATGGAAGTTCGTCAGAATAAAATGATCCATTCTAAAGGTAAAATCCTTCGTTTGGCGCCCCTTCATTCTGGCGCCCGGGGCACATGCCCCCTCTGCTCCCCCTTAGTTTCGGCCCTGCCACACACACACATACACACGCATGTTGCCTGAATAATTTGATTAAAATGTTTTTCTGAAATTCCCTATTTAATATTTTCTATCTAAAATAATTAAATTATTGATATTGTGATAATAATACTATAAATATTAGTGACATTTATTGTAATAATGAAATTAGAAAGTCTTCGGGTCAGGACCTCAAACATCAATTCTGCAGCTTTTTTTTCTTTCTCCCTGTCTCTCTCTCTCTCTCTCTTTTTTTTTTTTTTTTGCAGTGTTTAAAACAGTCAGCTCACAGTTTCATTTTTATTTGCATTATTAATTATTACGAGTAATATATGAAGTACTTTCAGGAAATTTAATAAATTGGAAATACGATTCTATGCACTGATGTTCCAAGACACTTTTTTCATCTTTTTTTCGGATCAGGACCTCAAACATCAATTCTGATCTCTCTCTCTCTTTTTCTTGCAGCGTTTAAAACAGTCAACTCACAGTTTCATCTCTTTCATATTTGCATTATTAATTATTACGAGTAATATATCAAATACTTTCAGGAAATTTAATAAATTGGAACTCTCTCTCTCTCTCTCTCTCTCTCTCTCTCTCTCTCTCTTTTTTTTTTTTTTTTTTTTTTTTTTCTTGCAGTGTTTAAAACAGTCAACTCAGTTTCATTTCTTTCATATTTGTATTATTAATTATTACGAGTAATAGATCAAGTACTGTCAAGAAATTTAATAAGTTGGAAATACGATTCTGTGCACTGATGCTCCAAGACACTTTTTTTCATCTTTTTTACTACCCCCCCCCCCCCCGATACACACACATGTTGCCTCAATAAATTGATAATAGTATTTTTTTTAATTCCCTATTTTATATTTTCTATATAAAATAATTAATTTATTGATATTGTGATAATAATACTATATATATTAATTACATTTATTATGATAATGAAACTAGCAAGTCTTCCGGTGAAGGCCTCAAAACGTCAATTCTGCAGTTTTTTTTTAAACATTTAATTTAGCTTCATTTCTTTTATATTTGTATTATTAATTATTACAAGTAATAATCAAGTACTTTCAGGAATGAAATTATTGATATATTTCAATTACATAATATTTATATTGCTTCAAAACACAATGCTATGAATACATATTTATTTTGATCACATTACTAATTCGTATTCGATTTCATCGTGTATCATTTATTATTATTATCATTATAATTTTGCTGGAAGAAATTTAAATAATTTTGAATGTTATTGTATTTTCATTTTCATACAGAAAAGGCTTAGCATAATTATTTGATAAAAAGAAATACTTTGATCTATCATTTTTATTATTAATAATAACAATATTATTTCAGATTAAGGTACTCTTTTCCTTTTAAGACATTGTAAATTAATAAAAATACATCTTATTAATAGCAACTGTACATTAATTTAATTTATTGTTATTCAACGGAATGTTATTAGAAACATGCAAATAATAGTAGTAAAAATATCTATTTGTATTTTTTAAAATACAATGAAAAAAAGTTATAAAGACTCGTTGACTGTCTTCTACAGGAATGGAGAAAAGAAATATTTTCCTTTATTTTGCTGGATGAACAGCAGTAAGGCACACAGCAATATGGCAATTTATAGAGAATATATTAACTTCATTAAAAGTAAACATTCTGTTTAAAAAAATCACAAATTACTGCAAAAAATAAAAAAAATAATAGCTTTCAAAGGCTGGTCTAGGAGGCGATCCATGTAAATACAGCAATAACATACCCCAAACAGTAGCGCCATCTATCAACCTTGCTGACTTCCATTTTTGAGTCAAATGCGAGAGGCATGTAGTTTGTAGGGGGTAGTGGTCAGACACAGTGATTTTAATACGGGGTTAGGTCGAGAACGGGAACGAAAATTTTGTCCCGTGCAGACGTAAGTAGAAGAAAGCCAGTCCCGGTTCGGTATTAACGACCTCGCCGTGACAATATAAAACCTGAGGTTTTGTATTGTTCAAAAGTTTTCAGTATTAAAATTATGAAAAACTCTTTATCGGCATGTTAGAAGAAGCCTTGCTTTTAAAATCATTTGACGGACATTTAAATGGTATAGAAAGAAGGTGGAAAGTGCAAAAGTTAAACTGAATAAAAAGTTTGAGCTACATGAATGAGTTTCTTACTCAACGAAAAGTTTTAAAAAGCATTTAAACATTTTATCAAAAGTCAATCTTTGATAAAACTTTAAATGCGTTTTTCTGTATGATGTTTTTTTTTCCTACAGTTTCTCACTTTTCTATTGTTGAAGAAAATAATGTGTCATTTTGGAACATACCTTTTGTGATCATTTTACATTAATTTTGTTTCGGAAAATTCGAAAAAATATTAATTTTGAAAATATGTTTTTCTTTTAAATAAGTTAATTTTTTTTAATTTATATTTTAAAAATTAATCTTTAAAAAATTTAATAATTAATAATACTGTTTTAAAAATTAATATTAATAAAAATCACGAAAAAAAGTTAAATTATTATATTTCGTTTTGAAGTTTTTATAAAATACTTACAATTTTGTATAATAAAATCGACGATTATTTTTCAAAGTTTACTGAATTATTCTATCAAAATATTTAAAATTACTGTCATTTAGGCCATTATATTTAATTATAGATTATATTTAGTGTAATTTATATTAAAAAATGTGCATATATAAGCCATTATAATTCTTGTTTTTGTATTTGTTATTAAAATTTATTTTTTTAAAATCCAAATAAAAATATATAAAGTAGAAAAATGTACGTCCTTTTTTGAATATATCTTAAAACATTTTTAAATGTATATATACAGAGAGAAATAATATAAGATTGTGAAAAAGAGAAAGATAGGGAGAAAAAGACAGATGAATGTCTGAGATTTTTTCAAGTATTCTTAATGTATTTCTGCAGATGTGCATAAATTTCAAGATTTTTTTTGCCTGTGGAATTTAGTGATACTGAGTAAAAAAATGAGCTAATAGCTTTCACTTCGATTATAGATTATCTTTTCAATATCACTAACTTATGACACCATTAATTTTTTTGTAAGATCATTTACCATCCTTTAGATTTTGCAATATTCTTAAGTAATATCTTACTGAATAATTTTTTTCAATATTTCATCGTACATGCGTTTTAAAAATGTCTTTGTTCACATAAAAAGTACTGAGTTCATTAAAATACAGTGGATAACGGAAATAACGTTCCTGTTATTAAGCGTACTTCTCTTATAACGTATGTAGAGCCCTATTCCAGACTGTTATCCCCTAAATAATACATTAATTATTTCACTAAAAAAATGTAAGAAAACTTTAGGTTTTTTTCCAACTGCATTTTGAGGGTTTCATAAAATTTATGCTTAAAATGTCTATTTTTGCTTTTCTTATTATCCGCCTAACTCATTTATGTTATTACCACGTTTTATTCGTAATTTAAATGATAACGTAATACGGTTATAACGTACCATGTTTATTTATACCATGACCGTTTGTTTTAAGCGGCGTCTACTGTATAAAATTATTTAAAAAGTTTACACTACAAGGAAAAGAAAAGTTCCATAAGCATAGTAATTTAATTTTTGATGAAAACGTTTCACAATTTATTCCATAATCCCATAAAATATATTATTTTTTTATGAAAATACAGTTGTCAACATAAATATCGTACTTGGAATATAACGTACTTTTGTTTATAACGAAAATGATTGTCTCTCATTTTTTTTTCTGCTTTATCTTGCGAAACGGATAAAATTTCTATTTAAAATGTTTTATTTTTACACTTGCTATTATGCTCATTTAGCATTCAAATTATGTAATGCATTTTTGACAACATTTCTTATAACGTACTTCGGTAATAGGTGAACCCGGGGCTGAACGGACTATCAAGTTGAAAATATGTTTAACACGTTTACGTCGGCGCGGTGGGTCACACTCGACTGTCTATGAACTGCAAAGTATCCGGCTGTTTGGATACCAGTATGTTAATACAGAAAATATTGTTTTATTTAATTAGAACAATTGGGCGATTTAAAGAAACAAAATTTTCTCTAAAATAATATTGGTGTGCAAAAAACCGGAGACTTGACAACTCTGAGACAGTCGAGTGTAACCCACCGCCCTGGCGTGAACGTGTTAAAATATACAAAAGTGTTAATTAAGAGAACGGCAAAAAATTCTATGAGCACATTATAATGTATTAATCACAAAAATACAACAATATTTTAAGAAACAAAATGACTTTTTTTTTTTCTGTTCAAAAATAGAGCATCATGTCAGTTGCCCCGTTCTGCCCGGGCATGGGGCAGAACGGGGTGTTAAGGACAAGTAGTTATAAAACGTATAAAACTATTGGAAATGCAGAAAAAAATAAGTTTACTCCATATTTATTTAGTTTTAAGTGACTATAACGCTTTGACTACAGTTTTCATTGACTGTGCCCTTTTCTTAAACCTGTGCACAAATTTCACACACCAAGGCAGCCTCATCATCTTAGATATCTATTGAAACATAGAAATTGTGTGTCCATTTTGTCTACCAAATCTATGACCAATGTCATTTCT
Organism: Maratus speciosus; assembly: GCA_963932465.1. Classification (NCBI taxonomy): domain Eukaryota; kingdom Metazoa; phylum Arthropoda; class Arachnida; order Araneae; family Salticidae; genus Maratus; species Maratus speciosus. The sequence goes on along the minus strand of OZ010795.1, from coordinate 76,471,716 downwards.
TAAAGCTAACTGATAAGCTAAGCTACGCAAGTCTTTCATTGTTAGACCGAATAACCTATCCTCCATAGTTTTTAAGTAATTATCGAGTTCAAGTTTCTGTTTTTCCGTAAATATGTTTTTAAAATTTTCAGCCGTTTTATCAGTCTTGTAGGGAGGGTTTTTCTTTATGTTTTTAACTTATCTTTCCAGAGTAGGCTGAGGAACATCAAATTGCTTCGAAGCCTCCAAATACCCTGATTGGCCAGAAATAGCCGACTCGACAACATTATTCGTTGCCTCAGTAGACAATGATTGCGTACTTGATTTTATTATTATTATTATTATTATTATTATAGTCTCGAACCATATGAAATCGAAAGGGAAAAAAGTAGGTGCGTACTAAAACCATATCTCAATTAAAAACATTTCAGAGCCGAATGGAGTACCGGGTAAGATTTATTTTAGGTGGGTAAGGTTACTCGAGAAAGATACGTAAATAAATGTTTACACGAAAATAAAGGTGAAACTACACGAAAATAAAGGTGATTAAACGTACTTCAAGCATTTACTAACTATAGTTGCAATGTAAACAACTATGTATACCTTATATTGGTTACAAAATCATCAGAAGTTACAATACAGAAACAAAAAAATCACACAACGAAAACGTCACACACTAACGCTCGAGAAATCTATACTAACATGGCTGCCTAAGTTGAGCAGCAACAGGTTGGTCTAGGTTTACTTATTGCTGCTCGCTGACAGAACCTCCTTGACACCGAAAAACTTCGAAATTCATTATGCCCCGGTACCACGTTGTGCCCGTGTTCTCCTAATTTATCACATTAACATTCTGCATTACAGTCTCTTAAACCGTTGTATATTCCTTGAGGAAATATTAAAAATTTCAAGAAAACAAAAACAACAGATATAGGACAATCTAAATTTTAATTTAAACGCTTTAGAAGTTTTTTGATTTCAACATAAATTCATAGTAAATATAGTTTGATATTTTAGTAATTTAAAATATTTTTTCAAACCCATAAATTGTGAAAGATATGTATGTTTTCATGATTTAACACTACATCAGCTACAAGTAGGTATAAACGAAAGGAAAGGATAAACGGTTAAAATAGATTAAGATGATGTTTTAGTGTTTTACACTACATGTAATCATAATATTTAAAATATCACAGTAAAGATTTAAAGTCACATTTGTGCTTCTGATTATTTTACATCCTAGGTTATTTCTATGCTTACACTTCTACATGATATTAGCGTGCTTTATAAGTGACATTTTTTATAGCAAAACATGACAGTGACCCTGTATTTTTGTAACAAATAAAATAGTTGTATGCTTCGGACACTGTAAAAACATTTGTGTAACGTTACCCTATAAAATTGGTGACAGTATTTCTGCACAATGTTATAAACTTATTTAACCAATATAACTGGCATTAAGTTCAGTATAAAAAATGTTGTGATTTTTCCTGCACTTTTCTGTTTTAATTTTTTAAGCACAGATACTGTGAAATCGAATTTAATCACCGATGCTCTGAAAGCGAATTCAATGAAAAATTGAAGAAAAACGAATGAAATATCTGTCACATGCTTTATGCAGCCAATAGCAATGCAACTTTACAAAGACTTAATTTAATAGCAATCTGAAAGATTGCAGCTTGTGAATTTTACAGCAATTGTGTTGACAGACAGGGGACCAGCACCTTTTTGTTGTAAAAAAAGTAATTTTCATGTACTTTAAGTTATATTTTTTTAATCGCTGATGTTGTGAAATCGAATTCAAGTTCCGATGTTGTGAAAGCAAATTCAAGCAATAAGTGGAGTAAAAATAGAATTCATTACCACGCATCCAATAGCAACGCGAGATTTCCCAGACTTGAGATTTCTTACAGCTCTCTTAAATACAGCAGCTTTTAAATTTTACATTAATTGTGCTGGCAGCAAGTGCGTCAGCTCCTTTTGATGTAAAATACAGATTTTTTTTTTTTAATGCGTTATACCATAATTATGTGAATTCTTATATTTAAACACTATCATGGTGTAATATTAGACCAGTTATACCTCTTAAATTAATCCAAAAATTCGTGGCAACATATTGTTACAAATTTTATGGAGTAACGATACACCGTTTTTTTTTTTTTTTTTTTCAGTGTAAAAGCCTGTCCCGACACAAATTCCATCAATCATTACTGTTAAGTAATATAAATTCGTACTTTATGTAATCGTAATATATATCCTTTATGAATGTGTAATATATATCCGAAAATTTATCCGTACTTTATCCGTATGTATATAATTTTTATTGGTTTTGTATTGTGTATGATTTAACCATGCTAATTACTCTGAAATGATACAATCTAAAAAGTAATGTAATATTTATACTTTTGAATATGATATACCAATTTGTATGAAAACTTCCTTTTTTATGTCTGTATTTAGATTTATAATACAAATGACTTTATATGTGTATAAAGAGTAAATGTATATTTGAAATAAACATGAAAAGATAGTTTTTGAATTGATTTTCAATATTAATTTAAAATTACGAATATTTTAAATGTAATATAATGCAAAATTATCTTATTTAAGGCGTCGATGGGCGACATTAAACTCAATTATCTTGAAGCACTGTTTTGAGTGTTTTCGCCAGAATACTTTTTGAACAAGTTAATGGATTTCGAATTTCATTCTTTTCTAAATAAGGGAAATTAAAAGCTTTACAAATTACACCTGAAACACGAACAAGTTCAACTGATTCAAGGTATAACAAAAAATATTATCACTTTTAAGGATTTTAAATATTTCATTTTATAAATATATTTGTGCATTTTTTTTTAAAATCCATTACTTTTTATTTTTAAGGTATAATCAAAATACATCATAACCCCTTGCCCTTGACCCAATGCTCAGCTAGTGCAACACATATACGCCAATTTTGGAATGACCGATTAAGTTCGAGCAAGAGAAAAATCGGTGTTTCAATTTCGTGAAGCCCGAACTCAGTTTGGTCAATGCATAATATTTAATTTGATATTTTCCCTAAAGATGGCGATACTTTTCCGCTGAAAGTTTGGCAATTTCGCGCCACTTGTCGGATTTTTAAAATTTTGATGTTCTTCCCAAATTTAATTCAAACCTTTCACATAACTTATATTTTTAAGTTTTTCTCAAATATATCCCACAGCAATGGGGCTAATGAGCAGTGAAAAAAAAAACCCTCAAAGACTCAAAAATATTAACTTCAAGACCGTTCAAAACTAATTAAGGAAGGTTAAATTTCTGCTTTGCAATATTATAGCTTTTTTATTTTTTTTTTCAATTTACAATATATATATATATATATATATATATATATATATATGTATGTATATTTATAAAACATAAATAAAGAAATGAAAAATATATGTTAAATCAACTATAGGTTTTTAAGCCAGAATCAAATTTTTGTCAAATTTTGTAAATTTAAGTCTTACTTGTTCCCTTAATAGATAATTTCAAACTCTTAATCCATCAGCCAGAAAAGGTTTCGCATTGAAAGCTTTAAAATACCACTTCCAATTTATAAATACATTTCTCTTTTTACCAAGAGAAGAAGATTTTTTAAAAAATTGTTTTCAATAATCAGTGAAAAGACAATTTATCATTATTTTAACCATGAGAATTTCAATATGTGTAAAATTATGAAAATGATTTTGAAGGAAATTGTATTTCAAATGAATTTATCTCATAAATATGCATGAAGAGTAACTCAAAGCTTGAAAGATGGCAAGCTTAAATGAAACGCATAAATGAAAAAAAAAAGAACTGTTTTAAAAAATGTACAAAACCATTATCAATTACTTTCCATATGCAATTCAAAACAAATTTTGAGTTTAAGTTGCCTTATTTAATTATTATATGTTCACTTTTATATTTTTATGCATATAGAAAACTTATATATTTATTTATTGTCATTGTGTTTATTTACATATATATTTATTGCCATTATACACTTTATATACAGTTAAAAGAAACAGTGATTTTTAAAAATATATGTATTTGGGTATGCGGTAATTATTATAAGAAATATTTTTATATTATGTTAATCTTTATGCAAATATACAGTGATTCATATAACTTTACTGATGTGTTTAAATACTAAGTACGTTTACATATAAAAGCTATCTGAACATGTTAGAAGCGAAAAAATAACAACGTTAAATATCCAAAAATTTTTAATTTTAAGCATGCCGGTTTCGGTAGCATATAGCACACATTCCTGAGTGCTAAGGATGGCGGAAATTTGCTCACATATATAGGAGAGGTGGGGATTTTAGTTAAAGGTTTATTGACCAATAGGAAAACAGAGGGTTGCAGGTAACAGTCAATAGGAATATAGATGGGAAATGGAACCGAAGTAGTGAGAAAAAAATAATTAAGAGAAAGAAGTTTTTATGTAATATTTCCAACAATCTGATAATGGGGAAATAGCGAATTCACAATATTTTTTTTTAATTTTTTTTATAAATATGAATTGCTTCAAGGAAGTTAAGTTCATGTATAGAAGTAGGTTTAGAAATTATTTTAACCGAATTGAAGTCAAAAGTATGATTCATCTCCCAGCAATGTTTTGCAATAGAGGATTTATTAATTTCTTGTTTTTTAATAAATTGTTGATGTTCTTTGATACGAAATTTGAAGCTGCGTTTGCTTTGTCCAATATAGGAAAGGCCACTCTGGCAATTAATACGGTAGATACCCCATGAATTGGATAATTCAATAGGGTCTTTGAGTTTGGAGAGGGTGAGTTTATTGGTAGAGGCAAAAATTATTTTGAAGTCATATCGTCTAAGAATTTTAGTAATAAGAAAGCTTGATTTAGGAAAGAAGTGTTACACAATGCTAACATTGGAAAGAGTAGAAGGCTGAGGAGAGTTTGAAGAACGAGGATGCTGAAGTTTAAATAGAGCAGTATCAATATAGAAGGGTTGTAACGTCTGTCAATCGCAATGGCTTTAATATATTGAATTTCACTATTAAATGACTGAGAATCAGAGCAAACATGTATGTCAGGATTTATAAAGTCATAAAAGCCGGCCATATAAAAGGCGGTCATTATAACTTACGTTCCCAGAACTTAAAAAAAAAATAGAGAAAGTGATTCGATTTCAAAACGGTAAACTAGTTGTGTAACGCATATTTTCTTACTATATATATATTTGTGTAGATTTAAAACGAATAATTGATATAGACTTTATTTGTATAAATAGAATAAATTGAATTCACAACAGTACCTTTGGTTTCTTGATTCAGACTCCACTGGCGTTCAAACCTTTGCCATCACGAAGCTTTTATTCTGAGCGGGCGCACTCGAAATGGATGAATTAAAATAAAAGAAATTGTTGGATTTACATGGATGAGGATAAATCATACTTAACGAATAAAGATTTCACATAAAGAATTACGAATAACTTGTCTTTTCAAACTTTAATCGAATCGAATTTGACTTTCACATCTTAGATTTTAGAAACATAACATTGGAATGTTCTATTACAGGTCCGCACATGACCATCAAAATACAGAATAAAATTTATCTAATAAAAGAAAATAAAACAAGATTAATATGCATATAATACAGAAAAAGGATAATAGGAATTTTAAAATTAAAAAAGAGTTAAAATAATAAGAATAAAAATTGAATAAAGTCTTCTATTTTTAAGGCAGAGAAAACCAGTCATTTTCAATTCTCGTAGTGCTGCCATCTATATCTATCTTTCAGTATTAAAGTCTTTTTTTACAATTGAACATCCTCCGCCCCCGGCAGGAGAGGGGACACCTTTGAAATGGGACGTTTGATGTCACCGTCAGCTGTTTTAATCAAAACAACTCGTACAAGATTGTCCGGTCCAGGAAAAGTCTTTAGAATGCGGCCCAATTTCCATCTCATGGGCTGAAATCGATCATGAACAATCACCAAGTCTCCTTCTCGTAGATTAGCTCGTGGAGTAGTCCATTTTGGACGCTGTTGGAGATGTTGAAGATATTCACGTGACCATCTATACCAAAATTGATTCTTTGCTTTTTCGATCAAGCACCACCGAGCATTTAATGTTAGAATTCTGGGATTTGAAGATTCTGGAATATCAAGGAGGGGTGCGCCTATTAAAAAATGACCTGGAGTTAATGCACGTGGATCTGATGGATCCGAAGACATAGGGGTTAAGGGTCTTGAATTTATGCAACTTTCAATTTGACATAGCAAAGTAGTTAATTCTTCAAAATTCAATACACTAGATTTACATGCTCTTAGAATGTGATTTTTAGTAAGCTTTACAGCTGCCTCCCATAGCCCACCAAAGTGTGGTGCATATGGAGGGATGAAATGCCAATTGATTTTCTGGCTCGAAAGAAATTCTTGAACTTCATTTTCTTTCAAATATTGAAATAGCTGCTTTAACTGATTAGCCAGACCTGTGAAGTTCTTGCCGTTACCTGAATATACATCGGACGGCAGACCTCTACGCGCGATAAATCGCTTCAAGGCTGCTAGCAGGTCTTGCACAGGCTAGTCTGATACCAACTCAAGGTGTACCGCCTTAGTGCACATACAGACGAATACTGTTATATAAGATTTAATTTTGATCTTACTTCTTGGCAAATTTGGTTTAGTTAGACAGGGTCCTGCAAAATCTAGACCCACCTTGGAAAATGGACGGATTGGGGTGATTCTGTCAACGGGAAGGTCTCCCATCATTTGTTGACAAGCTTGAGATTTAAGGCGTTTGCAAAGCACACATTTGTGGAGCTCTTGTCGTACAGTAGAACGACCATTCACAAACCAGTACTGTTGGCGTAATATAGAAAGTACTAGCTGTGTACCAGCATGAAGATGTTGTTCATGGACATGATTTATCAATAACTTAGTAATAATATGATTTTTCGGAAGTAGCATAGGATACTTTGTATCAAAACTTAATGTCTGATGTTGTGACAAACGACCACCAACTCGAATTATATCACTCGAATCTAAAAACACATTTAATGATAATAATTTACTATTGCTTGGTAAGGGTTTCCTTTCTTTTAATAATTTAAGTTCTGTACCAAATTCCGAACTTTGTACTAATTTCACAATGCATTGAATAGAATCAGAGATTTCTTGTGCACTCAGATTTCCAGATTTTTTTGTAGCACTATGCCTAGCATTATAAATGAATCTAAGACACCACGCTGTGACTCTTGATAACTTTGAGAATTTGGAGAACTTAAGAATAAAGTCTGGAAGGGCAATTACTTGAGTTACATTGCTGACAGATTTAATAACTGAATTTAACTCAGATATCGGAGGATTTTACAAAGGTATTGGGATTGGTTCATTTGATAGCAGCCATGGAGGCCCATGCCACCATAGAGAATGATGAAGAAGCTTTCGTGGAGAAATACCTCTAGAAGCTGAATCTGCAGGATTTAGAATACCTGGAATATGATTCCACTCACATGAAGGCATTAACGATTGGATTTGACAGACTCGATTTAGAACAAATTGATTTCCCTTTAAAGGAGGTGATTTTAACCAGCTGAGAACAATCTGTGAATCTGACCATAGATAAATATTATCAAAGTTTATTGGCAAAGTATCGATAATGACTGAGCATAACTTGGCTAATAAAAGAGCTGAACAAAGCTCAATACGTGGCAGTGTTTGAGGTTTTATAGGATTTACTTTAGTTTTAGCTGCAATCAAATTTACAAATACTTCGTCAGAAGTAACAACACGTAAATAAGTAACAGCAGCATAAGCTTTACCTGAGCCATCACAAAAACCATGTAACTGAATTTGGACATCATTTTGATTATAAGAATTAATATATCTGGGTATTTCAATTGACTTTAACAAATGAATTTCTGATAAAAACTCATTCCAAACCTGTAGTATGGAGTCTGGGATTTCTTCATCCCACGAAATCTTATCTTTCCAAAGATCTTGCAGCATGATTTTTAATCTTATTGTAGTAGGAGCTAGGAAACCCAAGGGGTCAAATATTGTAGCCACTACTGATAACAAATCTCTTTTTGTTTTTACTTCTTTAAAATCATTGAAACGAATTTGTAAAACATCTTTGGAAGAATCTCAAAGTAGTCCGAGGACTTTAACGGTATCATCTTCCTGAATTACCTTTTGCGATGAAGCCTTCATTTCATCTGGTAAATGAGCAATTACTTCTGGATCATTACAAGTCCACTTACGTAGATTAAAACCTCCGCTTTTCATAACTTCGATTAACACAGTTACCAATTTTTGGGCATTTTCCTTTGAATCCGAACCGGAAAGTAAATCATCTACGTACGTACTTTTCCGAATTGTCTGAGAGGCTTCTTTACGATTTTGCTCATTGTCATTTGCTAATTGGTGTAATGTCCTAATGGCCAAAAATGGAGCGCAAGAAGTTCCGTACGTAACGGTCAACAGCCTGTATGTTTTAATAATTTCATCTGAATTGAATCTCCAAAGAATGCGTTGATAATCTACATGATTTTGATTGACGAGAATTTGCCTAAACATTTTCTCGATGTCAGAACTAAAGGCGATTGGATGCATTCTGAACCCTAACAGTAGAGGAAAGATTTCTGGTTGCAATTTTGGACCTATCTCTAGATAATCATTCAAGGAGCGGCCTTCTGAACCAACCGCAGTTGCATCAAATACAACTCTTAGCCGAGTTGTAGAACTATCTTCTTTTAACACCCCGTGATGTGGAAGATAAAAATGATCAGGATTTGAAATTTCTGAATCTGGAACAAGTTCCATGTGCCCTAAGTCGATATACTCGCGCATGAAGGATAAATACTGCTCTTTAAGCAAGGGGTTTTCTTGAAGTTTTTTCTCCAAGAAGTAGAAACGTTTTAAGGCTTGAGATTTAGAGTTGCCTAGAATAGGTTTAGATTTAAAGGGTAGATTTACAATATATCTTCCAGATTCTGTACGTGAAACTGTTTTCGCATAGTTATCTTCAACTAGAGAAATTGGATCAGAAGTAGGAACCGATTCAAGTTCCCAAAATTTTTGTAGTTGAGAACTTATCTGTGTAATGGCATGGCAACTAATAAATGAATTTTGATTTGATTCATTTGAATAAATGATCCCCGAAAGAATCCAACCCAGTCTGGAATTAACAGCCCTCGGTGATCCTTTAGGTCCCAGAATTGATTCCCCTATTATGATGTTAGCAAATAAATCTGCGCCTATAAGTATATCAATAGGACTGGACAAATGAAAATTAGGATCCGCAAGGTTCAAGCCTTCAATGTGTGGCCAATATTTAGTTGTAATCAAAAAATTTGGTAAATTGGTTGTAATCTGATTAACAACTAATGCATCTAAGTGAAAAGTTTCATTATTGAAATGTGGAGAGAATGTCAAGGAAACTTCCTGAAGAGCCGTTTCTGCGACTAAATTATTTATTCCTGAGATTCTATGATTTGTAGGCCTAGAGGGAAGATCTAATTTTTTGCAACATGATTTTGAAAGTAAACTCTTCTGAGAAGCACTATCTATCATCGCTCTGCAAGGAATAAATTTTCCCGATTTAGATTTAACCTTTATAATGGCAGTAGCCAACAATGTTTGAGAATTTTCAATGATAGATTGAGAACTTAAACAGTTAGATTCATTAGAATTAACAACAGCATTTGGTGTTGTAACACGATCTTGCTGCCTGAACATATTCTGTGATGCAGGGCTAGTTTGATCACGATGAAGAAGTGTATGGTGTTTATAATTACAATGCTTGCAAGTAGTACTAATAAGACAGTTTGACACAAAATGATTTGATCGTAAAGAGTTAGTGCACAGCTTTTTTGATTTTATCAAATTCCAACGTTGATCAAGAGATAATTTTGAAAATTCTGGGCATTTATGAAGTGGGTGCGATTCTTTACACTGTGAGCATGAAATATTTGTAGTTTTATTTACATTATCCATCACGACTGTATTGGCGACAGATTTTTTTGAAAAATGTTGAAACTTACTGTCAATTTTTTGATTAGATTTGGATTCCCCTTTAAAGATTTCAGAGTTACAATTCTGCAAACTACGAGCCTGTTTTTCGAGAAATGTCATCAACATATCATAAGTTGGAAATGAATCATTATTTAAGGATAATTCCCATTGCTTTTTTAAGGATTCATCAAATTTATTTTGTACTATATACACTAAAATCAAATCAACAAATTCATTAAATTCAAATTTCAAAGATTTTAAGTTTCGAATTACTTCATTACACGTGTCCAAAAGCTCTAAAATAGTTTTCTGCGTGGGCGATTTCAATGGTTTGGCATTAAAAAATTTAGACAGCAATGAATATGCCAAATGCTTACGATTATCATATCTATTAACAAGAGTTTCCCAAGCTTCTTTATAATTTTCACCAGAAATTGAAAAACCGGAAATTAATTTCGACGGATAATTCCTAACACTAGCTATAAGATACGAAAATTTTAACTGATCTGAAAGAGATTTATTATTATGAATTGAAGTCAAAAATATCTCTTTGAAGCTAATCCATTGAGTGACATCTCCATAAAAAATGGGTAATTCGAACTTAGAAAGCTTTAAAGCGTTATTACTAACTCCTATATTTGAGATATTATTAACTGCACTTTCATTTTCTTGTGATTTTACGCCTTGACTTTCTAGAAATTGCTTAATTTTCACTAAATCATCAACAACAATATCTTTAGCTTCAGTAAAGGACTCGTATAACGAATTTACACTTTCTTCAGCTACGCCAAAATAAGATTTTTTAAAATCATTTTCTAAACTTATCAATTCAGCCTTTAGCTTTTCAATTAATTTTAATTTTTTATTTTCAATTGCGTCAGTAACTTGAGCGCTAAATCTCTTTATTTCTTTAACAGTAAAAAGAAATTTTGATTCTGCAGCAGTTTCTGCTTTTGTTTTCATTATAACAAATTAAATAAATACGATTATCACTAGTTATCTCCTAGGCTTCCGACGGACCAAACTCTTTTTTTATGTGTAGATTTAAAACGAATAATTGATATAGACTTTATTTGTATAAATAGAATAAATTGAATTCACAACAGTACCTTTGGTTTCTTGATTCAGACTCCACTGGCGTTCAAACCTTTGCCATCACGAAGCTTTTATTCCGAGCGGGCGCACTCGAAATGGATGAATTAAAATAAAAGAAATTGTTGGATTTACATGGATGAGGATAAATCATACTTAACGAATAAAGATTTCACATAAAGAATTACGAATAACTTGTCTTTTCAAACTTTAATCGAATCGAATTTGACTTTCACATCTTAGATTTTAGAAACATAACATTGGAATGTTCTATTACAGGTCCGCACATGACCATCAAAATACAGAATAAAATTTATCTAATAAAAGAAAATAAAACAAGATTAATATGCATATAATACAGAAAAAGGATAATAGGAATTTTAAAATTAAAAAAGAGTTAAAATAATAAGAATAAAAATTGAATAAAGTCTTCTATTTTTAAGGCAGAGAAAACCAGTCATTTTCAATTCTCGTCGTGCTGCCATCTATATCTATCTTTCAGTATTAAAGTCTTTTTTTACAATTGAACAATATTCAATTATATAATTAGATTAAATTTAAGCCAATTTTATGTGACTTCGTCTGTTTTTAGATAAGTTTTTGATTCTTATTTAATTAGAATTTACAGTGATTTTTATTTAAATTAACACCTGGTAGATTGCACATACTTTTCCACATACTTTTCCATACACATTTTTTTAACATTCCACATACTTTTTTAACATTCATAAAAAAAAAATTAAAAAAAATAATAAAAAAAACCCGTATAGAATTGCGTTTTGTGTCTTATTATAGCAGCTTTCATTTTATTTTATTTTATTTTATTTTATTTTATTTTATTTTTTTTTTTTTGCAAAGTAAAAAATACTGTCGAAATTTTCCTATATACGTGGCGATATCCGTTTTCTTAAAAGACCTAAAAGCACAACTATCCTATGAAAATTTTAACATTTAATTTTATTTTACCGCAGTAAATTGCAATTTTTTTAATCATTCGTGAATTTTTTATTTCAGTCTTAAATGGCGATATGAACTTTATTAAAATTATCTGTTCTGAAATTCTTTGTTATTATTTATGCTAAAAGTCTTTCTTGCTTTTTTTTTTTTTTTGGAAAATGCCATTTACTTCCTTTTTCTTCCGCTGGTAAAAATGGAGTTCGCGCTTTTTCGTCGTTTTCATTGGCTAGTCGGCATACCGCATTGCCGTAAAAGTACTCCGCCAGCAGGTACGTATTGACAAATTTGATTACGGAGTTTAAATTTTGTGTGCTAGGAGTTGTTTCAAAACCCACGACTGTCAATAGGAAATGCTTACCTCAAAATAATAGAGAAGAGCTTATTTATCATCATTTAAAATGTATTTGTAATGGATAGCTACTAAAAACTTTACCTGTGACATTCTGTAAATTGCCTTTTCTCGTTGTGGTGATATACTACTAATAAAGATGTTTTCCAGATTTGATAATTCGAATCTTCAATTATGGGGACACGTTTTTCAATACTAATCCAAGTAAATATTTGACTAAAATTTATACAAATATTGCAGGCTGCAAACTTTATATACTAATAAATTTTTATAAGTGGTACTAATAAAAATTAAATTAAAAATGGTGAGATCATTTTCAGTGTAATCTTTATAATGGATATATAGAAAGAGAGAGTTGCAAATGCTCAAAGCTTACTGTCATCGTTAAAAAATGTTCTAACATATATTTAAGTAATGTTTCTAAGATGTAAATATCACAAGCAAAGCATCATTTCGTAATATAGTGTACGTTACAATCAATATTTTGCTAATTAAGAGGATAGTGGACGTTTAAAAAAATTCTTTTAATTTTAATAATAGAGATTTGAAATTTTGTGCAAATATACATTTCACCATCAGTATATAAAACACCTTAAAAGATATTTAAAATATCATTACAATTTAAGATAGTTAAAAAAATTAAAAATTTTAAAACGAAATTTTAGCATGCTGTTTGCAACATAATGTTTTAGATATTTCCTTGATTTTGGATATTAATCACGTAAAACTCTATTTCGAACAAATCTATGTATCGATTTTTTAATCCTTAAAATAGCTAAATTTTGAGAGATATTTTTTCGAATTCCATATCGATTTCCATCCAAATTCTGCCATATAATAAGCATAGTTACCAACCATCCACTAATCTTCCGTAATGTCTGGATTACAGGACCCAGGTAAACACATTTCGAACCAGAAAATTTATTTCATGAATGCTTATTTATTTAATGTCGTGTTTCTACGGGGAAAATATTTAAATTCATTTCTAAAAAAAAAAAATAATAAATAAATAAAAATAAAAAATAAAAAATAAATAAAAAAATAAAAAAAAAAAATAAAAAAAATTCTGGTACGAAATGCATTAAATCAGGGTCAAATTAACACAAATATTACGGAAGATTAGTTTGAGGGTGTCACCTAGGGTGGTGCGAAAAAAGTCAAGTTGATGTTTCCGAGTCGCTATAGTGCGGAAAAGTTGCGATTGGTAAATACAAGGAAAACAAAAAAAAAAAAAATTCTTCAAATCGGACTTTATCTTCCGATCCCGCAAACCGCCTAAAAATTCCAAAAAATTGAAAATTTCCGATTTTTTCAGATTTTATTTTTTTTACGTTTATATATTTTTTATCACTATAGGGAAAAATATTTGCAGTTTGTACTGTTTAATAATAATAATAATAATAATTGTGTTTAGAGAATATCTTCCGATCGCGCAAGCTCAATAAAAATCGGCAAAAATTAAATTTTGAGTGATTTTCATGCATTAAGAATATAATCAACTGAGGTCAGTTTGCAGTCTCAGGTTAAGATTTAAATGTTAATTGATACTGTTGAGCATATTAAGTTATTTTTAAACAACCTAGAACTTACCACGAAGAGTTCGTTTCAGGTCTGAAAAGTTTAGTAGTGCACCCAACTGCCGTTAGCCACGTTGGAAAACAGCGCTGAAGTCGGCGCACGCGCTCCCACCTAGTCTCACCTAACTCCAAAAAATTTACAGAAAAGTCAACTGGATTCAGATGAACTGCTTGGCATATACTATTTTGACGGAAGAAAGGACGATACCCTAGTTAAAGAAAGGATTGCATCTAAACAGGTTCGTCGAATTATTAAAGAGGAACACTTTCCTGTCATAAAAGAACGTGGCTCAGTTTATTTAGGCCATGTGCCTCCAAACTCTGGGCCTGCTAAGGACATTGTAGCTTTCATAGTATCATGTCTTACTGAACAAGGGGTTTCACTGGAACACTTAGATTTGGTAGGCTGTGATGGTACAAATACCAATACTGGATAGAAAGGTGGTGCTATCAGAAAGCTTGAAGTTCATCTCTGACGACCACTGCAGTGGGTTGTTTGTTTATTCCATTTTGTTGAATTACCTTTCCGGCATCTTTTTCAACATTTGAATGTTGAAACAACTGGCCCAAGATCATTTAGTACACCATTTGGACACAATATCATTGTTGTGTAAAGCTCTCGGTGATAAATTTTCAATTGACTGATTGTGAAATTCCAGAAGTGGGCAGGCAACTGTTGAGTAAGGACCAAAGATATCTTCTTGGCATAAGTCAAGCAATTAAAAGTGGCAACTTTCCAAATGACTTATTAAAGTGTGACTCCGGCCCAATTTCACATGCCAGATTGCTCACTTGTGCAAATAGAGCCCTTCGACTTTACGCGAGCGTGGAAAACCCATCAGATGCCTTAAAGCCATATTGACATTTATTTTTAAATCTTACTTGCCAGTTTGTTTCGAAATAAAATGCTGTAAGTACATTACAGACGGGCCTATTCATCTGTACAGAGCAATTGAAACATCTCGATACTTTCGTGACAACCTGAAGAAAGTGTAGTTCCTGAAACTGAACGAAACTCGTTCTTTGCTCACCCGGAAAACCTACTGATGGCAATCGTCTTTTATAAGAGGAGGCACATAAGAGAGCTAGGGCTAAGAAGAGTATTAAAAGCCAGGCAAGATGTTTCAAAGGGTAAAGGTATCTGAATCTTTATCACTGCTACAATCCAGAATTAATTGATTGTAATGTAGCAAAATTAACATTTCCACCTCTTTTTCGGAGAATAACCCATGAAGAAATACATTTCTTCGTTCAATCAGGTCATATCTCAGTCTGGGATGATAAAAAGTTTCCCAACTACACGTAAGATGTCCAGCGGTGCGTTAGATCGGTAACGGAAGCATCATTTAAGGTATGTCGGCCCCAATCCAGAGAGCATCAGGACCACACTGAAATCAATGTCCATAATACCAGACATTACCACCAAATCGCAGTACAAAGTTGCGACTAAAAGTCAGACTTAAACAGATGACATAACAAATTGTACATCTTATACTGTCACAACACTAGTTTTTTAATACAGTGTTTTGACTCTATTATAACAAACTATATATTTAAGTAATGTAAATAGCAAATACCCTCATTGGTTGGATGGAGGATAGGTTGTGGTTTGAACTCGAAGTGCAGCTACCTTCTCGTGGTGCGTTCTGGTTTGTTTAAACATTATCAAATATCTAAACAAGCAAAGAGTTGTACATTGTACATTTTATATGCAAATGTTAATATTGGAACGCAAACTGATCTCAGGTGATTATTTTCTTTATTCATCAAAATCACTGAAAATTTAATTTTTGCCGATTTCTATTGAGCTTGCATGATCGGAAGCTATTCTTTAAACGCAACTGTTTATTTTTATTATTATTAAACATTACAATCTGCAAATATATTTCACTATAGCGATAAAATATATATATACGTAAAAAAAGAAAAAAAATCCGAAAAAATCGGAAATTTTCAATTTTTTTTTATTTTTAGGTGGTTTGCGGGATCGGAAGATAAAGTCCGAATTAAATAATTTTGTTTTTGTTTTTCTTGTATTTACCAATCGCAACTTTTCCGCACTATAGCAACTCAGAAATATCAACTTGACTTTTTTCGCACCACCCTAGTGTCACCTATGAATAAGTTGAAAATCAAATTTAACTGTCTTAATGAAGTAAAATTTTAAAATGCATACACAGTTTGTTTTTAAGCGATATCAGGATTCTTACTTATCAGTTTCATGAATTTCGATCAAAAATTAAGTAGTAAGGAGTATTTCAAAAATTAAAAAATTGCTGAAACATCGGTATTGTAAAAAACAGATTTAAAGTATATTAAAAAGCCAAAAATTGTTTTTAAATACAATTAAAACACTTGTACTTTGCTTAAAATAATCGCATTCATCTGCATGCTGTTTTCACGAATGACGTTGTACAAATTGGAAGATAATAATACACACAAAAAGATTTGTAGATTTTGCGGTCAATTTTTTCTCAAAAAAGTTGCACATTCCCCTTAAAACCTTTTCAGGGGCGGTGATGCCGTGAGGTCATCAAAATACTTAAAAAAAATTAAATAAATATATTTCCGTTCAAAAAGAATCGTTAAATAGAGAAAATGCAGCTAATATCTTCTAGAATCGGCAATAGATTGCAGCATTAAAAAATAGAATCATTTATCAGGCCAAAAAAAAAAAAAAAAAAAAAAAAAAAAATTAATCAACACCATGTTTCAATCTGTGACTTTTATTCTTTTTAAAATAAAATAAAAGCATAATAATAAAAAAAAAAATTACCAGATTTCAAAGTTAACTAATCATTTAATGTGATAATAACTTTATCAAAATTGTTTAACCAATCTCGTGTATTTTATAGAAAGAGCATTTATGTGATGACCTCACGACATCACCGCCCCAATAGGAAATGAAAATGTCTTCCTCTTTTGACACTTACTAATATTGTTTTATTTGGGTTCTGTTGGATTTGTTTTCTGTAAGGGGTGTAATATGATATGGTAAGCAGCTGTACATTCTTATCTTGGATTTGGTACCTTATTCAATTTATGTTTCTGAAAAAATTAAACAAAAAAAATATATTTATTTTTTAAATCTGAAAAAAAAAAAAAAAAAAAAAAAAAAATCGGAAAAAATATTTTTAGCATATTTTATTAAAATTGCTTCATAAAAATTGAAGTCTAATAGCATTTAATGCAAAATTTTACGATTTTGAAAATCGCAACAACATTTTTCCTGGATAAATTTTCACCGGATTGAATTGTCCCAGAAGAGCGGTGATGCAGCCACGGAATCACCTAGAAAAACCCCTAAGAGGTAAGTGGAATTTTTTTTAACGTAAGTATATTTCTGTAGGGGTGCAATAAGTCCCAATTTTAATGTTATCTTGTTAAAATTTAACTATTATTATATAGTGCCCCTCAAAGAGCTCTTAAACAGTGTGCGTCACGCTGAAGCAACTTTTAATGCTGCAGTAGCTGCAAACATATGATGATGAAGCCGCATTAAAAAATTTGGAGCTTTGGCTAAACAACAGCTCCTAGCTATTTTTCTGTAATTTTTACTAGAATGTAAATAAACACTTTAAAAGCTGTAAATGAAACTAATACCGTTAAGAACGCGTTTACATTTTATAAATAAATAATTAAAATTAATTAAGCAATTAACAATACTAAAAATCATATTTATTTGTAAAAAAGCAACAATGCGTTAAAATAAACTTTTGAAACTTATTAAAAACGATACTTACTTGTAGGCCCCGTTCTAAGAGTTAACAACCGAAGAAATAGCCAAATGTCACTAACCACAATCAGATTATTTTATTCTGTTCTTTTCAGTTGTTTAAGCGCGGAGTTTGATTACAGAATTATATTTTTATTGTTCTTTATATTGGATGACAAATGTTTTAATACCATCATGGAATATAAGCTAGAAACAAATGCTGAGCTATTAACATTAATTTACGGGCAAATGGATTTATGTTTTGTAATCGAGTGCACAAGACAGAGATAAATTTGAAAAAAAAAAATCATAATTAAAAATTATTTTAAAAATAATAAAAAATACGCAGATTGCATTAAATTTTTCAAACAAATTGCTAAAAATGTGTGATGCTTAGAAGTTAAAAAAATTGCAATAAAAGCAAAATTTAATGATCTGCTGTTGCGAACATCAAAATAACGTTACGTTACGGATATACACGTTTGTTCTTTATAATTTAGATGGAGTAGATATACATACATTTGTGAAGCATAATTTAGTAACTGTTAAACGATAATTTAATAAAACTTTTCATTCTATTACATGTTACATTAAGAGTGATATTGCAATAATTATATGTTGTTCTATTACCATAGTAGTTAGAATAAAAATCATCAGTTTAATGCAAAATTACAAATATATCATAAGATAAATTAATAATAGCACTAAACCAATGATAATTCAGTTTTTTTTTTTTTTTTTTTTTAAATTTTAATCGAATTTATTCATTATTTCAATGCAGTTTAAAAGTATTTTATTTTATGTTCATCTTTTTCACGTATTAAAATTGAAATTTGTTTAAATGTTAATTTATAACGTAATTAAATGTAGTTAAAAGTAGTAAATTAAATTACATTTGAAACAATTGATATTCAGTTATTTAAATCTGGTTACAAAGCAGACGTACAAAGTATTTTACAAAAGCACAGAAGTACAAAATTGTTTTTTTTTTTTTTAATATTTTAATTTTCTCCAACAAAGAAAGTTTCTGAGAAATAAAAAAAATATATTTCATCTTTCTAAATTTTATCACTTATTTAATTAAAGAATGTAAAACAAAAAGTAAATTCCAAAGGTTACATTTCATTTCCTTTGATGTAGTTCTTGCTCGATACAAAACTAAATTAAATTATTTCTGAAATAAAACCCGTAACCTTACAAACTTCTCAGAAGACTTATGCTTTTGTTTTATTTTGTTTTAGATGGATACGCAGGAAATTTTATTGTAAAGAAATCTTGGAAGAGTATTCACATAGAATGTTTAATAAGCTTTATAGGTAAAAATCTTGAAAGAAATATTTTAGTTTAACTTTAAAATGTAAGTTTTATTTAATTTCCTGAATTCGAATAAGCAAGATACATGATAATTTTAGTAAATTTCATCAATTTTGTATTGTAAAACTAATATTTTTATCTGCTTGTTAATTTTACTGGAAAAAGAAAATTGACATTGCGATGCAAACTTTTCTATCAAGGTTAGTGCATCAGTAGTGGAAACATTAAAATGGTTTTCCATATTTTTATACTATCGTTCTAAGTTTAGTAGACTGTGATAACAGAAAGGATTCATTTTGTGAATTAATTCTTTATGTACACGACTGTGCTTCAAAATTTTATATGCAATAAATAAGATTTTTTTTTATTTATTTTATTTATATATATATATATATTTTTTACGACTATGATATATGCGGGTTATCGTTTAAGTAGGAGTAGGTAGTTTATGTAATTATTAGCTGACCCTCCCGGTGTTGCCATGCCCATGACACTATTTTCAATTGAACATTGAATTTGTATGATTTTGTATCTTTAACTCGTTTTTCTCTAGAATAAGTACCAGATGACTGTGTGAAAAAGCGGTAAAAAAAAAAAAAAAAAAAAAAAAAAAAAAAAAAAAAATCAGATATTTAGCGGTAAAAATATTTGAGATAACAACTTCCACGGGAAACGAAGGTGGAGGATGGGCGGAATATGTTTGTGACGACTGCGTGCTTCTCCCTCCTCAAAGTACCTTCATGTATAAGAAATGAAAAAAAAAATATATATTGCTTTAATTTTCATTTAAAAAATCGATTTCACAGACAACTGTTTTTGCTCAAGTGATTTGATATAAAATTTAACGATAATTTAAATATGTTTAATGTAACTTCGTTAATTATATCCGGATTTCAAAGAAAATTAGATATTGGACAAAATACGGATTATTAAAAAATACGGATAGATGTGGTAACTTCAAATTGATAAAGAAAAAAAAATTGTAGAGCTGGAAAAGTGCCTATTTTCTTTAGTCATATGTTGTTTCAAATAATTTTGGGGTCCGCTGGAAGGACGAATCTCATTGACTGCGAGAATACTAGACATATGGTCTCATCTCACAGAGAATGATTTCTGCGGTTTATAACAATCCATGTTTTAGATGAATTATGAATACTTTTCCATTATTTGAAATTGGTGTTTTTAATTAATAACTCAGCTAATTATTAGAAATTTAAAATTGTGAGTCCCACGTGCGACTTTCGACTAACCTCACATAAATTTATTTTTAGCCTCGTACGAGCCGTTGATTTTGCTAGCTATCACGAACACACACACACAGAGAGCGAAACTTTCTTTTATTAATATAGATACTCTAATTATTTCACGACATGCAAGAAAGTTTTGACCATAGATTGTCCATTTGTCATACTTTCATATATATGTACATGGTAACACAAAAAAGAAGAGTCATGTTAACATTTTTACCTGTTGTAAATTATTATAAAATTGCTAAAATGTTTTTGAAAACTAATGAAATGAGATTATATTAGATAAATATTTCTATCATTATCTTGTAAAACTTTACACTTCTTAGTTTTGAGAAAACTGTTAAATTAGAGAAAAAATTGCTGCTTCAGAAAAAGTGCATAGTAAACGGCATATCATAAACTGAATTGATTGATTTGTATTTGAACATGTATCATAGTATATATTGTACATAGACAATATATAGAATTTTAAAGGAGCCTAATGCAAAATACTTACTGTACATATTTATAGAGGCTTTAAAAATAAAATATGTGTTTTAAGTAACAGTAGTAATGAAAAAAAAAAATGAAAAATATTTACAGAAGAATTAATAAAAGAACACAATTGTATACTAGAAATGAGATTAAACGCTTTTAAAGTTCTTTGAATGTGTCTTACATTTGAATGTCTCTTTACATCATTTCTGCCTGTGTTATATTATATTTAAATGTATTTGTTATGTTTATAGTCACACTTTATATTTGATCCAACGAGCGCATCATAAATTTATCAGTTATCATATTTTGTACTGGCTTTAATAGCTTTTCAAGTAGCGACAAATGTGTATGAAGATGTTTTTTCTTTGGAATCAGTTAATATTTGCTATGCAAGCATGGAGTGTGACATGGATTTGCTTTATATTATCTCAAATAATAAGTCAATTTTACCATAGACTTTTACCATATATATTAATTTAACCACTAAAATGTTTTCTTTAAAAGGAAATTAAAAATATAATTTAAACAGTTAAACAGCGAGCCACATTTATTACGCTCTCTCTGCTTTAACTTGTGTTTATTGCATTCAAGCACTCCACTCTCAAACTCAAGAAATTTCTTCAGTACATTTCGGCCTGCGATCATATAATTTTATTTTAAATCTCTTTCTCAATTTTGCAACTGCTCTTTTCCGTATTTTTACGGATATTTTGACTAAATTATGTAACTTAATTTGAAAACGTGTGATTATATATTTCTTAGTTTCTCTTCGTTACTCCTTTACTAAAAGAATTCCTTTAATAAGCAGCCCTAGGACCACGTCATGCTGTAGGTAACCATTTCTCAAAGGGAATCAGATTTCTCGCCAAAATCTTTGTCTATCAGAACGCATTTGTCGCAAAACAGTTGTGAGTTGGAAATTTTCGTCCGCTAAGTGGCATTAAATTTTAATTGCAATTTTGATGACTTCGCTTTTTGGTTGCTTGCAGACCACAAATTATGTAAACGGATATAAAACCACGGTCCTGCTTGCAATATTGATACATTTGGAATAAAAACGCTGCAAATGGATTCATCAGTTATATATTTTTTCTTTTAGTATGCATATGTAAAGCAACTTAGAAGTTATTTCCCTATCACTTGTGTTTGACTTTGTCGAAAAAAGAATATATATATATTGTTTTATTTAGCCTTTTTTCGTTTTTATTCGCCTACTTTTCTCTAACAAGTAAAAAATTAAACACCCTGTTGTAAAGAAAATCATAAGACGAAATGCAATATTACACATTTATTGAATCACAAAATATAAAATATGAACTTTAACAAGCTCAACGTTTTACTTAAATGCAAAAAAAAAAGAATAATTATAACATAGTAGACATATATTACAAGTTAAAGAAAACACATTACCTAAATTTCGTAGTACTTTCTGCCTGTAATCCCGCATCTATTGTAAGAGAATATTTTTATTATTAGTTGCTGTTCCACTCATTTAAATATTACTACTTGTACTACCGTACTGCTAAGCATTTAAAATCAAATAGAGACTTGTGAAAAAAGTAACGTATTAAAATAAATGGAACAGGAGTTACATATTTTTCTCTACATAAATTAAATCCAAGGCACTGCTACTTCAACTTTCAGCTACCTGAACAGTTATGAACTGGCATATTTATTATGATAATACAATTAATAATACAAATATTCTCAGACAATGGCCGCGGGATTACAGACCGAAAGTACTAAACATTTATATAAAACGTAGAATTTTAACATGTAACACATATTTTTTTTTTTTTATTATTATTGTCGCATTTTAAGTGAAATGGTGAGTCTTATAAAGTTTATATTGTATATTTTGACATTAAACACCCTTTTATACCATGTGTTATATACTATATATTATACTAAAAAAAATTTATATTTTTTATGAAGTATAAAATAAAATTTAACGTAATTTCCTTTATTTATGTCCTGAATGAATTTATTCTTTTATTGGGATAAAAAAAAGAGTTTTGTAAGAGTCATGAAACTTTAGCAGGGAAGTATACTTGAAGAAGCAAGAACAAAATCTAAATTTTGCAATTTAGACTTATGCTTGGCTATTTCTTCAAGACGTCAAATAAAAATCAGCACTAGAGTTGCAGTTCTTGACGATTTTAATGTTGCCAAAAATTGTTTTAATGAAACTTATTACATTAATGTTGTAGTATATGTGTTTTAATATATATGTTTCTCTCTATTCTAAAAAAAAGTAACTACCGCTGTCACCGCCGCCGCCGCCGCCGCCGGTTTTGAATTTTTTGTGACAGGAGGTCTTTCTTCGTTAATATTAAGAAAAGTAATGCATACAAAAATATGAAAATCGGTAGTATGATACAGAAATGTTTGATAAACACGCTGAGGTAGACAGTTTTCAAATCGAAGAATTATTTTGAGAGATATTTAATGCTAAAGTTGGACAAAATCGTTTCACTAAAAAAGTTTTATAGGAGCAAAAACTATTCATAGGAATTTAATCATTTTTAGATCATTTTATACGTTTGAAGTTCCTGGTGTGCAGACTGTTTTTCTTTTTTTAATTTGACTAATTTTTTGAGGTTTTATTTCTATTTTAAATTCAAATTTTCAGCATTTCTAGAGATATTTTTTACAGATTTTAGAAAGTGATATTAATTTAAACTGTTGCCAATTGTATAAACAGCGGAAACAATAATGTTTGCTTCAAAACAAAAATATTTATACTTGTAAATAAATTAAAAATTTATTTACACGTGACTATTATAAACAGAAAAAAACATTTGGAATTAGAATTAAATAATTATGTACAAAAAGCAGGAACTTATTAAAAATTACGTCATAAAAACTATAATTACACGTGAATTTTAAGAGAGAAAGGAATTTGTAAAATAATAAATTTATTAACATGCGTTAGAAGTCTTAAATAGGAAAAATTACGTCATATTTACGTCACATTGCAGTTATTACATAAAATGAATACAAAACAATATTGCATAAAGGTTTAAATTCAGAAATTGCGCTAGACATTTATTTGATATTTTGAGCGGATACTTTTCAACTATTTTTGTTAGGAAAGCGCAAATAATATTTCATTTCTAACACAAGCATTTTCACGCGAATATTAAAAAGAGAAAGAATAGTTTGGTTAAAATTACGTCAGATTAAAAACGATTAATTTAAAAAGTCTTATTTAAAAGAACTTTCTTTTCGCTTTGTTAAAAAATACCGGGAGACAAAGACTCTGTTTACTTAATTCCTTTTATATTAGCTTATTTTGAAATGTTGTTACACGTGTCTACGTCAAAGACGAAAACAGCGATTGACATATGTATTTTTGGTACTACTTAGTTATCCCGTCGACCAAAAATCTATCATTCGCCAAACTATAAGATTAAATGCCAATAATGGTTGATCGTAAATGTCACATTAACTTGACTTTAAGCAAGTTACACGTGTCTACGTCATCAAGTTATTTTTATTTCGACGTTTTATTTGTTTTTTTTATTAATGTTGCACTAATTTATTTGTTCTTTCGTTATTTAAAATAAAAAATTATGTCAATTTATATAATTGGCGAGTGCTTTGGCGATTTATATAATTTGGCGAAATTGGTCGACGGGTTCAACAAGTAGTACCGCAGCGGATTTGGCCTTAAAATTCCCCATTCAAAGAGAAATGAATAGAAATCAGTTTATAGGGTAATCGCCACTGTTTTTTAAATTATAATTCAATCTTCCGAAATCTTTTTAAAGCCGATCAAATTAGCGTACTTTTAGAGCCTGCGGTGTCTGAACGGGGGTTGACGAGCGTAGCTCGTAGGGGGCAGAGCCCCCTAGTTTAATGACAAAAAAGCAACAAATAATTCACTTTAAAAAACCTCAAAGTTTTATTTGAAAACGAAAGGTACAATATATATATATATATGTATAATAGGGGGCTCTGCCCCCTGCAAGCTACGCTCGCCAACCGCCATTCAGACACCGCAGAATCTAAAAGCACACTAATTTAATCGGTTTTAAAAAGAGGGTACAAGATTGAACTATAATGAAAAAACTATAGCGATCTCTCTGTAAACGGGTTTCCATTCAACTCCATTTGGTTCCGTAAATGTAAGGCCGAATCAGTTGCTGTTAAGACATCCAATGGTTGTTTTCGTGTTTGAATAAAGAAGACCAGCTAAACATTTGAAAGGAAGCTAAAATAAAATGAATTAAGTAAACCGAGTCTTTGCCTCCTGGTATTTTTTAACAGCGTTACAAAACGATTGACATAATACCATTTAATGCAATTTACTGCTTTAACCCCTTCAAGGGCAGTGGTTCATTTTTGGACCACTTAATCTTAATTCTTGAATGTCACATTGGCACCAGAATATTAGAATGAAAATTTTCCTTTTATTAACTAAGTGAACGAAATCATTTTCGTATTTCGAAATTTGTTTGTATCCTGGTGCCATTCACTGATTTCAACATTTTACGAATAGACGTACTTTCTCCCTGAAAGGGTTAAACGCATATTAATGCATTTATTATTTTAAAGTTTCCTTTCTGTTTTAATATTAACGTGTAAATACAATTTTCAATATTTTCCTGCTTCACTTACTCATTTAATAGTGATTTTAAAGTTATTTTTTTCTGTTTTTAATAGTCACCGGAAAATAAATTTTTAATCGTTAGGAAATATTATTCTTTGCGTTGTTTTTAAAATTTTAAACAATCTCTATAATAATAGCCTAAGTCATGTGACTATTATCAACAGTTCCGGGCGGATTCCTTTGGTTTTTATATTCCAGTCCGCAATTTTGGTACTTTAATGCTAGCCAGCCACAGGCGATAAGTCGCCAAATATTATTCTATCACCGTCATTTCACTTTTATTATAATAGCCCAAATCATGTAACTGCTATAAACAATTACAACCCTTCGCTCTTCATAAGAAACGTTTCCATTTTGATTAAAGAATCAAAGTTATTTTTTCGACTAAAACTACATAAAAGTTGCCATTATCGCAAAGAATTCTCGGTACTCTTATGTAAGCCGGGTGCAAATCTCGCTAATAGCTTTTTTTAACACGCCAGTTAGCATTTTTTTATTTGTCGAGTGGTAAATTAAAACGGTACTATTTTGTTATCCCTTCGACCAAAAATCTATAGCCAGACTATAAGATTAAATGCAAATAATGTTGATTGTAAATGTCACAACGCCATCAAGTGATTTTTATTTCGACGTTTTTTTTTTTTTTTTTTTTTTTTTTTTTTTTTTTTTTTTTTTTAATTCTTATTAATGTTATACTACTTTATCTGTTCTTTCGTTATTTAAAATAAAAATTTCGCCAATTTGTTTAATTTGGTGAGTAACTTGGCGATTTATATAATTTGGCGATATTGGTCGACAGAATAACTAAGTAGTACCATTAAAAAATTGCTTTAAATTTGAAATTGAATGTCAGGATTTGTTGCATTATTTAACCGGGTTTTACGTGATATTTTTTTTTTTTATTTATTACGACAATTTGGTGAAAACCTCGTTTTCGAATACCAGTTACATACGTATTTTTAAATTATTTTCTATTATTTTTTAAAATGATGTAACAATAAATAAAAAAACGATTAATAACTATACAACAAAACAATTTATTTTTTTTAATTAAAAAAAAATAAATGTAAATAAACATTTGTTAAAAAATAAGCAACAATAGCCGGGTGACCATGTCAGGCAAAATAACGCCATTTTGGCGCCATTTAGGTTCCCTGGTGCGTATATGACATCTGCGCCTATTTTTTTTTTCTTTTCGTTTCATTCATAAAAAATAAAGAAGTGAATGTCATTGATTTAAATTTTTTCAGTTTTAAATGAAACGTTTGTATTAAATAAAATGATAATGAAATTACAAAAAAAGCAGTGATCTTAGCACACGTTTAGTTTAAAATAATAACTTTTTCTAAAATATGAAAAAAAATATCTGTTATGAATAAAATTTGAGTTGCCATTATTAGAAAAATGTATTTAAAATTAGAAAAAAAAATTATATTTCGAAAACTAATTCAAATTTAAAAATTCTAATACCAGTTTTGAGATCTGCGGATCAATATGGATTTTTGGTGTTAATTTCATCGCTAAGTTTTCCATATTTTAGGAGTAATCGCCGCGAAACTTAATTAGTTGTTTAGTCAGTCGCTTCATAGAATCGTTTTATAAATTCATTACATTTAAGTCGTTTCATATATCGATTTCATAAAGTGGTTTCATTGGAATTTTATATAGGGGAGATGGGGGCACATGTGAACAGGGGGCAGATGTGAACATCGCAATTTTTCAATAGTTATTATATGTTTTTTTATTTGAAAAAAATTACTAAAGATGACATCACCTGTAGACATATGGTAAAAAATTTTTGAAGCTTTTTGACATTTTGTTTGTCCTCTGTATCCAAAACACTGTCTTTAGATCTCAAAAGTAAAATCTTTGTTCCAAGTTGATAAGCGTATAACTTTATTTATTTATTCATTTATTTGAATTTGAGTGTTTTAACATATACTATGAATACTAATAAATATTTTTTATAAAGTTCTTTTTCTTCTGAAATTGAGAAATGTTAATGATTTATCAATTTAACAGAAGCAGACATGTGGGGCACTTGTGAACAGACAAGTTGGGGCAGATATGAACAGTACATAAGTGCCTCAATAATCATTCTGTGATTCTGTTCCTTTCAGTTAACTTAATGATAAATAATGTTAGTTCCATTATCTATAATTTTCCTGAAATAGAAGATATTTTCCTCACACAAAGTTGATTTTGCATTGAAACTTCATCAAACACATCTTTCAGCAAATACATAAAGAACAACAAGCTCGTTTACATTCAATTGTACTTTAAATAATAAATTTAATGTTTTCTAAAATGCAATAAGTGTTATATATTATTTTACTAAACAGTTTACAACAATATTTTTTGTGCATTGTTAATACAAAAGTGACCTTGAGCAACTTTGCAAATTTTTCTATTACATTTGTTCTAAACTTGCAATGATGGTTTACTTCCATCTCTAAAACAGTTATGTATATGATGCTTTGAATGGAGATAGATATAAGTAATATTTTAAGAAAGTAAAATTTTTAAACTGCTAATTACCGTAAAATTCCTATTGTAACACCCTCTCTCTTTCAAAAGCAAAAGAAGTTAGGGGAGGGTGGGTTATAATCGAGATTTTTTTTAAATCATTAAAAAACCCTTCTTTATCTAATAATTTACTAGTGAATAAGGCAAATACAGTGGTGGGAATCTTTCTTATTTCGACAGATTTGAGATAAATAGTATGTAAATGACCCCTCCCTAAAATTTTCCCCAAACAAAAACCCCTAAGCAAAATTTAAAAGTTTTAATTTCTTTTTTAAAATTGCTTCTTTATTTTTTTTTAATTTTATTTCAACAATACTTAATGAATCATCTAAGCCTCCACCCCCAAAATCTACTTATTTTCATTTTAAAATCTTTTGCTTAAACATATCACCCAGAAACTAGAGAAATATATATATATATATGTTTCTTTATGGTGAATTTCACAGGTAATTAACTAATGATTATGATGACAAATGAATAACAGAATAAAAAGCCTGTCAAAGGATATTTTTTCCTTGTGTTCACATGTGCCCCACGTGTGTTCACAACTACCCCGCTGATGGGGCACATGTGAACAATTTTTTGAATTTGTAAAACTATTAAAAAATGTAAGAAGAACTATACAGGTGATTTTTAAAAAATTACCATGTATAAAAGAAAGTTCTATTTACTATATTGAGTAGGTTTTGTTTATAGAAATTAATCCAGTCATGAGAAAAAGCTATATTTATGCGAACTGTTCACATGTGCCTCCATCTCCCCTATATAGGGTATGTATATATATATATATATATAATACACCATAATTTATAGTTGAGAATACTTAAGCATTTTTTTTTATCAGTCAGTTATTTTTATTTTTTATTTTTATTTTTTTTACAAATATCAGCAGACCTCAATAAAAAAATCTTATTTCCTCAAAACGATCCTTATATTGTTTGTTATAATACAGATTTCGCGGTAATGGTTTTCGTATACATGATATATTATACATTATAAATTCATTTAATTACAATTTTCTTTCTTAATGTGGAATGTAAATAAGGTACGTTAAAGTGTTTTTATTATTAACGGCACTTTGTTGATGATAGAACAATATCCCTGCCTTCTGAGGATTTCGTGTTGCAAAAACCACCTCCAACGTGACACTTGCTATTCATCCCAGTTTTTTAAAATGCTTTTCAAAGACTGTAAAATGCGCTGTGAGCAATGCTCTATTCATCAAAGAAAGTTTTACTTCTCACATTCTTTGAAGCTTTCCACAACATGGGAGCGTGTAAAATTGTCTAAGAGAGGTCGTCATGGCATTTCAAAAAATCGTTGATTTTTTTCCTTCATGTTCAAATTTGACCATTTAAGAACAACTGCGATACGAGCAAAACCTTTAGATCCATTCTCGTGGATATGATAACAATAAAGCAAGTGAAAATAAATTCGAACACATTTACACACATTACATTTTACAGCGTTCCACAATTGTTCAAATCTTAATATGCTCCTGCTTCCGATTTTATAACTACTAGCTTTGATTATGTCATCCGTTCTTAACAACTGCCCGACAGTGTGTTTGTAATTCAGAAAGAACGAACAACGTTACATAGCGCAAATAAATGCGTATAAAAGCTCCATACATTTGTCTCAAAGCCTGTAACGATTGATCTCCAGTGAAAAAAATTAACTAGTTGGATGTGCCAATCCCAAAACTTTCTTCTATCTTATACATCTTAATACAGTCGAACCCCGTTCATACGCGTCCTGCTTAATACGCGAATTTTCTTTGTTCCCTTGAACAACGCCTATCTTATGTATTAACTAGTTGGATGTGCCAATCCCGAAACTTTCTTCTATCTTATGCATCTTAATACAGTCGAACCACGTTAATACGCGTCCTGCTTAATACGCGAATTTTCTTTGTTCCCTTGAACAACGCCTATCTTATGTATTAACTAGTTGGATGTGCCAATCCCGAAACTTTCTTCTATCTTATGCATCTTAATACAGTCGAACCACGTTAATACGCGTCCTGCTTAATACGCGAATTTTCTTTGTTCCCTTGAACAACGCCTATCTTATGTATTAACTAGTTGGATGTGCCAATCCCAAAACTTTCTTCTATCTTATACATCTTAATATTTCAAAAAATAGTTACACATGTTAATACTTCCATATTATTAGTTCAATACTATACCAACTTTGATTTTAATCTCAAATTTCTGCTTCAGTCAATTAAACGGACTAAAAACGAGTTAATCTACATCATGATATTTGTTAAAATTAATAGTTTTTACTTATTCTGTTGTTATCAGTTGTTTGCGAATAGCCGGCTTAGCAGGAAGCAAGTTCCCGCCGCTGCACGAGCTGCCGATGGACAACAGAACTACGAAAAATCAAGAAAAGTAGACTAAAATCGCTATCACAGAGCCCCTTTACCACGCAATATTTCCAAATTCTAGGAGGACCTGTTGGCCAAAGCCAAAAAAAATACACAAATAATTTGGTACAATTGTATGTATAATTTTATACACTTTTCGATGGTACAATAAAGAAAATGGCACAAATATCGCTATTACAGCGCCCCACTTCCGGCAGATTTTTTTTTTAATTCAGGGAGGACTTGCTTGCCATAACCAGAAACATACACAAAAATGTGGTTCAATTCTATGCATAACTTCATACACTTTTCGATGGTACAGTAATGAAAATGGCACAGACATCGCAATTATAACGCCCCCTTCAGGCGGAATTTTTTCAAGTTCAGAGAGGATCTACCGACCATAGCCTTACACATACACAAAAAATTTGGTTCAATTGTATGCATAATTTTATACAGTTTTCGATGGTACAATAATGAAAATGGCACAGATATCGCTATTACAGCGTCCCCTTACGGCAGATTTTTTTTCACATTTAGGGAGGACTTGCTTGCCATAGCCAGAAACATACACAAAAATTTGGTTTAATTATATGCATAACTTCATACACATTCCGATGGTACAATACTGAAACAATTCAAACAATTTGAGTAACGATTTGTCCAGCACACCCAATTTTTCAAAGATATGGTTCCAATTTCTTAAATACATTCTCTTCTCTTCTCCCTTTTTTCTCATTTTTGTTTAAACTCTCCCGGAGTGGCTGGGATTTCTGATTGGTCTGCTTATGTGCGCGGGAGATAGTGACTCCGCGGTTGTTTCTGGACGATGACCGCTGTTTCGCTGTTGACAGCGAATTGTGACATGCGCCTCTCTTGCTCTCTCAGTTTTATTCTTCATTTAAATTTTAAGTTTTCGAACTCATGATGAAGCCTTAGAGACTTTGAAACAGCTGTATGTGGCTGTTATATACCGGGTGGGCAAAAAGTCCGTAGAAACATTAAAAATTCATAAAAACCGGGACAATAACCGAAAAAAAACGGTTTGCAGGGTTAGCATCTATAGGGCTATGGAATTTCTTTTAATACAGGAAAAAAATTACTCACAAAACAGCTAAAAGGTGGCACTGACGCACCCAAGTCAAATACAATATACGGAAATAACGAATAGAATGACTCCAAGTCGTTTATTACAGCTCTGTGTGTTTCACATGACAACCACCAGAGGGGATAACACATTGCAGGCTAGTCATAAATCCAGCAACGGCATATTGTAAGAAGTATGGATGCACACATGACACCTCTCGGCGGATCGCATCTTTCAGTTCGACAGATTAGATGGACCGGACTGATAAACCCGGGATTTCAAATACCTCCATAACCAGAAATCTGCCGGTGCCAAATCTGGAGACAAAGGAGGCCATAGAAACCTGAAACCCCTGCTAATGATTTTGTCTTCCCCGAACGTCTGTCGAAGGAATTCTTTAACAGGAGTGGCAACGTGGCTAGAGGCTCTATCTTGCATAAACGTGACGGTAGAAAGCGTATCTCTTTCACACAAACATGGCATGACCATCTCACGCAAAAGCATTAAATTACGCTGAACATTCTCTGTAGCCATTTTCCACCCTTTTACTGGGAACTGCCTTTTAAAGAAGAAAGAACTTTAACGAACTTGTGAATCCACACCACACTGTCACTTTGGTGTATGTTACGGTTTCTGGGGTGTACTCATGTGGATTAGACGTCGCCCAGATGTGACAGTTATGGGTATTAACGTCGCCATGAAGCGAAAAATGAGCTCGATCTCTCCTGAAGGTGTTAAAAACCCTGGTGGGATTCTGTTCGATTTTGGGGAAAGCCCACTTCGCAAACGCTTTCCTCTGGTATCCAATAGTAAAAGTTCATGCACGACCGTAATCTGTATGGGTAGAGATCAAATATTCCATGAAGAATACTTTTTACCAAGGATTGTGGTAACCCCAAGCGTCTGGCAGCTTCACCGCTAGTTCCCGCAGCTAATTCAGACCCTAGCGCTTCCATTTCGGTTGCAAAACGTGGCCTTCGTCGGCGAACGTGCCTTCATTAAACACGGTTGTGTCTTACAAAATCTTACACGATCCTCCAGCGTTCCGGTTTCCTCAAACCACCGAACACGTTTTATGAGGCCTGTCGCTGTTAAAGAGCCTTTTCCAGTCCTCACATTCTTCTCAACTCGGAATTTACGCAAAGCAATGGTAGCCGATTCCTGTTTCATGTAAAATAACTTCACCAACAAAACTTTATCCATCGCACTCATTATCCTTGATCACGTACACGACTCAAAACGGTGAACTAGATCTGGATTAGGAGCCAAAGTTCTTATAACCGTCTTATTTGCATATTACCACCAAATTCACGCAAAACAGCGCCATTGGCGGCTACTTTTTGAGTTATTCTTAATTTTTGCCTTAAAAAATTCCCGTTAGCTATAGATGCTAATCCTGCAAACCGTTTTTCATTTCGGTTATTTTTTTGGTTTTTATGAATTTTGAAAGTTTATACTGACTTTTTGCTCACCCGGTACATTTATTTGTGCTGTTTAACGTTGTTTATTCTTTCTTAATATATTGACACAAAGTCAATTCAAACCCTTTTTATGTAATGTGTTTGTAACTTTAGCTCAAACACATAATTTAGCCTATAAAAGTAAAACTAAACATAGGAATTCAGGCATTTTAAAAATAAGTTCTTGTCACTCTAATGTTAGAGAAAACTCTTACTTTCTACAGGCATTTCGCACGCTTTCTACGCGAAGAAAACTTTAGCATTAATCAGATTGTCTGAAGAAAATAAAGTGCAATAAATAATTCTTAGATGTTGCGAGTACCAGCAAAGTCTTATATCAGGTCATACATTCAACTAAACCTACTGAGTAGTATTTAATTTTCCGAAAAAAAAATAAACTACCCGCATTGTGATAGTTTTGCTATGATTCAAAACGATTCCAAAACAGTTAGTTACCTATTTTAAACCTCAAAATTCTTAAACAGTTTCATAAAATGACTTATTGTGCAATATACTGACAAATCATAATAAAAAGTAAAAATTAGTTGTTAACATTGAAAACTTTCTAATTTCGTATAATGTATCTATGTTGACGCCAACCCAAACAAAATTTAAGTGTAACATTCATGGAGAGGCTTTCTTAAAAATAAATTGGTCGCTTAGTTATACGACGTTTTGCGCGAGATATAATATGGTGTGTCTACTTTTTTAAAGTGAGGACGTGCGACATTATACATTTCTCATTTGTTTACCGAAGACGTCTTCAGCTCATGAAATACTTTTGTCCCATTTCAGAAATTTATAGTATTATATTATAGTTAAATGCTACAAAAGTGACAAAATCTCTACCAATTTATATTCTTATGATACAAACGGGTTTAAACAATTTATAATCTTTAACTAAACATGTAAATCAGACATTGATTTTTTATTACATTTACTTTGAAAAGGAAAGACTTAAAGTATTTTTTTTTTCATTGTTCAAAGAATCGATGATGATATCGTTGCCTGCAAACTCAATATATTTGAACTATTCTTTAATATTAATTTCATTATGAAGCAATAACAATAAGGCCCGCATAAATATTCATGAAACGTAGTGGGATAAAAATAAAAATTAAATGGGAATGGAGGTAGCGACGATGAAATGACTTTTTAATTGAATATTCGATGATCATGTTCACAGCATTCTGAACTTTTAGAGAGAAAGAAATATATTAATATTCCACATGTATAAAAGAGATACATTTTCCTTTCAGTGTCGTTGATTAATATTTAAGCATAACACCTGCGTACAACTATTTACCGCATTTGCAAATTATATACCGTTATTCTCAGATATACTGAAAGATTATTTATTTATTTATTATTATTTTTATTATTTGCTTATTTATTTATTTATTTAAATCTAAAATAAAAGATACAAATGAAGGATATACGATCACATTACACACTAATAATGACTTATTTTTTTTATTAAATATTTTAATCCAGTTTGCAAACGAGATTCGATGTTTCATTTTAAACAACATTGTGAAAAACAACCCCGCAATTATTTTATTATTCAGCTTAAAAATCCTAACAATGTACTAATGTCAATAGGATAAGTATAATTATAAAAGTTTATCATTATCATATTTTATTATGTAAGTAATCAATTAACTCATTGGTTTAATCAAATATTGTACATGTAAAAATATACAATTTTGCTTTATGATGTACATAGAAGACTATTAATTAGTAAACTCTATTCACTTTTATATATAAAAAAAAAACAAGAATGTGCTTCTAATATTTATTTATTTTTATACTTAAATTTGTTTATATATGTAAATTTCTTCATTTTGCACACGTGTATTTCTTTATATGCACATTAATTTGAAGAGTATGTCTTATTTGTTTTTCTTATTTAAGAACATGCATCAGTATAAAATACAATAACAGCTAATAATTAATTCTTACAATATTTTTAAAGCATTATTTAGCTATTGTAATTTTTTTAAATTCTTTAAGATGTGGAAGCTGCAAATTACACCCATTTGTAAAAAAAGAAAACTGTTTGAACACACAGCTTTAAATTATTTTGTATAAAACCTCAACATAAGACGTAACATTGTGATATTTTATAAAATTTTTATCATTTTCAAAATATTGTTTCTTTAAATGACTAAAGCAGCATATATTTCTTTATAACCACTGCCGTTAAGAATGGATTAGCATAATTTTAGAAGCTACTGCCATTCAGCTTATGTTCCTATTAAACAGACTATTCAGAGATGCTATTTTAGGTATAATATGTGCACATATCTTTTAGTTTTTACTGATTATTACATTCTAAATTGAGAATTATTTTTTTTTCCTTCCTAAACCACCTTTTATGCGCGGCACACATTGAGACGCAACTGACAGGAGCAGGGAAAACTTTCACGTCCCAAGATTTTGTGGATCATTGAAATGAAGGAAAGAGTGCACATTGACTCACGGGTAGTTTTCCTGACGCAGGTCCTGCGTCACTTGTACGTGAAACGCAGTTTCAAGTATGACTGTGTCAGGTATTTAATATTGCTTTCAGAGAACAAATTGGATAATTCAAAGCAAGATCTTTGAAATTATACTATTAAATATGTCAAATTATTGTGATTAATTATTCCAAATTTATATAATTCATAATTAGTAAGATATATTTAAATAAATGTTTTTAATTTTGCTGTGGTATAAATGTTCTTTTTTGTGATAAATTATTGTAAATTAGATTTTTTTTTTTTTTTATATATATATCAGGACATTTTAAACAATCCGGTATCTCCTACATTTATTATTTTTAACTTTGAAGTTTAGAACAGACATCTATATATAGTATATATGTATATATTTCACTAATACACATGAATTTACTCCTTATTTATATTTCTTTCTGCAATTTACAAAACATTTTGCCGGGTATAGGGAAACAGCACTTTCACCACCGACTTATTTAGTGGCAGCCGTTGAAGTGGTTAATAAGAAGCCCCCCCCCGCCCCCCACAAAAAAATAAAAATCTATCCCCCCCCCCCAACACACACACACACACACACAAAAAAAAAAAAAAAAAAAAAAAAAAAAAAAAAAACCTTCTACATCTGTGGTAAATTTTGCTTTTCCAATTTCATTGCAATCTGGGCACATAAATTCATAAAAATGTATACGCTTACACAAATTGTAAATTATACTTAAGATTGAGTTTAACTAAATACACTACCTGGAACGACAACTGTACACATATGTTTACGTTTGTTAATTTCTTATAAAATAAAAACTAACGGTAAATTTCTTTCTTACATTTCTTCAAATTATTAAAATTTAATATATTTAATGTGTCTAATATTATTTTTATCAAATATTAAAGATTTGTTCAAATAATCCAACAACACTGACTGCCGAAAAAATATTTCACGTTTTTTTTTTTTTTTTTTTTTTTTTTTTTTTTTTTTTTAATCTGTAACTGTACATTCGAAATAACATTATCAGTGCAGCCAAACCATAAAATTGTTACTGCTATTGTTGAGAGATTCTGTAATGGATAAGTTTAAAAAAATCTGTTTTTTTATTATTGACAATAAATATAATTATAAAAACACATATGTGGTCAAGGGCGTGAAGAGGTTAAATGACCCAATCACGTTTTCATGATAAATTGAAAGAAGACATAATTCCCACTCGATGGATAATACAGTTTAAACAGTTTGGTGATTATTTTTTTATTGGCAGATCGTTTCTGTCATTCTGAAAGAACTTAAAATGTCCATACTAGAAGTAAACTCTGATTTCCCACATGTAACGGTTTCTTGAATGAAGTAATTTTGGAAGGTAGAAACAGCCACTATTTTTTATACATTTCTTTTTTATTTGTATTTTTCTAAATTTTAGTCAAATAATTAATTGGCTTACATTAAGACTTGACTTTTGAGACCCTTGTTTGTTATGGAATATATATACTGAAATATAGCAAAACTCCCGTAATTTATTTCTCAATATCGTGTTATTCAATTTCAGTTCCTTGATAAATATCATATAAAAATTTAAGTATGCATGTATAAGAAAAATAATTTAGTATACTTTTTGTTTTTCATGAAATTGAAAATAATGAATTTTTTTTATAAAAGGTTAAAAAAAAATTAGCTTTAAAGTGGATATAACAAAACTTAATAAAATATATTCGGGTAGAAATAGTCATATCAGTATTAATATTTCAAAAATTAAAATGAAAAGTTTTTTATGAAGTTTTCTCATAATTATTAGTGAAATGATTTTCTAATAAATTAATTTCAAAAGACTTCTAATTTCATCATATGTGAGGGACGTTTATTAATGGTATATATTTAATATCTACATGACAAAAATTCTTAATACAAAATGTTAAAATCTTTTTGTTAAAACCGTAGGGAAGTTTTTAACATTGTTTTGGTATTTAAATGTCATGCATATTTTCGATGTCATGTTGATTTTAAATGGTGTATATAGTTCCCATTGTACACTGTCTTAGCAATTGTATGAATATCCTTTCATATCGTATCACAGTGTTAAGTCCAATCTTAAACATTGGTAAATTCCAATTTAAAATTATAATAAGTTCAATACATTAAGAATTTTTTGCGGTAAATTATAGGATGATGCTTGTC
Source organism: Maratus speciosus (assembly GCA_963932465.1). NCBI lineage: Eukaryota > Metazoa > Arthropoda > Arachnida > Araneae > Salticidae > Maratus > Maratus speciosus. The sequence goes on along the minus strand of OZ010795.1, from coordinate 76,434,288 downwards.
TAATATATTTAGTCTGGGTGATCCGCCTCCGCTGACATTTTGGAAGCAGAAAGCACGAGCTCACATTTTAATGTATTTATTCGATGACAACACAAGACAGACTATAAAAATCATAGAACGAAAAAGTAAGGAAAAAAAAAACATGCATCTGGAAAACGCAGAATGGCGCCAACTCTCTTTCAAACATACTGGTGCCCGATGGCTTTTAAGACATCAATTACATAATATCATTTTCTTTTCAGAATACAACAGAAGTTATTTATACAGAATATCACTTATATAGAACATAATACATACCTTACAGTTATACATAAATTATTAAAAATAATAAGTTATTAAATATAATACTTACACATAAGAGAAAAATTTGATTAACTTTAACCTTTATACAATAACAGATAATAATGGAATAAACAAATTACTCATTTAAATTTTCACTCATTAATAGCAGCAGTTTATGAATAGGTCTGGTTATTTCACCATGAGCAGTTCTTAATTTTACAACACGACTGCCCTGGTAAACTTGCAAAACTCGACCCCTTTTCCATTTTAATGGGGGTAAATTTTCCTCTTTTATAATAACCAAATCATTAATTTTCATATTTGGATAATTTTTTCTCCATTTGTTTCGTATTTGTAATTGAGTTAGGTAGTCCTTTTGCCACCTTTTCCAAAAGGATTGTGATAATTGCGTAACCAGTTTGTAACGTTCTCTAAGTGTAATCCTTTCAGACCGTATGTTAGGCTCCGGTAATGCTTTTAGTTCAGTTCCTATTAGGAAATGTCCAGGGGTAAGGACTGACAAATCCGTAGGATCGTCCGTGACTGTAATTAATGGACGAGAATTCATTACCGCCTCAATTTCGGTTAATTATGTATTGAATTCTTCATAGCTCAAAATTTGTTGACCGATCACACTTCTCATATGATATTTCATAGGTTTTACGGCGGCCTCCCAAAGTCCACCGAAATGAGGTTCGGAAGGATCGTTTGTTCTCCATTGGATACCTTCATCAGCAAGATATTGTCCAACATTTTGAGATACCCATGCTTTCAATATGTGTCGCGCTCCAATATAGTTTTTTCCACAATCGCGGAATAACTCTTCGGGTCTTCCTTTGCATGCAACAAATCTTTTTAACGTAGAAATAAAAGAGTTCGCAGTTAAATCATATACGGATTTCCAGCTTTGGTAATAAAGCAAACAAAGACGCACACATATATTTTTGTAGGATGCATACCTCTGCCACGTTTAGCACAAACATGAAAAAGACCTGCGTAGTCAGTTCCGGTTTTCGAAAACGGTTTGCCTGGATTCACTCTTGTATAAGGTAAATCTGCCATCATTTGCTTTGAAAGTTCTGCGCGATGGCGTATACAAATAACACAACTTCGGATTATTCGACGAATAGCGACACGGGCTCTAATAATCCAGTACTTTTGCCGCAAGAATGAATGGGTCAATTGCAGTCCACAATGTAGGTATTTCAAATGAAAATAGGTGATTAAAGCTTAGTAATAAGGTGGTCCTTTGGTAGGAGAATCGCATGTTTTACATTATCGCTCAAATTCGAATTCTTTATTCGGCCACCTATTCTAAGTAGTTCTTCACTGTCCAAAAAAAGCTCAACTGGCTTAACTTATTCGATGGCTGAAGATACTTCTGCCTTTTTAACTGTTCTATCTCATTATAGAACTCGCTACTTTGAACAGATCGCATAATTACGTTATGTGCTTTATTTAACTCTTTTACTTCCAGATATGGTGTTGAAACCTTTAATTTTCTACAGCTGCCAACAAACCTTAAACACCAAGCAACTACTCTGAGCAGTTTATTCCAACTAGAAAATCTACTCCAAAGTTCCTCAACTACATTAGATTTGACAACCATACTTGTGACCAAAACCGTCTTCTCCTCATTTGCTATAGAATTCCCATCTACCTGTTTCACTTTTAATTGTTTAGGCCAATTTTCCTCACTTTCCCGTAACCAATGCGATCCGTAAAACCACGGCTCGTTGCCAATTAAACTTACGATACATATCCCTCTAGTTATTAAATCTGCGGGGTTATCCTCAGACCTGCAGTGAAACCAACATTTCGGATCCGTTATCTCTTGTACTTCCATAACTCTATTGGATACAAACTGTTTCCAACGCTTCGCACATACTTTGACCCAATACCAAACTATCTCCGAATCTGTCCAATATACCGTTTTAGTTATCAGATCGTCAAAAATACTACAAATATATTTTCCAATTCGAGCACCAATCAAAACCGCCATTAACTCCAATCGGGGCAATGTGAGTTTCTTCAAAGGGTCGACTCTGTTTTTCGACATGACAAATGATACTTTTTTTCTACCAAATTTATCCCGATAACGAAAATAAGCAATAGCTCCATAAGCAATTGGCGAGGCATCACAAAAAAACATGCAATTCAATACCCGTGACTTTATCATAAATATGCCCTAACAAACAATTCCTACCAATTTTTATTTCCTCTAGCCCCTCAATTTCCGAACACCACGCTAACCACTTCTCCTTCAGATCATCAGGCAACTCTTGATCCCAATTAATACCTCTTTCCCAAATTTCCTGCAACAAGCGCTTTATTCTCACAATAAAGGGACCGGCAACACCAATCGGATCAAAAATCATTGCAGCCACTCTTAACACACCTCGTTTTGTATTTTTTATTGACCCCAAGCTATCTGTCAACAATCTAACCTCTAACAATAAAACATCATCCTCAGGATTCCCGTTCAACCCCAATACCTTCAACTGACCCTTTTTACCAACGTTTAATCCATTTTGTTCCCATAATTTTTCCAAATCAGAAAAGTTTACCTTAATTTTCGCAAGTTGAAACCACCTTTCCCCAAAATTGAAACAGCATCATGAGATAAATTATATGCTTCATCTATACTTTTAGCACCGGAAAATAAGTCGTCGACACATAAAGATGTATTTAACATATGCACCGACCTAGGTTTATTCACTTCATACTTTCGAATGTGATTCTTAATAGTTCCACTCAGAATAAAAGATGAAATTTTACACCCAAATGGCAAACTATTCATATGCATAATTTTATAATATTTTTCATTATTGTCAGCAAACCAAAGAGATTTTAAGAATTTGCGATCTTCTTCCGCTATTTTTATCATTAAAAATGCCTTTTCAATATCACCGTTAAATGCGATCTTAAATTTTCTAAAATTCAATATAATATCTAGTACATTTGGATTTAAATTCGGGCAAGTTTCCAAACAGTCATTTAATGACAGATTTTCTTTCGATTTAGAGCTACAATTATACGCAACGCGAACTTTAGTCGTCTTTTTATTTGTATTCACAACAGCTCGATGTGGCATAAAATACTCATTATCATCTCTGACACATTCTTCAATTATTTCCTTACTCATCTGTGAATTTATTATTTGTTTATACTCAATCGCGATCCACTCACTCTTATCAAAACATTTCCTTAAATCATCAAATCTCTTTTTAGCTAACGTGAAATTACTCTGCAACACAACGGGCGAGTCTTTCCATAATAATCGTGTCTCATAACGGACGTCATTAAACTTTAGATTATTTTCAAACTGTTCAATAAGACATTTCTCGGTAATAGATAATTCATCCTTATCTCTTATACCCAAATTCTCTAAATCCCATAATATCTGAACATCTGTTCCCAAAATTAAATTAGCAGATACTATATTTACACAACTAGATTTATTATCCGTCTGCTGACAGCCTTGAAGAGTATATCCAAATATCGTCGGTACGCAAGTAAGCGTTTTATTTACTTTCTGAAAGCCACAGTTCTTAATAATGTTCCAAAACATATCCCTTCCAATTAGAATGCTTATTGACTGATCAGTATTTTTACATTCATCGGCTAAAATTATTCCATTACCTTTCAAAACATCCTGAATTTCTACGTCTGGTACAGCGACTGGTGCCGCAGTTATTGTATCAGTAATTAATGTCTCTATCTCAATAAATTGCTGACTGTCAGTTCTGCTCGTTAATTTCAATTTAACAACATCTTAATTTTTTTCTTGCGCTTTTTCAGAACCAAAGCAATAAACTGATAATCTTTCTTTTCGAATTGGTTTTAACTTTAAAAAATTCGCTAGGGATCGCGTGCACCACGAGCGTTCCGAACCATTATCCATTAAAAGGCGGGCGATTTTAAATTTTTTTGTTACATTAATGGGACTAACAATCACTGAGCATGTTAATAACAAAATATTTGACTTTGAAACAGAAGAATTACATGGCATAGTAACAGAGCTATCCGTTTCAGTATTACTAGTATCTACCTTCGGCGTTTCCTTTTGAATATTATTCTTACTCCACAAAATAGAATTACGAAATTTGCTTTTATTGTATTTGCATTCAAATTTTAATCTGCACGAGCGGCTATAATGAGCTTTAGAAAAGCACTTGAAGCATCTATTTTCTTATCTTAATTTGTTTTTCCTATCTTCTACAGTTTTATACTCACAAAATTCATGCTCCGCACTGTCACAAAACACACAGCTCTTCTTTACGTTTGACAAATAATTCCCTGTTGCGGTTGGTCGTGTCTGATCGAATCTTCTATTATTAAACTTTCTAAAATTGCCTTTGTATTCATTGTTACTACTCTCATATTCTATTTTGAAAGGATCAGATTTTGATGGAACTAAATACGTTTTTTTCCCTCGATTGAATTTCGTTTTCTAGATAAGTATGTATATCCTGAAATGTATAGTTAATCGGATATTTTCTATTAAACTCTAGAACGAGGTCTTTTTTACTCCTATCCAAAATTATAGGCGCTAACAAACTGCTAAAGGTTTCCTTTCTAACACCCAAGGCTTCCAAATTTCTAATTTGATTCTCAATTCTATGAAATAATTTTCTTAAGCCAATCGTATCTTGCGAATTATGAACAGCAGGAATTCTCAATAAACCGTTCATGTGTGTTTGTATTAATGTATTTGTATTACCAAACCTATTCTTAAGAATGTTGAGTGCCGCGTAATAATTTTGTTCTGTAAGTGCCAGTCCAGAAATCGAACTCGCAGCCTGACCATTTAAATAAGATTTCAGATAATTCAGTTTATCTATTTTCGTAAGATTAAAATTTTTATCAATAGCAGATTCAAATTGATCATAAAATTCCAACCAATAAGCAGAATCACCATAAAATGGTTTAATGTTTAATTTTGGCAATTTAACAGTTATTTCGTTTATTGAGGGTTTCAGTTCAATTACTTCGGGACCTTTCAGTTTTCCAATTTGAATTTTTATTCTCTGTTTCCACAAGCAAATATTTTCGCAATACTCAATTGAATTTGCTACCTCACTTTCGATATCTTTAGCGGGAAGCAAAGCTTCAATTTCTTTATTTAATTCATTTAATGCATTTTCCTTATCTACAATTAGCATTAATTTTTAATTTAAAATATCTACACTAACAGAATCAATTTCTTTAAATAATTCTTTGATGCTGTTTAACAATTTTGTGGTCGCGGTTCTAACTACTTTCCGTTTACTCTTACTTTTTTCTAGATCAGACATTTTGCTAAATTCAACAATACTACTTTAAAAAACAACAATTACACAATAAACAAATTTCCTTTCAACATACAATATAAAATACAATAAACAAAAATCAACAAAATAACAAATTTTCCTTCTCTACTACACAGCTTTCAAACGACAATACCATTTCTCAAACTTAAATTACCCCAAAACGTAAACATCTCTATACGAAGTCAAATAAAAACTTTATTCTCCCTACTTATTTCTCACAAACATTACTACAATACCAAAATTGAAACGAAACTAACACTCACATCTGTTATCCACAAAATGTTGCGTCATGAAATACGTAATCCTAGCGCCGAATACATCTCTTTTTTAAAATCCCGAACACATTCTCTTTAAAATCACTATTCTTTCAACTTCCTCAAACAGCAGGAAACTAACACTAACACAGCAATACTCCATGCCCTGACACCATGATCCGACTCCGCTGAAATTTTGGAAGCAGAAAGCACGAGCTCACATTTTAATGTATTTATTCGGTGACAACACAAGACAGGCTACAAAAAACATAGAACGAAAAAGTAAGTAAAAAAACAAACAAACAACAACAACAACAACAAAAAAACATGCGTCTGGAAAACGCAGAATGGCGCCACCTCTCTTTCAAACACTGGGAATGTCTTTTACTGTAAAACATTATTTATCCTTTTAAAAATTATGAGACTTTTCTTATTTAAACTCCTAAATAGTTTCGTTTTACTTCAATAAATAAACCAATATAACTAAGTAGATGATTAAAAAACGTTACATATTTATTGTAATTTTTAGTAATATTCTAAATTACTTTAATATACTATTTGCAAACTTACAATTAAAACTTTTCTAACCAAGCAATCTCAGTTTATTAACTTCTATCAATAATGTTAGTTATAAAATTAAAAAAAAAAAAAAAAAAAAAAAAAAAAAAAAAAAACTATTTTAAATAATTATGACATTACCAAGTTAAATTTTGATGCATTTCATTTAGTAGCTAAAATTTAGCATGTGTGTTATGTTAAAACTTAAGATTCTTTATTTAAATACTTAAAATAATATTTAAAAAACATCAATAAATAAAAAACACTATATCATCCCTATTGGCAGCTGTTCTTGACACCCTACGTTAATTTACTGTGACATATATTAAAAGATTACATTTTTAAAAAACTTTAATTCTTGAATGACGTTGAAAAACAAAAATAACTTCAAGAAAACCTAATATGTTATTGCTTCTAATCGTCTATTTTTAAATGCCCATATCCACTACACACATCATCTAACAGTCTTATCACCACACTGAAGAGTAAAAGTGATGCATGTATAACTAAAAAATACATGTCACAGTGTTTAACAAAATACTAGTACACTTTTAAAATAATTACGCGCAAATTAACATTTAAAAACAGACCTTTCGGTGATTAAAAACTATTTAAAGTTCGCATTTTTGTCTGTTTTCTTTCGTAATGTTTATTAGTGAATGATCTCTGCCTTAGGGTATATATCAGTAGTGCGTGTATGTAATGTTGAACTTTCATCATTGATTATTTTTTTTTATAAATTACATGTTTATTAATTCTATACTATTACTAAACATTAGATGAAAGTTTATATTTATTGATTGAAAGAAGACTGCGTACAATATATACTACTTACTTTTATTTTACTACACACAAACCCTGTTATATAAACGTTAATAAAATAATTTTTTAAAAATCAGTTTGATTTTTCTTACTTTAAAAAATATCATCTCCAAAGAGTACAGACTCTGCTTCCCATAGATCAGATTGCATGTGTGCGATTTGAATGATGGTATTTCAACCAATGTGCCCCTGCCCAAGATTCTAATTTTCCATCTTAAGTTTTGTTTACGGAGATGGCCTGTTCAACCAACAAAATGGATATTTTGAGGCGCGTGATACCACAGGCTCTCCAACGTTGCTTCTCACTGAATGTTTGGGCTAGATTGGTCTTCGACTTCTTAATCGGCCTTCTTTGTCGCCGTCAAATCTGACATCAGCAAATTATATCGTATTTTTGTAGCATGTATCACCAAGAATACTTCCCCTTATACCACAAAATGTGAGACGTAACAAGTGGTTCCAACATGATGGGGCGCCCCCCCATTATAAAAGACGTGTTGTGACACATTTGAGTGGGCCGTTTGATCAACGATTGATTGATAGTTGTGGAACGGTTGCCTGCACCCACGCTTTCATTATTTAAGCAACATGGATTTCATTCATTGGGTAGTATTTGCAGCTGATGTGTATGCAATATCTGTCGAGTCCTAAATAGGTCTTGTTGCTTCACTCGTGTGAGCTGCAGCATCTATTCAAGAAAACACAGGTGAATTCCACAGAGCCCGCTTACCAATCGTAAGTCTGTGTAAAGCATGCGTCACTCGCAATGGTCGAAACTTTAAATATGTTTTGTAACAGTTTCACGTTTAATCTACTACATCATACTTATTATTATGATCAATAAATATTTCAGGTAATCCCTGTTTCTGTCTCTTTATTTCTTTTACATCAGTTATCACTTTCCCATTACATTATCTTTAAATGTGTTTAGTTGTCAGGCTTTCGAATTATGGAAAAAGAACTTTTTTGGATATTTTTTTCAAGTAAGTAATAGTTTAAATATTAAGTATATTTAAAGAACTTTAATCTTAGGGAAATAGGATAATATAAAACGTTTTGATCGCATTTTAAATAAACTATTTTTCTTATCTTGTTTACTCATTTTTTTTTTCTTTTTTAAGAGTTGGTAAACATTTACTTTAAATTTACTTACGATATTACGATAATATTATGTTATATATGCACACACACGCACATGTATATACATATATATATAAATTTTATAGCGTCTGCGGTTACAAAAAATCTTAACGTAACTTAAATTTCATAAAACAATTTATGTATTTACTTTACAATATGAGCAGAAGCAAACTAATCTTATCCTAATCCGATATTTTTTCTTTCAGTTATACGTTATAAGACAGTTACCAAATTCGCAGATTAAAAATTAATATGTTGTGAAGTTAATATTGCTTCCTATCTGATTACATGAAAAATACTGAATAAAAACATTGAAAAGTTTTTTGTCAAAGTTTTTGGTCACAAATCTTATGAATATTTTTTTTTTTTTTTTTTTTTTTTTTTTTTTTTTTGGCGAAGAAGGAATTATGCGGTATATGTCGAAACTTTTAAAAATAGGAAATGCAATGACAAAGCTGAAGTGTGTGTGCTATAACCGGAGCAGATTTTACTACAGAATATTCGGTACAAACGAAGAAATTCTGCATAAGAAGCCAACTTCGAAATTCATTTAATGTAAAATACAGGGGCCGTAACTGACAACGTTCGGCTTTTTAGAACCCAATAAAGTAAAATAATAACAACATATAATTAAGACACATTCTTAAAAAAAAAATGTTCAAAACAGGTTTATTTGACATGAAAAATATCGGAAAGTATGTCAATCTAAACGAAATATGGGTATTCTTATAATAGTATCATAATTCTTATAATAGTGAATGCAATTCAACGATGTGTTTCATAAGTCATTTTGGATTTCAAAAATAAGCCACCAACGTGATATATTTTTTTTTTCTTGATATCCAGTGAAGCGCTGAATTTGTCCTGTTCATGACGCAATATGCAATTACAACTAACATCCAAATTTTGAAGCATCTACACTATAATTCACGCTTATAGTAATCATTTCATAACTGCATTCCTTTTAATTTGCTCACATAAAATGTGTTCTATATCAAAAATATAATAATAAAATAAGTCTTGTTCTTGGGTAGCATTTACTTGATTTTATTTATTACGTGAAATGTGTGTTTGATAATACGTAGTTTTCCCTTTCATAAATAAGGAAAGCGTTCATCTATGTACAATAGGGTGGGCCGAAAAAAACTTTTTTTTTTATTTTCGGTGATGGGTAGTGCGGAAAAGTGGCCACTAGTGGCACCAAGTTCACACAAAAAATTTGAGATTTGTAGGACAATTCCTATATTTGCCGCTTTTGGCTTGAAGTTTTGCTAAAAGGCTGATTTTTGAATTTTTTTAGCAAAAATTTTAAAAATGTTAAATTAAACTTATTTTAATCGTATTTACTTGAAAAGGCATATTTCATGTTCCAAATGTATAAATAAGCTCTGATAATGTATTATTTAATTGCTATGTGTATTTTAATTTAGACGATTTTTATACCCTTTTCGCGTTTAAGTGAGCAAAAGTTGCATGTATTGTTTGAATCTTTCAACGGGTTCTCTCTTTTGTCTTGTTTATGTCCCTTGGTCTTCCTTATTTTTTTTCGATGCTTTAAGGGTCATATATTTGGGTGTCGGACAGCAGAATCCCTCAGAAACAGATCTGGAAGGAGAGAAGGGATTGAGGCGAGAACTTAAGCGAACGCAGTGACCACTACCCCCTGTATGTAGGGGGTAGTGCAGTGACTCATCGTGATGTTGGGAGAGTGAAGGAGGAAATACAAGAGAGGAGAAAGTGCGATAAGGGATGCTTATTATTTTCAGTGTTTCGTTTCCCTGAGACATGATGGACGTTGTGTGAGACAGGAATATGCGTTTAGTAGTGTTTGGCTTTGAAGGGCCTGATTCAAATTCAGTCGAACTGCTTGCTTGAAAGCTCCCACTACTTGAATCTTCCAACGATATAACTGCCTTCCATCTGGATCTAACTCCACTCGTTGAAGGCTTTGTCGCAGAACCACTATTAATCGTTGAAATTGTATCCCTCTTCATTTTGCCGCGATATTTTCTTTGCAAGAGTTTTGCTTGTTTTTAAATCAGTCGGCACTCCTTAAGCCTCGATGTCATGTCAATATTTCCGATAAACATTTTTCGAACAGTTCTTTGATCCTTCAAGAAGTTCACCTCCCGATATGGAATTTTACGTCTGATGTCGCAGCTACAATTGTTTAAGCCTCCACACTTACAAGCTGCAATGTCAAAGAGAGAGGTTTCCGCATTTCGTACGAAATCTTCGCAGATCGCCTTGCCTTAAACGCCCGTATGATTACAAGATTGCTCCAATGATCTACGCTCATTGTAATAGTTTTTAATCTTTCCGTTAACTGTTCGTTGGGAAACCACTGGTATGGAAGATTTTATCCAGATTTCGGAAACTTTTTCACCTACCATTTTAATAATATCATCCACTGGTTGAAGATAAATATCTCGATTTTCTTCTACATCGCTTCGCAACCAATAGTAGTGGCGCATGATGTCAGCAATAGTTGGCAATTGCCTTTCAATTTGCATGATGCCTCAAAATGGCTATTTTTCACGCTATCACATGTCTTTACATGATCAGGAACTTTCGCACTAGCCATTTCTAAACTCGTCGTAATAAAACGCACAAAACACAGTAAAGGCACGTTAAACGATCCAAAAAGCAATGTATTGCACGAGAAAAAGGTTTTACTTTTGCACTGAACAAATGTCACAGGGAAACTGAGCACTGAAAAATAATAAGCATCCCTTATCGCACTTTCTCCCCTCTTGTATTTCCTCCTTCACTCCCCCAACATCGTGATGAGTCACTGCGTTCGCTTAAGTTCTTGCCTCACTCCCTTCTCTCCGTCCAGATCTGTTTCTGAGGGATTCTGATGTCCGTCACCCAAATATATAACCTTTGAAGCATCGGAAAAAATAAGGAAGACCAAGGGACATAAACAAGACAAAAGAGAGAAACCGTTGAAAGATTCAAACAATACATGCAACTTTTGCTCACTTAAACGCGAAAAGGCCATAAAAATCGTCTAATTTAAAATACACATAGTAATTAAATAATGCATTATCAGAGCTTATTTATACATTTGGAACATTAAATATGCCTTTTCAAGCAAATACGATTAAAATAAGTTTAATTTAACATTTTTAAAATTTTTGCTAAAAAAGTTCAAAAATCAGCCTTTTAGCAAAACTTCAAGCCAAAAGCGGCAAATATAGGAATTGTCCTAAAAATCTCAAATTTTTTGTGTAAACTTGGTGCCACTAGTGGCCACTTTTCCGCACTACCCATCATCGAAAATAAAAAAAAAGTTTTTTTCGGCCCACCCTAATGTACAATGCTTGTTTCATTAATTATGCAGATCACGTCGCTGGTTTTTTATACGAACCTCATTTAACTTGACATGCATTATCATCGTTTTAGTTCCTCTCATCAGTTTACATACACCCTGTATATAAATTATAATATTATGCTGTGAATGTGGATCACTCATTATGTTGACCGTGCTTCATTGTCGAAAGAAATCTTGATCAACACTTGCAACATATATATATTATACATATACACATTTAAATAACTAGAAGTTAATTACGTATCACGTTAACAATTTTATTTTATTATGTAACTAAAAAATTTATTTCACCATTCCACTAACAATGACAACCAAGTGCATTAATATAAATTATAATTGCTTTAAAATATAAATTTAAATGCAAAATATAAACCCACCTGCGAAAATTCCGTTTTAAGCAATTGTCATATTAAATATTCTATGTTTAAAAACTATTAACATTTCATTATCTGTCTGAATTTATTCTTCAATATTAAAATTCACTTAAGTAACCTTAACATAAATATTTACTTTCAAATGTGTTCTAATGTGAATTTAATGATATATTTAAGCAAAAATTTAACTGAGAATTTATGCATGAGCTTTAATTGTCTAACATTAGTTATATTTCCAAATGAATATATTTAATGCAGATGCACCAGACTTGAATACTAATTATTTATTTCGTGCTTGTTGGTTTTAAATGTCTTTAATTAAAAATTATACAACTGAGCAGTAAAAAATAGCGTCGGCAACTAAGTAATAACATTTATTGCTTGAGTATATAAATATATAACACGTGTAAGAAAAATAGTGTTTCGAAATGCATTTTATTCGATATTATATTTTTTTTTATTTCGTCTTAATAATGGTGTATATTTATTAATATTATTATTATTATTATATTTGTTGTTTTTATTCCAATCAGTATTATTAAACATAATACAGTAAAATATGAAAGATTGCTATTCTTCTTCTGGTTAAGAAAGGCAATGTTTTGGACGTATTGAACAAAAATGTGAAGTGAGATACTTCTATGGTAGAAAATTAAAAGGATTTGGGAACGCTCACGACAATAGAAAACTTTTCCGAATTTTTTTGAAACGGAAATATAGGTGTGGGTAAAGACTGCATATGATTTTCAAAGTTTTATTTTCAGAAGAATAAGTCAAAACCAAAATTGGGCTGGAAACTGACAGTATTAAAATTCAAATACATTTTAGCATAAAAGTCCACTTATTGAGTTGCATTTTTTTCCCTGTCAAGAAAGATTATGTGTTTCACGCGTATTTGGAAATTCTTTATACCCTCAAAACATCCCAACGGCTGGATGGATTTTAATGAATGGGGTATCTATCGATTTGTCTTAACCGTCCGATGGTTACAGGCTATATTTTGTTTTCATAAATTCAAAATGGCGGTCGTAAAATACAAAATGGCGATAGGGACGAATAAAAAATCACGCACCATATTAAGTGGCATATGATTGGATAGGTCTTTCAAAATGAAGACGATGTTTCATTGACTATTTTACAATCAGAAGCTCCATTTAAATTTTACACAACCTGGAAGGTGTGTAGGTAAGATCTCTAGATTTACTGCAGCTCTAACCTTCATAGACATCTATAGACCTCATCAAAACTGTGTTTATAAATAAGAACTAACAATTAAACACCACTTAAAAGTCATCAATACAAGTAAATAAAAAATAGGTAAGTAATATAAAAAATAATTTCACATTGATGAGAATTAATTAATTAGTTCGCTTTTTACGCAGCCGGGTTTTTTGATTTTTTTAATTTAATTTACGTGTTTTCTTCTGCTCATTAAATCAAATTATTATGCATTGAAAATAAAAATCTATTATTATATCCGCCACATCTTCATAGTGAAACTTTTTATCTGAGCTATTAAACTCAATTTTAACTTTATTTAATAGTTGATAATTAAATGTGACAAGAGTAACAGAAAACATATTAAAGTGTTAATTTTATAAAGACTACTTCAAGTTTTTTCCCAAAACTTGTGATTCTCTGATTTCGAGGTATAAAACAGATTTTATATAAAATACACTTTTTTTTATATCATACATGGAATAGGATTTGGAGTGTTGTCACAAGAGTAACACATATCATTTTTTAACAAATGTCTGTGCCACGAGAGTAACACATAACCCTTTTGTCCGTTGTTTGATATAAAACTGCGTTTAATTCAAAGCAAACACAATGGTTGGAGTTAGTAGTTTTCTCCGTTATTAAAATAGTTCTCGAAATGAGCTTTAGCCATAATTAATAATATTTTGTAAATTTTAAGCAAGATACATTACTTTTACTCGTGATTTTTTAATGAAGGTATTTATTTTTATTATTATTTAAGATTATATAATAATCTTGACATGTAATTAAAGATAGATTAATGCAACTCAACTCGTGTTATTATTATGTGCTTTCTTTTGGTTTCAAGCACATGGTCTTTGATCAGATATTTTACAGGTTTTGTAAAGCTTCGCTTACTAAATTCTTCTGTATGATCTACTGAGAATCTTATAGTAACTCTTATGGAAAGGATTTTGATAGTATATTTTAAAGGAAAGATTTTAATATTACTTATTATACACAACATTGTTTTAAGGAGCAGGAAAAATTCTGCAAAGTGACAAAAATTGTACAAAAAAACTAAGAATGAAATTGAATATGTTGAGGTGAGAAATAAACAAAGTATCTTATAGTAACTCTTATGGAAAGGATTTTGATAGTATATTTTAAAGGAAAGATTTTAATATTACTTATTATACACAACATTGTTTTAAGGAGCAGGAAAAGTTCTGCAAAGTGACAAAAATTGTACAAAAAAAAAAACTAAGAATAAAATTGAATATGTTGAGGTGAGAAATAAACAAAGTAAAACATATTGTTTTATTAAATTTCGTCATAAAAATGTTATTATTATGTTTTCTTTGCTAATAATCTCATTTCAACGTTTCAGTTTTTTCATTTGACAATGCGTCATTAATATTTCTTTTTTTTTTTCAATGTCTTCGAACTCAGATTGTTCTTTTTGCACAGGTAATTTAAGATTCTAAAAGCATTTTTTGTGCGTTTTGTTAAAAATTTTGCATTCAAAATTATCTCCAGAAGGCAGGGACTTAGCACAGTGTCTGATTGGTTTAGAATCGTTTTTGAAGGACACTCTTTGTAAAGATATATAGTCATGTTTATAGTTTCATGTGTATAGTTTGCGTCTTTTTTTTTTAGATTTGATTTCACCTAATAGATGAGAATTATTACGATCTTGCGATTCGTCTGTAAAAAAAAAAAAAAAAAAAAAAAAAAAAAAAAAAAAAAAAAACACCACTATGAATAACCCACAGAATCATCAGTCCTGCTTGTTGGTTAATTCATAGTGAGGATGCGTTATTTCATCCAATTTTGTCGGCATTAAGCCTAAAATGGCAAAATTTAGCACCTAATAGCACATCAAAAAAGAAAAGAAAATATCAAGAGATCTGAAAAAAGATACACTTCACACAGGATCTTGAAAATATAAGAGCACAATACCTAAATAAATAAAAGGATCCAAAACATTATAAAGTTGATTCACAATGTTAAAGCATTTAAGGATGCAAACAGATTACGTTAGGACTATTAGAACATGAGGTCATGAGTTGCTGAGAAACAGTACATTACTGCCATCATGCCATCTGGTGTGAAAAAGGAAAACTATGTTGTAATTAGATTTCTTAAAAAGAAATGTTAAGTGCGGCCATCTATACCCATAAAACAGAAATGAAATTAATTTAAGAAATTAAGAAATGATTAAGATTTATTTAAAGTAGAATGAAAAAGTAGGAATAAATTTAATAAGTACTGAGTAAATATAAAATAAAATAAGTAAGTAAATAAAAATAAGTAAATAGAAGGTCATTGATTAGTTTAACTAGTTTAAAATGAATATTACAAAATAAAAATTGACTATATAAATAATATTTAAAAAGCAATTATGATTATTTTGAGATAATAAAATATGACCTTGGATTATGTACCAATATGTGAAACATTAAGAAAAATATGATGTTAAATGCATGATACCCCTATAATTTATTTATTTTAATATATCCATACAATATATAAGCACGCATACATACACATATACATGCTCACACACATATAAACATAAGGTTTTTAAAACTATATATACAGGGTGATTCAGCTCGTCGGTGACAAACTTTAAGGATCGATAGAGCACACCTAGACGAACATTTTTGAATAGGGAATGTAGGGTCCCTGACGCGATGGTAAGGCGCTAGGCGCTTTCGAAAATTTGGGTGCCGAAATTCGAAACGTCATAAAAACTAGGGAAATGGTTAGATTTTCTTGCTTGTTGCGTCGAAATGATTCTGTTTGTTTAGACTTTCTTCAGTACCAATTTGATAAGCGTATCTCTTAAAACATGGATAGGGGGCGCTGCAGACTTTGGAGAGCTAGACAACAACTTTAAGCCCGTTATTTTGATAATTTAACACATGCTCGCCAAAGTTTATACTCTAACTTAAAGTTTGAACCCAAAAGTAGAGCCCTGCAAAAAGCGTAAGAGCCGGAATAAAATGTCAAAGTACAGGGTGGTCGAAACTCGAAGGCTCCTAGGAGATAAACAAACAGATTTCTTGACTTATGGCATGCATTTTCATGATTCTGTTTGCTGGGGCTCTCTGAAACTCAGTTGAACGGTACAAAAAGAAACATCGATAGGGGGCGCTTTGGGCAAAAAACATAATTCGTTGACATTTCGGACGCTAACTGGAAACGGGGCGCTACGATCAGTTAGAAACAAAACAAGAGAGTAATTTACTTATCATAAGAAGCTATTAAAAATGCAGTTTGTTTGTTTTTTTTAACAAACATAGCTGGTTTCAATCATGCACAATGCGCGCAATAAAATTTACATAAGGTGCTTTTTGCTGATTTATGCAAAAGATATCGTACCATATCGATATGCAAAAGATACGTAATGCGTAGACGACAACGCGAGATGACGTAGTTGTATGCGCAGACACGTCTTTTGAACGTGCGGTACCTACTTAAGCTTCGGGTTACTTGTCTGCAGATCGGTAGTAGGATGGAACGGTACACAAACTCTGAATTGGCTGACATGCATTTGGCGTATGGCGCTGCTGGTTGTAATGGACGAGCCGCTCAGCGGTTGTACGCCGAGCGTTACCCCAACAGGCAAATCCCCTGCCATGCCTTCTTCGCTCGAGTACACCAGAGGTTGTCCACAACGGGATCTTTCGACGGAGGCAGGCCTGAACGGGAGCGATCAGTGAGCACCCCCGACAACGAAGAGGCTGTGCTTAACCTGGTTGAGGACAACCCAGGTCTTAGCACGAGAGATATCGCCAGACATGTTGGCATTTCGCAAGCAACTGCGTGGCGCATCTTACGTTCCCGGAATCTGCACCCCTACCACATCCAGCGGGTGCAGTTGCTCAGAGAGCAGGATTTTGGCCCTCGAGTGGAATTCTCAAGATGGTACTTGGCGATGAGATCCAGGGATCCCCGTTTTGTAAACAGCATTTTGTTTACGGACGAGTCCACCTTCAGCCGGGAGGGAATGTGGAACGCCCACAACAGTCATGTGTGGTGTGATGAAAATCCACATGAAACCAGAAGCCGAGCAGCCCAGGAGCGTTTCTCAGTAAATGTGTGGGCCGGCATTCTGGGGGATTGCCTCATTGGCCCTTATTTGTTACCTGAACGGCTGACAGGTGGAAATTACCTGATTTTCCTGGATCAAGTGCTGCCGCAGCTTCTGGATGAGGCGCACGTACCCGAAGGTTCGCGTCGCCAGATGTGGTTCCAGCACGATGGGGCTCCGGCCCATTACACGAACGACGTGCGTCTCCATCTAAACGCAAGGTATGGCCAGCGGTGGATCGGGCGTGGAGGTCCAGTTCACTGGCCTGCCCGATCACCAGACCTCACCTGCTTGGATTTCTTCCTTTGGGGTTACCTGAAGGCCGAGGTATACCATACACCTGTCAGCAGTGCTGAAGAACTTGTGGCGCGCATTGTGGCAGCTGCAGGGCAGATCAGAGATACTCCTGGCATTGTTGGAAACACACACTCCTCAATGCGACGGAGGTGCGAAGCCTGCATCATGGCCCAAGGTCGAAATTTCGAGCATCTTCTGTAGTGTTATTTTTTGTAAATAAATTTCCAGTATCATTGATGTTTTTGGTCTAAATTTATTCAGAAGTGTTGAGCAGAGGTAGAAAATGTGTTTTCATTATTACTAACTGATCGTAGCGCCCCGTTTCCAATTAGCGTCCGAAATGTCAACGAATTATGTTTTTTGCCCAAAGCGCCCCCTATCGATGTTTCTTTTTGTACCGTTCAACTGAGTTTCAGAGAGCCCCAGCAAACAGAATCATGAAAATGCATGCCATAAGTCAAGAAATCTGTTTGTTTATCTCCTAGGAGCCTTCGAGTTTCGACCACCCTGTACTTTGACATTTTATTCCGGCTCTTACGCTTTTTGCAGGGCTCTACTTTTGGGTTCAAACTTTAAGTTAGAGTATAAACTTTGGCGAGCATGTGTTAAATTATCAAAATAACGGGCTTAAAGTTGTTGTCTAGCTCTCCAAAGTCTGCAGCGCCCCCTATCCATGTTTTAAGAGATACGCTTATCAAATTGGTACTGAAGAAAGTCTAAACAAACAGAATCATTTCGACGCAACAAGCAAGAAAATCTAACCATTTCCCTAGTTTTTATGACGTTTCGAATTTCGGCACCCAAATTTTCGAAAGCGCCTAGCGCCTTACCATCGCGTCAGGGACCCTACATTCCCTATTCAAAAATGTTCGTCTAGGTGTGCTCTATCGATCCTTAAAGTTTGTCACCGACGAGCTGAATCACCCTGTATATATAGTATCCAATACAATGCTACATCTGAGTTGCTCCTTGTACAACAGGATATAAACGTTAAATAACAGGCAAAACAAAGTTCACAACTGAACATTAGGCACTGCAGATAGGACGACAATCTACGTGATTGCCAGGTTTATTGCCACTACGCGGCGATTATGCGGTCACCTGCTACGATACCAGGTATAACTCCCCTTTAGATTGGGTTACCCGACAGCTATGGGCCTGGTCATCGTTTAGATTGAAAGAAAGCATAGTATAAGAAGTTCATAAAACAAGTAGGAATTTCTTTACATTTTGATTGTTTTGACTATTAGTTGTTGTTTGAGATTTTAAAATTTCAAGGAAATTATTTACTAAATATTACTAATCAATTTTTAATAAGTGTATTTTTAGGAATTATTTATATGTTTGAATGAATATGCAAAACATTGCTTAAGTAAAAAAAAAAAAAAAAAGTTCTAACCGTATTTGCATTTATGCAAGATAAAATAAAGCGCACTCCTTTCCAATTCGGAAAAAAAAAAAAAAATCAGCATTCATTAAACCCCAACTCACCCGCTAAAGCAGCATGCCTTGATCTCTAAATGATTACAATTATAAAGAAAAGAATCAACTGTTTTATAACAGGTGTATCTTATGTAATTAAAAATGTGTATAAACTTTATTTATTTAAAGGGCTTAATATAGCGGTGTTTAATGCGTTAAGATTAAAAAGCAAGACTTTTAGAAAACTCTACGATGCAGCATAACTTCCCTGCATATTTAGAACATAATTTAACAAATATTCATCATGAATTACACCTATAACATTGTAATGTATTTTTTTAATATTTAAATTCTAAATATTTTGTTGTTATTAATGTTTGTTATCATCATTCTTATTTACTTCTTCTTGCTTTTAATATTACAATTTACCGGACACAACAATGTTATATAATTTAAAAATAATCACAAGTGCAAAAAATATTGAATTAGCCTATTCCATAAACTATAATTTTTTAACCTCAAAATTATCAAAACTGTTTCTATGAAAATGAATTTAATTAACATTTTAATATTTAAAAAATTATTAGATTTAACCACCATAAAATTAAAAATTACATTAATATGATTTATTACAGGTATATTCTGTATATGATTGTTCTTAGATAATATCCTCGTCAGATATTTTAGTTAAAATTTTTATATTTATATTTTAGTGAAATTAATATTTTTCTTTACCTGGAATTTTTTATCCTTTGTTGAAGCTCCTTCATATTTTTGTCAATTAATTTTCATCGCATTTTTTTTTCGCGTATATGTGAAAATAAGTAGATTGAAATATTTTATTATTTTTATTTTAAGGAACAGATAAGGGTTTTATTAATTCAGTTTCACTATTTAATAATTAACTTATAGAGGGCAGTTTTATGTTTTATAATTTTAGAAGTAGGGTAAATTATATTATATATTTTTAATTATAAGTTTAGTTGTTAGTATATTTTTTAATTTTGTTTATTATATTTTAAAACATAACAAAGTTGTGTATTATTCATAACTGTTTGTCTGTATTATTCTCTCGATTATAAGTATTTTCTATTCATTAATGACCCTAAATTTGTATTATATAAATAAATATAGACATATATAAAACTTTTAAAAAGAGTAAGATTTTCTATGTTATTAAATTGCTACATCACCAGAAATAATATTTCTATAACAAAATCAGAAATCTTGTGAGTAATTCAGAAATCATAATCAACTCTTTTTTTACCCGACTGGAAAGAAAGATTATGTGTTTCACGCGTATCTGTGTATATAGGTTTCTTTATACCCTCGAAACATCCCAACGGCTGGATGGATTTTAATGAGTGAGGTCTCCATCAATTTGTCTTAACGGCCCGATGGTTATAGGCTAGGTTTTTTTTATAAATTCAAAACGGCGGCCGTAAAATACAATATGGCGGCATTGACGAAAAAAAAAATATGTACCCTATTGAGTGGCATATCATTGGATAGGTCTTTCAAAATGAAGACGATGTTTCTTTGACTATTTTACAGTCAAAAGCTCCGTTAAAATATTATACACCTTTAAGTTGTGTATGTATTGTGGATCTCTTGCTTTACTGCAACTCTAACCATCATAGACATCTATAGATCTCATCAAAACATTGTTTATGAATGGGAACTAACAATTAAACACAACGTAAAAGTCATCAATAAAAGTAAATAAATAAAACAGGTGAGTAATATAAATAAGTAATATAAAATATATATATATATATATATATTTTATGTCAATTCCTAAATAGGTCAATAAGAGAATTTTTTTCTTCCATTCTTCTTTCCTGTTAAGTAAGGCTTAAAATTCCTTGATCATGAAGAGGGCTCTCTCGGTTATTGAAAATTAATTAATTTAATTTAATTAATGAGTTAATATTTGAAAAAACTGGATTAGCATCAAGTTTCGTCCACTAGAAGTTAAAAAAAAATATTTGAGCTTGATTGGATGAATAATAAGTATTTTATTAGCGATTGAAAATTTGAACAAAATATATATAGCGAAAGTGTGAGCTAATAGTAGGAATTGAAAAAAAAATAGTTCCACATTGATGATAAATAATTAATTACTTTGCTTTTTATGCAGTCGGGTTTTTTGAATTTTTTGAATTTAATTGTTTATTAAATAAATATTTAATTTTATTTAATACAGGTAATATGTTTCTAAATTAATTAGATCAATGAAATATAATTTGATATTAATATCAAATGAAGTTCATAAATATGAGATTTTACGTTAACACAAAAACTAAATTGAAAAAAAAAAATTAATTAAATTAATAACAATATAAAAATAAGTAAACAAATTAACAATATACTAAATTAATAACGATGTACTAAAAGTATAACATTTATACGTATGTATAATGCAAATAAAATTTAATGAAATATTTCCATGCTATTTATCTAACAATATTTGCGATTTCATTTAAATAATATTTTTATTATATCAAACAACTTCCACACTAAGAAACTATGATTCTAAATCTCGATAATATATTATACAGAGAAAAATATAAACCCAAAATATACAAAACAAAAATCTATTTATATTATCTGCGACTTGCAACTTAGAATACTTAACACTGTACAATTTTTTCATGTTTAAATTTCTTTATTTATAGTTATATTTATAAATAAATGCTAAGTACACATTTATAATTTAATTTGCTAAATTGTATATTGTGCAAAGAAACTAACTACGAAATGATTCTATGTGTTAAATAATATATATATATATATATATATATGTACGTATATGTATATATATATAATTTTAAACATTCATAAGACCTCATAAAAGAACAGCGTCTTGGATCGATTACTTATAATTAATATGAAACATATTTCAGCGTAATTACTAATTTATATATTATATAATATATCTTCTTCAGCTTAATTATTAGACTTTAAAAAATTTCTTGAATTTATCGAATGTATTATAATTCTTATTACCATGTAAAACTGAACGCTTTATGATTTTTTTTCTGGAAGATACGTTACTTGTTAAATAATTTATGTTAATTAAATTATTCGAACAATTTCTTGAAATATAAATATTAGTTTTATTTTAATTTAAGAATTGAGATAGTGATTATACTAATTAAAAATAATAATTAGATGTATATATATTTTTTTTTTTTTACAGAATTCCTAATACCTTATATTAAATTATATATAAATGAAACTTATTGTTATTTATTTTTAACAAAATAAAACGTTTTAATTATACATTTATTAAAAATTATATAATTTTTTAAATAACTTCCGTTTAGTGCGTAAAAAAAGGAAAAATAATACTACGTGAAAATTACAAATATATAGTAAAGATTAATAATAATAATACTAAAAAATATTAGTCACATATTTATTATATATAACATATTTGGGGATTTTCCGAATTTTGAAAAATATATATTTGATTAAGGTTTGTAATATATATTATTTCCATTCGTAAAATTATATCTGACCTTTCATATTCCATTCGTGAGATATCAGATTACGCCTTTTAATTAAAATATTGTTTGTATCTTATACAAATCAAAGCATTGTACTATGATTTCAGCCATCTAAGAATTTTCGATAACAGAAGATAATCTTTCAGCCTAAGATAACTGAATTTTATAAATGGTAAAACAGTAAAATTATTATATATTTCAAACGGAATAAAAATGGTTTTCTTTACAAATATATTTTTAAATATTTAGAATAACTTTATTTGTAAAGAATATCGCTTTTACATTGGAAACTTTTAAATTACGTAGATGTAGAAATAATTTCCTCTCTGTATATTTAAATTATGAATATAATATTAATAGTCATTATTCTTGAATTTAATGGAAAATAACAAAATAAATTTTGTAAAAGTCTCGTTTATTTATTTTTTTTTTCACAATTTTCAAAATATATACAACTTTTTCAGTTTTATATTGCTTAAAATAAAGCATTCTTAATTCTCAGTGAAATTGTAATTTGATTTATAATATATTTCGTTTCGATGCGAGGAATTTTATATAATATATCCTATTTGTAATTCAACATGTATATTTCGCTGCTGAATTAAAAAAAAAAAAAAAAAAAAAAAAAAAAAAATGTTTTATATTTTTGAAACCAAAGGTTTGGGATAGAATAATTTTACATCTTTTAAGCATTTTCCAATTGAAAGAAGCCCCACCAGTGGCCGAGAGGTTATGCTCTCGAAGCTGGTAGACGGGAGGTGCTGGGTTCGAACCCAATCGCACCCGTCGGTCTAATCGTTCGGAGTTTTCGTGGTTTTCTTCGAACCATGGATTTCCATGCGTAAATACGGGTTGGGTTCCCTTAGAAAGACCCCCACGGAGGGCGCTCCCCCCTTGGGCCTATATCTCATGCGTAGATAATCGGACGTAAAAAAAAACAACAACCAGCAACAACCAATTGAAAGTAATTGCTTATATCCCTAATCATATTTCACTTAAAAAAGTTTGAAATAATAATCATCGATATTTCAATTAAAACTGAATAAACAGGTATCTCTTTAAAAATAGAAATATTCAGATATTCAAAAATCTTTATTAGGGGTTGGTGTCAGATTTATTTTCATATATTCAATTTATGTAAATATAAATATCACCTTTACTGTAATTTTCTTAGAGCATGAAATGATGTAATTTCATTTTTGCTTTATAGTTAGCCTGGAAGGAATTAATCGTCGTTTATGTCGTATGATCTAACTTTTGGCGATAGGATTAATCTTAACATAGAGAAAAAATAATATGAGATGTAAATTTCCAACTGGGCAAAAAATGCCCGGACCAGGATTCAAACCAGGGATCTCTTGGCTGAAGCCGAACATTCTCTGCCAACTGAGCTATCATGGACAAATCTGGTGGATCAAATTCATCCAGCTAACCTTATGGATTATAGCAACTTGTCTGATATCCGAATCAGCTGGGTGAAACTAAGGTTAGCTGGTTCAATCTGATAGAGGCAATCGAAGATTGAGAGATCTCTAAATTTACGATAGCCCCTTACTGTTGGGGTTCTACTCACTGTTTCAATTTCTCCATGGCCATGGCTTCTCCTGTCTCTTCCATTCATTTGGATTTTCACGAATCTTATTTTATTTTTAAAAATTCTGATAAACTTTTCAACGATCACTTATCATCTCCTTTTCTCTCTTCAGCATGAAAATTACTGTTGCTATTTTTTTTCACTCTTTTCTCATCTCTGTTCATTTTTGTGCTCAAAAAAATTTATTTTGTTTCTCTCCCTCTCTTTTATTATTATTATTATTATTTATTTTTTTTTTAATTCATTTTATGTATTTTATTATTTTTTTATTTTAAATTGTCTTCATTATTTTATTTTAATTTTGTTTATTCCTTTTATTTCTTTTTCTCTTTTCTTTTTTGTTAATATTTTATATCATTTTGGCAAAACTTTTCAATTATGCGTGTGCTATTCTGTGATTGGTGTTTAGCTTACATCTAGCGCTGTTTTGTAAGCTCACCTAGTTTTCCTTTGTGAACTTGTCCCCTTAAGGTCACGTGTTTAGAGTAGCCCATGGCGGGCTGTTACATTTTCCACATCGAAACGCGTCCTGTGATTTGATTTGATTTTATGGTGATTTATGTAATGTTTTATTATTTTAATTATGTTCTATGTTTTTCTTTGTAATCTGGCTCTTCCAATACACTTCCATATTCAGTTTTCTCCTTATCATTCCGCGATATATATATATTCCGCAATACCTTCGTCAAGCATAAATGCGATTTTATGCGGAATAAATTCATTTAATTATTATCGAGTTTTCGTGTCCAACAATCGCTATAGTACTGAATTTTCAAAATGTTGCGCGCTCAAATAAATAGGAATATCTTAAATATAAAGTGTAACATTAGATTAATTTTTAAAACAATTCAAATGGTAAATACATTATAATAGTTGAAATTTTTAAATTGTTTGAAAAATGCCCGCGTCAGGAGTCGAGCCAAGAATGTATTGGTTGAAGCCACCATTGCTCTACCGAATGAGCCACACCAGACGAATCTAGAGGACTAATTCAACCAACTTAACCTTTCACGATAACAGCATCTGGTCTGATATCCGAATCAGCTCAAAAGAATAAATCGGAGGATATTTTTGGAACTGCAGTAAACGCTGCATGCGTAATTATATTAGATTAATTTAATTATCTAATTACGCATTTAACCCTAGAACTACCGGAAATTTTACTCAAGTTTTATAAAAACATTCTACACCAGAATTTTTACTTAAAACTATTTAATTTGTTTATTTAACTTATTATTGTCTGATTTATACATTTAGTTTGTTTTGAAGAAATTTCTGGTTTGAATAAATATTTTGAATGTACATGTCGGGTCCAATGGACCCGTCTGGTAGACGGAAGGTTAATAGATAATATTAGATGCATAATTATATTAAATATATTAGATTAGATAATACAATTCAAGTGGTAAATAAATCATAATACTTGAAAATTTCCAAGTGAATGAAAAATATCAGGTTCAGTGTTGAACTGCGAGAATTTATAGGAACGCCCACGGCAGAAGAAAATTTTTGCTGAAATTTTTTTAAAACGGAAATATACGTGTGATACATTAATTTAAAGCCAAAGTGTTGCTGTATAGGAATTTTTAAGTTTTAATTTGCTAAGAATAAGTCTACATCGAGACAGAGCTGAAAACTAGTAGTATTAAAATTCATTTAAAATTGAACGTAAAAATCCACTTAGTAAGTTATATGTTTTTTTTTTTTGTTTTTGTTTTTTTTTTACTTCTGTTCTTTAAATGAAATTATTATGCATTGAATATAATAAACAATCATTACATCCTTCAGATATACATAGTTAAAAGGTTTTATCTAAGTTATTAAATGCAATTTCAGCTATATAAAATAGTTGATAATTAAATGTCACAAAAGTAACAGAAAACATATTAAAGCTTTAATTTCATTAAAAATACTTAAACTTTTTACCTACAACTTCTAACGCTCTGATTTCGAGGTATAAGACAGATTTTACATTAAATATTTTGTTTATGCTATGCATGGAATAGGCTCTGGGGAGTTGTCACAAGAGTAACAAACGTCTGTGTCACAAGAGTAACACATAACACTTTTGTCCAGAGTTTGATATAAAACTGCGTTACAACCAAAAGAAACGGAATATTTAAAGTTTTGTTGGTTTTTCTTTGTTATTAGAGTAGTTCTTAAAAAAGTTTTAGCCATAACTAAGATTATTTTGTAAATTTTAAGGAAGATAACTTATCTTTATTAGTGTTTTTTTAATGGATGGATTTATTTTAATTCATTTTTGTAATTACTTAAGATTATAAAATAATCATGACAAGTAATTAAATATATAATATAACTACTCAACTCGTGTCATTTTTGTATGCTTTCTTTTGGTTTGAAGCACATGGTCCTTGATCAGATATTTTATAGGCTTTGTAAAGCTTCGTTTACTAAATTCTGCTGTATAACCTGGAGAGGTTCTTATAGTAACTCTTATAGATAGGATATTGATAGTATATTTTAAATGAAAGATTTTAATATTGCTTCTCATAAACGACATTGTTTTAAAGAGCAGGAAAAATACTGCTAAGCGCCAAAAATTGTAGAGAAAAAATAACAATGAAATTGAATATGTTGACGTGAGAAAGGAACAAAACAAAATATATTACGATAAAGTGAAGAAAAGTCTTAGAGCCAGCAAAAGCTTCAGCCAGAGAATGGCAATATTTAGAAAATGAAAAAGCAGAGAACTAGCTAACCTCAGATACTGTAACGGAAAAAAATCATCTAACTCCACAGCTTTGGAGAATTTTATTTCGATGAAGATTTAAGAAGAGGTCATTGAGCAGCTAAATCTACATTAGTTAAACTTGAAAAATGTCACATAATTTCATCAATTCTAGGGGACATTTACTAAGAGAATACGTTTTTAGTTTACAGAAGCTTTCCTAAATTTAAAAATTGGAGATTCCTTTGCAGCTTTAAAGCCTAGTTTCACAAAACAATTAAAAATCACTCATCAGAATATCTCCATTTGTCGCTGTCATGAAAATATTCAAGCAATTCATAATGCAGTAACTGATGTATTTACGGCATCAAACATTCCTGTGAAGGATTTAATGACTTTTTCTACCGAGATACATCATAATTAGAATATAGGAATTCAGAATCTCTAATTTACGAAGATAACATCGAAGAATAATTTTAAACTGAAGACCATAATATAAAACTTCGTATAAGATATTGCAAATAGCAAAATGTTGATAAGCGTTTTGCTATTGACAAAACGTTTATCAATATCTTGTCAATACTGTTACTTATTCAAAATGCGGATAAACGTTATGAAAAAGTAATAATTGAAGAAACCATTTCTGATTGTTTACAAAATTTTTGAAAGCAACTAAATCCATTTCTCTGGCGCACATTCATTCAAACTTGTACAAAGTTTTATATTCATAATGCCAAAATGATAGCCCTTTCTCAAAGAATTGTTATGCCAGTGGATTTTCTTAAAACTGCACATTTTCATGCCAAGACGAAATTCTCGTACGAAACACTGCATTACTGGTCAAATGTACAAACCACTGTATTTTCAGCCACTATTTAGTATGATCCCAATAAAGTAAAATCGTATGCTATTATTTTAGACAATGTAACTCATAAATATTTTTTTTAAATGCTCTCGTATGTAAAATTTCAACATAACATCTTTAAGGGAATTTGCATTTTCCTGTAGTATACCTGTTTTACCTTTTTATATGATGGTTGTGTTTTCCAATTTAAACCAAAATATATGTAAATATGCCTGCAATGAATCAGACTCATTTCTCAATTAACTTAATTGGGCATTTTTTTTTCTCAAATACTCCTGGTATAGATGCTGTAGATTTATTTTCTGTTGTATAATGATATATGGGAAATGAAGTGCGTGCTAAAAAAAGCAACTCTAAGACATAATGCTTACTTTGCCAAAAGAAATAAAACAATAACGTTCCATTACTTTGAGAGATAATACCAACAACGAAGACCTTTCATCAAATACAATTTATTAAAACCATAAAAAAATGACACTACCTACTACAGACCACACACTAACATGATTCGTTCAAAGAATTTGTGTTTCATTAAGTAAATCAAGATACAAGAGAAGTTGCGAGTGATATTTTTGATAATGAAGACAATGATTTATTCTGTTAAGTAGCAGAAACTGAGAGGTTTCTATGTGGTTATAGTGATAATTAAGTTTAGAATTTTTTACATTATTTTAAAATTACACCATCATTAAAATCCTTCTTCTGTATAGAAAGTATTTTTCTAAATTATTTAAATTATTTTGTTTAGTATTTAAGCTGCATTTTTGCTAAAATTACTTTATGGACAAAATGTCAAAAGAGTAATACTTAGCATTTTGCAAACTCAAATGTAAATAATTCATGTTTTATCAGATGAGTTCAATGATTAATGCTTTTAAAAAGATATAACTACCCAGCTATATTCTGTAAATTTTATTTTTATAGTCTCATATAATTCACAGAGTTTATGGATCAAACAGAATTTTTGAAAATTGCATTTTTGCGGTCACAAGAGTAACAATTCTTTTATTTATTATCTAGGCAAGTAAAATGCTTTTTGTCACAAACTGTATATGGTTTATGATTGTAGAGAACATGTATTTTTAAGTAGTTGCATCAAATTTATTCTAAATATATTTGTAATAAAAGAATTGGAAATATATAAATACATTTTTTCTGGTGGTCACAAGCGTAACAGTGGACGTTCCCTTATCACCCATTTGGAAATTCTCGACTACTATAAAGTGTAAGCCTGAATGGACAAGCTATTAGAGTATCAGACGCACAAACTGAATTCATATTCACTTTTCAAGTAATATTATAGCATTTTACATAGATTGAAATAATCGAGAAAATACATTTCAGTCAGTAAATAACAATAGGCTGTGTGTATTCGAATGTCAATGTATTCGAGAACTTTCGAATGAGCCTCTAAACGAACCGTTAATGCCGTTTTAAAATACCGGGGTTTATGTGGTCGACTGTTGTAACATGTGCTAATATCTTGTGTATATGATGATTTTCACAAGAATTTTGCCTTTTAGATTTTTTTTTACTCTATAGAAAATATAGGAAACCAATAATTTGAATTGATATAATAAATGAATTAGTTAATATTTTGACATGAAACGTTAACTGATTGATCTACTCATAAAATAAATAAAGTATAGCAAACCACGAAAAAATATGATATTCACATACATGTATTTACATATCTGTCAAAATTTTTCTTGAGTTACACTGTAATAAAACCGTAGTACGCAAAATATAAAAAAAGATAGGTGCTTCATTGACCGTTAAAAATCAATTTATATTTCGTCTGCTATTTATTGCACTATTGTTTCTATTGCTATTCAAGAAGCTCTTTTGAGTTTTATCATCTTAATAAAGTGTTTAAAGGTATTATTCTTTGAGAACCTTTGGTAAAAACAACTGTTTTAAAATATTAATTAAATCTCTGTGCAGATAATGAAATTTTTATTTTGTTTTTAGGTTCAAATTACTTAAACAATTGAAAACTAAAAAACGATTAGGTAGGATATCACACATAATATTCTAGCCCAGTATATCCCTTCAATCTATGTTCGAACGGATGTACGTAATTTTCGATCTTATAAAACTTATGAAACTAAATTATCTGCACCATTTACAACTTTAAATAGCACATAAACTAATTTTACGAATTAACTCTTTATCTACTGACGGTACTTATAAGAACTATTAAAATAACTTGCTATAAAATTCATTTAATATATCGATTAGTTGTAACACAGTCCAGAATGAGTTATACAAATAGGGTTACTCTAAAATTATTGAGATACGTGCAGACGAGAATTTACAAAATAAAGATAACGGTTTAATTTTAAAATACAAAGTATTTTAACACAGCAGACGATTCTTTACTGACTTACTTTTACTTTTTTAGCGTAGAATAAATTTTAAACAGAAGAGAAAATGGAGTTGACGCGAGGACATTTTCACGCTATGATTTTCTACGATTTTAAAGCAGGATTAAATAAAGAAGGACGCGTTCAAAGGTTAAAATTAGCATTTGGTGATGAATTTCCAGATGGTTTAATGAATTTTGCAGAGGTCGCAATTTTCTTCAGGATGAAGAACACACAGGAAGGTCGCCGTCGGCACTAATTCCGAAAAATGTGTCTGCCATACGAAAAATGTTAATGGATGATAATCGCTGTACCTATCAAAAGATACAGAATGAACTTAACATAGCCATACACAAAATTATTCATGAAGAATTGCATATGAAAAAGTAGTTTTTCGTTGGGTTCCCCATAATCTAATTGAGCACCAAAAAGTGGAGCGTGTCAGAATCAGTAAAGAAACGCCTAAATTGCAAAATGATGGTAGACACCGTATCATTTCTAAAATTGTAACGGGTGATGAAACGTACATACCGCTTTTTGACATTCCGACACGTCAAGAAAGCAAAGTATGGGTCTTTGAAGATGATCCCACACCGACAATGGTGAAAAGACAACGCGCACTGAAAAAAGTGATGTGGGCCGTTTTCTGCGAAAGTACGGGATTGGTCAAAGTCATCAAGTTGGAAGGACAGAAGACAGTAACAGCAAACTGGTATACCCCTAAATGTCTTCCAGAAATTCTAAAATAAGTGAAAGTTAGGGGACTATTGCTTCATCATGACAATGCATCTTCTCATACAGCCGGATTAACAGTTGAGTTTCTTAAACAAAAACGAATTATAGTGATAGAACATCCGCCGTATTCACCTGATCTAGCTATGCGTGACTTTGTGTCATTATTTAATCTAAAAAAGAACTTACGTGGACGTAGTTATCATTCAGAAGAAGATATTAATGTGGCTATAAATGCATTTTTTTTTATCTATTCCAAGAAATGAATGACTTGAGGCATTTAATCTGTGAAAAATTCGTCTGCAAAAGTGCATTGACGCTGGAGGAAACTACTTTGAATACACCTAAAATTTTGTAAGTATAACTTTAAAAACCTTGTTGTATCTCAAAAATTTCAGCGTGACCCTCATAGATACATTACTTTATCTTGTTCCAAAAGCATTATTGGTTACACAAAACGAAAATATTTTTAAAAGGATGATTTCTTTTGCCTTTGCATCTTTTCAGCTTTCTTGGCGTTGGAAGGCGGTGGGAGGATTTGTCAATTCGGAGATATTTCTATTGTAAGAACATTATACTTGTACCTTTCCTAATTCTACAAAACACTAAAAAAAAATATTTAAAATAAAAGTTTTGGGTGGGGTTATAAATACTGCACAAAATCCCTATAAATTTAAAATTAATTAATCCTACTAAATCCTTCAATCCTTCTAAAATCCTTCTAAAATTGATTAAATGATTATATAAATCTTCTAATGTAGTTTAAACAATTCACGAAAACTGCTTTAGAAGCCAAAATTTTCATGAATTCATAATTCAGTACATAAAGGGTTAAAATCGTCTACTGCATGCATACATTTGCATAAAAATGCCAGCTTTTATGTTCTTGTGTTAAATATATTTTGCCAGATAAGCCGATAAAGTAATAAGTATGTATAATACAGTAATTTTCAAAATTAAGAGTATTTGCATGTCTTGTCGAATTTCGTGAAAAGTACTGAACGAAAGGTAAAACTAATGCTCCTAAACAAAGATGCAACTGTTTAGTGTTGAAAACGTAAGTATGCACACGCACACTGTGGTAGACCACTGTGGTAGTGGAAGTTTGATTGTCTATTCAGGCATCATGTTGTATGAGTGCACAGCCCTCCTTGTGTTTGGAAAAAGATCTATGTCTGGTGTTAGGCATAGGCTTGCAGTCTTCGTACCCTTTGTCCGCCTTTCAGAGATGCAGATGTCTGATATCATTTGAATTGAATACAACACGCGAGCAGATAGAGATCTTCTGATGGAAGAATTTCTGAAGAAAAAGAATATCCGCTTGATGGATTGTCCAACTAGATATCCAGACGTAAACAATATAGATACAGCATGTAGGAACGCTCTGTGAAGGAAAATTGAACAAACTGTCCACCGCATAGAACCGCACAGGTATTGAAAACAGCGTTGTTAGAGGAGTGCGACTAATTGCCTCATGGATCCACAAACTCCTGATTTCAAGTATGAGTTCAAGTTGGGAGATCAGTATAACTGCAATATACCATGCATCCTATTAACCCATTTTAACCTCCACCCTTAATTTATTTTTCGAGGGGCATTATTATTTGAAATAAGAGAATATTATACAATTAGTGTGAATATCCTGTGAGCTCAATGTCATCAATTTACCTGGGAAGTTTTCTTTTTATTAATTAATTTTTGTGTTCGAAAGTATAGAAATATGTGCTTCGTAATACTATTTTCATATCTGCAATGAAGTAAATATCTAGTAAAAATAAAAACGTTATTTGAATGTCTGTAAGAAAAAACGATATAGCTTGAAATCTATAAATAGATATTTTGTTATTTATAAATATAAAATTAATATAGTAATAAAGATAACAGAGGCTGCTACTTTCCAAAAATATATGAATGAGGTCCTTCAAGCTCATCGGAGGTATGCACAAGCATATATTGATGATGTCATCATTTTCTCCGACGCTTGGGAAGAGCATTGTGAGCATGTTAGGGCTGTCATAGAAGAACTCTTAAAAAAAAAATCATAACTAGAAATATTTAATTTCCTGATTAAAAATTTTGATTGAAAAGTTATCGAGATTCTTAACGGGTAAAATTGTAAATATTTTTTAGACACTGATTCATGAAGGCATTTTACGTCTCTTTATAAAGGAATTGAATATATATATATATTACATAATTACGTAAATTTACGCATATTTATCTTAAATAATTGTACAAGATATTATTATGAGATTATTAGAATATGTTTACTGAAACGAAAAATGAACATATATATATATTACGGTCAATATGGTTATTATTAATAATAACCGGTTATTATTAATAATTACCAAAAAATATCCAAAAAACGGTTAATAGGATTAATGTATGAGAATTTATCAAATTAACCGGTTTTATTAATAATTACCAATCAAGGTTGGTCAGTATAATAGATTTCACTTTTTAGCTTGAGATTTTTATTTCGTACACGTATATTTACTCATATTCAGCGCCTCACTATTGTGCAATCGTATAACAGCTTTAGTGAGCGTGAAAGTTTGTTTTTATCTATTCACAACAACTTTACGATATCAATTGATAGTTTATTTTAGTTGCAAGTGGCCGAATCTTTTGTGACGTTCACTAATATTTTTTGCCAGTTTCGAATGTTTTACATGCTAAGTAGTGTCCATTTTAGCGTTATTTTTGCTGTGAGTTCGTAATTTATTTAATGAAGAGCATGAAAAGCAAGACGAGCCGAGGAAGTTGCTTATCAGTTATTAGATGTATTCACAATATATGGTGCACCGTGCATTTTGAAACGTGACAATGGGCGAGAATTTATAATTAAAGCTATTGAAGAAGTTTTTGGAATGTAGAATTTACTCAATAATTTTCTCGGAAGACCAAGACACAGTCAATAGCAAGGCTCAGTTGAAAGAGCAAACCAAGACATTTAAAAAGACGTTATACAGTTGGCTTGAAACTGACAATACAACAAAGTGATGAAAAGGAATAAAATTCATTCAATTTATGAAAAATAGAGACCATTACTCGGGAATAGATAGCAGTCCATGTGCAACTTTACTTGGCTATGACGTGAATGTATGTTTAATAATTGTTTACTCGTCTGTACTTTGTCACAAATTACTAATAACGAAGATGTTGTTGTATAAGAAAGCAGTCTAGTAACGATATCCAAACTTCAGACAGCAATCTCAAATGAGGATGAGGTTATAGACGCAATGATTGATGATAAAATTGACCTCAAACTGGACAAAGATTTGCTGTAACTGTTCTAGGTTCAGTCAAAATTGGTAATAAGAATGTTCGCCAAAGTGAAGGGAGAAAAACAAAATTTTGACATAGCAAAGATTTAAAAAAAAAACAAAAAAACATTTATTTTAAAATGGAAGATTTTCAAGAAGGAAAAAGTTAAGACTTCTTTTTCACTTGATGAAGTCTCGAAAAATATTCAAAAGCTCGACGGTCTGCTAAACAGTCATTAAATAAGCAACCAAAAGAAAAGTTACTGTTTCCAAGTGCAAATGTAGGAGAAACCATTCGAATAAGAATATTAGAGGTACATATGGGTGAGGCTGATAGCCAAAATATGATGGCTGTTGATTCTAAGGAAAAGGAAAACTTACATAAACTCAGTAGAAAACATGGTATTTTAAATTAACTGTGCACAATGTTTATGTTACAATGCACAATTATGTTATTATGCACAATATTACTGTTTTCATGAAAGCTTTACTTTAGTTAATGAAGTTCCAGCGAATGAAATAAACCTATGCTCGTAAAAAATTCCTACCTAAGTTGTAAAGGATTTCAATATTACTGTTGGAAAGGCAACTCAAGTTCCTGTAAATGTAAAAAATCAAAAACAGTTTGTAACTCCAAATGCCACCATAGCAATTCCTGTCAAGATAAAAAAATTGTTAAAAATGTAATAAAAAAGCAAAAAACCCTTTGTAACTGCAAAGCCCTGGTGACATTTCCTGCCAAAATTAATTTTCCATCACATTAAAAAAAAAAAAAAAAAAAAAAAAAAAAAAAAAAATGTGATTGAAAATCCTAACTTTTATGTGATTCCAAACACCACAATATCCATTCCTGCCAAAAAATAATTTGTAATAAATGTACTAAGATTGAATTTCAAATTTAAATTACAATTTACCATTTGTTATAAAAATAATATTGATTTTTGGAAAACTCAATCCATCTTCCGTATTGACAAGATATATTTTCCTAGACTCTTCGAGGTATTTTTCTTCTTTTTTTCTTCAGTTTTATTAGTGTAATAATTGTTTAATTCCGACAGTAACTTCTCTTAATAAATTTGCTGTGTGTTAAAATTAATTTAAGTCTAAGTTTAAAATTTTTTACTTATGCTACTTTTTTCGTAATATTCATTGTTAAAAGTATGCACTTTAAACTGAATTATTTATTATTTCATTATTTTAGTATTAAGATCTTTACCCAATTTATACAGTAATGATAAAAATAATTATTTTTAACCCCTTAGGCCTTGGCATCCAATTAATAAGACACAATTTTTAAATGAGTATTATTATTTCTTAACAATTATTTTTGCTATTAGCTTCACAGTTATAGTAGCACATGTTTCAGTAAAAGACATATTCGTTTCTAACCTAAATTAATCACATTGACTGAACTTCATTGGTAATTATTAATAATAACCAGTAAACATGATTAATATGCAATAATTATCATGTTTACCGAAAGACGAGGTTATCTATAATAATAAAGAAAGAAGTTTGTGTGTGAGTGAGTGAGTGTGTCGACGGTGTTCTGAAGAGACCACTGCACGTAGAACTACAAAATTTGGGGAAAAAGATACGTCTATATATGAAGTTTTGCACCTCGAAGCCTGATTTTCGATTTTTTAATTAGATTTTTTTTAATTTAATTTTTTATGCGATTTTTAGCGCTTTTTTATGTTTCGAGGCGATTTTTCCATATAAGTGATAAGAATATGGTTTCTTTCTTTTAACCCAATATAGTAAATTTTGTTTTCTTTTCAAAAAAGTTTATTCGGAATTCGTGCAGCGATTTTTGAATTTTTAGCGATTTTTTTATGCAATTATAGAATGGCATTTAATGCATTTCCATATCTATAAGGATGTTACCTTGGAAGGACACAGTTATGTCGCCTAACGCAGCCAAGTTTGTCGCCAACTTGGTGGTATATCGCCAAATTTGGCGACCAAAATGAGTCGCCAAAAGTGACGCCAACTTGGCGATATCTCTAATATTTCACCAAATTCCCATAGACTTCCATTGTAAACCAATATGGATTACTTGCTTACAGAAAATCAACAAATTGAAATATTTTAATGCAACAAAAACTAATATTAACTTAAGGGATTATATTAATTATATTTAAGGGAATCCAAGTAAATTAAATTGTGAATAAAAGTAACATGATACAATGCTTAGATTAGTGTATTTTATTAATATTTTCGACAAAAAGGTTGCCAGTGGTCATTTTGGTGAAAATTATAGTTGATAAATGAATTGAAATGGCTATATCCGTTAGAAAATAATGTAAACAACTCGCAAATTAAAAGAAAATAACTGTTATTTGTTTAATTAGAAAAAATAATCAAAAACCTTTTTAATGCGAGATAAAATTTATAAAATGAAAATATTTAATCATATTTAAATATGAAAGGAATGTTTATAAAACTTAAAAAATAAATTAGTATGAAAGAAGCAATTGATACATTATTTGGCGATTTTTCGCTTCGCCAGAATAATAAAAATGTGCCTGAAAAAACTTGAAGAAATAAAATTTAAGTAACAGTCTTTTAGTGCTTTATTTTTTTATTCAATTTAATTATCATTTTTATGTAATTTTCACATTGTATGAGTTACAGGAGTGAGTTACAGGAGAAAGGCTTTATTTGTGAGTTACATGCTAATTAATTATTACCTTGGTCGCCAAACAATTCAATTTAAACCACAAAGGTAGAAGCGTGAAATAAGCCAGGCGAAGGTCGCAATAATTTTTTTTTTTAAGTATAGGAGAACATTTCGGAATAAATCTTTATATTCAAAGGTAAATTATATAAAAAGGAGTTAAAATTATAACTATGTAGTCAAGTATTTAAAATTTAAAGAAAAAATGTGCCATATACACACATATTTTATAATCTTCGATAATCAAGCCACCACCAAATGCATATCTACCCTAAATATATATAATCCTAATGAAACGAATTTATGAAACGAATATAGGAAACGCCTGAAATGTATCGATTCTTTGAATCGACTGATTAAACAATTGACTTTGTTTCACGGCGATTTCTCCTAAAATATGGAATACTTTGTGATGAAATTAACACCAAAAATCCGTGTTGATCCACAGATCTCAAAACTGGTATTAGAATTTTTAAATTCGAATTAGTTTTCGAAATATTATTTTTTTTCTAATTTTAAATACATTTTTTCTAATGATGGCAACTCAAATTTTAATCATAACAGAATTTTTTTTTTCATAATTCAGAAAAGGTTACTATTTTAAATTAATTTGGCGACAGTTTGACTTCCTTTAAATCTATGCTAAGAACAATGCTTTTTTTGTATTTCGTTATCATTTTATTAAATACAAATCTTTCATTTAAAAATGAAACATTTAAATTGATGATTTTCACTTCTTTAAAAAAAAAAAAAAAAAAAAAAAAAAAAAATTAGTCACAGATGACATATACGCACCGGGGTACCTAATTGGCGCACAAATGGCATTATTTTGATAGACATGGTAACCCGGCTATTGTTGTTTATTTAATAATAAATGTATATTTACTTTTATTTCTTTTTTAAATTTATATAAATTATTTTGTTCTATAGTAATTATTTTTTTTTTGCTATTTCCTTTTGAAAATAATAGAAAATAATTAAAAAATACGGTACAATGTAGTAGTTATTCCGTCACCCAATTTCGCAAATTATATAAATCGCCAAACAACTCGCCAAATTGTATAGATTGACAAAATTTTTATTTTAAATAACGAAAGAACAAATAAATTAATATAACATTAATAAATATAAAAATAAAAATAAAACGTCGAAATAAAAATCACTTGATGACGTAAACACGTGTAACTTGCTAAAAGTCAAGTGAATGTGACATTTACCATCAACCATTATTGGCATTTAATCTTATAGTTTAGTGATAGATTTTTTGTAGACTGGATAACTAAGTAGTACCAAAAATACATATATAACTGGTATTCATTAACGAGGTTTTCGTCAAATTTTCGTAAAAAAAAAAATAATAATAATAATAATAATAATAAATAATAATAATAATGCCAAACATACGTATATGACATCTGGCGAAATATTAAATTATGTAACAAACCATGACATTTAATTTCAACTTCAAATCAATGTTTTAATTTACCACTCGAACAATAATAATAAAAAAAAAAAATGCTAACTAGCGAATTGAAAAAAAGATATTGGCGAGATTTGCACCCGGCTTTTTTTTCTTTCGGCACAGATGTCACATACAGCCCCACATTGGCACGATTTTTTTTTTTTCTGACGCCAATGTCATATACGCAACGGGTACTTAACTGGCGCCAAAATATCGTTATTTTGCTTGATAGGGTATGCCGGACGTTGTTGTCTATGCTGTTAACGCGTTCTCCAAATTGGCGTAGGAAAAAAATCGCGCCAATATTGGGCGTATATGGCATTTGTTCCAAACCTTCATATGAAAGGCGAAGGGATCAGATCGTATTTGTTTATGGCATTTGATGACTTGAACTATTATAATATAGATGAAATGATGGGGATTGAATAATATTTGGCGACTTATCACCTGTGCCTGGATAACATTAAAGTATCAAAATGACACCTAGAGTATAAAAAGCAAAGTGTTCCGCCCGGAACTGTTGATGATAATCAAATGACTTAGGCTATTGTTATAGAGATTGTTTTAAAATATCGGTTGACAAAGACTCTGAATACTTAATTCATTTTATTTTAGCTTCTTTTCAAATGTTTAACTGATCCTCTTTAATCAAAAACGAAAACAACCATTGGATGTCTTAACAGCAACTGATTCTCCGTTAACTTTTTGCAATCAAATGGAATTGAATGGAAACCCGTTTACAGGGACTGCAAACCTTTTTCAGTATAATTTAATCTTCTCTAATATTTTTAAAACCCATTAGATTTTTATATTCTGCGGTGTCTGAACGGGGGTTGGCGAGCGTAGCATGCAGGGGGCAGAGCCCCCTAGTTTACTATATTATTGAAAGTTTTGTTGGCACAGGTGTCATATACGCTCCATGGAACAAAATGGGCTCCAAAATGGCGTTATTTTGCTTGACATGTAACTCGGCTATTGTTGTTTATTTATTGTATTATTGTTGTTTATAAGTTGTTTATTTACTTTTATTTTATTTTTTACAGTTATATAAACTGTTTTGTTCTATAGACATGAATTAATCTTTTTATTATTTATTGCTATTTCCTTTCAAAATAATAGAAAATAATTTAAATATATATGTGTAACTGGTATTCAAAAACGATGTTTACAACAATTTGGCGTGAAAAAAAAAATCGCGCCAAACCAGGTACGTATCTATGCCTAATAGTTATTTACATTATTGTGATTACTTAGTATCAGGCAACAGATTGAAGTGTATTTGGTATATTTTTGATATATGGGCTTTGGTGAGTTAGAGAAAATGGCCTTGGCGAGTGAAGTGAATTTTACGTATATTTACTGGCAAACTATTTATTTTTCATATACATATAAGCATTTTTTTCAATATTTATGTTATTTATTTATATAAAGAAGAACTATTTATCTACCT
Source organism: Maratus speciosus (assembly GCA_963932465.1). Taxonomy (NCBI): domain Eukaryota; kingdom Metazoa; phylum Arthropoda; class Arachnida; order Araneae; family Salticidae; genus Maratus; species Maratus speciosus. Next base: position 76,394,569 of record OZ010795.1, on the reverse strand, counting down.
TTAAATACGACAGAAATAATTTGTGGTTCTACCTGATTATCAAGTAGACAAACAAAAACAAAAAAAAAAAATCGCCAAACTATAGGATTAAATGCCAATAATGGGTGATCGTAAATGTCAAATTTACTTGACATTAAACACTTTACACATGTTTGTTACGTCATCAGGTGATTTTTAATTCGATATTTACGTTTCTTCGCGATCTGCTGCAATTTTTTGACATTCCATTTTTGACCTATAATACTAAAGTAATTTCTACCCTCATTTCAATAAAGTTTATTCGGATTTCGTATAACAATTTTCAAATTTTTCGGGTATTTTGTATGTGATTTTTAATGTATTTTAGCGATTTTCTACCAATTTTCCACATTAGTGAAAGGCGTTGATAGAAGTTGAATCAACTTTCAATCTTCGAGCACAATATATAATTTTTCTTTCTAAATTTGTGCAGCGATTTAAAATTTTTTCGCAATATCTTATTGTGATTTTCAGAGGTTTTTCGCGATTCGTGCAGTTTTTTTTATGCACCCGGGCAACGCCGGGCAAGTTAGCTAGTCTATTATAATAAAGAAAGAAGTTTGTGTGTGAGTGAGTGAGTGTGTCGACGGTGTTTTGAAGAGACCACTGCACGTAGAGCTAAAAATTTGGGGAAAAGGTTGTCTAAATATGAAATTTTGCACCTCGAAGCTCGATTTTCGAATTTTGATTAGTTTTTTTTTATGCGATTTTTAGCGTTTTTTTATGTTTTAAGGCGATTTTTCATTTAAGTGAGAAGAATATAGTTTCTTTCTTTTAACCCAATGTAGTAAATTTTGTTCTCTTTTCAAAAAAGTTTATTTGGAATTCGTGCTGCGATTTTTGAATTTTTAGCGAATTTTTTATGCAATTCTTGAACAGCATTTAATGCATTTAATAAAGAGGTTACCGTAGAGGGACACAGTTCTGTCGCCAAACGCCGCCAAGTTTATCGCCAACTTGGCGGTATATCGTGAAATTTGCAGACCAAAATGAGTCGCCAAAAGTGACACCAACTTCGCGATATCTCTAATATTTCGCCAAATTCCCATAGACTTCCATTGTAAACCAATATGGATTACTTGCTTACAGAAAATGAACAAATTGAAATAATTTAATGCAACAAAAACTAATATTAACTTAAGGGATAATATTAATTATATTTAAGGGAATCCAAGTAAATTAAATTGTGAATAAAAGTAACATGATACAATGCTTAGATTATTGTATTTTATTGATATTTTCGACCGAAGGGTTGCCAGTGGTCATTTTGGTGAAAATTATAGTTGATAAATGAATTGAAATGGCTATATCCGTTAGAAAATAATGTAAACAACTCGCAAATTAAAAGAAAATAACCGTTATTTGTTTAATTAAAAAAAGAATCAAAAACCTTTTTAATGCGAGATAAAATTTATAAAATGAAAATATTTAATTTAAATATGAAAGGAATGTTTATAAAACTTAAAAAATAAATTAGTATGAAAGAAGCAATTGATACATTATTTGGCGATTTTTCGCTTCGCCAGGTTAATAAAAATGTGCCTGAAAAAACTTGAAGAAATAAAATTTAAGTAACAGTCTTTTAGTGCTTTATTTTTTTATTCAATTTAATTATCATTTTTATGTAATTTTCACATCATATGTCTTACAGGAGAAATGCTTTATTTGTGAGTTACATGCTAATTAATTATTACCTTGGTCGCCAAACAATGCAATTTTAAGCCACAAAGGCAGAAGCGTGAAATAAGCCAGGCGAAGGTCGCAATAATTTTTTTTTAAGTATAGGAGAACATTTCGGAGTAAATCTTTATATTCAAATGTAAATTATATAAAAAGGAGTTAAAATTATAACTATGTAGTCAAGTATTTAAATTTTAATGTAAAAATGTGCCATATACACACATATTTTATAATCTTCGATAATCAAGCCACCACCAAATGACATATTTACTATATTATTGAAAGTTTTGTTGGCACAGGTGTCATATACCCTTCATTGTACAAAATGGGCTCTAAAATGGCGTTATTTTGCCTGACATTGTAACTCGGCTATTGTTGTTTATTTATTAATAAGTTGTTTATTTACTTTTATTTTCTTTTTTACAGTTATATAAACTGCTTTGTTCTATAGACATTGATTAAACTTTTTATTATTTATTTCTATTTCCTTTTAAAGTAATAGAAAATAATTTAAATATATATGTGTAACTGGTGTTCAAAAACGATGTTTTCACCAAATTGGGGTGAAAAAAAAATCGCGCCAAACCAGGTACGTATCTATGCCTAATAGTTATTTACATTATTGTGATTACTTAGTATCAGGCAACAGATTGAAGTGTATTTGGTATATTTTTGATATATGGGCTTTGGTGAGTTAGAGAAAATGGCCTTGGCGAGTGAAGTGAATTTTACGTATATTTACTGGCAAACTATTTATTTTTCATATACATATAAGCATTTTTTTTTCAATATTTATTTTATTTATTTATATAAAGAGCTATTTATCTACTTTTAAATACGAACAGAAATAATTTGTGGTTCTACCTGATTATCCCGTAGACCAAAAAAAAAAAAAATATCGCCAAACTATAAGATTAAATGCCAAAAATGGGTGATCGCAAATGTCAAATTTACTTGACATTAAACACTTTACACATGTTTGTTACGTCATCAGGTGATTTTTAATTCGATATTTACGTTTCTTCGCGATCTGCTGCAATTTTTTGACATTCCATTTTTGACCTATAATACTAAAGTAATTTCTACCTTCATTTCAATAAAGTTTATTCGGATTTCGCATAACAATTTTTGAATTTTTCGGGTATTTTGTATGTGATTTTTAGTCTATTTTAGCGATTTTCCACCAATTTTCCACAGTAGTGAAAGACGTTGATAGAAGTTGAATCAACGTTCAATCTTCGAGCACAATATATAATTTTTCTTTCTCTTTTCGAAATTTGTGCACCGATTTAAAATTTTTTCGCAATATCTTATTGTGATTTTCAGAGATTTTTCGCGATTCGTGCAGTTTTTTTATGTACCCGGGCAATGCCGGGCAAGTTAGCTAGTTATTAATAATTACCGAATTTATCTAATTTTCCGTAACTTATGGATTATTTTAATATTTTAAATGTTATTACTTCAAATGGTGTTGCTGCTACTGGAGAGAGATGCACTGCAACTAATGGCAGGAAAATTGTGCATAGGATTTAACCGGTGCACGGTAAGACGGTATGTCTTCATTCAAATGTGTTATCACTGTCAGGAAATAGGGCATACAGCAAGAGTGTGCCAGAATGCAGAGGCCTGCGCTAAATGTTGAAAAGGCCACAACATCAAGGATTGTGCCTCAGAAAAAGAAGAGTGTGTTAACTGCAAAAAAGTGCTCGACTACTACAAGGGGAACCATAGGAAAGCTGGACTATATGAAAAACATCCATCTTACGATCCATCCTGCAGCGTGTATCAGCGAAAGAAACAAGCAGTGCTAGCGTCATTGTCTAATAGAGGTAAAAATTCAAATTAATTCAACAAAATTTACAGAACAACAGATCACAAACCGCTGCTTTTATGAAATTCCTCTCAGACTCGGACTATTCCCTGGTTTGTCTTCAAGATGCATACCTTTATGAAAATAGACCTCTATCACTTCCTCGAACAACACCATGCTATAGTTCAAGTTCTAAAAAAGCCCATATTTTAATCTTAGACCAAAACTTAAAACATAGTCTCTCATCTAAACACTATAACTCAGTTTTTATAAATTTAGACCTTAAGCCTTTAACCTTAAGCATTGGCAGTCTGTATAGCACCCCGAGTGCTTACTTTGATGAGGATATTGAGAACTGGCTGGGTTCTAAAAATCAGAGCCCATTGCAGTTGGTTCTCGGTGATTTCAACGCTCACAGTCAGCTTTGGGGCTATAGGAGTGAAGACACCAGGGGAAAAGTTCTTATCGATAGAGTCATAGCGTATCAACGAGTTATTCTAAACTCTTCATCCAGTCCACCAACGTATGAGTCGGGGAAGAACCTGGGGAGGCCAGATCTGTCAATCTGCACGCAGGCTATGTTTTCACACATAACACACTGGGAAGTAATTCCTTCCCTTTTTGGAGACCACTACCCAATAGAGACAGAGCTAAATTTCACAATATCCAAACTACCAAGAAGAAGATTCAAAACAAAGGGAATCGCTTTGACACAATTTTCCGAACAACTAACTCGAAAATGCTCACAGATTAACTTTAATGACATAGAAACTATAGACCAGTTTAACAAAGAATACGAAATCTTTAAACAAGAATTATTTTTACAAGCCAATAAATCCTTTAAAAAGAAAGCCCCCTTCAAGAAATTTAAAATTTCCTGTTGGTCTCCACAATTGAGGGCCCAAAGAAATAAAGTAGCAGCTCTTTTAAAAAGAGCAAAAAATTCAAACTACGAGTCAAATATAAACCAGCAATACAAAAGGGAAAGGGCAATTTATTAAAAACAGATTTTATCGGAGAAGGAAAAAGCTTGGACAAACCTGTGTCGCAGAGAGACGGATCCTTTTGGTTTAACGAAAAAGTTGGCCTTCCAGCGATTCCAGGACTCACATATCAGTTACCAATTTGATTCTTTGTCACCCACTTCCAGGTCATCAACCCTTTTAAAACTAACGAGAGACATTTTTGGCGATGAAACTCCAAAGCAACTACCACAGCGACTAAACTCGCACGACCAGGCAAAATTCACGAAAAGAGAGTTGCGAAATGTTGTTTTCTCATTCAATATTAAAAAGGCGCCAGGACCTGATCAAATTGATCACAAGATGGTCAGGTGCATCTTTTCAAAAATTCCTAATATTCTGTTGGATATGTACAACAGTCTTTTAAAGTTAAACTATTTTCCTGATGACTGGGAATTGGGAGAGCTCGTGTATTTTAGAAAGGAGGGAAAACCCTTGAATGAGAGTTCTTCATATCGCCCCATCACTCTATTACCAATATTCTGAAAAATTTTAGAGAAATTAATTCTAAGACGAATACATCACGCATTAGACAAAACGAATTTCCTATCGGGTAAGCAACACGGCTACACGCAAAATAAATCTACGGAAACGGCTTTGGAGCAAGTGATTTCATTAGTAGAACAACACAAACAAAATAAACAATACACATCACTGGTGTCACTGGATTTCAAGAGGAGCACTTGACAACCTCCCTTGGGACCAGGTGATCCTAGCATTGCAAAGACTAGGTATTTCTAAACAACTCATTAATCTTGTCGTTTCCTTCCTTTCGGGTAGGCGAGCTCAGGTGGACTGGATGGCACCATTTTTGTTGTACTTCTTTAGTAAGGGTTGCCCGCAGGGATCGTGTCTGGGACCTTTTCTTTGGTTGGTTCTGTTGGGGACCTTTGATGTACAGGACTGTGAACTGGTGGCATACGCGGATGACGTGATATTACTGATCTGGGCACAGTCGAGACAGCAACTTGAACAAAAAGGTCAGAAAGCTTTAAAATTTATTCAGAATTGGGCAGAAACCAACAAAATAGAAATTTCACATGAAAAATCCTCCTCATTAACTTTTGGCAAACCTAAACACCTTAAGCGGGGCCCCACATTTAAACTTCAAGGTAAATCAATAAAATCAGAAACAACACTAAAATACCTGGGGGTAATATTAGATAAACAATTATCATTTCTCCCACATGTGGCACAAAAGAGAGTATAAATCGGAAAAATAACTCAAAACCTTTATAAATTTTCATCAATCTCAGGTCGACTCCCTCCGGAATTTTTCAAGATTTGGTACTCGGCGATCTTACAAAGGAAACTGGCCTATGCGTGTGCTGATTGGTTTCTGCGTATGGCGTAATATCACGGTCGTCGACATTTGCTCTCTGCACAAAGGAAAACTTTGTTGCTGATAACGAGAGCATATCGCAATACGTCAACAAACGCCCTGCAGGTCCTCACAGGTCTCCCCCCACTGGATTTGCAGTTGGAGGCGGAGGCGGAGTATTCGGGGACGATTCGTCTCGGCAAGTCAACAGAAAAGTCTTTTGCTCCACTATACTATCCAAAATATTCAAAATACAAAACATCACCACTAACAAGTGAAATACAAATTTGTGAAATAAACGGCTATGTAGGCAAAATTACAATATACACGGACGGTACCAAAATGTCCGAAGGCACAGACTCGGCATTTTGTGTGTACGAAAAAAACGAGCAAATCTATACTTGGAGAGCGAAACTGTCCCAGGATAACTCCGTCTTCCAGGCAGAACTCTTCGCGATCTCTTTAGCATTAGAGTGGATAGAGTCGGACAAACATTCTCAATACTTAATCATAACGGATAGCCTATCAAGTTTAAAAGCATTAAACAATTTTGACAATACAAACTATTTAATACTAAAAATTCTTCAACAATTACAAACAACAGTAAAAGACATATACTTCAATTGGACAAAAGGACATTCAGGTGTTGAGGGCAATGAGGCAGCTGACCAACTGGCAAAATCGGCAGTAACGGATGAAACACTAATACATACATTTTTACCATATCCAGCTTCTTCACTAAAATCACAGACAAAGCAGAATCTGTTAAAAAATTGGCAAAAACGCTGGACGGATTCAGACACAGGCCGATATACGAAGGAATTCTTGCCATTGGTTGACCACAAGTATTTCGTAAACAACAGATACTTACACATATTTTTAACAAATCACGGCCCCTTTCAGGAACACTTATACAAAATTAACAAAAGAGACTCCCCACTATGCATTTGTATCTTGCCGTCAACATCTTTACACTATGTATTATACTGTACATTAACATCGCATTATCATCTCAAAAAACATACACGTATGAATTTAGCAAGTTGGTGGCGGGATGTAAAAGAGAAACCACAACTACTCAACAAGATCATACAATGCATGAGGTTTATAGAAACAAACGAGTACATCTTTTCAAATCCAGAGTCATTCTCGTCCGACTCCATCACTAGGGTGTAGCATGGAGGTAGAAACGGGTTATTAGCGGGTGCCAGAAACTTCTATCACTTTTGAATTTTTATCTTGTGCATCTCTCCAAACTCATGTATGCGCAAATTGTAAATAGTAGGTGTGTTGTAATATGTTTCTAATTGTGATGTTCAATATTGTGTGTTTAATGTACTGTGAAATCCCTGTAAATCCATGAAAAATGTAAATAATTATGCAATCACATTCAAATGATCCACATGTAATCACTACACACAGTCATGTAAATAGTAAGTGTTTGATATTGTGTTGTAATGTGTTTCTAATTGTCATGTTAAATATTGTGTGTTAAATGTTCTGTGACGTATATATATCCAAGAAAATTGTAAACAATTATGCAATCGCATTAGGTGAAATGATCCTAATGTAATCACTACATACAGTCATATATTTCGATGTGAAATCCTCGGTTCGCCCAGAAAAATTGGGTAACCAATTGTGATTGTAATTGTAAATCTCATAGTAACCGAAATAAATCTCAGCAGCTTGATCAGGGACCCGACGCTCCCTCTCAGACTCTGGTTGAGAGTCGGGAGGAGTGGATGTGGTCTACCTCTCGGGATTGCACTAACACTCTAAAGCGAAAGCTGAGTTCCCGAGGTGGTCATCGCTGTCATCGCTGTTATTACTTCAAAAGGAAATTTATCTTATGTAGTGTCTATTTTTTTTACCTTAATTCTGTTTATTTATTGCTACAAACATTTAAATATATATTCCAATATTAAAGAATACATATCAATCATGATATAAAACATTTTAAAATGTCTAATGATGTATATTATTATGTGTGTAATAAATTTCGACACATAATACAATTTTTATCTGGAGTGAGTTATATCCTTCAAACTTTAAAATTCAATCGAATCAATTTTCTTAGATCTTTGGCTTTCACCTGATCAAAATGTCGTTGATGAATATATTAAATGCTGTAAAAAAAAAAGAAAAATAAATAAATAATTTCGCTTTAAATTATTTTATTATATGTTCAATAAATGACCCTTTTGGAAAACGAATTATTTGGAGTTCTTTTTTCATAGAAATTCTAGTATTTGTTGTGTCTATTCTTTAATTTCGTTTATATTTTCTATCTGGTCTTGTTAAAGCTCATTCTCTTTTGTCGTATTCTCTGTAAAAGTTTCTTTTTACCACTTAAACAAATTGCTTTTTAACAGCGGAATCGTCACATGGTGTTAATATTACAACATACTGAAATCAGACAAATAATTATATCTAAATATATCAAAATAAACTGATTGAATTTAATTTAACTGAATGAAATTTCGTCATAACTAAATAAATCATCTGATACTTTTATAAGATCATAAATCTTAAATTTGGAAACGAATTTTTTAATAAATATGCTTGAGTACATTATTCTGAGAGTTTAATTATTTTTAAAGATGATTACAGCAAACAAAGGATCATATAAAATCAGTTTTACTCAAAAGTTCCATTTACAGTAAAATCCAAATGACGCGTCTCATGTTTTGTTACATTTGATGCATACTCTTTTAGATATCATATATATTCATTTTTGTCTTTAGTGCAGCAATTTTATATATTATTTTCTTTGATTACTGGTAACTGAATAATATTTTTCTAAAAACTAAGTTTTATGTTGTTAATTTAATTTAATATTTTGATATTACAGTTTCAACAAATTTTATTGTCCACGCTTTACTTTTATTAATTACGATTTCTTTATGTGATTGCGTAATAATGTTTATTTTAATTTTCATTTTTTCATTATAAGTAGTCAAATAGATCATCATTTTTTTTATAATTATTTCTCGCTGTCTTATCTATTTTTAATACATTCTAAATTCAAATTTTAAAGTGCATCAGTAATTTATACACATATCCGTGGATACAAATATTCTAAAAAAGGTAATTTCATTTTCTAGCTATCTTGTTTTGTTTAGCGAACTATTTTACGTCATAGATGATGTAAAAAAGCTGTAATATCTGGAAAACATATGCAAACTAGAGAAAATGTCGCATTGATTTGTGATTCATGTTTATTTGCGATTTCAGTTTTACCAGTGAAAACACATCATTTATTAAAAAGCAGAAAAACCAACGTTTAAAATGCACAAATAATATATGAAAAGCAGCAAATATATGATTGCCGCTTTTCATATATTATTTGTGCATTTTAAACGTTGGTTTTTCTGCTTTTTAATATTGTTGCACAAAGGCTTTATTTGCTATTTTTACATCATTTATTCCCTTTCTCTCTCTCTCTCACACACACATGCCCAAATAGAGATTATTTTCAACATATACCGATTATCGAACCATTTCAGTTTTATTATGCATAATTTTTTTTAAATGTAACAATGCAAACATTTGTGCTAAGCGTGTAAATAAAATTAATTTTAAAATTTGGTTCTACAAAAATTTTTTCACACATGAGCTTATTAACAGATGATGCATTTTAGTAAACTGCATTTTGTGTTGCCTAAGAAGTTATTAAAAATCTATATACAAAATAAAAGGTACAATTACGATTTTTATTACTTCAGTAGTTACATACTTAAATTTCACATTTAGCAAAAATACAGGGACATTTTTTTACTCATGTTAACATTTGTGCATTAGTTTAGAAGTGAATCAAATTATTCTTACTTATTTTAATTCATCATAGTTCATTTACTGTATTCTATTTATCTTGTAAACAAAAAACAAAATTATAAATGTAAGTACTTACTATACCGAAAAAAAAAAAAAAAAAAAAAAAAAAAAAAAAAAAAAAAAAAAAAAAAAAAAATTAAGAAACACGTTAGTACCAACGCAATAAATTTAATACATACAAAATATATAAAATCCGCTACTAAAATAAAAATAATGCATAAAATGTAATCAATATCGACAATCTTATGCAGAAAATAATTTTCATTTCTTTAAACCATGACACAAATAGCTCTTTTCAGGTATTAAAAAGCAACAAAAGAATATTCTTCATTTTACTAGAACAAAGCTTTTAATTAAAATATTCAAAGAATAACGTGTTAAATTTTACGACGTGATAAGAATGTTTCATATGAAGTTCCTATAACAAAGAAAAAAATTCATTTTTTTAAGTATCTGCATCGTTGGACTAATTATCTATTAAACATATATAATGAAAAATTAATTTCTTTTATAAAATCATATACAAATTTTATTGATAATGATGAATATGCTTGTATAGAAGATACATGGATACATGAAATTGAATAGGTACTTCACTTTTAATTTATTCGAGGATTCAGATGATTATTAATTTTCATTGCTGAAATATTCGTATTAGTTATATATAGAGCGTCCCATTCGCATAGCTATACGCCTGTTACATTATGACGGGGAAAGATATTGCATATGCATTTCTCTATGCTATTTATTTCAAAACAAATATTTACATAAATCTTATAAATTAATAACATTTTAGTGGAACGTGGATTATGGTAGAATTTACAATAATTGCTATAACCTATAATTCTTAAATAGTCTTCTTGCATCTCCTTTGACTATCATAAAATGATTTGTGTTATTTGATAGAGCAATTTATAAGGTAGGTAAATGTAAACCATATGTATGTAAGTATGTAAGATTGATGTTAGGTGGTAAAATACAGATATGTAAGAATATAAATGTATAAACTGCGTATGTAATAAAAAAGAAAATGTGTTAAAAACGACGTATTCAATAATCAGGTAGTTTTACAATCACAACATGTTTGTGAATTTCAAAAGATAATCAATCAGAACTTCAAGCAAGCCGATAGTGTGATTTTGATATTTCTATTTTAATTGTAACCTCTAATAAATTTCAATTTAAACAGATAAAATAAGTCCTCTGAAATCCATTATATAAGTTAATAACAACATAAAAAATACTTTCTAAAATAATATTTAAATGCGTCATAAAAACTATATCAGTATATAGTTTTTAATAATGTAATTGTACTATATCGTATGTCAAAATCATGTTATCATATTCGTATTGTTCTTTCTTGGCATTTCATTCTTCTACTTTAATTGATAAATTTAGAGATCTTGTGTCATTCGTATTCATTATATTTATTTTATAATATTCATTAAGATTGTTTGACAATAATTAAAAGACAATAAGCATGCTATCAAACATTTGAATAAGCGATTAATCCTTGAGTAAATAAATATTTTTTCCAAAAGCGTATGCAGAACAGCGTGTAGTTTTTCTAAACTTCGTGGGTTAATTTTTCCAATGCCAAGAAGTTCCATGCTCGGCAAAAACTTCTTTTGTTTCAAAGTTTTCAAAAGTCATGGATGATTTTACCTAAATATGTTGGTCCTCCCTAAAATTTCGAAAGGAGACACAGAGATAAAGAAAAGCAAAAATGAAGAAATAAATTTCATTTAAACTGCTGCAAATATCCACATATTAAAAGTAATTTTTTTTTTAACTCTTATGAAAATGGAATTCATATAAGACATTATTTTCTTCCCGGGCATTTTAAAAGCAGTAGAGAGTGTTATTGTTTTTGGCAATATTCTACATAAAGTTTTTTATGGCATTAAATATGCTTACACAAGGTATTCGAATATTAAACCGACAAACGCAAAGAGTTCTTACATAACATCAAGATAAACAAAAATTGTAATGAATCATGTGGCTGTAAATCACATATTTGGTCACAAATACATGTGTTTCAACCTAACTGAAATCTTTTTAAAGGTGATACTTTTGAGTAAAAAAAAAAAAAAAAAAAATTGTTATGACAATATCACAATATGTACCTTCACTGTAAAAAAAAAAAAAAAAAAAAAAAAAAAAAAAAAAAAAAAAGACTAAAAAACGGAAATGCTACTGGCAATCTAGACGCCAGTATTATTTCCCCTTTTTACGGGAATTTTTACCCATAAAGTACAGAAAATTTTCCGTTTTTCTGATTAAAAACGGAAAATTTTCCGTAATTTATGGTTAAAAATTCGCGTAAAAAAAAAAAAATAATAATAATAATAAAAAATAAATAAATAAATAAATAAATAAATAACGGAAATAGTACTGGTGTCTACATTGCCAGTAGTATTTCCGTTTTCTTTACAGTGTTGTTTTGTACAAAATGTGATAACACCACGAACAGGTCTAAAAAAAATAGTGTGCTCACACAAACGATGGTACCGAATGAACTTGTAATCGAAATTCAAAATGTGAAACGTCAAAGGCATGCATATTTATGGAGTGTATTTACAATGGAAAATTCTACCACTTTCATTGATGAATACCATTTATAAGGAAGATGAGCTTGTCTATTGAAATTTTATTTAGTAAATAAATCATTTTTATGCAAGTTTTTACCGTCAATCCAAGTTGATTTAGGATATTTTTATTCAAATGTTGGTTTGAGACACCATGTTCACAAATATACATAAATAATAATATTAAATAAAAAAATAATAAATTAAATAACATAAAAACTGGTTTTAGTATTAATTTTAAGATTATTGTAATATAATAAAAATGTAACATATACTGATAAACTTACATTTTTATCCCTTTACTACTATGTCTTTATGAATTTGTCAAAATAAACTAAATATATTTTCGGAAAGGAGACACTTATACTTTTTAAAGTAAGTTTCAAAACTCGTTTATTATAAAATAAACTAATTTATAAAAGAAATATTGTATATTTGACAACATTTTTAAAATTTAATAAATTTTAAATCGACAAGAGAACGTATATTTACTGATTTAACATGCATATTTCAATATTAAATTAAATTCCATCCTCTTATAATTTAAAAGTTAAATACGTTTATTCAGCTTTGATTTACATTAAAACATTATAACGCTAATAATATTTCAAAAGATGAATGCGGTTTAAGCGCAAAGTGAATTTCTTTTAAGTAAAATACAATTCACATTAGTTGAAGTTATTGTAACATATTGCTGATGCAACAAAATTATTATTTTGAGTCTGGATGGAAACAATATGTTACCTCATTAAAATACGAATAAATGCAGAATACATAAAATTTGTTTATTTTGCAAAACACACTATAAATTATTGTTATTAAGTTATTATTATTACTATTTTATGCTACCTAAATAAAGACGTTGTTTTAGATTAGTAAATAGTTTTATTAATAGAAAATAAAGAAGTATCTAATGCTAGCAGTTCTATTTCTACAAATATTTGATCCCTTAAAACTTAATATCTTTAGAGTTTTGGAATATAGAGTATTCGAATATAAAGCACAAATAAAAGATACAAATGACAATTTGCTCGAAATTTTAAGTATTTTCTTTTATTGAATAGTCATTTTCAAAACCAATCATAACAGAATATGATGAATTATGAAATAGTTTCAATGCAAATAACTTTATTTTAAAACAAAATAAAAAATTTTGTTATATAAATCGTATCTCATAAGCATACCTTAAAATGTTAAACAAATGTATTTGTATTTAAACGTTAAATGAAAACATTATTATTTTTTTTTAAATAGGAAAAAAAAAATTATATAAAAGCACGACATTTGTTCTTATATACCGCTCAGTATCAGACACCATATAGCAATTTGAAAACAAAAAGCACTAACAAAATAATGCACACTGTAAAGAAACGATGATCGGAATATTAAGCAATACATGCCCACTTATTTAAGATATTTTAGCTGTTCTAACGTGATACATATATATATATATATATATATATATTAATTGTAATATTAAATTAAAAAAAAATTAATACCGATTTTATGTATTTCTCTTTTTGGTCAGTTATAAAATTCCACATACACTTCTAAAATCGAAATCGAAAACAAAAATACCACCTTATTTGGTCTGCTTTCCCACATGTAAAGAAAAATTTATTTCAAAAATACATACAAATACTTACCTATAATAAATATAATAAACCCAGCTGGAGTGAAAAATTAGACAGAGCCAGAAATCGAACACGAAACCACAGCATTCCAGGCTGTCGCTCTAACCACTTTTCTACTCTATTATTATATTATATTATATATTATATTATTATATTATAGTGTTATATTATCTATTGTAGTATGTGTGTTTTATTAAATACTTACCTGTTTGAAAAAACATATATGGATGACAATTTAAAGTATTTTTTTCTGCAAGTTTGAAACTCCGCATCCAATTTCCAGATCGAAAATACCCATTATATATTAAAAGAAAAATCCATTTATTTGTGCAGCTTTTCTGGTTCAAAAAATGTCTCGTGTTTTAAAATATAATAACCTTTTCCATAAAAAAAGAAGAAAAAAATATTGAAATTATTTTATGAAATCAACAATCTTTCTGTTTCTTTGTGCTTTCTCAAATATCATTTTCAGAGAACTGTGTTGGGTCTGAAACTTATCTTCAAAATTTATAGTATCAAGTATGTTGCGCACTATAGAAGACGTTCTTTTTTCTATTCTTTAAGTGTTCTTTTGGATTAATTTAAATCGAGAATATATCTAAATATCAGAAATTAAATTGTGGTGTGCCCAAAGCCTTCTTATAGCCGCGCTGGAAATGCACGGTTACAGGGAGGAAAGTGTGATAAAAAAACGTGGAAAATTTTGTTTTTACAAATATGGAAATTACAAAAATATTGAACAATTGAGTGATTCATTATGATTTTTTATCAACAGCTATCGCACTTTTTCATAAATTCGAACGATATCCGCTATCACAGCGTCACATTCAGGCCTACTTTCAACCCTGGTCTATTTTACAGGAAAGAGGCGAATTTCTCATTGCAAAATGTAGGAATCTGACCTTATTAAAATAAATAAATGAACATTTTCGTTCAAAAGAAATTAAGATTTATTCAAAGCATTGTCGTCTGAATATACAATATTTACTTTTCTGATGTGCAACAAACAGATTCCGTAATAGTAAAAATTTGGACCTTTTAAAGCAACCAGTTTACTTTAATATTTATGGCAAACGACATAATCGTATCTTAAAAAACGATGCTGTACATGGTTCGAAATACATGTTACCCTGAAAAAGTAGCACCTGGTAAATAAGTGAGAATGACAAATCATCACAGCAAATGACGTCTAGAGTTTAAATCACAGATCTTAAGGTATATCTTCTTTGCGTAAGGATAGTCAAATTTAACATAAAACTTGTTCTGACTGTCGTAGTATTCATGACTTCCCATTTGGTTTTCGTTCCAATTAATTGTAATAACGGCGTATTTTTATTCAACATTTACACAACTTAAACACATTGTGATGCATGTACTTTTTTGGCAAGAATGGTTTGGTATACATGTTCACAGCCATCTCTTGAAATAGGCATAATAAGTACATCTCTATTTTTTATAAGAATTCGATACAAAGAATCATTTTATTTTTCTTATATTAAACAGTTCACATATGAATAGATATTTTAAAATTTAATCATTCTATTTTCTTTCAATATATATATATGTAAAATGTAAATATAATATATATGTCATTCATATGCCTTCTATAATGCACATTGATATGCCATCAAATTTCTATTCGTTTGAAATATACCTTCTGCAAGTAGACGTTCCAAAGAGCAGGTCAGTGTAATAAACAATAATTTCGGAACATTTTTAAGCAGATACCAATTTGACAAGGAAATTCATCGAGGACAAAATCATACTTACACACTTAATAATCTTCTAATGTTCAAGGTCTTACTGAATTTCCGTTTAATGAAATTAACCCACTTTTATTTTTTGCTTCTAATTTTATATTTATGAACGATAAATTGCTAAATATAAATAATACAAAGTAAAATACTTCCGAACAAGCGGATATTCAATCAATTTAGACATAAGCATAATTATGCATAACCAGTGATGAAGAATGCAGTAATTAGACAAAGAGTAATTATTATTAAATGATATAACTTTAAGCTTTATGTTAATTAACAAACAAAAACAAATCTAAAAGTGAAGAATATATCAAACATTAAGACCAACATATTATAAAAATTGAATTTAACTAACTAAGAATTTTAGCAAAACAAGCTGTAAAAAAATCAGTTTACTACACTCATGTTTGTAAAAATTACAACACCATGAGGGAATCATGAGAAATAAATGAAATTCGATACACAAATGACTGGTATTGATGCAAACGAATGATTACATTAAAAATGTATATATATTAAGTTTCCAAAGTCAGTATCTGGTGTAGCCAATACGCGCAGAAAAAAGTACTGCTCTATGAGTTGGCATGGAGTCAAACAGATGTTCAATGTCTGCCTGGAGAAGAGCATTCCATATTATTTGTATACGTAGCCAAAGATCATCAGTAGAAGCAATAGGAGTAGGATAATGAGCGAGACGCCTATGAAGAAAATATTCCTCACGTTCAATGAGTGACATATCCGGTGAATACACAGGGCACGGAAGAAGCTGTATGTGTTCTGCTGATAAGAAGTCTTAAACATTCCTTGCAACACGTGAGATGGAAATATAGCTCCAGGTATGCCTTGAAGGAGAGGAAATATTTCGGGCTCCTGCACTTCAGTAATGTACGTTTTGCTGTTCGGATCACCCACAATTCGTAGCAGCTGCGATCATCCATGATGCGCAATCGCTTTCCAGACCAGAACTCCCGGTGTTTGTCCACTATGACTTTCGATAATGCACTTCAGAAGATCGGTATAACGTTTAATACGAATGCTGTCATGATGGTACCACAAATTCAAGCGCGATTTGTCAGATAAAGAAACTTGTCTGTTGATCTACATTGAAGCCGCAGGCGTAAATGGTTTTTCGCGAGGGTGATCCTCTATAAAGGACGTCTTGCACGCAGTCCACGGTGCAGCAGACGTCGATAAATTGATTCAGACAGTGAGTGATAATAAGTAACAGTTGGCCAAAGTGCTGCCCACTGCCAGGATGAAGCTGTAGGTCCGTGAGCGCCAGGCGGACCATGTGTCTATCCTCGTCCGTAGAGGACACCGTTCGAGTCCACTCTCAGATTTACGAGTTGTCAATTCCTTGTCGGTCCACTGCTTCCAAACGCGCATCACTCTGCTGTTTTTTCGCAGCACATGAGCTGCTATTGCACTATAGGGAAATCTTTCTTTTCGAAGTCCGATGATTCTTCCCTATTCAAACTCCGTCAATTGTTAAAATACCGCCCTCTTTTCTCGAAGATGCATAGTTACGTCTCACCTAACGTTTACCATAAGCAAATAACATTGAAAATTCTCAACGTCTCGCTGCAACCCGCTATTTATACGGTTTCAGCAGGAGTCCAGAAGGCGCTGCTCAACTCACGCATGCGTGGTGACTCTAAAATTAGAATCATTTGCATAACACACTGTACTTTGTATCCTCTGAAGTTTTCAGCTCAATCGCGTCATTCCTTCATGGTGTTGCAATTTTCATAAACATGAGTGTATTTACGATTTCACAAATGTTCATACTACGTTTTTTAATTATCTTATACGTTTCAGGAGCTAACGTAAAGTATGTATACATTCACAATTTAACTATTTCATTTATTTATTATGGAAAGAACTGAATTTTATTGTCGACAATTAATATATATATATATATATATTTAATAATATTAAATAAGATGAAGCTATCGCATAATACAACATTATTTATTTACCAGCTATTGCTTAAATTTAATATCTATTCAAATGTATTTCCTGCTCCAATTGAATAAAGTTATATACTTGAATACTGTTCAATTGAAATTACAAGATACAAATTTAAATACATTCAGATTTACTTTAAAATTTTATTCTTAAATAAAAGCCTTTACAAATACAAATCTTTGTATAGCGCACTCGAGAATTTCACCCTCATAATTACATTTGCATTTAATTTAAATACATTACACAGAAGTTACGTAAAACTATTTTGTGTTAGAAAGTTTTACCGGAAAATTTTAAAAATTGTGAATATAGAATATAGAATTCATTTGAAAATTAAATTATATAAATATTGACTTGAACATTTATTATATATTAAAGTATAAAAGTTTCACTTTTTAAGAATAGAAACTAAATCTAATTCATAATAAAAGAAAATGTACAGAAAATTTAAGGTATTTCCTTTTTTATAATACATATTTCCATTAAATTGTAAATTTTCAATTTAACTTGTCGAGTTCCTATTTTTTTTTAATAATTCAACTATTAAATTGCTTTTTATTCAGTCTATTCATATTTAATTTTTGAATTCATTAAAAAAGGTTACCCAGACGTGTTCTATGTTCCCAATGGAACACGATAAAACGTATATATTTATTCCTGAATTTAAATGACTAGTATCAATAAACTCAAGAATTAGCATCCAATGTAAAACACAATAATCTCAAATATAGATGTAGTAGTATCTGAAATGAAAGATGTTATTAATTTATGTGTTATTAAATGTGATGTTAAATATTATTAAATATTATAAATTTATTCTAGTTAGACTAAATAAAATGCATCAAAAATTAAATGCAGTATCATCACCTAATCAGAAAAGAAATACTTGAGTATTTAAATTACATTTATTTGTATTAATTGTTTGTGCATTTTATAGTGAACAATAAACTTTTTTGTTGTAACTCATTTTGTAATGGAAAATTCTCGACCGATAAGTTGTTTCTATTGAACTATTAAACAACATGGCGGGATATGGTTCTGTGGAATGTTTCTCTAAAATTATAAACGAAACTGTAATTATTTTTCTAATTCGAAATAAAAAATATATACATAAAGGAGCTTAGGATACATAACAGTCAAATAAATCTCAGGCACAATGAAATCATTTTATGAAATTTCCAGTGGAATATTTTAATGGTTTACATTAAAATAAGCTTTTCATTTTAAAAAGACGCCATCTTCAGCTACAACAAACATCTTTTATTTCATTTTGAATTTGGTTGTTTTGCTAGCTAAAAATTTTGAAATAAGATCAAAATGAGTAAAAACACTTTATAACGACTAACGTATTCATTTATCGTAATGAGTTATAATGTGTTTCATCAATTTGCTTCCGAAATTTAAGAGAAAATATTTAAGAGCATGCGAGACAAAAAAAAAAAAAAAAAAACTTGTTACCTATGTTTTAACCGCGTGGGAACTTGCAACTGGTATGCATACAACTTAGGTGCTCAGAATCCATCATTATTCCAACGAGTTATTTTTAATTGTAAAATTTACGTTATTTAGAGTAGAATTTTCGCGATTCAATTACAAGTGATTTTCATTAAAAAAAAAAAAAAAAAAAAAAAAAAAAAAAAAAAAAAAAAAACGGTGGTAAAAGACTAAAAATTAAGCAAAAGTCTCTCGTCGAGAAAGGTTTAACTGTTAAATGCCTGGTGTTGCTTTTAGGCAACATACCTAATTTAGACTGTAAAATACTATTAGAATAATATTGAAGCTATAATGCCTAATCGTGCCAATAAAATACATTCTAAGAATATTATTAAATCAATTTTCAACATGTAGATGGCAACACTTGTGTTGTTTAAGAATAAAGATAGATTTATTTTTTCAATTGTTGATACTTGTTCTTTTTGTTTTGTTTGGAAGCTTGCGAAATATCCTATTTTGACCTGCAGTGAGCAAGTAAAATTAATTTCTTATTATAGTTCCTAAAATTCTTGTGTGTTTAATATTATAGAATTTTTTCAAGGGAAATTATTTTTTTCAATTAAACACCAGTATTGCCGAATAGTAACAAATTGTTTTTTAGCCGTAAACTATACTTAAAGCAAAATACGATTTTTTAAGTATTTTTCCCGTGATTTATTTATTAAATTATAGTCGAAAAACATTATTACAATTATTTTTGAAAAATCAGGCATTTAACGGTTAAGACAACTAGGAATGTATGTAGTAATTGCAATGTGTATTTGGAAAGGCCAATAGCATTAGAGAGAAAAAAACATTCAAGAAGTAAAAGAAAACAAACCTGATAGAATTACGTAATTAGAGTCTCAGCTTTAATGTCAGACGCAGTAATGTCAAATTTTCTGAATAAAAGTTACATTATTTTACATGAAAATTACATAAATTATTTAAGCACGCCCGCTAGTAAATCAAATTTTTGTAATTCTATCGATTTTCAAGTATGCGCATATTTTGTGTAATTTTATATAATATTTTGAAAATGAAAATGCGTTCAAAAGTTATGAAGGAAAAAATCGTAGTCAGTTATAATTCACGGAAAGAAATAAATGATGATTTTTCCATCGTCACATTTTAGTATTTTTATCATTTCTAAATAATTAAAATTGTAAGAATTGAGAACATTATTTTGAAAGATTTTTAAATTGTCAAATATTATATCTTACAGGACATATTGTACGTATCACAGTATTAAGATACTTATTTGCTTAAAGGACGTTATAAAGACACATTAGAAGTAAATTAAAAATCTATATTTACACGTTTCAACTCATTTTCTGAGTCGTCATCAGAATGTATAACATAAAATTACAAATGCATATGAAAAATGGAAAAAAAATCATCGAATATAAACAAGTAATCATATAACGCGCCCTACATTTTCGCGATTGTTCGTGTACCCTCTATATCGCGACGCCGTAATTTGTCCAACCATTCAACCCATAAATTCGGGATACGAAAAGATAATGTATCGTTACAACATCTTAAATAGATTTCAATTGACTTTCTTATGAAGAATTGTAAATAAAAAATAGACCTGCAAACTATTTTACTCTCGTTAAAAAGTATGTTAATGTTTTCTATTTGATTTAGCCGGGATAAAGCAGTATTACTTCTAATATATTTTATGTCCGCTATATGTTCTTTACATCTGATATTGAATTTTCGTTGGGTTATACTTATATAATGTATTTTGATTACTCCCTCCCTAATAAATAGAATTGTATAAACTCCTGAGAGGTCATCATTGATAATAGGATCAATTTTAGTATTTAAAAGCATCTTTAATTTCGGAGGCGGCTTCGCGACCAAATATATACCAAAATTATTTTTAATTTACTTTTAATGCGTTTTTATAACGCCTTTTAAGCAAATAAATATCTTAATATTGTGATATGATTAGCAGTTGACGTAATTTTGACTTACTACTCGCACTTATTTACATATTATACATTGAAAAAGATTATAGCATTACGTATTTATTATTTTTTATATATTTGTCATATTTCTTTTTTTTATATTGAATTAGATGTAGAATGTAAATAAATTACCATTAAAAAAGTAATTAACCTGAACGCATGTGAACCTCAAGATCTAATTTGGTATTGTAATGCTCTTTCATATGATGAAGTCAGGCAATTTATTGGGTGGTTATAATAGTTCGTGCCCGAAATCAGGAAGCCGCATCTGATGGATTTTCTGTTTAGATATATTAAATTCACACCAGAAAAATTTGAATAGCAATGTTTTTTTTATTTTATTTATGGAACATCATCATGTTTTAGATGAAAAATAACTATTAAAACTTACTGGAAGGTATTCGAAATGCCTAAATAAAAACTCACACAAATGCAATAATACTTCCAATTTCCGATTCATCGAGTTTCGAATTGTACCCAAGTAACTTTAAAGGACGACATGCACTCAAATTGTGAACTCTAATCTCTCATCAGTCTTTTTAATGGTAATCCATGGATTATTTTTTACTAAATTATGGATTAAGTCATTATCAATGCCTGAAAGTTGAAAAGAGCGAATTTTATCGTTTAGATTGAAACAACCATTTCGAATTGGACAAAAGCCCCTTTTTAATTATCCTAAGAGCGAGAGCACGATACAAATAAATGTCTTGGATATATTTTGTAGGAGCTGTCATATTTTTCAAACTCATATAATATAACACGGCGAAAATGGAATTTTCATTTTCCATTTTGAATATTAATCTTGAGCACAAATTAATTTGAAAATCTTTTTATTACGTTATGTTCTGTCACCACATATGCATATAAATGTCAATTAATAATATCGTTAAAAAAAAAAAAAAAAAAAAAAAAAAAAAAAAAAAAAAAACATGAGCACAGTTAAATTTGCAAGCTACCGCCCCTATGAAATCCGGCGCACGAACTTTTACATCATCTAATAATAATTTTCCATAAATAGATATTGTTCTAAGATAAACCCTTGTATTGGCAAGTACAGACTCTGTCAATTATTGCAAAAAGTATCAGTCAAATTTTTTCCATGCTAAATATAAGAGTTTGAAATGCATCAATAGGTAGTAGGAAACTCTGTAGTTATCATGAAATATTCAATCACAAGTAATAATGTCGAGCGTCATGGGGGAATATATATATTTCCATCCGTGCAATGCTCTATGATTATTTTTGTTTCTCCACAATGTGTTTATTGTTACATAACTTGGTTTATAAGTATTAATGTATATAAAAATCAAAAGGGTCACGAGTGGGAGACCTTTCCTACATATCACTGCTTTTGTAACAATATTATTATATCCAGAAATTAAATAAATTATGCTAATATGGAAGTATAGGGTTTTATGTTTTAATGTATGTTTTTGTTACGCCTTATAAAATGTTAGATGTAGGTGTTTATATAAGTGTCACGCGCAGGTCATTTGTTTCCGTTTTTCATTTACTGGCCCTAAAAACGAGCAGATTGATTATGTCTAAGGTTTAAAATCTCGAGATTTTGAAACCTATCAATGCATTCAGATTACTTAGGTCTAGGGGAAAAATGTGGAGATTTTTAAACCTGATAACCATTTATCTATTGGAGGTATTTATAAGTACCATTACAATAACTTGTTATAAAATTTATTTAATATATCGATTAGTAGTAATACAGTTTGGAATGAGTTATAGATACATTACTTTGTCTTGTTCCAAAAGCATTATGGGTTACACAAAATAAACAAACAAAAAAAAAGAATGATTTATTTAGCCTTTGCATCTTTTCAGTTTTTTTGCCGTTCGGGGGAATTTTTCAATCCGGAAATATTTCTATATTAATATTGTATGAACATTATATTTGTGCATTTCCTAATTCTACAAAATACTAAAAAAATATTTAAAATAAAAGATTTGAGTGGGGTTATAAATATTGCAAAAAATCCCTATAAATTCAAATTAAATGAATCCTTCTAAATCCTCCAATCCTTCTAAAATTTATTAACAATTTACATAAATCTTCTAATGTAGTTTAAAGAATTCACAAAAAATGCTTGAGAAGATAAAATTTTCATGAATTCATAATTCAGTACATAAAGGGTTAACGGGTCATTCCAAATCACGCGTAAAGGATCTTTTCTACATATTACTGCTGTATTAACAGTACTAGTGTATACTCAAATTAAACCAACTTTATTAATATGAATATCTGGAGTGTTTTGCTAATTTTAATTGATAGTTTATATTGTAACAACTTATAAGTTAAAATATTGATGTATTTATGTAAGTGTCATGTGCAAGACATTTTGGACGTTTTCCATGAAATGGACCAGTAACAGGAATAACAATTATTTTATTAGATTAATCCTACTGCCAAACTTCGGGTCCCACGACATAAATTATGTTTCATTTATTCCTCGCTAATTATAAAATAAAAATGAAATTATTTAACTTCATGCTTTAAGAAAATTACACTAAAGATAAAAATTTTTAGTTTTTTTTTTTTTTTTTTTTTTTTTTTTATTTACGTAAACTTAATATTTCAAAATAAATTTGATACCATTCACAAATCCAAAAATTTTGAAAATCTGAATATTTGTATTTTTAAAGAAACCAGTTTATTCAGTTTGATTGATATAACGATGTTTATGATTTCAAAGATTTCTAAAGTGGAATATGCTTAGGGCACAACAGTTTCCTTCCATTTGAAAATGCTTATATTGCATAAAATCATTCTAGTGCAAATATTCGATTTCAAGAAGATGAAATATATATATTTCTTAATTCCGCTGTGAAATATACATGCTTAATTACAAATAGTAAATGTTATATATAATAATCGCATCGAAGGGAAATATATCACACATCATATTCAACTGTGGCTGAGTTAAATACGAATACCACATATTTTAAGCAATGTAAAATTAAATTAAAAGTTTGAAAAAGTTGTATATATTTCGTAAATTGTGACAAAAAAAAAAAATAAATAAATAAAATAAAAATGAGACGTTCACAAAATTCGTCTTTTATTATCAATTAAATTGAAGAATAATGATTTTCGATATTATATTGATACTTTTAACTTACTGTAATTAAAATATTTATACATCTACGCAACTTAGAAAAGTGATATTATTCAGAAATGAAATAATTGAAAAAAAATATGAAAAACTATTTGTTAAGAGAATTCTTTTTGTTTATTTTTAAATATGTAACAACTACTATGCTGTTTCAAACATTTCTAAAGCTTAATATTCTAGAGATGCGAAACAATGCTTCGTATTCTCTATTGCTGAGATGAACTAAAACCACGCTAGCGCAATGCCTTGATTTGCATTTGATATTTTTTTCTAATTTTAAAACGCAACTATGTAGGCATGATCTGATAGCACTCACATGCAAATATGAAACGGCACATAAAATGAAAGGAATCGAAATAAAATATATTACTAACATTAATCAAATATTTATTTTTACAAAATTCTGAAAAGTTCAAATATGTTATATGTAGGAAACATGCGACTAATATATATATATTTTTAATTTTATTGTTATAATTTTTCACCATACATTTGCAAACATCCAGTTGTATTACTTTTTTTTCATTTTATTACACACCTGAATAAAAGGAATTTATTTGAAATTTTCATTTCTGATGCAATATGCTTACGGAATATGAATTTCCTTCAATTAGAAAACTCTTATATGCCGCAAAATTATTCTAGTGAAAACCTTTGATTTCAAGAAGATGATACATTTTTTTATTATTATTCAGCTGTGGAATATACATATAGTGAATTACAAATAGGGAATATTGTATAAAATTCCTAGCATTGAAAGACATTATATTATAAATCATATTCTATTGTGTCTGAGATAAATATGAGTACCACATATTTTAAACAATGTAAAATTGAATTAAAAGTTTGAAAAAAGTTGTACATATTTCGAAAATTGTGAAAAATGAAAATAAAAATCTGACTTTTACAAAATCCATTCTGTTATTTTCAATTAAATTCAACAATGATATGTTATAGTAATATTTAATTTTGAGTAATGAAATTATTTCCAATTCTACATAACTTAAAATGTTTAATATAAATGTAATATTCTTCACAAATGAAATAATCTAAACATATCGAAAAATATTTGTAAATATAACTACTTCTCTTCCGTTTCAAATATTTAATAACTAGTTTACAGTTTCAAACATTTCTAAATATTATTTCACTTAGACTGAAAGATAATGTTTTGTTTTAAAAAATGCTTTGATTGCAGTAAATCATACGAAGATGCTTTCATTTGTATAACATACAAACAATATTTTAATTTAAAAGGCAACTAAAATGGTGTGATCTGATATATCTCGCATGCAAATATGAAATGTAACATAAAATTTAACGAATCGAAATAATATATATTTCAAACCTTAATCAAATATATATATATATACATATTAAAAAATTCTGAAAATTTCCAAGTATGTTATATATAATAAATATACGTCGATTATTTTTTTTTTTTATTATTATCATCACTTTTCTCTGATTATTAGAAATTATTCAATAGTATTAGTTTTCCATTTTATTACACACTAAATTGAGTACATTAAAAAAATACATGAGATGTAATAAATGTATAACTAAAACGTCTTATTTTGTTAAAAAAATTAAAAATAAAATACATTTCATTTTATGTATAATTCAATCTAATGTATTCAGTATTCTGTAAATAAATTGTGTATATACTTATACACACTTTTTATTAGCATAATCGCTATCTCCAATCTTAAATTAAAACAATTTTTTTTTTTTTAATTTCAAGAAATTTTTCGAATAATGTAATTAATATAATTAGTCGACAGGTAATGCACCTTTATGAAAACAAATGTTATAAAACGTTCAGTTTTCTATGCCAGTAAGGAATATATCACATTAGGTAAATTAAAGAAAATTTGTGAAATCTAATAATTGCCGAAACGTCAGTGAAGGCTTACTGTGGAGACACGAAAAGTTTTGATTTCCGTTTGTCTGTCTGTCTGTCTGTCTGTTCCGCGATAACTGCCGCAAAAAGCATCCAATCGGATGGAAATTAATTGGGCATGTTGATGAGGTACTCGGACTTAGCTGTATAGCTTTTGGTTAAATTTGGTTCATTCGTTCGGGAAATATAGAACATTTTATTTTGCTCTGTAATGCTTTTCTATGGCAAGTCAGACGATTTTCAAATTTTCATTTGTTGAAAGAAATGGCTCATATAAAAAATGCATTTAAATGGTAAATTTTGGATGCTGAAATTTTTAAATAAGATTATTAAATTATTCCATTTAGTTTGCAATTATGTCAATATATTTGCGAGTTTTTTAAAATTAGGTTTATAATTTTGGGGGAACTTTATGCATGTTTTCCAATATATAAAGCATTTTGTTTTAACAATTTGACATAATACATATTTCATTTTTTACTATTTCTTTCATCAGTTGCCTAGCAACGTATTTGGTCTTAATAATATTAGTATAAATGCGTCTATAATGTTTCAGTAAAGCCAACGTCAAAACGGATGAATTAATGCATTTGTATTTTTGCACATAGATGGACTTTAGCCCCAGAAATAAAAATAGGCAATATTTTATTTATTTTATTCAAATATGTTGCTTAAAATACAAAAGTTCATTATTTTCATAGATAATAATGTGACATTTTTTCATAAAATTTATCAATGTTTCTTTAATCGTTGCCATGAAAATCAAAACCCTGAATAATATTTTCTCTTAAACAATTTTCAATTGAAAGAATTTGACGTGAAACAGGAAAATGAAAAAAAAAATTAAGAATAAAAATTTAATATGGCGACATATTGGGAATAAAAAGAAAACTCTCAAGTATTTCTTAATATAACAAGATGAAAGGTTTTGAGTAAGTACGAATAGCAGGTAAATTAGACGTCATTTATCAAAAAAAAAAAAAAAAAAAAAAAAAAAAAGATGTTCGAATAAAAAGATCTTGGCTAAAATAAAATTAACTATTATTCACGGAGGAAAGGGATAGATGGAGATGCAGTATGCCGTAAAAACAGTTTGCAATATGATGTGCGTTATCGCTCAGATTTAAATGCCCTCATTCGGCCCAAACAAAACAAGCACGTGGAACAGGAATTCTTTGACTTCATCCGTGCATTTTAACTGTAAAATGAAAATGATCTGCTTATATTTATGCATTCTAAAGTAGCATTTTATCGTATTATGAATTAAAAACTGTATTACTAAAAATATTTGTCTTTTCTTTCTTTCTTTTTTTAAGCACGCCGTTGTGTTTGGGTCGAATGTAGCGGATATTAAGGTTACATTTTTGGCGTCCCTTCAAGATTTATTGTTTGCGTACGGTTAACATGAGGATTTTATTTTAAATTTTAAATTTATTAATTTATAGAAAAAACTTATGCTTATCCTTATAAATCACAGCGTAAAAAAAAAAAAAAAAAAAAAAAAAAAAATCTATGATATACTATAACCATCCGCACAATCAATAAAAAATTACGAATGTAAACTTAAATAAACTACGGAGGGTTCAGGGGGCACAGCCCCCCTGAAGAAATGCAACTTTTGATTTAAAAAGTTACCAGAATTAGCAGCTCATCAGAACTTCAGAACATCAGTGTATAACCACTTGTTTAACACATTTAATTTCTGAAACTTCACGAAGTATTTTGTATTCTTATAAATATTTACAAAAAAGACTGACTGATTTTAAAATTCAATAACTTCCAAACGGTGGCAGATATCAAAAAAATTCTTGCAGGAGGGTTATGCATAAAGTCAAAAGTTTTATTACAGTGATTTTCTTTTTTAGTTCGAATTACAAACAATAGATGGCTCTGTAAGCAATAGTCGCTAAATACAGGCTCGATTTTTGGTCCTTTCTGTTGTTCCATGCAGAAAAAAGAGATGGAAATGCATTATCCGGGCCACGAAGTACCAAAAATCGAGCCTGAATTTAGCCTCTATTGATCGCAGCGCCATCTATTGTTCGTAATTCGAACTAAAATCGAAAATCACTGTAAAAAAAGTTTTGACTTTATGCATAACCCTCCTGCAAGAATTTTTTTAATATCTGTCACTGTTTGGAAGCTATTGAATTTTAAAATCAGTCAGTCCTTTTTGGGATACCGGTATGTAATTTGAAAACTTTAAAAAGCGATTTGTAGGAAGATGAATATTACGCAATGAGTGTTAAAAAACAATGACTTGCAAAGATGACGTTGAGGCTCCTGATCTGCAGATTTACTAGTTTAATATCTAATTGCCGAAACGTCAGTGAAGGCTTACTGTGGAGACACGAAAAGTTTTGGTTTCCGTTAGTCTGTCTGTTAGTCTGTCTGTTCCGCGATAACTGCCGCAAAGAGCATCCGATTAACTTGAAATTAAGTGGATATGTTGGTGAGGTACACGGAATTAGCTGTATAGTTTTTTGTCATATTTGGTTCATTCGTTCGGAAAATATAGAATATTTTATTTATTGCAATAATGCTTTTCTATGGCAATTCAGACAATTTTTCCATTTTTATTTGCTGAAAGGAAATGGCTCATATGACTAGTAAATAATGTAGATCAGGAGCCTCAACGTCATCTTTGCAAGTCATTGTTTTTTAATACCCATTGCGTAATATTCAACTTCATACAAATCGCTTTTTAAAGTTTTCAAATTACATAAATATTTATAAGAATAGAAAATACTTCGTAAAGTTTCAGAAATTAAAAGTGTTAAACAAGTGGTTATACATTGATGTTCTGAAATTCTGATGAGCAACTTATTCTGGTAACTTTTTAAATAAAAAGTTGCATTTCTTCAACCCCCCGTAGTCTATTTAAATTTACATTCGTAATTTTTTATTGATTATGGGGATGGATATAGTATATCTTAGATTTTTTTTTTTTTTTTTTTTTTTTTTTTTTTTTTTTTTTTTTTTTTTTACGCTGTGATTTATAAGTATAAGCATAAGGGTTTTTTTTTTATATAAATTAATAAAATTTAAATTTAAAATAAAATCTTCATGTTAACCGTACGCAGACAATAAACCTTGAAGTGAAGCCAAAAATGTAACCCTAAAATCCACTACATTTGGCACAAACACAACGACGTGCGTAAAAAAAAAAAAAAAAGAAAAAAAAAAGAAAAAAAAAAGAAAAAAGATATTTTTAGTAATACAGTTTTTAATTCATAATACAATGAAATGCTACCTTAGAATGCTTAAATACAAGCAGATCATTTTCATTTTTCAGAGAAAATGTAAGGATGAAGTCAAAGAATTCTGTCCCTGTTCCACTTGTTTGTTTTATTTGGGCCGAATGAGGGCATTTAAATCTGAGCGATAACGCACATCATATTGCGAACTGTTTTTACGGCATACTGCATCTCCACCTATATATTTCCCCCATGAATAATAGTTAATTTTATTTTTCTCAAGATCTTTTTATTCCAGCATCTTTGTTTTCGATAAATGACGTCTAATTCACCTGCTATGCGTACTTACTCAAAACTTTTCATCCTGTTATATTAAAAAATTCTCGAGAGTTTTCTTTTTATTTCCAATATGCAGTTACATTAATTTTTTTATTCTTTTTTTTTTTTTTTTCATTTTCCGGTTTCACGTCAAAATATTTCAATTGAAAATTGTTTAAGAGAAAATATTATTCCGGGTTTTGATTTTCTTGGCAACAATTAAAGAAATATTGGTAAATGTTATGGAAAAATGTCACATTATTCTCAATAAAAATAATGAACTTTTGTATTTTTAAGCAAAATATTTGAATCCTTCTATATATATATAAGATTTGATTTGGAAATGGACCAATGAAAATCTGCGTAGATATTCCGGGTAGATCGGCATCCAATTTGAATGATTAAGCATGGCCTTTCATCGTTAATATTAAGAAAACTGTTGCATACAAAAATATGAAAATCGGTGGTATTATAGAGAAATGTTTGATAAACACGCTGATGCAGACAGTTTTCAAATCGAAGAATTATTTTAAGATATATTTAATGCTAAAATTGGACAAAATCGTTCCATTCAAAAAGTTTTATTGGAGCAAAAACTATACATGAGAATTTAATCATTTTTAGACCATTTTATACGTTATAAGTTCCCTGTGTGCAGATTGCATTTATTTTTCTTATTTGACTTATTTTTTGAGGTTTTATTTCTATTTTAAATTCAAATTTTCAACATTTTGAGAAATATTCTTTTACAAATTTTAGAAAATGTTATTAATTTAAACTGTTGCCAATTGTATAAACAGCGCAAACAATAATGTTTACTTCGAAATAAAAATTTAATTTCACGTGACTATTACAAACAGAAAAAACTTTAAAATTATAATTAAATGATTACATGTTAAAAGCAGGAAAATTACGTCATAAGAACCATAAACTTGAATTGTAAAAGAGAAACAAAATCTTAAAATAAAAAAAAATCATTATTATGCGTCAAAACTTGTAATTGGAGGAAATTAGTCATATTTAAAATGGCCAAAAAATATGGCAAAACAATTTAAATTCAAAAATATATTTGCGCGAGATATTTTGAGATAATCTTTTCAACTATTATCGTGAATTCGAAGACAGCGCAAATAATATTTCCTTCTAACAACAGAAGTATTTTCACGTGAATATTAATAAGAGAAATAAAAGTTTGGTGTAAATTACGTCAATTTGAAACGATACATTTAAAATTAATTATTTAAAAGAACTATCTTATAGCGCTGTCAAAAGATACCGGGAGACAATGACACTGTTTACTTAATTCATTTTACATTAACTTATTTTCAAATGTTAAACTAATTTTTTTAATTAAATACGAAAACAGCCATTGTATCTCTTAACAGCAGCAGATTTGGTCTTAAAAATCCCCAATCCAAGGAAAACGAATGGAAACCCGTTTACAGAGAGATCGCTACTGTTTTTTTTTTAATTTTTAATTCAATATTTTTAAAGCCATTCAAAGTAGCGTGCTTTTTTGATTTCTGTGTGCCTGAACGTGGGTTGGCGAGCGTAGCTCGTAGGAAGCTGAGCCCCTAGTAAAATAAATAAAATATTGCATACTTTTATTTCTGGGCTAAGATCCATCTATATGCAAAGATACAAATGCACTAATTCATCCGTTTTGACGTTGGCTTTACTCACACATTATACACGCAATTATACTAATATTATTAGGACCAAATACGTTGCTAGGCAACATATGAAAGAAAAGGAAAAAAGCGAAATACGTATTATGCCAAATTGATAAAACAAAAGGATTTATATTTTTGGAAAACATGCATAAAATTCCCCCCCAAAAATATAAACCTAATTTTAAAAAATATCGCAAATATATTGACAAAATTTCAAACTAATTGGAATAATTTAATTAACTTTTTTAAAAATTTCAGCATCAAAATTTACCATTTAAATCAATTTTTCATACGAGACATTTCTTTCAACAAATGAAAATCTGAATATCGTCTGATTTGCCATAGAAAAGCATTATAGAGCAAAATAAAATGCTCTATATTTCCCGAACGAATGAACCAAATTTAACCAAAAACTATACAGCTAAGTCCGAGTACCTCATGAACATGCCCAGTTAATTTCAAGCCGATAGGATGCTTTTTGCGGCAGTTATCGCGGAACAGGCAGACTAACAGACTAACAGAAACCAAAACTTTTCGTGTCTCCACAGTAAGCCTTCACTGACGTTTCGGCAATTAAAGGATTTAAATAGTAAAATATGGATGATGAAATTTCCTAATTGGAATCATACATTATTCATATTAGTTTGAAATTTTCTCTATGCATTTGTCAGAGTTTTTAAATTCGGTGTATAACTTATGGAGGGTTTTTATATATGCGTTCTAAAATATAAAATATTTTCATTTATAAATTTACTTCTTTAGAATGTACACATTTCATTGTTTTAATTTTCTTTTAACTGTTGCCTAGCAACGGATCTACACCTAAAAATATCGTAGATGTGAAAGTACGTGTAATTGTTCAAAGTCAAATGAACGTCAAACAAGGGCTGAATTAATGCCTTTTTGTCTTTAGAAAATATAGATGGATTTTACCCCAGAAATAAATGCAGGATATGTTCTATTTATTTTGTTTATGTATATTTCTTATAAATTAAAAAGTTCATTATTTTGATAAGGAATAAACTGACATTTTTCTATAAAATTTGACATTTTATTTTATTTTATTTTATTTTATTTTATTTTTTTTTTTTTAACCGTTGCCAAGAAAATCAGAACCTGGAATAATAATTTACCCTATAAAGTTAATTTTGATTTGAAATATTTTCATGTGCAAGAGGAAAGTGAAAGAAAAAAATAGACATGAATATACGTCTTCATATTGGAAATTAAACAAAAATACGAAAATAAGGTGAATTTGATCTCATATATCAAAAACAAAACGAATATGCTTTGAGATTGAAATAAAAGGACCTTGTGTTATGATATTAATTCTTAATATTAAAAAATATATATATTAAGAACATCTCACGGTTTATCGTCTGCACACGGCTAACAAAAATGTTTAATTTTTAATCGAAAATTTCATTAAGAAAAAAAACTTTTGAAAAGTAAATAGACAGTAAATGTCAAAATTATGCACCAAAACATTATCTCTGTCGAAAATGACGTCATTGTATCGGGAAATAAATATTTTCATTCTTAAAAGCCAAACATTAACTTAAATTGCCAGAAAAATATTTTTGGACGAGTGTTACTTCCTAATGCATCAGCCTCTTTTCAGAGAATATGAATGAAAATTATTTTATTTTTAAAAGAAAATTATTTTTTCGTTCTTAACCTTCTCAGCAGCGTACACTGATATATCCGTTCACTAACCTGCAGTTTTAACTGCAATAGACGCATTATTTAAATTGATATAATTTTATATATTTAACTCTATTTTAAAACATTGAGTAATAGTTAATACTGTGAAGGGTTATATTCAGATACGTAATTAAGTTTTTTGTTTAAAAAAATCCCTTTTATTATCATTTAAAAAATAAATACAGAAAAGACAACATTACAATTTTGCACTTTTGCTCGGCTGTTAGAGTGTTAAAACCCAAACTTATAATATAATTGCGTCAATGTAAATTATCTTCTGTTCACCGGGATTAAAAAATAAGGTTCAGAAGTGTAAAAATCAATCTAATATCTCCGATAACCACTAGCACAATTAATAAAAAGTTACACATGTAAACTTAATGAGATCACGGTGGATTCAACCCCCCAACAAAAATCTACTTTATTATCTAAAAAAATACCAGAATTAGCAGCTCATGAAAATTTCAGAATATCCTTACATAACGTTTTTAAATTACCGCTTCTAATGTCTGAAAACTTCGTATTTTTTATTCTTATAAATAATTACGCAATTTGAAAACTTTAAATTGCGGTTTGCAGGGAGTTGATTATTACCCAAAAGTGTGTTTAAAAATAATGACTTGCAGAGCTGACGTTGAGGCACCTGATCTGCAGATTTACTAGTTTATACAATATCTAATTTAATTGCCGAAACATCAGTGAAGGCTTACTGTGGAGACACGAAAAATTATGGTTTCTGTCTGTTAGTCTGTTTGTCTGTTTGTCTGTCTGCACCGTGATAACTGCCGAAAAAAACATCCGATCAGCTTGAAATTACGTGGGCATATTCATGAGATACCCGGACGTAGCTGTATAGTTTTTGGTTAAATTTGGTTCATTCGTTCGGAAAATACGGAAGATTTTATTTTGCTCCATAATGCTTTTCTACGGCAAGTCAGACGATTTTGAAATTTCCATTTGTTGAAAGAAAATAGCTTGTTTGTTTAATGGACTTAAATGTTAAATTATGTCTACTAAATTTTCCAAATAAGGGTTTTAAATTATTCCTTTTATTTTGAATTTTTATCAATACATCTGTCAGATTTTTTAATTTACATGTATATTTTTTTGTGGAACTTTATACATGCATTTCAATAGTATAAAGTATTTTTTAAATTAATTTTCTTATTTTACATGATACATATTTCATTTTTTTTTCTTTTCCTTTTGTCCGTTGCCAAGCGACTGTTATTCGTAGCCTATCATTGCGTCAAATATGGATGAAGTTAGTAAATTACGTTAATTTGAATGTAGGTACAATTAAAAGGCTATCACAAAAAATATTTAATGGCGCCAAATCGATGCAATTTATGCAATTAACAGTGGGCACGATAATGAATGATTTTCCAGTAGATTAATAATATTTATTTATATCTCCAGATATGCCTATTTTGGAGGCTTTTAATATGTTATAGCTATCGCATGGATTAGGATGTTTAAACTAATGTTTTACCATGCTGTAATTGAAAAACAGTACAGTTGAATGCATATAAATTCTTTTTAATACTTTCCAACATAGATTTGTCAACATGTTTATGACTTCAGTTTGTCTATATGTATTCTGCTGTGTGTCTCTACGTGCTCTAACTCGCGTAAATATAGTCTTGATTACATGCAATTGTTATACGTTATTGAGGTTTATCAAAGTATGCTTGGAATTGAAAATGAAGTGTGTAGCATTCATAGATCAATTGCAGGGGCACTCAAAACTATTCCGTTACATTATAGTCTTTGGGGAAAATCATCTGCGGTGTATTTTAATAATGTTACACAATTTTAAACGTATTGAAATGTATATACATTACTAAGGTGCACTAGAACCTAGTTACTATAAAATATGTTATGTGTAGCACTTACAGCATGCGTACAGGGAACTCAAAAGTATTCATAATATTACAGTCTTTGAACAAAATACTTTTGTGGCGTTTTTTAATGATGTTACTCTGCTACTGCTGGGCAACATATAACAATGATATGTTCCTGTACCATGTTGGTTAAATCAAAGTAAAATTGCGTAATTTGTTATTTCTGTTTGTATAAATATTTTTTCTAAAATATAATTATGAGTGTAAAATTATAATGTTTATATATTTAAGTAAAATAGGAGTGTAAGTTCATACAAAAATTATTAAGTTAATTTTAAATATTAAATATATAATTTTAAAAAATTGTTGTATTGTAAAATGAATGTATAATGTTGAATAGAGTTCGGATCTCAGATAACAACAATAGCCAGACGCCATGGTGTCGTTTTATGACAAGCCAATGGAAAGTGGTGTATAATTAGAAATCGTAAAATAATAAAAACGTTGGAATAAATTTATGGCCTTAATAAAAGTGTTGGGATAAATTTATGGCTTTTCAGACCACCCAAACTTTAAGGCAGATAATAATATTAAAGTATATGTAAGGGGCCATTTGCAGACTGTCAGCTAATAGGCCTATCGAAGGATAATGCAAAATCTTCTCACATCCAATAAGAGTGGACTAGACAAAATAGTTCCACCCACTGCAGAAGTTGGTGTGCCAGAAGAATAAGGTTTGAAAAAGAGAGTCTGAAAAAAGATGTAGAGGACGCAGGAGCTCTCCTGAAAGCCCGTGCAATGAATACAAAAAGCCCTAGTAATGCCCAGGCGAGATGGACATATCGGAGTGAGCCTAAGCAAGCCTAATTGAGGATGTCTTCCTGATGTACATATCGGAGTGAGCCTAAGCAAGCCTAATTGAGGATGTCTTTCTGATGTACATATCGGAGTGAGCCTAAGCAAGCCTAATATAGGATGTCTTCCTGATGTTAAAATAAAGTGGATTGTTCTACAGAGATCCGTAGCTATGCATCCTGCCATCCCGATATCGCCGCTCTGATACGAAGCGAATTCCTGATGACATAAGGATATGATCCTTTAGCAACGCGACAACTCTGAATTTGATGAATAAAGGCCACCATCCCGTATATGAAAAAAAAGGTACCACCTTAAACTTTTTTCTTTTACCACTTAAAATCATATGAAAAATTATAAATATACTTTTCTGATATTTTATGGTAGAGAGTAATCTGAGATCCGACAAAACCAATAATTAAATAAAATTAAGGTAATTTAAAAATGAAAGAGAATTATTCTTTTAGCAAAAAGAAAAATATATAATAATTAGAGTAAATGAAAATATTGTCTTTTTTTTAAAAGATTAAATATACATAAAATAATGAGAAGCAAACAAAAGTATTGCTTTCTTTTTTTTAAAATTAATATTATGTATTTCTGTATATAGTTGTGTTCAATGTAAATAAAATATTTAATCAAGTTTTAAAAAGTTTCTGGAATTATTTAATTGATAATGTTTAAGGTGTGTCAATTTATTTTTACAGCTTAAATTTTAGTTTAATCATAAGTGGAAGAGTTCGTCTAAATAATTCACAACGCAAACTCTTAATTTTATTCGTAATTATTTAAATTTAATAATTACCTTTTTACGCGAATTATAATTTAATTTTATTAATGCTTCGCGTTGCTCTTCTACTAGAATTATGTAATTACGATCACTTATGTTATTTGAATTTATCTAAGGTATATAAAATTATATACCAATGTACTATGAGGTTGCTTGGATGATTTGGACCAATTAACAATTTTGGATATAAATTAAATAGAAAATAAACAGGTGTAATTATCTGTCCAGCATCCCCCCCCCTTCATAGTAAAAATGGTGCTATGACTCAGGAACGTTCATCTGAGGTCATTAGAAATAATAATAATAATAATAATAATAATAATAATAAAGGAAAATAAATTTAAGTATTATTTTAATGTCACAATTTTAAAGATATTGTAGGTATGTAAGTTTAATTGATTAAAATTTTATTAAAATTAATTTTATTATTGTAACAATAATGACACACATATAATAATTTTATATAAATAAAATGAATAATATATGTTAGCAAAAAAAAAAGGAAATAAAAAAAATAATTCTGGGATTTATAATAGGTAAATTTAGGAATTACAATTTTTTTTCTTCTCTCTTTTCTCTTGTGGTTGGATCTCAGTTACCATTGAGAAATAATGGCATTCACATCACAGATGACACATTTGTAAAAATAATTTTTTTTTATATACTGTATAAATAATAAGAATAAGAATAATAAGTAAAATTTGATAATATGTCTGGTATAAAAATGATTGAAATGTCAATAGATCATGATTTTTGAAATTGTATCACCTTGATACGAAAGAAAATTTATGAGTCGTACTACGAAGTAGTAGTACATTATTTACATATAAAAACAATAAAATAAGATTGTTGTTTCTGTCGAAAAAGACAGATATTTTTCTGTTAAATGAAATTATGTTGTTTTTTATATATACGTGTATTATAAACATTTTAGGGGTATTTATGTGTGTAAAAGAATAATCTACAAAACAACTTCATCTCCTAAGAAATTTTTTTAAATTTTAGTGCTGTTGTTTTTATGTATTTATGCAATCTAGAATATTTTCATACATATGTTGCAATATAGAGAAAAAAGTATGATAAACAGAAATATTCTGTTAAAAGGTTATGCCCAACAATAAGCGAAAATTTAAAAGGAGAAGTGTAGATTTAAATACCTCTGGAGTTAAAACCAGAGGACAGAAAAATAAAATTATTTCTCTAAATTATTCGCTACAAAAAACTAAAAAGAATACAATGACTCAACCTAGTGTTGATACGCTGTTGAATTGTATCCCCGTCTTTGATGGAAAGAAAGAGTCTAATATTAAAGTTTTTGTGAACGAATTCGATAATCTAATTAAACAAACGGAATTAGAGAATGTTTCGAAACTTGCGCTCTTGAAAACAAAATTAGTCGGTAGTGCTAGAGATAAATTAGCTAACGAAGAAAATCTTAATACAGAAAAAGACTATGGTAAATTTAAAGAAAAATTAATCGATACTTTTTCTACTAAAACAAGTTTTTCTGCGGCTCAAAGCAATTTTTTTTCTCTTAGGCAAAAATCTGCGCAGGCTATCGCTGATTTTATCAGTGAATTCAATGCGGCTGCAAAACTTTACCTAGATAAAAGTGGCCAAAATATTGACAACGGTAATGGTAGTTTATTTGAAATGATAAAATTCACAAGATTTTTAGAATCAGTTAGGGCAGATTTAGGTTTGGACATTCGAAGAATGGCGCCGAAAAATTTCAACGACGCATGTAAATTTGCGAAACAAATGGAAGATGCATACAATCAAGTTGCATCAAAGGAAATTAATTCGATTACAAAAACCTCCACTGAGGAAAATTTGGACAAATTGTTAAAATTAAATATGGAAAGCGCGGAGCAAATTAAAATTTTGACTTCCGAAATAAACAATTTGAAAGTTAAAACAAAAGATACTGCATCAAGCAGATGGTGCGAATTATGTAAAAAAAAATCGCATACTTTAGAAACGTGCTGGTACAAAAATGATAATAAAAATACATATAAGGATAGCAGAGATTTCGCAGGTCGGCATTTTAATAAAAGGTGCTCTTATAATGGACAGTATCAACCGAGAGCGAATTTTAATCCTAGATTTGTTAACCCAAACCAGCAATTGCATTTTCAATCTTATGCACCCACAGGTGGTTACTATGGATATTCTCCATATCCCCCACCCCCACCAAATTACTTCCCTCAGCATGTGCCATATAGGAATAGTCAACCTCAGAGTCATGCCAGTTATTATCCAAATGAGGATAAAAATGAGAATTTAAAAGAGAATGCTCAAAAGTATCCAAAAAAGTATAATAAAAAGGGTAAAACTGATGATCAAAGGGACAAGTAAGGGATATGAATTGGTATAAAAAAATAAATCAAAATACATAATTAATCGAATTTCAAAATTTCAAAATTTTCAAAATTTAAAAATAAATTTTTCTCTTTTAGGTAAAAAAAAATTGAAACAAAATTAATAACTTGCCTTTTTAAAATTCAAAATAATAATAAGAAAGGATAGGAACATGGGAACGCCAATTTGTCTCAGGGTTACAATATTGAGCAAATGTGCAGGGCGCACCCGAAAACATACTTATAAAATTATGTAATGTGCTTCACAAAACTTCACTGGAGCAGTGAAATATTTCTCTCCAGGCAAAAGTTATATTTTTTTTTCTTTTCGAATATGAATTAGAAAATATAAAATCTTAACAAAGCCAAATAACATTAAAACTTAATTAATTTAATAGTGAATAATGTTGGAGTAATTTTCAAAAAAAAAAAAGAAAAAAAAAGAGAGAATTTTTTCTGTCTTCTATAAGGGTAGCCTTTGCTAATAGCCTTACAATTTAGATGACAGAATTTCAGAATTACTCTTTAAAATGAGTAGGTGTAAGCTATTAGGTTCAGGGTAGTTAGAACAGCTTTATAGCATACTCATATATATATATTTTTTTCTTATATAAATATATGGTTGACAAGGAATAAATTATTAGTGCACTCTATATTAGGATAGCGGTCAGCTATAAGCCTAAATATAATAAAATATACAAAAAGTGCTAAGATTTATTCCGGTAGTTCAAGTACAACTTATATGCTAAAGTCTAGAATTTAGACAGCAGGGATAAGTTTTATGAACAAAAGTGTTATAAAAAAAAAAAAAAAGGATTTTGGTGTAGCACATTGGTTTTTAAAAAAACATATATATGTATAACAGTGGACAAGGCAAGTTATTTCAATATGATTGCACACAAAATTATAGTAAACACAAATAAATAATTGAAGTAAAATTAAAATTTTCTCACCAAAGGCTTTCTGTATAGGGTGCAATTTTGGCCTACGGCTGGGTATGCACCAACACCAACAAAATATTTGTAGAAAAATTATTTCTCAATTCATCAATGTATATAGTCATCACTTGGTCATTCACTTCAGGATTCTTGGCTGAAAAAGGAATCGAAGAAAAAAATTAAGTATGGTATAATTACTAGATGTTATGCTCAGAAACAATAAAATTTGTAATATTATATTGTAAAAAGCAGCATTTTGAGTTTTATTTAGGAAAACTTTTAATTTTTTAGGTTTTACACATTTATGGAGTGTCTAGCTCAGTGTATAGTTCCTAGATTTAATAAAAAAATAATAAATAAAAATATAAGTTGGTGTTGTTTTCAAAATAAATAACAAAAGGTATAGCAATTAGCATTTACAGTTAAAATTTATGGAATTTTCAGCAAAATTAACATTAGACAAACATAGTTTATATTATATTTAACTTGATAAGCTAATTTACTTTTATTAACGGTATTCAATTAGAATTAAAGTAGGCTTAAATTCAAGTTAAATTAATTAATAACATTGTTGTAGTGTAAAATTTTATGTAAGACTATTATATTTTTATTGTATATATAAAAATATGCGAATTTAATAATTAATAAAATGTATTAGCAAAATTATTTAATATAAATATTAAATGACATCTTGCTGAAATCAGCTAGAAATTATTATTATTTTTTTTTTAAATAAAATATTTTATAAATTTATGTTATTTTAAAATTTAAGCATTTTTTGTTTTTTTTTTCTCTTTACTTTCCCTTAGAATTAAATGCAATTCTAAATTTAACACATATAAATATACATAGGATTGATAAACTTGAGTATGTGAGTTCATAATTTTTTTTTATATAATTTGGCCAATTTAACATAAAGAAACAAAATAAATAAATATATATATATATATATTAGCCTTATTTTTTATTAAAATAGGTAGTATGGCTTAATAAATTTATTTACTTAATTTTTTTCTTAGTACATACAGTAATTATTTTTAAAAACTTAATCTGTAACAATTGGGTGTAGATATCTATGAGTATACAAAGATTCTTTTCTGCTGGCAGAAATTCTTTGGTTCGGCCGAGTACTCATGGGTTACTACATACGATTTTACGTAGTAATTATCATTTGCTTTTTTTTTTTTTTTTTTTTTTTTTTTAATTATACAAGTGTATTAAGTACATTTTTTTTTTATAATTAAATAATAATTATTAATGTTTGATTAATAATAATAATTTATTATCTTTTATTTTTTAAACATATCATTAAAGTTTAGACAGTAGAATTCACACACGGAATGTTAATGATAAATAAATTTTTCAATAAATGAATTTTTATTTCATTCAGTAAAAAAATAAATAAATAAATAAATATGAAAATTTAACAATCTTTTAAGATACAATTGTTGGCTAAATAAATAATAATTAAAGACAAAAAAATTGTTCTCTTCTTCGTCAATGGTATTTTCTGACAACACTATTTAATAGTATTAAATGAAGGTGCATTTTTAAGGTCAGCGTAATGCATATTTTGCATTTTGAGAGGCTGTAGAAGTCATATTTCCGTGTTGTTTACATTTTAATAGTAAAAAAATATCATGAATCAAAATTTATGTTTGTTAGAAAGGTCTAAAAATATACAATGTAATCAGTTAAAGAAAATTATATGCATTT
Organism: Maratus speciosus; assembly: GCA_963932465.1. NCBI lineage: Eukaryota > Metazoa > Arthropoda > Arachnida > Araneae > Salticidae > Maratus > Maratus speciosus. The sequence goes on along the minus strand of OZ010795.1, from coordinate 76,353,056 downwards.
TTTCTTAAATCCTGAAAGGCAATTTGGTTTAGATTTGAACCTGACAGCATAAAAAGCCACGCTCGCTTCAGTTGCAGTATGAGGCAGGAGAATTCAAATGCTAGAATCGCCATTTTCCCCCTGCAAAATAATAAAAAAAGCAGAAGGTTTACATTAGATATGATACAAATTCATACACTGTTTATGCATAGATTATGTTAAAAATTACATACAGGCATGCACAGTTAGTTAAGAAGAAAGTATATCAAGAAATTATACTAATTAATAAGGTAATTACAAGCATGAAATGGTTTTAAATACATACTTTTGGAAGTCGTAAAATTTTGTCACAGCACAAATCACCTCGCAGAAAGTGATTAGTAGCTTGACCAACCCCTCGTTTCGGAAGGATCGGGGACGGTCAAAAACTGGTTTTATTCTCTGCTCCTTCTTCTTTTTTTTTCTCGTATCGGGTAAAGTTGAAAAGCATTAAGTAATGATATATTAAAGGAGATGAGATAGCTTGTATATTTTGACATATCATACATGTTAGAAGTAACAAATAAATAAATAAAATAATGTAACCAGTTTGTATACAATATTTTTCTGATTATAATTTGAATACATCAGATTAATTATGTGAAAAATAACATGTCATACGACAAGCATTGTATTTACTTTTATTCAGTATAAAATGTGTTTTAAATGAAACACTGTGTCATAAGGTTATATGTGATGAAATAATATGTCAAATGTGTATGCCATTATTTTTCTTGTAATTAGGTTTATTTCGGCATATTAGTTTCATACAAAATTATAGCTTTGAATGTATTTTGGGCACTTAAAACTGTAAAGTTACAAAATTATTAAACATGTGTGTGGTAAAGAAAAAAGGCTTCGAGAAAGATGTCAGATTTTAAGTACAGATGTCTTCTATAAATGTGAATGTCTACAGACAACTATGCTATCATGTGTTGAACTTTCTGTTATGAAAAATAGAAGAACTTCTTATAAAATATACCAGAACCATTGATAATTGAACTTTACAGACTTAGTTCTAAAACTGTGTAGATACACAGTCATATGGACACGAACATTCTTTTATGCTTTACAAAAAAAAAATAAAACCAGCAATCAGTTTTTATTTTTTTTTTCTGACGACCGGGAGAGTCTGGGCAACATATAACAATGATATGTTCCCGCACCATGTTGGTTAAATCAAAGTAAAATTGCGTAATTTGTTATTTCTGTTTGTATAAATATTTTTTGTAAAATATAATTATGAGTGTAAAATTATAATGTTTATATATTTAAGTAAAATAGGAGTGTAAGTTCATACAAAAATTATTAAGTTAATTTTAAATATTAAAATATATTTTTAAAAAATTGTTGTATTGTAAAATGAATGTATAATGTTGAATAGAGTTCGGATCTCAGATAACAACAATAGCCAGACGCCATGGTGTCGTTTTATGACAAGCCAATGGAAAGTGGTTATAATTAGAAATCGTAAAATAATAAAAACGTTGGAATAAATTTATGGCCTTAATAAACGTGTTGGGATAAATTTATGGCTTTTCAGACCACCCAAACTTTAAGGCAGATAATAATATTAATGTATATGTAAGGGGCCATTTGCAGACTGTCAGCTAATAGGCCTATCGAAGGATAATGCAAAATCTTCTCACATCCAATAAGAGTGGACTAGACAAAATAGTTCCACCCACTGCAGAAGTTGGTGTGCCAGAAGAATAAGGTTTGAAAAAGAGAGTCTGAAAAAAGATGTAGAGGACGCAGGAGCTCTCCTGAAAGCCCGTGCAATGAATCCAAAAAGCCCTAGTAATGCCCAGGCGAGATGGACATATCGGAGTGAGCCTAAGCAAGCCTAATTGAGGATGTCTTCCTGATGTACATATCGGAGTGAGCCTAAGCAAGCCTAATATAGGATGTCTTCCTGATGTTAAAATAAAGTGGATTGTTCTACAGAGATCCGTAGCTATGCATCCTGCCATCCCGATATCGCCGCTCTGATACGAAGCGAATTCCTGATGACATAAGGATATGATCCTTAGCAACACGACAACTCTGAATTTGATGAATAAAGGCCACCATCCCGTATATGAAAAAAAAGGTACCACCTTAAACTTTTTTCTTTTACCACTTAAAATCATATGAAAAATTATAAATATACTTTTCTGATATTTTATGGTAGAGAGTAATCTGAGATCCGACAAAACCAATAATTAAATAAAATTAAGGTAATTTAAAAATGAAAGAGAATTATTCTTTTAGCAAAAAGAAAAATATATAATAATTAGAGTAAATGAAAATATTGTCTTTTTTTTTGAAGATTAAATATACATAAAATAATGAGAAGCAAACAAAAGTATTGCTTTCTTTTTTTTGAATTAATATTATGTATTTCTGTATATAGTTGTGTTCAATGTAAATAAAATATTTAATCAAGTTTTAAAAAGTTTCTGGAATTATTTAATTGATAATGTTTAAGGTGTGTCAATTTATTTTTACAGCTTAAATTTTAGTTTAATTCATAAGTGGAAGAGTTCGTCTAAATAATTCACAACGCAAACTCTTAATTTTATTCGTAATTATTTAAATTTAATAATTACCTTTTGACGCGAATTATAATTTAATTTTATTAATGCTTCGCGTTGCTCTTCTACTAGAATTATGTAATTACGATCACTTATGTTATTTGAATTTATCTAAGGTAATTATTATAAATAAATAAATTATATACCAATGTACTATGAGGTTGCTTGGATGATTTGGACCAATTAACAATTTTGGATATAAATTAAATAGAAAATAAACAGGTGTAATTATCTGTCCAGCAGCTACAAAATAATAAAATTGATAAGTATTTTTGAATCATGTTTTTAGTATATGGGGTACAAAGCATATATTTTTTCAGGGTCACACAAAAGTGGTCGATTAAAATATGTCAGAGCTTAAAAAACACTTCATAGCTTATTTTAACACATTAGTGACGGGAAATGAGAATTCTCGTTTTTATTCAGAATACATCATTCTCTAAGGGAGTGACTTTTACCTTACAGGAAATGCATTTATATCGTGTTGACCATATTTTTAATAGATAGTAAGACATTACATATTTCATCCGTACATTGAAAGATATTTACTGTTGCATAAACATGTAAAACATATCTCAGAAACCAATTTTCAAAAGACTTTCAGATGAAGGAGGAGCTTCTACAGTTTTTAAAGCCAGATTTAATAAAAAAAAATTCATGTCTTCAGTGTGTTAATTGTGTTGAACTAATTCAAAATTATGAAATTAAAATGCACTACTGTGGTTTACTACAAGAAGCTTGTATATGATTGCCGGTGAATATGATTTGTATCGCATGTTTTGTTCATTTATAGGGTCACATAGAAGATTTCGAATACAGTTCGGGTTTGTTGGGAATGATTGCTGAAGAGCGTTTTCGATCATGGTATGCGTTTCAACGTTAAGTAAATTTTTGCTTAATATGTGATGTTTAAAAATTATACAGACCATATACTGGGCTTCACAAATGAATTCGTAAGTATTAAAACCCCCTCACTGACAAGCCCGTGTTAATACGTTCACTAAGCTCCAGGTTTCACTGCAATACAAGCAATATTTAATGTAGTATAATTCTATTGATTTAATGTATTTTTAATACATTGAACAATGATTAAAACTTCCAAGGATTGCATTCATATTCGTTATTAAGTTTTTTTTTTTATAAAATGTTCAAAGAATCATTTTTGTTTTAGCATTTAAAACAAAATGCAGAGAAAACAACATTACAATTTTACCCTTTTCCAAGACTGTCGGAGGGTTAATGAAAGTGAGCGCGAATTGCTTCAATACATATTTTTTAAACTTTGCTTCCGCAAAAGAGTCGGAGTAGAGTAGAAGAATAAAGGGTTGCGGACGAAGATGGGCCGCTCGCCGCGGCGGTTATTATTTGAACAAAATACTTTTGTGGCTTTTTTTAATGATGTTACTCTGCTACAAAATAATAAAATTGATAAGTATTTTTGAATCATGTTTTTAGTATATCGGGTACAAAGCATATATTTTTTCAGGGTCACACAAAAGTGGTCGATTAAAATATGTCAGAGCTTAAAAAACTCTTCATAGCTTATTTTAACACATTAGTGACGGGAAATGAGAATTCTCGTTTTTATTCAGAATACATCATTCTCTAAGGTAGTGACTTTTACCTTACAGGAAATGGTGTCTTTAATTTGCCGCGGCGGCCGCACTATTCCGGGAATTACCCATAGTAATTCCCGGAAATGTGGTATCAGCGGTTTTAAGAGAGTTTTTTGTCTGCATTAAATTTAAATGTAATATGTGATGCTTAAAAATCTTCACGTAATATACAGGGCTGTAGAAAAGAATTCATGTGCGTTTCCGTCTATTGTTAGAAATTACTAAAGGACACAATCAATTGAAAATTACAAATGTAAATTAAATTAAACTACGGGGGGTGTTATCATATTTTACCGGTTGTTAGGGGCTAGGTTGTTAGGTTGCAGCTAGGGGAAACCTAGTTTATTATCTAAAAATTACCACAATAAGTAATTTATGAAAATTTCAGAATACCTTTACATAACAAAAGGTTTAATTTAACGCTTCTAATGTCTGAAACCTTCGAAATATTTTTTTTCCTTTTATAAATGTTTATGTAAGTTAAAAACTTTAACTTTTGTTTTCGTAGAAAGATTAATATTACTCAAAGTGTGCTAAAAACACTGAGTTGCAGAGCTGACATTGAGGCTCCTGATTTGCAGACTTATTAGTATATATTAATAATGTACCATTAATTGCACTTAAAACGCCATAAGATAAGCGTCTACGACTTCGACTGATGCTTTGCCCCTGCCAATCCCTTGTTTTGTGCAATACCACATGGACCTGGACCATTCAAATACATTAAATAATTAAATAAGCTGATGTGCAATGATAAGAACGAGAGAACGTCCTAAAACACAAAAAAAAATGAGCATTTATTAAAATTTTTATGATGTTTAAAGAAGTTCTATCTTTCTTACCATTCAAATTTTAAACTTTGCAATTTTTTTTCAAAAACAACTAATTTGACTTAAATGGCTTTTGATATATGATGAACATCATGTAAAATATATTTTTTCTTATTGAAACTGTACCTTTAAAACAAACGGTTTAAAAATCAGTAATTGGGATTTGGAATGTGTAAGATATGGTGCAATACTTTTGTACAGTATAAAAGAATTTATAAATGGTACTGGCAAACAATAAGTATGATAAAGGAATGCGAAACAAAAGCATTATGCAAAATTATTATCTAACCACGTACTATGAAGCATTCTAAACAGTCTGGATAGCCTCTGTAATTCGAATTTTCAGTTCATCATTGTCACGAATTGGATATTGGTATACAATACCTACCCTCATAAAAAAAAGTTCAAAGTTGTTATGTATGGAGACATAATAATAAAAAATTGACATAACACCATCTAGTTCATAATAATAATAATAATAATAATAATATCTACGTTTAATTAGTTTTTTTTAACCTAAGAGTAGTCGCGTCTTTTTTCAAAGCGTTATTAGTCGCGGTCGCTGTTTTTGACGCCTGTCCCGCATACATAAAATGTAAAATAAGAAACTTTTTTCACTTAATATTCGAATTTTATGTTTCAATGAAGTTATAAATTTTCAATTTGCTTAAATTATACATTTCATTCTAGAGATTTGGAGTAATGGGAGGTAGTAGAAAGGAACAGTCATTGGTGATTTTTGCGTAGACAGTTTCACCAAATTCAACTTTACATGTAAAAATGTTCATGAAGGAAAAACAAAGATGTCTTGTCACTTCACTATGGTGGTGGGGAAACAATTAAACTCGGGTACATGATAGTTCTTCATTATATTTGTAAGGGGATATGAGTTAGTAGAAAATAATTTATATGGGCGGTAAAAAGGGCGGACACGTGATTACTGCCGGGTTAAGTGTAAAGATACATGACGGACAGCATGTATTTTGAAACAAAGTTTTGAAATCTATTAAAAGTGACACTTTCACTTCAGCCTCGTAAGAGTATTGTATGCGAAGGCATCCTTAAAAATTTCATTAGTTACACAAGCCTTCGGTGAACTTTGTAAATATTTTATAATATTTCTATGTGTATATTTATTGATGAAGTATTAAGTTCACAATTGTTTTGCCAGAATTAATGTTAAACAATTTATATATATATATATTAAGAACAAACCTGTTAGCCTAGCTACACAAGATAGAGATATGTTGGGAGGGTGGTGTTGTGTGTCATTGCAGGTTGCCCCTCCCACGTAAAAATTTAGCAGAGTGACTTGACAAATTAGTTTAAGTTATATATGAAACTTTAAAAATATAGTTAAAATAATAGCTTTGAATAAGAATATGTTGAATTATATGCAACTTCATGAATCCTATATATATACTATGATGTTTCATGAATAAGGTAAGTGTAAAATGTACTTACAGTAATGAGCCAAAATGATGAACAGAAGAAGGATTGATTTATTGGTGCTTGTTGTACATGAACTTGACTTCGTTCTTGAATTAAATTAATGGACACTTGCGACGATAGTCTACCCGAACTCGAGAACACTGCATCATTCGACGACATAAGTAACTTGAAATATATTATCCACACCTCTATCGCCGATTTAATTAACAATTCTCGATGAAACGTCTTAAAAATAAACCACTATGCTTAATAAATTCTCACAATTATATTGGTATTCAGCCATATACCATACATATTCGCTGACACTTCATAAAACATACCAAATAATACCATAAGTCAGCCTTCAAACATCGCACACCTCACACATTGCATACCTCGAAAAAATGAAATCGCTGTCCCTTTAAATCAGGACGAAAACCTATCGACCAATCAGAATCGACTATGCAATTTGCATAAGTCGGAAGATATTTAACATTTACTTATAATTTGAATAACATTTAATAAATATTACAATGACTTTAGAAAAATTACTTTAATATAAAAATGACTTAAAAAGATTATTTTACATGTTAATTAAATTTAAATACTTATCTTAAAAAAAATGAATACTAGCGAATGCGATCGCAAGTGAAATTGCCGTATACGGTCCACGACCGAAACGCGATACGCAACCATCCAACCGTGGCGGTAAAAACGTAAACAAACGCCGAAAGGCGGCAAAAGAAAAGAAAATATCGTGCTGTCGAGTTCAGGTAGACTTTACAAATTGTTTAATGAAAAATAGAAATGAAAAATGCTTGGGAATAATTTTCCCACAGAATGCCCCTCTTTCCCATTCATTTTGATTTTCTGCAATAAAGTTCCTTACAAAAGTTTGTAATAATGGCAGTATCAAAAGAAAGTTTTTTTTTTTTCGTGGAAAGTTCATTACCATAAGAAAACGTCTCTGAATCTAAGAAAGGAGTCCTTTACGAGGGATTTAGTCAAAATATCTGCATAGTTCTCTTTTGACATAACGTGCTTAATGTCGAAAAGGCCATTGTTATACCAGTCTCTTATAAACTTGTATTTTAAATCAATATACCGATTCTTTATGGTATCAGCTTTCTGTTTGGTGAAGGAAATGGCGGCAGTATTATCACAAAAGAGCATTGGATGTTGAATAGTAATGATGTCCAAGTTAAGACTTTTCTGAATTTCAATTAGAGACATGTTTAAGAATTTTAGATCTTTTACAGCTTCTGTCGCTGCTATTATTTCTGCTTCCATTGGACTCAAGGCTACGCAATTTTGTTTAGTTACTCTCCAGGTTACTGGAATATTGTTTAATAAAGCAATGTAGCCGCTCCAGGATTTTCGATCAGTAGTGTCACTTGCCCAAGAAGCGTCGACGTAGACAGCTAGCTGAATTGGAGGGTCAGATTGTGCCAACTTCAATCCCAAGGATTTTGTCGAAGAGAGATACATCAGGATTCGCAGGAGTGCCTTGTAGTGCAACAGGTTGTGGCTCTCTGTAAATTGTGAAAGTGCAGCAACAGGCCAAGCAATGTCTGGACGGCATCGATGAGCAATGTACTGTAGACATCCCAGTAAGTTTCGGTACGGCAAGTTCTCGGGAAATTCGTCATCTTCAGCAACTGGAACAGGATTATATCCAGGAGGAGAAGGAAGAGATATATTAGTAAAATCAGGGACATCAAACTTTTTTAACCACTTTTCAATATAATGTTCACAGTTAATGTTAACTATTGCATCCTCTTCTCTTTTAAAATTGATACCTAGTAACATTGAAATAGGACCTAAATTTTTAACTTCATAAATGGATTCAATTAACTGTACTACCTCTTTTAAAACTTCACCATTCTTCGCAAAAATAGGCAAATCATCCACATACACTATAACTATTGCTTCACTTTTATAAGAGTATACACAAGTTAACCCTTGTACTTCACTGAATCCATTTGCAATTAACTTATTATGCAAATCATGGTACCAACATCTTCCAGCTTGGTGGAGCCCATAGATTGCTTTCTTTAACTTCAAAACACAGTGTTCTTTCCCTGGAATTGTATAATCTTCAGGTTGTTTGATGCAAATTTCTTTATCAATATCCCCATATAAGTATGCACATTTAACATCAAGAAGACAATGCACCCAACTCAATATTCTAATAAAAAAAACTATGAAAAGACGAATGAGTGTAAAATTTATTACTGGACTAAATGTGTCGTTGTAATCTAAACCTTCTCTCTGATTATTACCTAGTGCAACTAAACGCGCTTTAAATATGCAATTCTTTCCTTCACTATTTTCCTTTACAGTATAAACCCATTTGGTTCCTATAACTTTTTGATCAACTTTTGGGACAGGTGTCCAAACGTGTCTATCTAACATGGTTTGGATCTCTTGATCCATTGCCTCCTTCCATTTTTGTGCCTCTGGAAGTTGTTTTGCTTGTGTCGCATTTTGTGGTACAATTATCTCAGTTAGGAGCGCTTCTTCAGTTAATTCACTCTCTAGTTCCTTATCTAGCTTAATTGGGCCTTCATATGTATTCCCTAATGAAAAATTTGCCACAGTGTCATCTAATATGATTTTATGCATTTTACAATATTCACGTAAATCTTGTTGCGATCTTAATCTGGAACCAGTAGGAGATAAGATATAAACATCAATTTTACCTTTAGTTCTTCCTTTCTTTCTTTTCTTCATAAATCTATAAAATGTTGCTTCTGCTTCTTCCTGTTCCCTCAGAATATTCTCTTCTAATTCATCTTCAGATGTTGATACATCATCTTCCATTTTCTCTTCGGATCTAGATTCATCTTGCTGCATTACTTTCTCAACTTCTGTCGGAGTTGTAGAGCTACTCGGTTGATGGACAGTCAAATCATCTTCCATTGTCGGTGAATTGTTAGGACCTGTAAAGAATTCATTATCATCATTTGAAAAATCAACAAACGTGCGATGTATTATTTTCCGTTCAGGAGAACCGTTCAGTTGAGCTTCGTCAAATGTCACATGCTTTGACTCAATTACTTTATTTTCTTTAGGGAAATAAATGCGATATCCACAGGATCCTATACCATATCCTACAAAAACTCCTCTTTTTGCTCTTGATTGAAACTTATTTCGTTTTTCTTTAGGTTGATGTACATACGCAATGCATCCATAACGTTTTAAATGACGAATGGATGGTTTAGCTCCGTACCATCGTTGAAACGGTATTGCTTCTATGCCTGTGTGAAATATTCGGTTGCGAATGTAATTTACTGCCATAACTGCCTCAACCCATAGATTAGGCGGCAGATTAGCTGCTTGCATAAATGTTCTAGTTCCTTCAAATAAAACTCTGTTATATCGCTCGGCCACGCCGTTCATCTGGGGACTATATATTGTGGTCCTCTCATGCTTGATTCCCATCTTTTCTAACATATCTCTTATTTGCTTATTGCAATATTCTAACCCGTTATCAGTTCTCATGACTTTGACTTTTCTGTTAGTTTGGCGTTCCACAAACGTGATGAAGTGCTTTAATTTCAGGAAAACTTCATCTTTAGAGCGTAGCGGGTAGCAAAAGGCTCTTCGACTAAAATCGTCAATAAAAGTAAGTATGTACCGTTGCCCATTCCTTGATGTAACTGGAGCCGGGCCCCATACATCGCTATGTATCAATTCTAACATTTCTTTTGAGCGAACTTTCTTTAATCTAGGATATGTTGACCTAGTATTTTTAGCTAGAATACACGGTTCACATGGAGTCTCTTTTCCCTGTAATTGTCCACAATTTTGAACTAAATTTTCACGAAACATTTTCTTAATTATATCAACATTACTATGTCCTAGCCTTTCATGCCATAGCATGATGTTGTTACGCTCACTGGCAAATGTAACATTGTAATTTTGATTTGATTCTTGTATATTAGTTACTTCCCTGACATTATCTTGTATTACATGAGCACTTCTTGAATTAGTGTTATAGGCTTGATTTAAGGATTTAGTACAAGTAGAAATTTTCAATTTATTCTTATCAGAAAAAGATGGTTGATCAGCAAGCTCTAAATATTGGTTCTTAACATTAGATTTAGTTTTGTCATAACTTTTAATGGCTTTAAGAACATAAAAATTATCTTTTAGAGTGGCAGTATATAAGTACTTCCAATGCTTATCAAATACTTTAAACCCATTGTCCATTGTGGCATGGAGACCAGCTTTATCCATTTTTGACATGGAAATTAAATTTTTATGAATGGTAGGAACATACAACACATTATGTAAATTTACAATAGATACTTTATCCTTTTCCTTCAATTTAAAACTTACTTTTCCTATTCCTCTAACTTTATGAGGTGTTGTTCCCATCCTAACAACTGCACCCTCTGGTGGCTCACTTAGATAAGTAAAGAAATGCCCATTTTGGCAGACATGAGATGTGGACGCTGAATCCAATGTCCACTCCCAGCAAGGGGGGGAAACATTGCACAAATCTTTACTTTTACATTTTAATTCTGCGACGTATGAATCTAAATTTACTTCATCCCTTTTATCACCACTTTTCTGTTTCCTACAATTTTTATCCCAATGGCCATATTTACCACAAACTTCACACTTTAAATTTATTTTATTTCGAGAATGAGACTTAGGGGAAACTTTTTCAGACATTTGAGTGGTTCTATCAGCCATGAGGGTTTCATTTCGTAATCTTTCTCTCAAATCCCTCCTTGAACATTCCTTTAGAATCTCCTCTTTAACATCCTTAAATTTAAAATCTGTTTCTGGCAAACGGTCTAATTCCCTAATTAAATAATCATAATTTTCTGGTAGGCTTTCTATTAATTGGTAACAACGATGCTTTTCTGCAACTTCCTCCCCGGAATCAACTACGCGACGATAAGCTTCTTCAAACCTAGCAATATAAGTTGGGATATCTTCATCTACATTAATTTTTAAATTCCTAAATTCATTTACATGAAACGATTTTAATGCTCTTCCTGGGATTTCCAGATTTAATTTTAGTGTTTCCCATATTTCCGACGGATCATCCAAATGACCTATTGTTAACCCAATTTCAGGACTGACATACGTTTTGATAATTCCGGCTGCCCTTTGCTTTGACTGATTTAGCTTAAACTTATCAAGGGGCTTCAAATCTGTATAATCTGGCCATTCAGTTTTATTCACCCAGGTATACAAACCTTCAGTTTGCAATGTGCATTTTATAAAACGAGTCCAACTTTGATAGTTATCCCTACTTAATACTACTATATCTGGTGCAGTAGCCATTTTACTTACTTTTACTTAAAACAATAAATAGATATAAAATATAAATAGAAATGGTACTAAAACTTGCATGCACATATATATAAACATTAAAATATTTCATACACTAGATACTTGAAAAAACACTTCATTAATTAGCTTCAACATTTTCATTTTAAAATACTTTTCTCTAGCTTTGCCGCAGTTGAAGTGCTTCTGGGCCCATAACCTCTGTTGGGAGGGTGGTGTTGTGTGTCATTGCAGGTTGCCCCTCCCACGTAAAAATTTAGCAGAGTGACTTGACAAATTAGTTTAAGTTATATATGAAACTTTAAAAATATAGTTAAAATAATAGCTTTGAATAAGAATATGTTGAATTATATGCAACTTCATGAATCCTATATATATACTATGATGTTTCATGAATAAGGTAAGTGTAAAATGTACTTACAGTAATGAGCCAAAATGATGAACAGAAGAAGGATTGATTTATTGGTGCTTGTTGTACATGAACTTGACTTCGTTCTTGAATTAAATTAATGGACACTTGCGACGATAGTCTACCCGAACTCGAGAACACTGCATCATTCGACGACATAAGTAACTTGAAATATATTATCCACACCTCTATCGCCGATTTAATTAACAATTCTCGATGAAACGTCTTAAAAATAAACCACTATGCTTAATAAATTCTCACAATTATATTGGTATTCAGCCATATACCATACATATTCGCTGACACTTCATAAAACATACCAAATAATACCATAAGTCAGCCTTCAAACATCGCACACCTCACACATTGCATACCTCGAAAAAATGAAATCGCTGTCCCTTTAAATCAGGACGAAAACCTATCGACCAATCAGAATCGACTATGCAATTTGCATAAGTCGGAAGATATTTAACATTTACTTATAATTTGAATAACATTTAATAAATATTACAATGACTTTAGAAAAATTACTTTAATATAAAAATGACTTAAAAAGATTATTTTACATGTTAATTAAATTTAAATACTTATCTTAAAAAAAATGAATACTAGCGAATGCGATCGCAAGTGAAATTGCCGTATACGGTCCACGACCGAAACGCGATACGCAACCATCCAACCGTGGCGGTAAAAACGTAAACAAACGCCGAAAGGCGGCAAAAGAAAAGAAAATATCGTGCTGTCGAGTTCAGGTAGACTTTACAAATTGTTTAATGAAAAATAGAAATGAAAAATGCTTGGGAATAATTTTCCCACAAGATAGATTAAAAAGATCCTTAGAAAGCATTTAAAAAAATATGAATCAGTGATTTATTATAAAACTTCAGAACCATAGAACATTTTCAAGTTAATTTTCTTGACATTCTATGGTGTAAAATTTTAAATTTAGATGTTTTATTGTTAATTTAGTTTTAGGTAAAGCGAAATTGATTTTTTTAGTTCATTGACACTGTTCCTATAACTTTAGTGGTATTCACATGTGTATTTTTTCTTCATAATATAGATATGGTTTGCATTCAGCTTTCACCCTTTTGGGACGAGATTCTTTTACAAAATTTGTAATATTTTATCACTGGTTTATCATAAAAGACGTTTTAGTATAATTGAATCGAGAAAATGCATTGATTAAATAAGGCTAAATTTACGATAAAAAAATAGCTGGTGGAATAATCAAGGATTCGGAGAAGCTTTTGCATCACGTATACCGGTAGATCGTCCCTAAAGGATTAAAGAATAATAATGTGTATTATACAGACGCTTCCTATCGCAGTGTGTTTTTTAATTGTTAAAACATGCAAAGGTTAACAGAACAGTTTCTTTTGTTTGTTAAACATATAATTTGAATCACTTATGCATAGAAAAATATTTTATAAGCGAGAATAATTTTTTTATAAACTTATGACAGTGATAATGATAAACAATTTTGAATAATGCACAGCTTTCTTACCTTTTAAAATATAATACGCAATATTTGGAATTAAACTAATAAATAAACTTTATACATACAAACATGTAATATAATTTATCCTGCTATTAAAAATATGCATAAAAAAGTCTCTTAGAATTAAATTTTTAAATAGTGAAATTAAGTAATAAAACAGTTATATGTTTATTAAAGTTTAAAAAAAATGGCTTTACTGTACTTATTCACACATACACTCTCTTGCGAAGAAAAAAAAAATGTGATGAAAATTAATTGACAAAAATTTGAAGGAGCTTCTACAAAGGATGAAAAATATCAGATAATGAAAAATATTACTAAAATATAAAAATGAAAATTTTAATTAAAATGTCTGTTGAAGATAATATCTACGAACATTAATATACAGAAAATGCCTGAAATAAATCATATTAACGTATTTTTTTTTTTTTTTTTATAGTGGTTAAATCTAATTTTGGTTTTTAATATAAAATGTTAATTAAATCTCTTATTATAAGGACGAATTTGTTATATTTTAGGATAAAAAATTTTAGTTTATGGAAGATGCTGATTTAATATTTTCACGCTTGTGTATGTCAATATTTTAAAATTAAGTAATATTGCTGTATCCGGTTATTTCAATATTAAAATAAAGAATAAATAGATAAAAATAATAATAACATCCATTACATTATTTTATTAATAACAACAAATTATTTGAAATTTAAATGTAAACACACACACACACACACATATATATATATGTATATATATATATATATATATATATATATATATATATATATATATGTATATATATATATATATATATATATATATATATATATATATATATATATATAAATGCATTTGGTAATTTCCATGATAAATATATGTTAAATTATAGCCTAAATTTTGAAAAATATTCGAAAGTTACGCTGCATTGTAAGTTCTTTAAAAGTCCTGTTTTACAATGTTAATTCACATTTTTGATTACTAATTTTATAGTTTATCTGATTTTTTTTCTAAACTATATTTACTTTTTAACATGTTGAAAATAATTAGGCTATATATATTGTAAAATTGTTCAAAATAATTTAACCCTTCACTGCATGAATTTTTCTATTTTTATTAAAATATATATATATATACGATTATCGGTCTAATAAAGGGAAAAATACAAAAAACAAAAAAAAAAAAAAAAAGATTTCAAATTTTTAGCTAAAATTTGATATTTTATGGTGTTTACCACTTGTACACAATTAGGGTATTAAAAAATTGTATTACTATATTTTGAAACTAAATGAGCTTAAATTAATAATTTTATCTGCTTAACACTGTGCAACTTTTTTATATTAATATATTTTAAGTATTTAGTAAAGATAATGAAAGTAAATTTTACCTTAATAGCTTGATCGATTTTTTGTTTTTCTTTTTGTTTCCGAAGAACAAAATCAATTTTCTTTTTTGTCTATTGCAGCTCTCTCACATGGCAAACTAAGTATTATTGCTTACTTTGGATTGTTTTCGATCAGTTATAGTGACCACATTAGCAAAATTCATGGCACATAATAAAATTATATATTTTATTAGGTATGTGCCAGATATGGCACGTAGTGCAGTGAAGGGTTAAGAAATAAGATATTATTAATAAAATAGTCTGATTAATCTTATTATTTGAAGTACATATTTTTAATTTTTTATTGAACTTTTCCCGTCAACATTGATCATTAAAAAAAAAGAAAAAGAAAAAAAAAACTAGTTCTTATAAGTACATTTTACATGACCTGTATGTGTACTTATTCCAAATTAACAGAATTTTAGTAAAGGGGAAAAAAAAAACCTAACCTATACATAAAATACATTATGCCAACTTTAAAAAGTTCACTGTTTTACTTTAAAGGGGACTAAAATAATGGAATATATGCTATAAGTTAAAAATACATATTCTATTTAAAACTGCTTAGTACTTTAAAGCTTTTCCAAGATCTTCATCAGAGAATATATTAATATATGATTGCTGTTTATTTTTACAAATACGTCACTTCGTTTTGAAAATGAGAGATCCAATACTTATTAGAGTTGAAAGTCGAAGTAGCAGTTTCTTGGATTGAACTTATGGTATGTGCCTGCACTCAAATCGCTGTTTTTGAGAAAATTTTCGATTTCTTTCTTTTTATTTATTATTTTAAATTAAAGTTGAAACATTTAGGATTAAAAAAAATGCTTTACTTTTGGTTCAGAAGTAATAAGAAGTAAAGTTATAGTCCAAAATATAAACTGGGAATGAATTTTCTGAAACCGGATGTGACCGTTTAAAGAGCCAAAGAAAGGTAAAGAATACATTTTAACACTAGAATTCCAACATTTTCAACATCCTAAAACAGCTGTTGGTGTCAATTCGACACGACTAATTAAATTATGTAAATTAGATGTTACAAATTCTATTTTAACACTGTATTGGATAATTGTACTTTTGTTATGAATATATTGTTAAATTTGTACAAATGAACAATGGTTTATTTTAGAGAAAAAATAAATTTAATCATATTAAATTTCACACTTATAGAAAAGGAAACAAAATTATTTAAAAAAGAGAAATAAATCTGTTAATTTTCTTCACATTATAATATTTAGCATGAGTTAACTTTATGTAAAATATTTTATATGAGATACATACCTTATTTACAAATTTTGCAGTAATAGGCTATTATTTTGGTACATTTTAAACATCCCATCTCCATGCACTAAAATAATATTTTGTCTGTTTCGTTATCCTTATGCATTTTAATTTTACATTTTTGCATTTAAGAGAAATGGTTTTGTTTAATTATGGTATATAATTTTGAGTAGTGGCACATTTTTTATCCTTTACACAATTTGAACTCAATTCATTTGCTAACAATTCAGTATAACATTTTATTGAAATATAATGGCTTGACAACCTTGCATAAATCTGCGAATAAGCCAAGCATTAATAACTGCAATGTCTACAATGTTGTAAGATTTATCTACAGGCCATCTCCTTGATGTGGATTTTACAGAATATATTCTAGCCATCTGATCTAAAATGTCCACACCATATTTCTTTTATTGTAGAATGTTACAGTTTTTGGTGTTTACTTTACATTACTTGCAGTTGTAACGTTTGAACAAAGTGTGCTCAGTATAATGATTTTCGTTAGTTTTTTTCCTTGATATATAGTAAGTATGGTACCGGTAGTTTCGAGTTTTTATATATTCATGGAATAAATACTATCGTTTTTATTTTTCAGGCGATCTGGAATTTCTCTTCGAGCTCGATTCACAATTTCTACCTTACTTGTTTTACATTTTATCAGATCTTATGCTAGTTCCAGTAAAGTAAGAAAAATATTTCAACTGCCACATTATGACCTATATTTTTATACGGTTCCATTAGTCTTAGAAGAAATCCACTGTCGTTTACCATCCGGTCGAAATTCATTTTTCCCCAAATAAGGAAATAAATCACTAAGTCCGAAGTAACAAAATAAGTCCGAAAGGTCACAAACATCCGATTCATTTTAGGATAAGTGTCTCAATAGATTTCTAATTTCTTAGAGAATGAGACCTTTTTGCGGTACGTAATTCCTAAAAATATAATTTCTGAAAGTATAAAATATCTCTCAGGAATAAAATGTTTTCAAATGCTTTCAAATACTGTAATAAAGACAAAGAAAGTAACTGGAGACATTTAGTCGCCTGAAATGGAATAAACTATTTCCGCCCGTTATTAGGGGTGTAAGGTATAATAGATTTTCCGTAACTGTAAGAGAATGAAATCAAGGTCACATAAACAGGGGAAAAAAAGGCACAAGTAATATATTTTTGTTTATTTTCTGTTTGGTGTCTAAATAACAACAGCGGACGTTCTAGTTGAATTCAATTATAACTTTAAAAAAAATAGAATCACACAAAACAAAATTTCGACAGCTAGTTTCTTACGTAAAATGATGAAAAGTCACTAAATGTAAGAGCATATGTGAAAAAATGTGATAGAAAGATAATGCTAAATTCGGTTTGGTGTCCAAATGACACCAACGGACGTTCTAATGTTAATACACAAACATATAACATAAACAAAAATAGATAAACACATACAAATATGATCGACTTCAAAATTTTAAATTTTATACACAATTTTTTGTGCTCTATCAAATCTTAATTTACGTTTTCTGAACACTGCGTTTTTCATTGTGTATGTTTACGGGAAATATGATTTCTTAAAATGTTTTTAAGGTATTAAAATAAAATTTTGTGACAAGATTCTGCACATCTAAAGGTATATCAAAATATAACTTGTAAGTTTGCATATGTTGGGGGAGAGTAGCCATATTTGGACCGCCGCTTTGAATGGACCGCTGCAAATCTGCCTCTAGTTACAAAAAGAGACGCCATCTACCGCTGAAATCCAACCCATCGGAATGACATCATTTATGATTAGAAGAAGCGCCCGCCTTCCAAGTGCTATTTTAAGACAATTTTAAAAAACACAAAATTAGCTGTTTTGATCTCTTTGTTTTCTACTAAAGGTAAAAGAATACTTTAAAACTAAAGTAAGTTGTTATGTTTTCATATACATATCTAAATTCATGTGTTTATTGCGCATATTTTTCACGCGGATTTGTTTGCTTTCGTTTCTGATCTTAGTTTTGAGATTACGTGTTTTAAAATATGGCGCAGTTGATTTAATTGGACCATTTTCAGTTGCTTAAATTGGACCAGACATACGCTCATAAATTTGAAAAGTGAGTAATGAATTTTTAGGGCTGTACGCTTTGAACACTATTGTTAAAAAAAAAAAAAATAAATATCTATTACGTAGAGGCACAAGAATCGTGGTTCATAAAAGTTTCCTTCTAACAACTTTGCAGGTCCTCCAGCATTTAACTATCGCTTACAACAGAGAAAGAACAATTGAAACTGCCGACAAAGCTTTTAAATGAAGCGGCATGTGGCCCCCTAACAGGCATGTTTTTAAAACTCATCATTCTGCAGTAGTTTCTGGAGTTATTACTGACGAGGAGTTAGGTACTGCAGATAGATCAGTTGAGTCCCCTGCTTGTGAGATTTCGGAGTCGGAGTTAGTAAAGTCAGTAATCATGAAATCTACTAAAACTAAGAGATTAAGAAATGATGAAAACGACACAGGCAAACAGTCTGTAAAAAAAGCAACACTTATAGCAAGAGTTGTTAAAGATATAGGAAGCGAAAAGGAAAGAGTAAGTTGTGAACAGATTGACTCGCGAGAATGCTGCAGCTACAAAACCTTCCAAAAGCCAAAGAATTATTAGAAATGTTATTTACCTTGTCAAAATCGGTTAACTCAGAGTACAGAAGAAGCCCAATAACAGCTGTGCTAACATATTCGCCATATAAAGTAAACATTGAAATAAAATAACAAAAAAAAACCGACAAAAAGCACAAATGCAACTGGAACATAAAGTTAAAAAATTAAAGTAATTCAATTCGAAAGAAAATGATGGAAGGGAAGAACTACAGACAAAAGGTAAAGAAAACATCTGTTACAACGAAAATGTATAAGGATTTAGGATCTAAAAAGAAAAATGAATACAGCGATGATTGTTTTTACTCTAATTTGTAAGAAAGATAAAATAGGAGAAATAATTCAGTTTTCAGATTGCTAAATATTATTACATGTTCTGCGCGCTGGTATAAAAGATGAACAAAATAAATTTATATATAAGCCTTGCATCACTTCTTACACGATTTTCAAGTAACTGGCAATTAGTTCCATAATTACTATTCTTCATCACTTAAAACTTTAATTTATATTTTGAATACATTTTGATTTAAAGCAATTATTCTTAATTTCAGACATTTGTTTTCATTGTATTTCATTGTTTTTGTTTTGTTTGATTGTTTCATTAATCGCAAACTTAGCTTTCAATAAAATTTTTTATATTCCTTTCTCATTAAAACAGCCTAATATTGTATGATCCGATTTAGGAGCCCGGGGGTCCAACTTAGGCGACCAGTCCCTGAATTTGGCCCACTTTTTCCAAATATTTCAAAATTAAAATAAAACTTAAGATTTTCAAAACGAAATTGTTCTAAAGTTTTATTTAGTAAGTAGATGAATAAATTGAACACGTGAAGTGACATTTTGCAGATATTCCAAAAATGAAGGGAAGTTATACCTGAAAATATTTGTCCAAATTCAGCTACTCTCCCCAAAGTTAAGAGCCAGTTTTATTGAAAAATACATATTTTTTTAGAAAACAAAATCTTGTTTTGTATACAAAATTTGGCTTAAATTAGTAAATTTAAGATATTTTGCAAATATTTTGCTTCATAACACAGGTAAATGGTTTGCTAATATGTTGTTGAGAAAAAAAGTGAAATATGTGGAATAGATTTCGTTATAGGTTTGTCATGAACGCATTATTTTACTAAAATTTGATTAAATATTGTCCGAATTTGAAAAGTTAATAGAAATTCTTTTAAAAATCTATATGTATTCATAGTTTTATTTCTTGTTTTAACTAAAAACGCCTTTTTGATAAAAATTTCGTATATTTAAAAAAAAGTGACCCGAAGGTAGGTACAGTCGTGGAAATAAAAAGTAAACACCCCCTACTAACTCCTCAACAAATTATCGTAGAAGAAAGTTACTGGTACCGAATGATTGGAAATAAAATCTACTTTTAAATTATTTTTATAAAATTTGCTTAGCGGGCCATCTACATATTAAAACGAACCATAACTCTGTTTTTTTTTTCAATAGCAGTACACAAT
This sequence comes from Maratus speciosus, assembly GCA_963932465.1. Taxonomy (NCBI): domain Eukaryota; kingdom Metazoa; phylum Arthropoda; class Arachnida; order Araneae; family Salticidae; genus Maratus; species Maratus speciosus. Next base: position 76,332,606 of record OZ010795.1, on the reverse strand, counting down.
TCTGACAGCATAAATGAACTCTACACCCTTGAATTAGTCTAAAAACAAATTTTTATGCAATTCGTACCATACGTTTCCGAGAAATTAATTATTTTTAAACGAGTGTATCGAGAAGTTCGGTACTCGATTGTTAACCGAGAGAACTCCCTTCTTGATCAAGGCACTTTAAGCAGTCAATTAAGCCTGTTAGATTACAGGATAGCATAAGAAATTTCAAAATATTTAGTCACTTCTATCATAGACGGCCTCTTAAACCATCATTTTGACGTTTTTTATACATAATTTGAAAACTACTTGTAAGAAAAATGTGAAATTCTGGATTTCCATAAAGCAGAACTTAATAAATCTGAATCCATCCAAAAAATTGCAGGTTGCAATTCATATATATTTTTTTAATATTAATTTCATAATTAATTATTCATATCAGAAATTTTTTTAAATTGCAAATTCAACATATTTATGTTTGGGTATATTAGTATTATTGCGACACAAAAAATTAGAACATTAGATCATAATTTCAGAAGTTATAAATAAAAATATGAAAATATAATTTAACATTAAAAGCACTAAATTTTGAATGTTTATAATTCAAAAACTTATCATTCAAATGACTTGAAATTTGGTGTCTAGGCATAGTTTGAACCAAAGATTTGAAATATCTTGTTAAAATTGGGTTTTGCCATAAAAAAGAAGTTTGGATTTGTTTTAATATGTAAATGGCCCCTAAGCAAATTTTATATACGTTATTTAAATGTAGACTTTATTTCCAATCGTTCAGTACCACTAACTTTCTTCTACGACAATTTGTTGAGGAGTTAGTAGGGTGTGTTAACTTTTTTCTTTCCACGACTGTGCATACCTTAATTAGAGAAATTATATATTATTATTAACTGCAGTCCCATTTATTTTATCACTCTGTTCTCATACGTCACTTTCCTTTTTAAATGCATAGCTGGACAGTCGAATTGCAGTTTTTAAGATTAAATTTTGTTAGAAGAACATATTTAACTGTCTTGCCATAAACTTTAATACGTCACTTTTCTGAAGTTTTCAGGGTTTATTTTCAGGATAATGAATTATAAATTGGGAATATTGTACTATCCACGAATATTGTACGGGCGTCGTTACATGCATGATTTACAGAAATGATTTTTTCCCTTTCACAATTAACATAGTGCAACCTATTTAACTTAATAACAAAAAACTAAATTATAAATGTAATTAAAAAAACATAAAAAAGGAGAAAGATGTTAATATCAACGCAATAAATACTGTACATATAAAATGTGTAAAATATGCTACTATGATTAAAATAAATCATAAAAGAGGTAATCAATATCTATAATTTCTTACATTACGCAATTTTCTTTTTTTAATAGCGTAACTCAAATAGATCTTTCCAGGTATTAAAAAGCAACAAAAGATTATTTTTAATTTTACGAGAAGAAAGATTTTAATTAAAATATTCAATAAATAATATGATGAATTTTACGACGTGATAAGAACGTTTTATATGAAATTCTACAACAAAGAAAAATAAATTTCTTTTTAATTATCTACATATTTTGACTAATAATCTATTAAAAATATATAATTAAAAACTTAATTATATCATAAAATCTTAGAAATTTCATAGTATATGATAAATGCATTTGAATAAATGATGAAGGAATACAAGAATTTAAGTAAGTGCTACACTTTTAATTTATTAAATGATTGAGATGATTATAGATTTTCATTGATGCAATATCCCTATTACTTCTATTAATGCAACCCAATCACATAGGTGAACGGTTGTTTCATTAGGATGGTATTAAAATCTAAACATTTCTTCTATATCGACCCTTTGACAGTCATTAAATACTAACTTCTTTGCTGAATGCCAGTTAACAAAAATGACAATTTGTGGAAAACCGCTTATCATTCAGCAGCTTTTAGAGAGAAACTAAAAATTATTTCACACTATCGCCAATATCCTTCTGAATGTTCACGATATTTTACTGGCCTTTTTTTATGAGTTGCTCCATAGAGTTGAATATTAAATCATGAAAAAATTTATCGTGCGCGCATGCGCAGATAATAAATATTTTCTACAATTTCACATATTTCCCCAAATGTTTAGTATATTTACATTCGAATTGCAATTTATATTTCTACTACATTTTGTCAAAATTTCTGAAACTGGCGTTATGTTTGATAGAAAACCCTACATGATATAAAATTAAAGCATGTAAGAAAGTGGAATGAAGATTGTGGTAGAATTTGCATTATTTGCTGTAACTTTAATTACTTAAAAAATATTCTTGTTGCATCTGTTTTGACTATCGAATAAAGATATATGTTATTTTTCAGAGCTCATTGAAAGTTGGATAAAAGTGTATCAGATGTAAGTAAAAAAGTAAAATTAATATAAGTAAGTAAGATATAAATATGTAAGCATATAAATGCGCAAACTGGATATGTAAACAAAAGATAATGCATTAAGAACGGCGTATTCAGTATAAGGTAGTTTTACAATTATAAGATATTTGTGAATATCAACAGATAATATATTAGTAATTCAAATAAGCCAATGGAGGAAATTTGCTATTTTTTCTTATTGCAGTCTCTGAAAAGCTTCTAATTTAACCAGATAAAAGAAGGCTTCTAGATTTCATTAGATACGATAATAATAACATAAAAATAATACCTTCCTAAAACATTAAAATAATATTTAAATGTGTCATAAAAATATCAGTATACAGTTTTTAATAATACACATGTACTATATCGTATATCAAAATCATCATCGCATTTTTTGTTGTTTTTTCACGACATTTCATTCTTCTGTTTTAATTGGTAATTTTATTGATCTTGAGTTAATCGTGTTCATTACATTTATTTTATAATATTCTTTAAAATGATTTGACAATTACTAAATGGCAATAAACGTGCTATCAACAAACATATGATAAACCGATTAACCCTTGCGTTTTTTTTTTTTTTTTTTTTTTTTTTTTTTCCAAATTTGTGTGGGCAACAAGATTGTATTTTTTTTCTCAACGTTTTGGAGTATCTTTTCTAATGTTTCGGAAGTCCATCCTTGGCATACATTCTGTTTATTTACAAGTTTCCATAAGGCACCATGGATAATTTTACAATTTTACTGGAATATGGTGACACCGCCAGTAGTTCATCAAATAACGTCAGTGCTATGGTGTTTTTGTTGTATTTCCTTCCTTTTAAGTTTTGGAAATGAACTAACATGATTGCTACAACCCTTAATGAATGTCTTATAATGGGCAAAAATTAAATATGCTGAAATTAAATAGCAAAAAAAAAATATAAATAAATAGTTTTTATATTTGCTATTTTCCCAGTAGTTAGATCAATCGAAGAAATCAGTCGAAAATCTAAAAATTATTCTTTAAAATATCATCCTTGTGCTGTGATTAACTATAATTCTTATAAACCTATTATTTGAAATAAGCGAGATGAAAGTGGATTCTTTTAACTTACCGTAATTACGTCCAACTAACCAAAACAAAATTTTTAGATTTTCTAGTAAACAAAAATCATAAAATGACTTATCTTACAGCCTACAGCTGACAATAATTTCACAATAGGTGCTCGAACATAAAAAAAAAAAAAAAAAAAAAAAAAAAACATTATGTGTAGCGCCACGTATAAAACTCATTCCCACTTGCAATGGCGTAATATTTCCAAAATTTGATCAAATACTGGAAGTGTATCAAATACTGGAATGGTATCAACTATTGGCGGGGTCACTCTATATTGGCCCGACCTAAACATTGGAAAAGAGTTTGACATTGGAAAAATTGAAAAAAAAAACATTGGAAAAAACATTGAAAAAAAAAAAAGGAGAAAGAAAGAAGAAAAACTTCCACTCAGTCTGCTGCAAATGAGTGCATAAAATTGATTTCAATAAGAATTGATTGGGAATTTTTTTTACAATTATGTCTGCATGGATTATGATAAAGAGGCAATGCACATATTAAAAGTAAAATTTACAAATAAACTCTTGTGAAATTCGTATTCATATTACATGTCATTACTTCGTGTATCATTACATTCATATCATTATTTTCAAACGAGGTTTTTTTCAAGACAGGATAGAATGATATGGTTTTTGACGATTTTCTAACTGAAATTTCATATGGGATTAAATACATTTGTATAGGGAGTTTGTATATTCCACCGACAAACTCAGAGATTTGCTAGGGAGCATCAAAACGAACAAAAATTTTAATGGAACATGTAGTCGTAAATCCCATATTTAGTCACAAATACAGATTTTTCATGCGAATTACACTCAAGTTGACTGTAATAACATTGTGAAAAATAATAATATTGCAATGAAAATGTAAGGATATGTACTTTGTTTTGTATGAAATGTGATAACATCACAGTTTTCAAAAAACAGTGTTTTCACTCAGACGTGATACCGCATAAACTGGTAACCGCAGTAAAAATATGGAACGTCAAGTACGTACCGTTGGAACGCATACTTTAACCAGCTTTTTTCATGCTATCACATTTTCAAGAAAGTTGAGCATGTCTATGAAAAGTTTCTTCATTATACTATGATGAATATATGCATACACGGTATTTAAAAATATAAATTTAAGATTTATATAAAAAAATTAAGTAAAAAATTAAGATTTCTTACATAGTTAAAAGACATACTAAAACTGGGCTGGGGTATAATTTTTAAAGGTAAAAGTAACAATGATTTTTTTATGAAATTTATTTTAAAAGTACATATTTTTTTGTAAGCATCTTATTCGATTAAATGAAAATGAACTTTTAATTTTGTATTACTTTTGTTTCTTTCTTTCAACTGATGTAATTGTAAACAGATATTTTTCATAATGGACTCATATTGAAATAAAGAGTTTAACGGTATATTCTAAAATTTGAAATATTCTCAATGATATTAAAAAAAAAAAATGCTAAAAAGTACATACGAATTGAGTATATCCAACTGAGTGTAAAAAGGCCAAGCAGGGACTCGATAGCAGATCCTTGGCTTACATTGCAAATGCTCTATTGTTTAAACTACTTTGGCTGACAACCAGTGAGTATATTTCGCTCGGATAACTTTATTGGTAATAACATCACAATTGTACACATTAAAATTATTTATCATGCAAAATAAGTTAATGAAAGCACATTTTGTAAATAATTACAATATATTATTTAAATGAATTAAAAAAAAACAGAACAAATAGTGAGAAATATTAAGATACTGACAAATTATTATACTAACAGATTTGTACACAAAAATGTTACTTCCCCAGGAATCAAAACAATGATATTCAATCTGAAAATTTTCATAAAAGTATAGGCATACATTCTCATCATTAGAGATCTTCAATTTGTCTAGAAATCTCGCTTATAATGATACAATATATGGCCAATGATGATTTATCTCTTGCGATTTTAAACGTTATGTTAAATATCTAAGCAAATGCTTGAGGAATTATCCTAAAACTCCAGGTGTGTAAACAAAATAGTATAGGTCATATATTTCCGTGAAGTGTTTTCCTGAAACCGCATAGGGGACCGTCAACAAACTGAAAAAGAATGAATATCTTTTGGATACCACTGTAAAAACTAAAGTAGCAAAAGCATTCAAACTGTAGAACATGATTAAGAGGTTTATTGTAATAGCGTGTGATCATTTTTATGAGGATAGCATGTATACTAGTAGAGAAATTAATGTTTTTATAAAAACAGTCAAAAATTTTGCTAAGTTTTTTACTTATAATTTGGAAATTTCTTAATATAAAAACAATTTCTTTTTCAGAAAGTATGGCATACTGCATTGTACACAATACCCTGTAATCAGAATCAAAAATAATAAAAATCGGATGAAAATGAGCAGATTACTAAATAATATTTCACTGTGCATGCGCGAACTCAATCAAACTATAATGTGCATAATGCATAAGCTATGTATGTCGAGCAACTTTTGTGAAAGTGTAAAAACAATACCTTGAAAATTCTGAAAATTATTGTCGATAGAATAAGCTCGAAATCCCAAGTTCCCAAAAGGAAGCAAATAGATGAGGGGTTGTAACCAAATATAGTTAGTACGTGCAATATTGTGGACGCTATCTTGGCGCTAAATCAACAGATATTTGGATACATCTGCGCATCTTTTTGCTACATATTTAACAAAACTTACATATTAAAAAAACGTTTAAAATCGCAAGTAACCGAACAACATTGTTCATAAAGTGTAAAGGACTCTAAAGGTCAAAATGTAGTTAAATGGTTTCGAAATTTTAAATATGCTTACCGGTTATATTAAAACAAAAGTAAAGATATTCCATATCTTTACTTTTAATGCCCGTATTTAATAATTCATTATTTATATGGCTAATATAATATCAGAAATTATTGCATATAACTTGTTCGGCAATGCCAACAGCTGATACTGCCATCGTAATATCGTAAATAAGTCAAATAAAATGCTATAGCAGTTCAGAAAAATAATATGACAATATATATATATATATATCTATATCTTTTGTATTTGTAATTCAATAATGCAAAAACATTCGCTTCCAATCTGGAAACAAGCTCTATGGCTAAAGATTTTTTATATATTTATAAGTTTATATATATGTTCTTAATATACTTATAAAATATATATCAAATCTTTTTAAAATAATTGTGAACATTCTGTAAAATGATTACCCAGTGTTTTTCTACTGGACTATTCCCCTTTTTATTCATAATTAAACTGTTTTTTGGTAAACCATAAATCAGCATGTAAAACTCAAGATTTAAAACCTCCGTCTCTCATTAACATTATTTTCTTAGTCTTTAAAAAATGCTTCATATACATATATAATGTATTCCAAGTATCGTGGATTCATCATCATAGAAGTTCCCAGGCAGTTCTTTTTATATTTGATTTCATTTAAAAACTCCAAGATTATGTATGAAATCACGGAATTTTAATTTTACATCTTAATTAAGATAGCTGAAGTCTCCGATTAAAATAAATCATTGACGTTATATATATTTTTAAATAACATCTTACTGAACAAAGTCTAAATGATTCAGATAACAAAAAAATCTCACGATAGTTTTATTACTTTCTCTGTATCTTCTCTCTTTATTACCGTACACAAATAAGAACCAATCAGTATTTTGTTTTACAACTCAACGAAGTATAACCAGACAAAATAAATAGCTATAGATTAATTCTCGTATCTGGCAAGTAAGAGAGTATAGAATGTATCTACAAACCCAAAGACATTTTATCAAATTTACTCTCTTTCTACATTTTTATGCCGTCTAATTATCTAACATTTGATTTCTCAGAATTGTTTTACACTTGTCTGTTTAATGCATGCATTTTAACCCTTAAATGCCTGGTGTTGCTTTTCGGCAACATACCCAATTTAGGGTCTAAAATACTATTAGAACAATATTAAAGCTATAATGCCTAATGTTGCCAATAAAATGCATTCTGAAAATATTATTAAATTAATTTTCAACATGTAGATGGCAACACTTGTGCTGTTTAAGAATAAAGATAGCTGTATTTTTTCAATTGTTGCTACTTGTTCTTTTCGTTTTGTTTGGAAGCTTGCGAAATACCTTATTTTGACCTGCAGTGAGCAAGTAAAATTTATTTCTTATTATAGTTCCTAAAATTCTTGTGTTTTTAATATTATAGAATTTTATCAAGGAAAATTATTTTTTCAATTAAACACCAGTATTTCCGATTAGTAATAAACTGTTTTTTAGCTGTAAACTATACTTAAAACAAAATATGATTTTTTTAATTATTTTTCCCACGATTTATTTAAAAAATGAAAGCCGAAAAACGTTATTACAATGATTTTTGAAAAATCAGGCATTTAAGGGTTAAATATGGTTACGGTTACGTTGAATTGTGAAGGTAATTATTTCATATATTTTTTTTTTTTATTTCTGATAAACTTTTTATAGGTATTTTTATAAATGTTTTTCATATGATTGTATATATTTCACACATCTACCTCTTTATTATATGTGTGAAATATCTAAATACTAATCTAATTTTTGTGTGAAATATTTCTAAATATGAGATCGTGTAGTATGTTAAAAACTATATTTAACAAAAGGAACAAAAGTTTTATATTATAAATGTATTTCTCTTAACTGGTAAAAATAAAATGAAATGTAATAAGAGAAAATATTACTAAAATTTTTAATACGAAACAACAGAAAAGATATGTTCTGTTTTTTTTTGCTTGCTTATAGTTGTTATATTTGTTAATAATTATTGCTCAGTGAAAACATTTATCTTTATTTCGTTACGTCAATAAAGATACATAAGTTTTAAGCACAAGAAAATAAAAACATTATTTTTTATTTTAGTCCTGTACTTTACAATTATAATCTGCTGCAAAAATGTCAGTATAATATTAAACCCTTTCCGATACAGACTATTCATAAACGGTTTTACTGTGTGCCAAATTTAGCGAATTTTTTTATTTTCTTTTAATACTTGTAAAGAACTGGCAATATTGTATTTTTTATTATTGATTTACAATCGAGAATACAAATAAATAAATGGAGCAAAAATATATGTTTATATCACTTCCAGTGAATACATAATATTTCTCAATGTCCTAACTTGCATTTTGCCACATATAGCGTTAAAACAAAACAAAAAAAGTTTTAAATAATTTATACTTAATTAAAACTTTTATGAGAATTTGTGTTCTTGATGTTGATATGAATCCATAACATGACATTATTAAAACTATTCTTCGAGTACACCAATAACAGCATTATTTCTGTAAACAATACTATTGCGTAAAACATTAAAAAAATGTTTTAAACATTTAAATATGGATATATTAATTCCACATCTTTAAACGCTTAATTTATTTAAAGCGATAACGCGACATTGTAGCTATCCTATTTTTTGACTGAATGTGTGGCGTTATATAAATGTCTACCGGACGGCTTACAAAAATAACTAAGTTACGAAAACGGTATATTCTATGTGTTTGCTACGATTGTATATACTTATTTACATGTATTATTTAAATTCAAATTTATTTAACAATACACACGAATGTAGTTTCTCAATCAAACACAATGAGCCAGATGTAAGTAAAGATATTTATAAAATGTAACGTACAAACTATCGAGGTATTTACAATTGTTTATCATGTAAGATATATTTAGTGTTATTTTATGCCATTTCTTTAAGTTAAGGAAATCCCTGCCAAACCTCGTGTTACATAATCTCTTTTATTGACCAGTGTCTTTGCCTACCACTCTTTGTGAGATATGTTATTGGATCAGAGTTTAATTTTAGCTTATAAACTTTTATAAATATTACAAAACAAATTGGAAAAATTAGAATTTTATTTTTATTTTTTTAATATTTACATACACATTCTTACGTGTATTTCCTAATCCATTTGGATGAAAGCCTTTATAGTTGCACATATACCTTAAGTAAGGCTAAAATGTGTAAGCCTGTACTATAAATCTGAGGTAGAGATAACATGCATTAAAATTAGAAAGATAACACAGGAATATCTTTATTCATAACTTACCAAATAATAAAGAAGTAACAACAAAAATTTTACGGCCTAGACATTTAATACATTTCCAAAACATAATGATATTTTTTATAATTTAAATGAACAATCTAAAAGTTACAGAAATTCTAAAATTTTAACTAATAATGGTATTTTATATTTCATAATACACTTCGACGCCCCTTCATCTTTGTAAGGGGAAAAAAATAATAAAAAGCATTGCGGAAATTAAATTTCTTTCTTTTGCCAAAATTAATTATTGAAAGTATTAGGAAGTTTCTCCCTGTTTAGAAAGCTTTCATAAGAAAAAAAAACTGGATAATAATAATGTTACATGGCGAATGCTTTAATTAAAATACTAGAAGAAAATCACCAAATTTACGACGTAAAAAGAATGATTTATATAAAAGTTTTCTCATTAATAAAATTATACACTTTTTTAATTTTCTACTTGGTTACATAATTTATTAATTTATTTCTTTATTAGGTAGCTTTAAAAAATAATTTGAATACATAAATATAAAATATTATTAAACATAGAAAAATAATTTCAATTCGTGTTTCAATTTAGAATTTTAAAAATGTGTGTTCCAAGTTTAAATTCAAAAGTGCCTTCTTATCTTAAATGATGAGAAATATTTAAATATTTAACAATCACTCAATTTTCTCTCTGTTACAATGTTTATGTGCTGGGCTATACTAAAGTGATATTCTAGGATTTCTGAAATAGAAGGAATTACAAAAGGAATTACGAATGCGCCCCTGTTAACTATCGAATAAGAAAGGTGTAGGAAAAGACTAGCAGATCTCTCATCAGTTATTTTTTCTTTTCATTATATCTAGTCTTTCAATACAGTTACTTTTTTCCAAATAATAACAATATACCTTAAAATAAATTAAGGGATTAAACGTCTGTGATACATAGTGTTAATATGTATATACAGATGGTCATAAAAAAACTTTACAATATATGTACCCCTAGCGACCTACCTGCTCAACCAATCGGAAGGAAATTTCAGATTTAGTTATTTGAAGGTATGCGCTCGAGATAGTGGTGATTTAAAACAATAGAGATCTCACGGTTACGGTTAGAGTGAAAAAGTTTCGAAATTTTTGAATGACATCACCATTTTTTTTCCTGCGCAAATTCTTCAACGCATTGAAAACCACAAAATGCGTTTGAATGACTAAAATTGACTTGCGCACGTATGACTAAAATTACCGGTGTAATATCAACTCAATCCTAATCGGTTCCTATGAAACGTAATATTCAGCACTCTAAAACAAATTATTAAATTTTTATTTTCACTACGTGTACACAAATACAACTCAAAGACACATTTTAAGACAAATCTTACAAGATTATTCAGTTCACAAGTGACAAAAAATCGGCTACTGAAAAAAAATGTCTCCTTCGTTCCTCGCAATGGTGTTTTATGCAAGTGTTTTACGCCGGCAATTTTCATCGTATGCGCATCATTCCAACGACATTTATGGTTTCTGAATGCGCTGATTAATTTGCGCATGAAAAAAAATGGGTATTGCCATTCGAAAAATTCGGAATTTTTTCACGGTAACCGTAAACGTGAGATCTCTATTGTTTTAAATAATCGCGAAATCGAGCACATACATTCAAATAGGTATATCTAAAATTTCTTTTCGATTTGTTGCGCGGTTAGGCCTGTAGGGGTTCATATATCGGGGAAGTTATTTTATGACTACCCTGTATACAGGTTATGACAAAGTCTCGCTGCCAAACTTAACATAGTTGTCTTTCATTCCATAACAAACAAGATTTATACAGTAACTTGCATCCGAAAATGCAAACACCGACCGCTAGAACGTTCACTACCGCTAGAACCGCTAGAACCGCTGGAGCTTCATCAGGTTTGATGAAACTCCTGCATATTTTACCAGGAATGTGCGGGCATACCTCTATGACATATTCTGATACCTGTACTTGCAGAGGCGGACCCGATGCATGGCTACAGCGATCCCCGACCTGACTCCCTAGGGTTTCTACCTGTGGGGATACATGAAATCCATGGTGTACGAGACGATCGTAACATAGGACATGGATCTTGTCGCCAGGACCGTGAAAGCGCAGCACGTGTCGATGACAAACATGCTCATTTTGAATGTGTCTGTGACTCCATGGGTCAAAGTTGTGAAGTATGGCAACGACCTATTCAAACACCATATATATATATATATATATATACCCTATATATATAAAATCCTAATGAAACGAATTTATGAAACGAATATATGAAACGCCTGAAATGTATCGATTCTTTGAATCGACTGATTAAACAACTGATTTAGTTTCACGGTGATTTCTCCTAAAATATGGAATACTTTGCAATGAAATTAACACCAAAAAATCCGTGTATATCCACAGATCTCAAAACTGGTATTAGAATTTTTAAATTCGAATTAGTTTTCGAAATATTATTTTCTTTCTAATTTTAAATACATTTTTCTAATGATGGCAACTCAAATTTTAATCATAACAGAATTTTTGTTTTCATAATTCAGAAAAGGTTACTATTTTAAATTAATTTGGTGACAGTTGGGCCTCCTTTAAATCTATGCTAAGAATGATGCTTTTGTTTGTATTTCGTTATCATTTTATTAAATACAAAACTTTCATTTAAAAATGAAACATTTAAATTAATGGCTTTCACTTCTTAAAAAAAAAAAAAAAAAAAAAAAAAAAAAAAAAAAAAAAAAAAAAAAAAAACGAAAAGAAAAATATTAGACACAGATGTCATATACGCACCGGGGTACAAAATTGGCGCACAAATGGCATTATTTTGATAGACATGGTAACCCGGCTATTGTTGTTTATTTAATAATAAATGTATATTTACTTTTATTTCTTTTTTAAAATTATATAAATTATTTTGTTCTACAGTAATTATTTTTTTTTTATATTTCCTTTTGAAAATAATAGAAAATAATTAAAAAATACGGTTCAATGTAGTAGTTATTCCGTCACCCAATTTCGCAAATTATATAAATCGCCAAACAACTCGCCAAATTGTATAGATTGACAAAATTTTTATTTTAAATAACGAAAGAACAAATAAATTAGTATAACATTAATAAACATGAAAATAAAACGTCGAAATAAAAATCACTTGATGACGTAAACACGTGTAACTTGCTAAAAGTCAAGTGAATGTGACATTTACGATCAAGCATTTTTGGCATTTAATATTACAGTTCGCGATAGATTTTTTGTCGACGGGATAACTAAGTAGTACCAAAGATACATATGTAACTGGTATTCGAAAACGAGGTTTTAGCCAAATTTTCGTAAAAAAAAAAAAAAAAAAAAAAAAAAAAAACGTGCCAAACATGCAATGACAATGCATGCAATGCGTGCCAAACATGTATATGACATCTGGCGAAATATTATATTATGTAACAAACCATGACATTTAATTTCAACTTCAAATCAATGTTTTAATTTACCACTCGAACAATAAAAAAATGCTAACTGGCGAGTTGAATAAAAGATACTGGTGAGATTTGCACCCGGCTTTTTTTTTCTTTCGGCACAGGTGTCATATACGGCCCCATATTGGCGCGATTTTTTTCTGACGCTAATGTCATATACGTAACAGGTACTTAACTGGCACCAAAGTATCGTTATTTTGCTTGATATGGTAAGCCGGATGTTGTTGTTTATGCTGTTGATGCGTTTCCCAAATTGGCGTAGGAAAAAAATCGCGCCAATATGGGGCGTATATGACATTTGTTCCAAACTTTCATATGAAAGGCGAAGGGATCAGATCGTAATTGTTTATGGCATTTGATGACCTGGCCTATTATAATATAGATGAAATGATGGGGATAGAATAATATTTGGCGACTTATCACCTGTGCCTGGATAACATTAAAGTTTAACAATGGCACCTAGAGTATAAAAAGCAAAGTGTTCCGCCCGGAACTGTTGATGATAGTCCCATGATTTAGGCTATTGTTATAGAGATTGTTTTAAAATATCGGTTGACAAAGACTCTGAATGCTTAATTCATTTTATTTTAGCCTCTTTTCAAATGTTTAACTGATCCTCTTTAATCAAAAACAAAAACAACCATTGGATGTCTTAACAGCAACTGATCTCCATTATTTTTTTGCAATCAAAGGGAATTGAATGGAAACCCATTTACAGGGATATCTGCACAGCTTTTTCAGTATAATTTAAACCTCTCTAATGTTTTTAAAACCCATTAGATTTTTAGATTTTCAGATTCTGCGGTGTCTGAACGGGGGTTAGCGAGCGTAGCTTGCAGGGGGCAGAGCCCCCTACTATATATATATATACATACATACAGTGCGTTCCAAAATTTGGCCGACGACTTAAGAGGGGTGATATAATACTTCAAAAGGAGGAGAAATTGCCATAGAAGCCATTCATTGTCATTGTCGCCACTTATTTAGACACAATTACAGGGTGCTTCACCTTAACTGTAGTAGGCTTGACGGTAGAAATTTTGCGAAATATAAAAATTTTGCAGTAAAATTGTAACGATATGTACCTGTTTTTTTTTTTTTTTAATGTGATAAAATAACAAAAAGTTTTGGAAAAACAGTGTGCTCAAGCAATATTACCGTATTAACTGATAATCAAATTTCAAAATGTGGAGCGTCAAGTTCATATCGTTGACCTGTATAAGGAAAAGTTCTACTAACTGTAAATATATGTATATATATATATATATATATATATATATACCAACGGGGAAGCACGAGCTATACTTGGTTAAAATTAGTTTTTCATTTATCACTATATATTACTTAAAACATTTTATTTTATAACAGATGTATTTACGTAACAGTCAATATTAAAATTGTGTACATATTTCTAAATTTCAGATTGCTCACATATTTACAACGAAACCGCATCCTCCGAAACTATGTTTTTAGTTCGCTGCTTATGCCAAAATTGTGTTCAAAAGTTCTATGCCCTGATTGTTTGAATTCTGTTTTCAAGAACATTCTGTGAACTCGGATTGGTTGAATCGTGTATCTCGGCTCAAAGTTTGAATATCTAAAAAATACTCATATACTAGAGAGTTTGCCCGCGAAATGTCGATACAATTTTGCGAAATATCGCAAAATGTGCCTACATACTTTATTTGGCGCCATGCATAATAGCAAGTCGAATTTTCCGCTAAATTTCGCCAAATAGCGACAAATTTGGCGATATGTTGAAAACATTCCTACTTCGTTCACAACCGACTGTTCAAAACATTAATAACTCTTTCAACCTTCATTTCCAATGAAATGTAGTGACCCATAGTAAATGACCACTAATCGAATTTTCTCGAACATGCGACCTAGCCCAAAGGCCTGCTCATACCGTTAGGATACGTAAATTAGTTTAAAATGTTAGAATACAAAATTTCATCAAAATCGTTACAGCTTTTTTTCAGATAAATTTTGCATAGACACACATAGACATAAGACTTGCTCTTATTATATGATATATGAAAACAAAATGCACTGGCGATGTAATATTATTATTTTAAGTAGCTTCATTACGTAACTCTATATTTACAGCACTCAAGCGTAACAACTGTTCACATTTGTATGTTAAAACTTACAAAGAATATACTTAATAAACTTGTAAAAAATACACTCTTTTTTTATTATTCAAGTTTCCAACAGTGTATCTTATTTTTACGTTAACATTCAATTTTATTTAGACTGGACTGTTTCAGTAAAACTGATTTTCTAAATAATGTATACCGAAAAATTAAGACCGTAAAACATTTCTCATTCAAAATGCACGAGACAGAAAGTTAAAGATTTTTTTTCACAGCAATATATAAATATGTACGAAAAGTCGGATAATATTTAAAAAGTATTTTTTGTGAACTTATGCACCATAGTGAAAATGGGTAAATTACTTTATAACGCATTGGGAAATTAAGTTATTATTATTAAGTTCACTATGATTTATACTAATTGCATTTTATTTTCAAAGTTTTTCGTAAAAGATTGCTGTTATTATTCTTCTACGTTTGCACATAAAATTCTCTTAAAATTGTTTCAGAATTTCCTATACTTTTTTGTAAACTCATTCAGATCTAATTCTAAATTTACAGATATATAATCATAGTAGCTTCCCGTTTAATGTTTTCGCATATACTGGTATTTATATGTACAAAACTTCATATACTGAAAAAATTAAGAATATTAAAGTATGCAATTCTTTTCTACATTTCGCTTTTACCAGGTTTTATGAGTTAAATACCATCGTAAATATTCGTAAAATTTGTGAAAAAGCTGAAAAGATTTTTTGAATATTTAATAACAGAGGCGAAAAGAATATTTTTATTATGATTTAAATATTTTAGTTATTAACGTATAATTTAAACAAAAACAACTGTGATTGTCGAGCACAAAAGTTTTACTAATGCTTTATAATTTACATACAAATTTAAGACTATCCGCTTCAAAAATGCATTATTTTGATGTTTACAATTCAATGTTATATTTAAATCGCACACACATATTTTTGCAAAGTTAACTAATATAAACAAAACATAATGGATCTTTTTTAAAGAT
Organism: Maratus speciosus; assembly: GCA_963932465.1. Lineage (NCBI taxonomy): Eukaryota > Metazoa > Arthropoda > Arachnida > Araneae > Salticidae > Maratus > Maratus speciosus. The sequence goes on along the minus strand of OZ010795.1, from coordinate 76,316,458 downwards.
TTTTTTGTTTAGTTTTTAAATTCCAATCCACATTCTAAT